>OY720425.1:15855139-17093339 GCA_963082815.1 Melanotus villosus | reverse complement strand
ACAACTTTTTATTTCTAATGTCGAATTTTTAATTTTAACAGATATTTTGTCAATATTAGCGTCTCTCATTTTTGCTCTACCGAACAACATAGCATAACATTTGGTAGAGTTAATTTTAGGGCCATGTTTTTCTGAGTATTCCACAAGATTGTGAAGGTCCGTATTAACAGCCACGTTTGCATCATGTATGTTGTCCGGTTTGAAATTATATTGTAATTGTGTGTAATCAGCATAAAGATGATAGTTGCAGTACTTTAAGGAGTTCTTTAAATTAAACGTATATATTACATATAATAGAGGACCTAAGATCGATCCTTGAAGAACACGAAGAGTAATTGATAGGGCACTGGATTTGTTAAGAAGCACAGTTTGTGAACGATGTTATATTCAAAAGCGATGTGGCGCAGCTGAAATCAGGTCTAAAACCATATTGAGCATCTGGAAGAATCTCATAGGTCTCTACATGCTGCTGTATTTGTAGACTCATTACTTTCTCAAGAACATTTGACAAACATGGTAGAATGCTAATAGGTCTAAGATCTTTATAGTCAGTTGGTACTTTAATTTTAGGTATAGGGATAACTTGTGCAATTTTCCAAATATCAGGAAAAGTTGAATCTAATATACTGGAGTTAATTATGTGTGTTATTATACGTATTAAAAAAGGACAGCAAAGCTTTACCATCCTATCCTATCTAAAAGAAATCTCATATAATATTTATTCGAACTTTGAACTACAAAACGTTATTTTTCAACATAATTCCCCTCTCTTTTTAAACATGTGCGCCACCTTGAAACCCATCGCTCAAATCCACATTGAAAAACTGATGCATTCGTGTTTTTCACTCATTGTTTTACAGCTAGTTTTACCTCCTCAAATGATTCGAATTTAATTCCTTTCATACTTTTTTTCATTGGCCCAAACAAATGAAAGCACGATGGGGTTAAATCAGGAGTAAAAGCTGGATGTGGCTTAACTGACCATCCCAGCTTCTGGATCGCCTCTTGAGTAGCAAATGCAGTACGCGATTTTGCATTATCATGGTGTAAGACAATGCTACGTAAATTTTTCTGAGGCATTTTTTTTTTCTAAGGGCTTGTTTAAGCTTTTGTAAGGTCACTATACCGGCTGTAACAAGATCATGGTACACCCCCCTTTTTTCCTTTAGTTTTCAAAATAAATGGTTGACATTTGGAACATCCTATATACTTAATAAACGTCATTTTTTGACATATTAAATGATTCTTTTCCACTTCCGGTTTCACCGGAAGTGACACTAACTTTAGATTTTCAAATGGAACACGCTATACTCTATATTAATGCATTTTTGAATTCTGCATAATTTTCTGAATCCAGTGATACCACATAAGTGATATTTCAGTCTTCAATATTTATTTTAATTTAATTTTTAGTTTTCTATTTAAGTGTGCCATGACTGTTTCGATTTATTCTAATTGAGCCGTGTAATACTAGAAAAATCGAAATCCCGTCGAAAATACTAAATTATGTGATTTATGAGCAAATAAAGTTCATCCAAATGGTTTTTGGGGCAAAACACAATCTTTTCAAATGTAACCATATTGGTACCGTGGTACCATTTATTGCTAGTAGGTATTAATAAGGAATTTATTCATGTGTCTTATTTAAATCTGCGTTAAATACAATCAAAATTACACCTAAGAGGAAATAAGAGAATACAATTTTGTTCCAATTATAAGGTAAGAAGTAAATAAGGTGGCTTTGAAAACAATGAAATATTTAGCTTGTCAAACATTTGTTGATTTACTAGATAGTACACTAAAGCTTTATTAAAATGCAATCAAAATTGACTGGATTTTTCAAACGAAAAGTGAGAGATTGGGAATCTAACGGCGATTGTAATACACAGAAAAGGGAAGACTGCCCTGGCACCTTATTATTGTATATCCCTTCCCAAGGGCCAACTCTGGCTAAGCCACTGCTACCTATCTTTCCAGTATTTTTTCTTTTTCTTGAATTATGTTATCTTCTTTATCCTCATAGATTGTTAGCTTTGGTTTAAATTCTTTCCGCATTTTGTTTACTACTTTATAGAAAGTTCAGATATCTTTCTGGCTTTTATGGTTTTCAAGCTCTGCAATTTAGTCATTATCATATTTTTTCCTTTTTGCCATGTATTTTCTTTTTCTCCCTTCGCTTTGATTTGTATTCTTCTACTGATGCTTTGGTGTGATGTTTTCTCTGCATTTCCATATACGCTTTGTTTTTCTTCTCTGTAGATTCTGCACTTTGCGTGTCAAACCATTCACTTCATTTTAGTTCTTTGCTTCTTTCCCAGAACTTCATCTGCTGTTGAGATTACAGCGTCTTTAATTTTCTCTAATTGCTGGTTTATGTTCCCCTCAGCTTTTAAGTTTTGCTGTAGACAATCGCTGACTTTGTTTGCATATTATTGGGCTATTGCGTCTGATTAACATAGTTTGTCAAAATTAAAAATTAAATTGAACGATAGGTCGAAAGTGTAAAATTCTGTACAAAATTAAGAAAATATTTGTTTAAATACTAATCTAAAGATTGGCATATGGGACTAAAATTTAATTTGAAGAACATGTTGTCCATTGTCCAATTCTGTTACCTGCTTTCTGCTCAGTATGTGGAATTTCCCGTACATCGGAGTCGTTTTCCAAAATCCAAAATAGTTACTTTTTTGTGTTTAGACAACCAAAATGACTATTACAATGTATTTTTTACCAAATTAAATTATACAATGAATTCCATAAATATGGTGTATACTGTATATACCGTATACCTATATCCTTTAAAAGCGTAACATAGGGGACCTAGATGTAAAATGTTATGAGGTTTTATGGAAAAAAATTAATGAAACGTATTTAAAATTTTATTCGACCGTAATGCCCTGAATAATACTGCTAATTTTTATTTAACCGCTGGAAAAGTTGCCTGTGTAAATGGGGTTTTCGTGAATTATTGGGCTGTCTTATGATATTTCATCCTTTTTTTTTTAAATATCATTAATAATCTGCGGCAGAGTTGTCAGTCGGGAAACATTCATGATTTTTTAGAGTACGAATCATAGTAACTAGTCAACAGTTTTAACAATATACCAAATTATTTATACAAGTAGAATGTAAATTGTTGGAAACTTAATAAAAATATCCATAGCCTGTTTGATGAAAGAACGTAATCATTTATGCTTAGTTTATTTGTGAATACATTACGTTCTGTACTGAAACATAACTGAACCGTTTTTTCAATTTTTACAAAATTTCCGCTTGAAAAATACCATCACAAATTCAATAAATAATTCACCGTAGGTGTGCATTCTTAGTATGGATAAATAACCTTCCATCGACAAAAGCGCATTGCCCCTGCAATTAAAAAAATGTATATCGAAGCTATGTGTGGACTTCGACAAATATGAAAAGCGTTTCCAATGATTGGTGGCGCTGGTTTTCATATTGTGTTGTTATTCATAGCGAACATGCAACGACGTCATTAAAAACCCATGTTACATCCATCATTCCTTATTCGTAACTAGCAAGAAGCGATACATGGTGAACTGAATTTGTTCTTTCTATTCTTACCGCGATCCATTTAAAATAAAATACATAAATTTTATTGTTTGCCGAGGAGCCAGGAATGGCCTTAAATTTTCCGAAGGGTATATAAAATATCCCGGATACCATAAGAAATACTAGTAGTTTAAAAAGAGAAAAGTAGTGCTTTTAGAATAAAACTAGGTCATCCAAAGAATATGAATACCCATGTATAGGAAATACCTTATTTTCGGTGGTCAATCCGCCTATTTTTAGATATTTGTTTGGCAAAACAAGGCCAATCAAAAATAATGTAAGTAATAAATACAGTAAGTAATAGAGTTTCATAAGCAAAGTAACTCGAGAAAATTACAACGTTTCGTCACATTGGAGTTTAAGTGTCAGGAACTTTTTAACTGAAACTGTCTGTAAGCTGAAGTGGCTGAAATCGGCTAAGTTTTGGGCATCACATTCGTTGTTCGTCTTGTTTCTACAAGCAGCAGGTCGATTTACATACAGTTCGTTTGCAATTATGCCACTGCTGTAAAACAAAAGATCAGAAATAATTTTTAGTGGGTTTTCTGCTCTTTAGACTTAAATCCTTACCTTAAATATTTCTGCATAAATTCTTCCCACTCGCAAAATGAAGCAACCTCAATTCAAACGGATTATACAAAAAAATCTTGTTTGGAACTTTTTCGTTAATTAACCAACATTTTTAAAACAAATTTCCAACTAATTAAGTCTGAAGCTAAATTAAATAAAATTACAGGTTGGTCTAAAGGTTTCTAATTAATGAAAATTAAATACTCATTTAGCACCTAGAACACGAAAAACGTAAAAAAATAAATTTCATGTAATTAGGTGTATTTTGAGTTAGGGTCAACGTAACCTAAATGTCCGAATTTGTATACACGACCTCTGTTTAAAAAGATGAAAGATAAGTATTAATTGAAAATCGTTCTCACGCTATAACGTAAAACGAATTTTAATTATATGCTGAAGTGTCCAGTATGGTTTCAGTTTAGTTAAGTACTTAACTGGTTAGCTTGTGTGTAAAATTCTGATGAATATCTCTGTCTACATCGTAATCTATATAAGTTTGGATTTTACTACACTCGATTTGTCTGTATTAAATATACAATGAATTCTTTGTTGCGAATTTTAAAAAGATTTGTAGTTTTGCTTAAATTCTGGTTAATTCCTAATAGAAAACCCATTAATACGAGGTAAAGTTCATACCATGTAAAGCCCTATAACAAGACTATAAAGAAACTCACTGTATAGATTGGACATACATGATGAATCTATATTATTATTGGTGTGTAATTTGTTAACGTTACGTTCTGTATGTTAGTCGCTAAATTTTGTTATACGTTATACGTATAGAAATGTATAACCCTAAAAGCTATTCGATTATCAAATTCCTGCGGGTTGCTAAACAATAAAGAAAAAAATAGGTATAGACTGTATCGTTTAATATAATTAAATACAACTTTGCCTTAGCATAAATAGACTGCCATGACTTTCAAGAAAGGCAAAAATCAATTCCCCTTCATGTTGTGTTGACATTTCGCTTTAAAAAGAAAGCGCGAGGGCTTTCGGCACAGAAAAGAAAATCTATTTGAACAAATGGTGTACTATAAAAGGAATAACCTACTGAAAACTGGCGCAGTATAGGTACAGGATTTAGCGTTGGTGCAATTCGAACGTCAATTAGAAAATATGATAAGGAGTTTAATTTCACTGAACAATCGCAACTAAGAAAGAACGTGCCAAAGAAGAAATAACTTGAAGATATATAAAAAAAAGTAGCCAAAAAGAACTGAAAAACAAGAAATTTCTATAAAAAATTGCATCAATAGCATTGCCAAGCCCCCAATATTACACTCTTCGCGAAGCCGAAAACACTATTTTTACTGAAAATGTTGAAAAAACGGTTACGGTATAGCAGGCAATATGCGAATGTGGAACTAAATCAACAAATCATTTCTCACACCTCTTCACTGACAGCTGAATTATATGTCAAGGAGTGCCTCAATAAGTGATTTAGCGGCTTGTCGTTATGGATTTATGGTAGTGTAATGATATAAAAACAATAGCTTGTGGTCAGAAAAATGACTCCTCCAAATTACCCAGAGCTTCCTCCGATCGAAGGCTTTTGAGCTTTCATGAAAACCAAGTTTCAAGAAAGTGTCCGTCTTGCTAATTCCGAGGAACAGTTTCGTACAGAATCGAAGAGAGTGGTTACAATTTTTGATAAAATTACTGTCATATACTTAATAGAAAGCATAAGAAACAGTGGAATCATATTGGTTCTTGAAAATATTAATTTGTTAAAAATCGTATACCTAAACAACGATTAGAAATGAATTATTCAAAAAGTAACCGAACTTTTATTTATTTATTTTTTTTTGTTTATCTATGGGCTATTGGTCCTTGTCAACATCGAAGTATTCTCCTCCTCGAATAATACACTTCACCCAGCGGTGTTTCCACTTATTGAAGAAGCTCTTATATGCCGTTTTTGAGAAGCCTTTCAGAGCCTGTGACGACATTTCAATTTGGGGAACATGAAATAGTCAGCTAGTGCAATGTCGAGGAGAAGGGAGGCTGAGAAAGAACGGTCATTTAATGGTGAGTGCGATTTAACCTAAAAATCTGCAAATTTCTTAGAAAGGTACGTAATCCAGAATTTATAAATAAATAAGTTCTAAAAAATGTTATCGATACCTTATGAAAATGCGTTATCTAAAAACACCTGTAGTTGTATTACTGCGACGATCAAAGTAGGGTTACGAATTTTCACATTACGACCTGTAAAAATGCTACGTTAGAGAAGCATGGTTACTGGAGCCTTAATACGAGTACATAGATAAAACGTCCGCAATTCTTCTTTTTTCTTTTCCGAGAACCTATAGTTTATTTGCGTTACTAAATTTACTCCATCCCCATTTTTGGTCTTTTAAATGCCATTTAAGTGGGGATCCAAAGAGCGTCCGTAAAATTCACCCGATGCCGATGCCCTAAAAATGTTTTGAAAACCTGCATAAATTTTACATAAGGGAAAATCTTAGTTCGGAATCTATCTACAACGTGGATGACTACTGTCCACAAACCCCACAAAAGAATCGGTAAGAAAGGCCCAAGCCAAATTCCTGAAGCCGCTTTAGTAGAACGTGGTGCGCTTGCCACAGTGCCTTGCTTTGGGGAATTCTGTATCACGTATCCGTAAGCAAGACCACATGACACAAGGCGCACCACCAGGTTATGTTGCAGTGACCCGTAAGAGTTGCTGAATGACAGAAACCCAACTATCTTTATCGAATTATGTTAAATACGGTAATGATAAGAAATGCCCCATGATTCTAGACAATCATGAAATCCATATTTCGTCACCATATTTTAAAAATTTGTAACCCTAATGGCATAACTATTATTATTTACCTTGCCGCCAGATACGAGTCACCGCCTTCAACCACTGGACACTGGCCTTATCAAACTTTGTTATAACGAACATGCGGATACATAGATAATGCAGAATCCCGACCAAACAATATCTACTAAAAATATAGCACAGTTCGTTGGGCACGTGTATGCTGGAGCTTTCAGTTCACGTAATATTTTCATCGACGGGATTTTTTCAAACAATCCTCAGATATTCTGTGATTTTCTGTTTGCGCCAGCAGTATTTATTGAGGATGGAGAAAGATAAACTACCTAGGACGTCACGGCTTTTGAAATTTTGCGCAAATTAATCTAATACGCCCCTGTTGTTCCAAGTTTAAGTTAGTCTGAAGCTACAGAATTCACAGAAAGTATCGTCAGATCAGCACATTCCTTTTTGGTTGCGAAATAATTCCTAAATATGATGATCTAATATTTTGTTGAGTATATTCCTTTGTTAAGAATTCGGGGAATCGCCGGATCGCGGGAAAACAACTCCAGTTAGGCGCCAGTCTAGGTTCATCCCGCGCACGCGAAGTCGCGATTGTGCATGTCTTTTTATCATCCTTCGTTTTATGAAAACATAGCGAAGCACTTCAGAGTTTATTCAGCTGTCAAAATCTTCAGTCGGGCAATTTACCGTTTCCGGGCTTTTGATAGAAAATCCCGTTTTATTTGTCGGCCTCTCGTCTCGTTTAGTTTTTCGTGGAAAAACTATCATACGGCATATTTGTCGGATTGTTCCAGAGAGTGTCTTATTTGTATCGTATATAAGTTCTGTGTTGGAAGTTCCGTTTAAGTTTGACGTTTGGTGAAGTTTCCGTTCCACACAGTTTTTCGTTTTTGGGTTAAATCATCTACCTGTTAAGGACATCTTGTTGTCTTCACATCTGCTTCCGGAAGAAGGACCCCATCCGTTCTTTTCTACGCCGACCGCTGCTATCTCCCCCTGGGTTTCAAGTTGCCATCGCTTTCTTCTGGGCCACCCTCAACGAAGCCTCCTTTTCTCAGGTAAATACTTTAGGCTGCCCTTTGCTGCCGCTTGTAAGTGTACCAATTCAAGCCTTAATTCAGTACCGTATTTTGTGATTCACTCGTGGACAGGCACCAATAATTATTGTATGAAATCAAGTACTTCAATCATCCTTTCTTTCGTTTATGTTGTTCAACGAAGTGTTTAAGTCTTCAACTAGTGTGCATTACTTTTTTTCTGTAGTGTTCATAATTCATTTGTGTTGCATGGGTAAAATTATTTATAACCTGATTTTTAGCTTAAGTTTTGTTATCACCATTCTTTTCATTGCGATTGAGGGAGCCTAGTTGCTAATTATACAAGGTGTCCCAGGCCACCGGATCTAACGCCATTAGATTACTATCTCCGGGGCCATATGAAGTCGATGGTGTATGCGGTAAAGTTAAACACTAGAGATGAGTTGCTGGATCGAATAATTGATGCTTCCAATATCATCAAAAACGATCCCAACTCTATTATGAGGTATGTTGCCATGATTTCACAGAGGGCACGAATGTGCATAGCTAATCGAGGCGGTCATTTTGAAAACTTGAGATAGAAACTGCCACATAACTATAGCATTTTATTTTGTGAACCGTTAATTGATGTCCTTTACCAATACAGTTTTGAATCTAGTGTTATTTTTTGGATGAAAAACTGCCAATAACTTTGTAGGAATTAATTTTAGGCCATATGTTTATTGGAAGTTTTCGACTTAAAAAGAGTACTAAAGCTATGTTCATCCTATTGCGGGCACCCTGTATACAGGGTGTTCCGTATCATTATGTTCAAATTTTGGGAGCATAAAATAGACTTAATTCTAAGACTAAAAAACCCAAAAGTGGTAGGTCGATCTTTATTCGTTCTGAAGTTACAGGCCTTTGAAATTATGAACCATAAATAATCTAGGTAGCCATGCAACAGGACCAACACCAAAAATCACCAATCCATCGTGGATAATTGTTGTTCATGAAATTCCGGACTGCAATTCCGAAATGTGCTGGTCCACCATCCAGTTGCAACCACATGTCTCTTCTTATTATCAGTCATAGTCACTTTCATTTTCAAAACTTATTTATTTAAATTGAATAAGAATTGTCACTTTATCTATCGGCATACGAGCACAAGCTTATATTCAGCAATGAAAATTGAAAATATCATTAATTAAAACTTTGTGAAATAAGATAAGTTTTTAGTTGGTTTACGAACTTATATTTATGGTTTATAATTTCAAAGGCCTGTAATTTCAGAACGAATAAAGATCGACCTACCACTTTTGTGTTTTTTAGTCTTAGAATTAAGTCTATTTTATGCTCCCAAAATTTGAACATAACGATACGGAACACCCTGTATATGTGCCGTACTTTGAGTAAGTAAATGTGGCATCCCTTAATCACCCCTTTTCACGTAATTTAAGATAGAACTTGTGAATTCACTTTGTGTCATATTTTGAATAATTCTTTGCATTCATTAAATTTTATTGATAATTCATTCTCGCCTTTTATTTGTATCTTTGAGTTTTGTTTTAATATTTGTATACAGCCTTGTGAGCCTGCCCACCAGTTCCAGTTTTATTTCAGTAAATAAGGGTAAGTACATCCAGCAATAGGGTGCAGCTACCCCCAACCCTTTCGAGCCCGAAGGAACTATCTACGGTACGTTCCTCGTAACCATCCTTGGGTGATTTTCGCAGTGGCGCCCATTTTTATCCCGATCACGACCCCCCTTCTATTTGAAGGGTTTAGCGTTTCGAACCCTCCTTCTCCACTGCTTGCTAGCCGAGAGCCACAGGACTTCGACGTCCCCTATAAGTTGTCGTAGTGCGGAATTAGCACGTGACAAGGGTAGTAACAGAAATGCGAGTGGAAGGACGTAGATTAAGAAGAAGGCAAAGGAAAAAGTGGGAAGAAAATATAAAGGACATAGTGGAAAGGAAAGGAAAGACAATGGCTTATTGTGCTCCCGGGTGTATTTGCCTCGCATAGGTAAGTCTAGTTCTTTAAAGAAATCCAGGCTAGTATCTAGAGGGGCTTCATTTAACATTTGAACATTGCGATTCCCCAAAGAATTTTATCCTGCGTTTGCTTAGTGACCGTTAGTCCGTCGCAGTAGTAGAGCCAATGTAGAGGCGTCAGCCATTCTCTTGTTTGCTCCCTGGCAACAGCATATGCTATTCCTGGTCCTAGAGTGTTGTTTTATTGCTTCTAGATTTTGTCAATTTGTCAGTTTCTTCATTGTCATGTACTACACAATGTCCTGCCACCCACATCAGGTTTAACCTGTTGTCTTGGACCAGTTCTATGGGACACTCCAGTACTAATTTGGAGCTAAAGATGCATGTAGTACTGTCTTAAGCGCAGACAGCCAATCTGTCATGTTGAAGCTCCATTTATTTATATAGCAACTCCTAGCACATGCGAGTATTGCTTGGAACATGGGTACTAAGCTGCCCAGGTTCAAGCTAACGCTGTACCCTGTTTCAACTTCGAAGATGCCTATTCCGGTTCCGTTTTCAGTTCTGGATCCATCTATGTACCAGATATCGCTATTTCTAAGCGTAACATGTATATTTCCTTTTGCTCCAGTCTTCCTGTTCCGGTATGATCAACCTAAATGTTTTTTTGAAGTCAAAGGTCAATATGATCTTTTAGGCGTATCATATCTCCCAAAGCGTATAGCAATCATCCCGTATATGAGGAGGCTTAAGACCTTTTGCAAATTTTTAAAAATCATTTAATATTAAATTGGTGTACCTTTTTGGAAAATATAAAAATTTGTTATTTAAGAAGCATCTTAACCGTTCAAATTGTACCATTAGTTAATTAAAATATAGTTTATTTTGTCCTGCAGGTTTTTTTGTCTCGAAAACGCCTCAGCCCTCCCTAGCGCCGCCCAATGAAACAATAGAAAGAACAAGATTTTCGAACTATCATTGCTTCCATCATTTAAAGAACTCACTGACGACCAAAAATTACAGATGAAGATGGAATTTTTAAACGTTCTCAGAAAAATACAAGCCTCCACAACCGACATTCCGCCGCGTCCAACCTAGAACCTTGCTGCCATGTCCATTGTCCATGCCATATACTAATGTTTCAAATTATGAATATGCTCGTAGACAGTTAGATTTCAACAACTACCAACTACAATCTCATCAGATAGTCACCTGCCAATTAATAACACACGACAAGACTATACCAGATGTTCATCGAGTTCACACACTGCATCCTCGTTTCTTTCGCCAACTAATACTGGAATGGTAGAAAGTCAACAACCGAAATTATATGAATTGCATAAACACGTCTTTTAGAAGTTTTTTGGTAGTTTGATTTCTTAAAGGTTAATTGAAAGTTTTTTTTAATTTAAAGGTGATGCATTAAAATATACCCTAAATAATTATGTATTAGTTTATTTTCGTACCTCAGTGTAATAGATAGTCTTTCTTCACGTGGGACACAGTTTCTGAACTGGTGTCGCGATAGCTTATCAAGGACCAATAGTTTTTAATAGTTTGTCAAACCTTCTAAAAAACTTCCTAGGATATGTCCTCAAATCCTAGAGTTTATAAAACTATCCCTACAACTGGCGTTGGATTGTTAATGGATGAACCCAATATCTTCTATTTTGATTTTTTTCCAATGTCTAATAGCTAACGCCACAACGTAAGCTACTTCTACCAAATCCATTTTGAAACTGAAATTAGGCAAACATTTTCGACAACACAAACAGTTTAGTTCGTGCCCAGATCCTACTGTCACCTCCTGAACTGTCCTTGAATAGTTTAATTCATAGTACGCGCTAGCTCTTAATGATGGCGCATTGAGAACATAGAACATTACTGTAAATGGCGTGAAATATAAATTTCTATGAAAAATAAATCGGTAAAGTTAAAAAGTTGAAACAGAAATAATTCTCGCACACGACTTGTGATCTTGTGATATTTAAAGTATACGTATAGTTTGGTATATTAAAGTCGCATTTATCAAGATGCGCAATCTTGAGCAGTAGTAGCGTGTTTGCGGACATAAAAAATGCACATATTGTTTAGATTTACAACATGTAAAGGTGTTAAGCACAAAAGCGCCTTGGAAAGATTTAAATTTCCCATTAATTAAATTCTAGTTAATAAATTAAAGGTAGTTAGTAACTGATGAAAACTTATCAACACGCAATAGTATTAATCTTGCACTACACACAAGGTTTACCTCTGCAAACAAGTTTTATGCAAGAGCGAGTCAATAAATAACTAAGAACGAGCATAAAATGCATTGGTCATTGAACAGTTGCAGAAGTACACGAAGACTAATAGACTCCTACGACGCTTGTAGAAAATTATACTACTTAATCAATTACCGTTTGACTATCAATCAATCGGCCCATCCGTCCGCTATGCCTATCCGTGACTCTCCCTTATCGACTCCAGATCTTGATGAAATGCCTCCGGACTCGATCGCCGTACATCAACAACCGATTCCTATGTTTGTTCTCCGTTAACCAACTTTTTGCCGTTGATCACTATCAATCAACTAACTTACTTACTTATACATAGAAGATAAAAATTGGCCGCTTCATTACTTTTCCCGCAAAAACCGCACTCGCCTAGACCGGGGAGCATTAATTAAACCACGTAGTGGAAGATATACCCAACATTCGAACGATATTAAAAATACTTAATGAGAACAGGAAAACGGCAGTGCGAGAACTACATGTTTGATTAGTTTTAATTTCTAAATTATAAATAGTCTCAGCAAGACGCGGATTTACTAATAGCGATAGCAGTTGTATTAGTTATTATTGGCTAATTTAGATTCACTCTAGTATACGGCAACGAGTTTTAATTAAACGGCTCGTTTTTTACGTATTAACGTAAACACGATAAGAAACCAAAACAAAATATTTTGAGACATTAGATTCGTAATTGTAACTACGAAAATATTAAAAAGATATCCTATATTAGTTTTCTTAAAAATGCCAGTTTTGGCCAAGCAAAAATGTAGACATAGTTGCAGGAACGATAGAATTTAAAAAATTAAATCTGAAGAGGTATAACTAAGTTTACAATTCACACATTCGATTCTTATAATTGTGGTTCCCCACTGGAGGAAAGAGGTAAAACACATCTTCCTTTAACACGAACTTTTTATTAATCAGTAATTATAACCAACAATATTATTGTCGTAGGCATCTACACCGTACAGCTACAACAATCTGAGACTAACTCAAAACGTATTCATTATTTTTCTTATCTCTATCTTTACATAATAACAGCTATCGGATTACTTATTCTTCGGTATCCACAATCCGCCAATTTTTTCAACTTCAGTGGTTTAATTTTACCCTAGAGCGTAACTTCCTGGGCTTGCACGGCTTCTAGGGGTTCTTGGGATTGCCCTTCTTGATATATGGAGACTTCATCGTGTGCTGATTCCGGCTGCAGCCCTGGGTGCGTAACCTGATGTTCCTGATATTTGCTTTGGTAGAGATATGGGTTCTAGTAATTTCTTAATGCGAAACGTAACGCTTCATTAGTTTGCCGTCTCTTAGTAACGTTGCTTCGCTACCTTGTAGGCGTCTTGTTCTTCTTGTGGTGCCTATCCGTTCCGGATGTTGGCTATCAACATGGCTATCTTGATTTTATCTGCTTCTGCTCTAAACAGCCCTGTCGTTGATGTGGAAAACCACGTTCTCAGGTTATGTAGCCAAGAAATCCTTCTTCTTCCAGGACCCGGCCTTACATATACCTTGCGCTGCAGGATGAGCTGTAGCAGACCGTACCGTTGTTCGTTCCTCATGATGTGGCCCAAGTATTCTAATTTACGTCGTTTGATGTTGATCTGGATTTCGCAGTTTTTGTTCATTCTGCATAAGACTTCAGCATTTGAGACATGGTCCACCCAGGATATTCTGAGTATTCGCCTATAGCACCACATTTCGAAGGCTTGAAGCCTCTTCATTGATGCCTCAGAGAGCGTCCAGGATTCCACTCCGTATAGAAGGACTGAAAATACGTAGCATCTAAGTAAACGGATTTTCGTTTTTAGCGCCAGTTCTCTGCCCTTGAAAATCTTACTCATTTTGACAAATTGTGGGCTGGCTTTCTCTATGCGTTGTCTTATTTCCACTGAGTGGTCCCATCGATCGTTGATATTGGTCCCCAGATAGGTGTAATTTGATACTCTTTCTATAGTTTGTTGATTGATTATTAGTTGTATGTTTGGTATATGGTTCTTGCTAATAATCATTTATTTTGTTTTTTTTTATGTTGGTTTCTAAGCCGTATTCTCGACTGATTGATACGTGTAAGCAGAGCCTTAGGTTTTCTGGACTGTCCGCAAAAACAATAGTATCATCTGCGTACCTTATATTGTTCAGGCGTTCACCGTTTATTAATATGCCTTCATCAGCGTCTTGCAGTACCATTTAGAAAATATGTTCAGAGTAAACATTGAACAACAGAGGTGACAGCACACATCCTTGCCGTACCCCTCTTTTTATTGGAATTGCATCTGTTACCTCCTCTCCAATCCTGATTTCTGCTGTTTGGTTATAATACATGTTGTTGATTATTCTCAGGTCTTTACCGTCTAAACCTCTAAACCAACCGTTTTCAAGACATCCAGGAGTTTGTCATGTTTTACTCTATCAAAAGCCTTTTGAGTATATTTCACAATTTACGTCTCTACCGCGAAGAGGGCTCCTCTAGTGCCCAGGGCTTCCCTGAAACCAAATTGTAGGCGTATGACTTCATATTCGGTGCTGCCAAATTTCGGTGTGAGTTTATAAGGACTTATTAAGTGTTTCACAATTACTTTAACCCCTAGTTGTATTTCAAGGACTTTGAATTTTCGTTTCTTGTCTTCCCTTTCTTTACATTTGTGTTTATTCATTATGTCCGTACCGCGTGCTTCTTCATCTATGTTTCCTTTTATCAAATCGGCTAGTGAGGGTATTTTATCTCTGATATTTCTATTGAACAACAACTCTGAAGGAGATTTACCTGTCGTTCTGTAAGGAGTGACATTATACATTAGTATACATTTTTGTAGTTCAGTGCCGTAATCAGAATTGTTTTGCATGGCAAATTTGTAACCGTTTAAAAATAGCCTTGTTCGTATTTTCCACTTCGCCCATCTGGGAACTTGTGTCTCGACATCGGTGGAGGTTTGTTGGGTTGTGTGACAAGTAAAGAATTACGACAGCGTTTCACAAAGTTTTCTGCTTGTCTATCGATGGTTGGCCACCAAACTTTTGCTCAAAGTCTTCCTTTCTTGCAGTTTCCCATGGATGTTTTTGAAATTACTATTTTGTTTCTCCGTAGAATAACTTGGCCAAGGGTTGTCAACTCTAAGCGAAACGGGAAATAAATATTTTTGTTAGCGGCTTGCCATGAATTGTTGTTGATTTTCGTGACTGTTTCAGATATTTCGGGGACAGTTTTGCTCTTATTCATAATTTGGGAAATGCGCATAGCAATCATAGCTTTAGGTATATTTTGCTACAACAAATTGTAGACCTGTCTCTCTCCTTCTCTATCGAAGGGACACTTATTATTTATTGTACACAGTCTTGAAACTGAATCGGCTATATTAAGTTTACCGGCTTGACAAATAATTTTGAATTTATACTATTGTAGTCGAAGTACCCATCTTTCTATTCGTACTATAGGTTTAGAAGTTGGCTTAAAAACAGCCTCTAAGGATTTATGGTCTGTAACTACGAGTAATTCGAATTCCATCCCTGCTAAATAATAATAAAATCTCTCAACAGCCCATACCGGTGCCAGACTTTCTTTTTCTGTTTGGGAATATATTCGTTCTACGCTGAGGAGACTCTTGCTGGCAAAGGAGACGGGATGCGGTGTTTCAGTCTCACCAAATTGTAAAGGAACAGCACCTAATGCTACGGGACTCGCATTAGCTATCAACAGGGTTCTTAGATTGATAGCAAAATATGATAATATTGGAAGTTTGGCTAATGTCTGTTTTAAATGATCGAAGCTTTGTTGGTGGTTGGTGGTACCATGAAAATTTCACGTCACTTTTTGTAAAATTTCGAAGGGATTCAGTAATCGTACTTACGTCAGGAATAAATTTTCCCATGTAGATGAAGAGGCCCAACTTCCTCTTTAATCATAGGCGATCGGAACTGTAAGACGGTTTGAATTTTTTTCTCATTCAAATTTATACCTTTACTGGATAATGTGTGTCCCAGAAATTCTAATTCTTGTACAATCATTAGGCATTTATTTTTGTTCATGACAATATTGTTTTTTTTTTCATAAACGTCTAATACCTTTTTTAAGCAATCATCATGTTCGAGTCCGAAACTTCTTATGATGTCGTCTAGATAATTCAAACAATTTCTGCACGAAAACAGAAGTTCCTCAAATACCCTTTGAAATATCTTTGATGTCGAATTGACATCAAATATCAATCGTTTGTAGCGGTACATGCGCTTATAGGTAATAAATGTGTTAATGCGGCGGCTTTCTTTTTGTACTAGAGACATCACCGTCATCTACCACGTGGAAATCAGTAATAATTTCTGGTTGGTTTTAGGATATCATTTACTTGTGAATTGATGTCTCATATTGTAATTTTCACGTTTAATATATCCCAGTCTACACCCCTAATGATGGTCGCTCTTGAACCCGAATCGATCAAGAAAACAATCGGTAATTCCTCCAATGCTACATTCAACTAAATTGTCTCTTGTATTATCCTTTTGAACTGTTTTCATTATTCTAAAACAGTCGAAATTCTGGATATTGTTGTGTTTTGCGGCTCGACGTTGGTTTCATTTTCGATAAAATTTATCCGTCTTCGTTTGTACCTTTGGTAGGTCGATGTGGATTGGTTTTTTTTTGTCAGGTGTTCTGCAAGTAGTAGCAAAATGACCCTTTAGTCCACCTTTGTTGATTTTGAACCTCTAGCGGGACAGTACTTTGAATAGCTTGCATGCCCGATTCTACCGTATCTTATGCATTTGGCTAACCCATGTTGTACCGGGTCTCTCGCCCTGAGTGCAAAACGTTTTATGCGGCCACCGGAAGAAGAAGATGCCCAGCAATATGGTTTCTTCATGTGAAAATGTATGTGCACTAACCGATACGCTGGGTCGATTTAAAGGCTCAAGAAAAATTGAAACATCTACTAGCAAGCTAAGTCTGGTATCCGCTACCGTTAATTACCGTTTTTCAAGAGACTTGTGTAATTGACTCCGGAAGGAAGGGCACATATTATTATTATTATTTATTGTTTCACGGTATAAAACGGGCATATATGACATATGGTTAACCTTTCTAACTGGAATGACAAATCAGTCTCATCTAGTTACAATAATAATTTTCTTACAATCCGGCAGATTTCCAAAATTACCGCCTTTTGATTGATGGTAAGAATTCTTGAAGGCAAGTGGAGCTTCTCTAGATACTTCTCGAACTTTAACGGTAACAACCCCTTCATCCGATATAACTAGAGGGATAAATTCAATGCTGGTAAGTCTACAAATATTTATTATTTAAATAGCCAGGTTTTCGTATTTCTGTTCTTTCCAGATAGTTTGAGAGTTTTTCATGTTTCTCGATTATGAAAATATCAGGACGATGGATCATACATTAATCATAATCACCATTTTCAGCGTTTAATTACTTCAATAATGGGTACATTGATACCTTGTATGCCTGATTTTCTACTCTTTTTCTCCATACAGTTGTTTGTTTCATCCATGTACCGTCTTCTCTTTGCATAGAGGGCCCGCCTCCTTCAATTTCTGTTTTGGTATCCGTTCTGCTACATCTTTTTTTTGCTTCTTATCCACATTTGATTTTCTGTAAGTCGAATTCTTAGCATTGCTCTTTCCATCTTCCTTAGTGTTACGTTCAACTTCTCGATGTTAGTTTTTGTGAGAACCCAGGTTCAGTTGCATATGAAAGCAAGGGTAAGATACATTGGTTAAAAACTTTCGTTTTTTGGTTGTGTATAAATGACCCCTTAAATACGCTTCTTAGTTTACCAAAAGCTGATCAGGTAAGTTGGATTCGTCTGTTCACTTCTGCCGATTGTGTTGCTTCGTTCAGTGTGAGTTCTTGTCTTAAGCATATTCTGTTGTTAATTTTATACGTTTATTTCCAAGTTGTATATGTTTTCCATCATTTTTGTTGCACATTATCTTCGTTTTCAGAAGGTTCATGTTTAAACCTATGTTTTGGGTTGCTGAAATGCATTAATACTAAAGGGTTTTTAAAACAGATAGGGGGCAGTATTTGAAGTAAGGAGGAGGATTATGAAACTAACTTATTTATTTATTTATTTTTTTTTATTTATTTTTTTTATTTATTTTATTTTATTATCCAACAGGTAAGATTACCCAATTATAGGATAACACAGAAGATTACAAAATAAATGTATGCTTAGTAACTAAAAGAGAAAAATCACATACAATAAAGAATACTTTGTACATATATAATGTTTAACAGAAAGAAAATTAATAACATCAATAATATGATCAGGTCCGGCACATCTCAATGTGAACATATACTCGTATAATGTTTAAAAAAATATATCGTCAATAAGGCGATCAGCAGTCCGGCACATCACACTAACTGGTGCTCGCAACATCAGATTCGTTCGAGCTGTAGGTAGATCAAAAGATATGCCATGACGAGCAGCTAAACGTGGTACTCTAAATCTAATCTTCGACAGCAGATAAGGACAGTCAATCACGCCCCGAATTAATTTCACTAAAAATTTAGCACAGTTATTGTCTCTTCTGTATTGTAAGGAAACCATGTTGTGACGTGTTAACAAACTTTCTTGATCAGTTCCAACAGCTGGATAAGTGTCATCCAATTTGAAGGATAAGTATTTTAAAAAACGCCGATGAATACGGTCTAGTGGTAGAGAATGACACATGTAAATTGGATACCAAACAATAGAAGCATATTCTAGCTTGCTAAGAACGAGCGAATAATATAATGTTTTCAACAGCTCAGTATTCATGAAGTACTTTGCAGATCTCATTATAAATCCCAGATTTTTTGATGCGCTATTGGCAACATAATTAATATGCTGAGAAAATGATAGTTTAGTATCAAATATAACACCAAGATCTTTAACTTCAGAGCTAATTTTCAGTACCTGATGGAGTAGAGTATATGAAGATACAATGGGTGTTATGTTACGAGAAAAAGAAATAGAGTAGCACTTATCGACATTTAGTTTTAACATATTACCATCACACCAATGCGCTATCATATTAAGATTACGCTGAAGATGCTCGCTATCTTGTTTAGAGGAAATTGATGAGTAAATTTTGAGATCATCGGCAAACGCCAAAACAGAGCAGGATAGCGATGTAATTAGGTCATTTATGAATAGAAGAAACAACAAGGGGCCAAGGTTTGATCCTTGGGGCACCCCTGAGATTGATATAAATTCCATAGAGTTGAATCCATTGTAGCTTACATAATTTATTCTATTATCTAAGTAAGATGACATAAGTTTTAGGGTGTTAGGTGACAGTCCAAACCTTTGAAGCTTGTGTAGTAAAATGGTGTGATTTATGGTATCAAATGCACGGCTAAAATCTGTATAGATTACATCAACTTGTCCGCGTTTGTCCATTACTTCGGCTAAGTACTGAGTTATGGTAGACAGATTTGTTACAGTAGAACGACCGCTCATAAAGCCATGTTGGTTAGGTGAAATGTATGAACGAACATTATAGTATATTGAAGAATACAGAACCCTTTCAAAAACTTTAGAGAAATTGCATAGAATTGAAATTGGTCTGTAATTGCACAAGTTAGATCTATCACCTTTTTTGAAAACTGGGCAAATGCGTGCTATCTTCCATTTTTCTGGAAAGATAGAACACTTTAAGGATAAATTGATAAGTGTAGCAAGTGGTTTAGCTAACACAAATCTACAATCTCGTATGAAGAAACTGGGAATTAAATCATCACCAGCAGTAATTTTGTTAGAGAAAGAGGACATTATTTTAATAAGTTCGTCTTCGTTTACCCGCGGAATAGTAAAAGGTAAACAATGACTATAGACGTTCTCTAAATTTAAAACACTGTTAGGAGTGTAAACCTTAGAAAACATTTGAGCAAATGCATTAACGATATCATGTGGATCATCATATTCTTGATCACAGTCTATTAATTTTCCAGGAATTCTAGATGTACCTCGCTTATTACTTAGAAATTTCCATAAGTCACTAGGAGATTGTTGAATATTGTTTTCAATATTAGTGAGATATATTTTGTATGCATTGGATATTTGTGTTTTAACCAGACATCTCAATCGTTTAAATTCATCAAGGAAGAATGAATTGCTTGTTTTACACCATTTTTTCCTATATAATTCTTTAGTTTTAAGATTACGTATAATCTCAGACGTAAACCAGGGTGGATGATGAGACCGAATTGTAGATGACTTCGGAACATAAGTATCTAACATGTGATACAGAGCATCGTAAAAACTATCGACCGCTACATTCACATCAACTATGTTTTCCAAAAAAGTCCAATCGTAGTTAAACAAACTTTGATATAATGAAATATAATCAGCTTTACGAAAGTTATAACGAAGATTTCTAGCTGATTGAAAATGAAAGATGCGTGGTACAGATGTGAATGATAAATTAATCGATAAGGCTGGGTGATATGAGTCTTCAGGCACAAGAGGATAAATAGACTTCTCTATATCAAATTCAGCGTTTGTATTAGATAAAACTAAATCTAAAAGCCTATTATCTGTATTATTTATAGGGTTGTGTTGAGTAGCTTGTAGAACATTATTAAAGTGATGCAAGAGTGATGCTTTATATTTTATAGCTAGATGTTGATGAATCGCTTTTGCTACTATGTAATGGTGACCAATGTAAGCGTTTCACCCACTATCACTATACATAGGTTCAATGGTTTCCCCGATTAGCTGGCATTTTTTACATTTATTAAGTATGCCTAGTTTGGGTATGTGATTTTCATAGTTCCTAGTTCTAATTACCCTGCCTTGGATAGCCATAGGAAATCCTTTCATTTATGGGAAAAGTGATAGCATGTTTATAACTTTTACTTCGTTTTAAGGTTCACTAAGCTGTATGGAGTGCAGTTAACTTATATTTTATAGTTAGACAGACGTTGATGAATGTTAAGCAATACACCCTTGTGATTAATGTATTATTGCACATATAACAATATTTCCATTTTATTTGTTTGTATCTAGTTATCGTGTGTACCTAGTACCCGCAGACAATCTGTATATGTAATGTTCAAGGTTTTCACGCTTAGTTAATATTTTCTACGATTATCAAGTACCTACATCTAGTTTGAGTATGTGATTTTCATAGATTGTAGTTATAATTATACTGTCCTGGATAGCCATAGCAAATCCTTCCGTTTCTGGGAAAGATGATCTTTTCAGTAACCACGTCAATGATTTAACAGAATCTACGCTATTTGTTTATAGCAGCTTGGGATATTTACTATGTAACGATTGTTCTTTCCAGCTGATTATCTGATTTCTCATGTTTCTAACTTTTACTTCGTTTTCAGGTTCACTAAGCTATAATAAAATACAGTTCTTATCAAAAGAAATGATTTCTTGCAGGGGGCGATCTTCTAAGGTTAGAAAATATTCTCGAAAATCATTTTCCTTGAACAGATTTTTGTAGATTAATGAGTCCCTGCCAGCATTTTTTTTTTTTGTAAATATAATCGCTCTATAGCAAAATAGGGGGAAGATAATTAAATTTGGTTAAAAGTTTCCTGAATAGTCGATCCAATTCCTACAGGTCCTAAGGTCCTAAGGCGGATACCAAAACTTGTTTGGGACTGCCAATGTATGTACAATTTCATTGTAATGAATACTTAATGAAACTAGTAAGCCTTACTGCACATTTAATAAGGTTGTCAAAATAGGACTTACTAATTCAAACATTTAATTCGCTTTCTTTCAATATTCAATCGCTAATTTCTGTTTCAACTTGGGACTAATAATTTAGGTTATTGTAGATTGAAATTAGTTTGAACATATAATACAAATATAATGTGTTGTAACCAAATTAAACTAAATAGGGAGTTTTGCTAAATTTAGGATTTAAAATGTCTAACTTAGCAAATTTTGTTGTAATTAATTATAAAACACGTACCTATAACCTGGAAATACACAAGAATAAAATTTCTTATTCTATCGCAAACAACATATAAATGGCAATAGTAATCATTTGTAGAGCTGGTGCAGAATTAATAAAACTCGTTGTAAGTGATGAAATGACTAATATACAGCAGTAATATTTAATCTACCTCAAAAGATAAAACTGTTCAGATAAATTTAACTGCAACAATGAAGAGCACTGAAATTAAAGATTCTGGAACCTATTAGCAAAAAATATCCGGAATTAGCTATGCTTGAGTTTCATGAAAAAAGAAAAAACTCAGGTTTTCATAAAACAACGCAAATTGTTGTGTGTTAAGGAGTTGGACACCTCTAGCAACGCTGTTTCTGTCGGAAACCGGAATCTTAAGGTTGCTTAAGATTTTCTATGAATTATACTTATAGATTTATTAAAATAACTCGATGCCAATTGTAGTGTTTATTTTATACCTAATACAAACCATCAATGTCTTTTATCAGTATGTAAGGCACAAGTTTGTGCAATTCTCCTTTAAATTACGCAGATTAGGAGATTAGAGTTAAGGCAAATGTTTATTGTAAATCGAATGATAAGATTTATACAGGGTGTCTGAATTTTCATTGACCAGCTTATATCTCGTTTATTATTAGAAATACAAGAAAAAGTCAGAGGAAGTAGCTATTTAGTAGTAATTCTTCTATAAAATGGCATAATTAATTATTTTTCATGGCCTACTGTTTTTCAGGAAAAATGTAACTTTGGTTTTTTTAAATGGACTGCCCTGTAGATTTATTCGCTAATGGATTGAGGGTTAAATTCTCTTTGTGTGTTGTTATGGTTACAATTGTTCTGTTTAGTATCTGCAACCATGACGGAACAACCAGTCCATAATTCTGTTGCGCAGTGAATTATCATTAAATTTCTTATTAATGAAAGCTTTTTAAACTCAATACTGACCTGTGACGAAACCTGAATACACCATTTATGTCCCATAAGACACAAAACTTCAACCGAAGCCTCGAAAAGCAAAGGTTATCCCTTCAGCTGGGAAGATAATGGCCACTGTGTTTTGAGACGTAGAGGGGGTTCCGTTTACAGATTTTTTAGAAGATAGGATTAATGCCCCTTATTACGCTCAACTACTTGCCGAAAAAGTTAAGCCTGCATTTCGACCAAAAAGACGAAAACGTTCGGTTAGGAGTGCCGCGGTTCTCCTCCACGACAATGCTCGCCCGCACACCGCCCGACTAGGGAAACTTTAGATAAATTACACTGATAGACACTTCCACATCCTCTTTACAGTCCGAATTTGTATCCTTGTGACTTTCATTTGTTTGGGCCACTCAAGGAAGCAATGGGTGGTATTCGATTTGAAGATGATGAGAAGGTTAAAAATCTTGTGCAAAACTGGTTTGCCGCTCAGCCAATAAACTTGTATAAAGAAGGGATTATGAAGCTTCTAAAGACATGGCAAAAATGTGTAGAGTTAGAAGGGGAGTATGTTGAAATGCAGGATAAATCATATTCTAAAGATCTTGTATAAATAAAAGGTTACAAAGAAATTCCGGATTAAATTTCAAACCACCTCGTATACAGGGTGATTCACGACGAATAGTAAATATTTTAGGGGTTGGTAGTATGGACTATTTTGAGTAAAAAAGTTCATATAAACATATGTCCAATTCTCAATAATTACGGATATGTAGCTGTTTCAATGTTACCCATTAAAAGTATCATTAAACGAATTAAGGAGAGACAAATCACTTATTTATTGCATTTATTTACAACAAAATAAAACAAAACAACAGCAGTTTAAAGCAAATGCTCAAAAATACCACCACCGATTTCAATACACCTTCTAACTTCTAACTCCGTGTAGCTCTTTTGAGTTTGTCTTGTTGTTCCTTTATGCGAGCAGTACTATTCATAATGCGAGCGACCAATTCTTCTCTTGTGTTTACTCTTTCTTTTTCTTTTCACACACTCTTGTTTTTACTAACAGAAGAATGACTTCTATTTCGTTTTTAAATTGCTTAATGCTTGTCGTCTGTTTCTGTACCCGCCAACTTCAAACAGCTACATATCCGTAATTATTGAGAATTGGACATATGTTTATATGAACTTTTTTACTCAAAATAGTCCATACTACCACCCCCTAAAATATTTACTATTCGTCGTGAATCACCCTGTATATTTACCGTGGTTTACTTAGTAGGTATAGATATAGGGCGATATAAAGTATAATAGCTATGTAATACTGCTACCTCTTCATCAAATAAAAATCCTTGACTTTCTATCATATATTCGCCATCTGGAATATACGGTGGAAATTTTGTTTCGTCTGGCATAAAATTACATGTATGAAACATTACAATCTGTAAAAATAAAAACTTCTCATTCGGTCAAAGTCGTTACAATGATATTAGTTTAAAAAAAATAGAGATAGGCCGAAAAACTGCTGATGTAAGATAAACGAATCCGTTTTATAAGAAATTCCTTGTTGATAAAATCCACGATATTTTTCTATATACAGGGTGTCCCATGACTCGAGGTCCATAACTTAAGGGCGTGTTATTGAAGTAATCTAGAGTTAAAATTATTGCTTAATAAACATATGTCCGAAAATGCTTCCTAACAGAACTACAACCATTGAAGAAATGTAAAAAGGAATTTATTTAACTTGTTTATTTAAAAATGTATTTACAAATTCTGTTCAAAATTATCCCCTGCAGCTTCAAGACAAAGTCTGGCCCTGCTTAAAATTGATTTAACAGCTCGCCCCACAATGTCAGGAGAATTTCTTATTTGCGTTGCAGCATCCATAATTCGGTTCACAAGTTCATCCTTATTGCGAGATTTTTCTGCATAAACTATTGACTTCATATGCCCCCAAAGAAAGTAGTCAAGGGGTGTTAGGTCAGGTGACCTCGGAGGCCAAGGCACTGGACCACCTCTTCCGATCCAATGGTCGTGATATGAATTATTTAAAAATGCAGTTATCTGCCTACTAAAATGAGGCGGTGCACCGTCCTGCTCTAACCACATCTGAACTCTGTTACCAAGGTTGCAGGAGATAATTTTAAACAGAGTTTGTAAATACATTTTTAAATAACTAAATTTCTTTTTACATTTCATCAATGATTGTAGTTCTATTAGGAAGCACTTTCGGACATATGTTTATTAAGTAATTTTAACTCTAAATGACTTCAATAACACGCCCTTAAGCTATGGACCTCTAGACATGGGACACCCTGTATAATATCACACACAATTAATTATATACTGTTGTTTTAACTTTCTTATCACTAAGTTAAATACCATACTCTGTTACCAAGGTTGCAGGAGATAATTTTAAACAGAGTTTGTAAATACATTTTTAAATAACTAAATTTCTTTTTACATTTCATCAATGATTGTAGTTCTATTAGGAAGCACTTTCGGACATATGTTTATTAAGTAATTTTAACTCTAAATGACTTCAATAACACGCCCTTAAGCTATGGACCTCTAGACATGGGACACCCTGTATAATATCACACACAATTAATTATATACTGTTGTTTTAACTTTCTTATCACTAAGTTAAATACCATAACGGTTCTCACTAATATAAACAACTTGTGGCTACGAGCACAATTCCGTAAAATAATTGAATAGCTTAGATTTAAGGCAAATTATAAACCGTGTGAAAAGATTTATAAATATTTGACATGGTTTATTTAGTAGGTATAGGTATAGGGCGATATAAAGTATAATAGCTATGTAATATTGCTACCTCTTCATCATGTAATAAGTTTTGGATTTCTATCATATATCCGCCATCTGGAATATACGGTGGAAATTTTGTTTCATCTGGCGTACCATTACATGTATGAAACATTATATTCTGTAAAAATAAGAAACTTCTCATTCGGTCAAAGTCGTTACAATGATAATAGTTTAAAAAGGAGCTAGGCCGAAAAACTGCTGAAGAATAAACGAAAAAAGCTTGAAGGTAAAATTTGTGATTTAAGAAAAAAGAGTAAGAAGGAAAAGCGAGAAGAAACAGGAAAATAAGACCTTGCAGGATAAGATGAAGGCGAAAGATAATGAGAATAAGAAGAAGAAGAAGCAGAAAATGGTAAAAAACAAAAAAATAGGAAACGAAACGCCAGGAGAATAAAAACAATAAATAAATAAATCTTAGTAAAATGTGGCTTAATGTTAAATAAATGTCATCACCTTTAATATAGGACATCCAGTAAAGTTTCCACATTTTACAACGGATGCAATTCCAGCGGCATTTTCTTCCAAGGCATCACAAACGTTGATTTCAAAACGGATAGGGAAACGCCTGTACTCATTGCTGAGGAATTTATAAGCTTGAACTATTACCTAACATATTTGAAAATGAATAAAAACAACCGAATAGAAACAAAACTGTGTTAATTCACCTGTAGATCTTTACCAAAATCGACGGTAGACATGAAAGTTAAATTAAAAGCCGCATTTGTTCTGTTGTACTTGAAAGAATTTCCTTTGATATATTTAAAGTAAGTTTTGTTATAACGAAAAATTTCGGTTCTTTCGTATTTAGCCTTGAAGTCATGTTGTTTGAACTGAAAATTAATTGTTTATCCCCATTTTGTATAGTTTTAATACATAACTTACCTCAAAAGCCTTGAAATTGCTACCGTCCGATGATTTCAAAATTAACAACATTAAAAATGCCAAAAGGCATTTTTCTAACATTGTGAAAGTAGGAATAATTTTGTCAGTAGATTTGACTCAACTGGCAGAAAATTGCGATTAGTTTTGAAGTGTATAATGGGAAGTAAATTCCAGGAAAAAAATACATTGGTGATAACAATCAAACTAACAATAACATAGCCTATCTAAATAACAACTTTGTATTATGACATTAATTTCACATCAACTTCTACTTTAGTTACATTGTAATATAACTTCCGATAACATTTCAAGAAACTTTGTACCTACTTAGTGAATAAAATAACGTGAATTTTGATGCTGTAATATTTTGGCCCATTAATCAGGGTGGTGTAGGTATCCATCGATTATATTAATCTTTACAGATACGAATAGTACAAAAAGCCACGCTATTGTCAAAATCCCAAGAAAACGTTCGCACACCTAAATGACATTAAAATTCTCACAGTAGCCGCCCTTTAAATAATTAGTAATTAGTAAAACTTTAAATTTCTTGTCAATTATTATTTTACAACATTCAGTAAATCTATCGAATAACAAATTTATGAAAAAAGATGTGAGAAAACTTCAAGAACATGCTTTCACATATTACATGTTACACTTCATAACACTTCAAAGCAGAAATCGCATGATAATGACAAAAGTAAAAGTGAAGAAAGCAACGTAATTGTACAATCGGGAAAATTAAGAAGAAAATAAAATTCCTTAAACTGAAGGTAATTGAATGCTCTGATAAACATAAAGTCGAAAGAAGCAAAACTTGGATTTTCCCCGCAGAAATTTATGCAAATCTTAGGAAAATGGTTTTCGGGAATATTTTCTAAACTTCTGCAAGAAATCATGGATAAGAACTGCACTTCATACAAATTAGCGAACCTGACAACGAAGTAAAAGTTTAAAATATGAGAGATTAAATAAACAGCTGGAAAGAAAAATTGTTACAGAGTAAATATTCAAAGCTGTTAAAAACAAATAGCATAGATTCTGTTCCATCAGAGAAGTGGTTAATAACAGCATCACTTTTCCCAAAAATGGAAAAATTTGTTATAGCTATCTAGGACAGGGTAATTAGAACCAAAAACTATGAAAATCACATACTCAAACTGAACATAACTAGCCATGACACCCTGTTTTTAAAAACCAACCTGCAGTATTAATGCATTAGAACATTAGATAAACCACTACTTACCCGGCATCTTCATAATCTAAAAATATCAACATCGTGGATATAATATTGATATCGCTGATTCACTCTCAAACAACCTGGAAAGAACAAAACTACATAAATTAATAAACACCAAAACCTAGTTAGTGAAAGGGGGGAGGAGGAGGGTCTTACCAGCATTGACGTTATCCCTCTCTTTATATCGACTGAAAGCTTCGTTATGTTAAAGTTGTGAAGTACAAAAAAAAATCCACTTATCTTTAGGAATCATTCATTCACTACCATCATTCAAAAAGCGGCGATTTTCAAAATCTGCCAGATAATAAGAATTTTTTTATTTTAACTGAATGGGACTGAATTGTCGTTCCAGTTAGTTTAGCCATATTTCGTATCTGTCCGTTTTATACCGTGAAAATAATAAATAATAATAGTAATAATCATTGACGAAGTAGAATCTCAACTCTATCGTTCTGAAGCAACAGCGAAGGGTACACCACATTATTACCCACGCTCCAGTTAACCAGGACACTCATAGGGACGCGGAAACAAAGGAATAATACTGGGAGAACCTTTAATCAACCATCCATAAATTTCCTAACCCTCACCCTAATGGGCGACTTCAATGCTCAGATAGGTAGAGAAAAGCAATGATCCAATATAGTAGACCAGTACCTAGCCCATAAAATAACTAACATTAATGGTAAACCCCTGATAAACCTCTATAGAACTGTTTCGTTAAAACTAAAATCTACACAGGTTGAACACCTCCCAATGAAACAAAAAACACGAAAGACACGAGGCACACGGTTGGAGGTGTACCAAATAGATCATATAGCCATCCCATCGAAATCTGACAAAGATACGAGGATAGGACTGATAATTTTGGGGTTAGGCGCTTTCCCAACTTAACATGCGATTAGTATACCTATGAGCTGTCACGTGTCAGTTTACAATTTGTTTTTACAGATTCAGAAAATCTTGTTTGGTAAATTTTCTAGGCGTGTTTAAAGTGTTATGAACAACGTTTTTCCTACAAGAGTTTAGGAATCGTCCTAAACTATCATTTTGTAAGTCTTCAAGTTGTCACATTTGACATTTCCTTTTAAAGTAATAATCTAGTAAGGTTGGTTGCTATGCGATTTTGTGATTTTTCACTTTCCCGCACGCAAAATGAGTGCGGGAAAGTGACATTTTTAAACGTTTGTCGGAAAAATGAATTTAAATCGTGGACATTTCCGAGCAATGATTTTTTACGATTTCAAATCGTCGCTAACACGAAGACAATGTGCGGAAAAACTTCAAAATGCATTTGGTGATAAAGCCCCACACGTTAGCACTGTCGAGCGCTGGTATAATGAATTTCAGCGAGGGCGTGGATATCTCAGTGACGAATTTCGCGAAGGACGTCCAACGACAGCTGTTACCGATAAAAACGTCGCTACCGTACAACGAATGCTTCAAAAAGACAACCGAACAACCTGTGATGATATTCAAGCATCCTTAGACATTGGTAGGAGTTAAGTGCAAAAGATCCTTCCTGATCGCTTAGGTGTCACGAAGCTGTGCACTCGCTGGATACCGCATGTCCTAACAGATCACAAAAAATAGGCACGGGTTGATTGGTGCAAGAAAACAAGCAATAGATTTAATCAAGGTCGGTCAAATCACGTGTACGATATAGTTATAGGTGACGAATCCTGGATATACGAGGACGTATTGAAAAATTCTTAGCCTACTATAGAAGCAAACAAAATTTGAAAGTCAAAATATTTTATTATTCGACATATTCTCCTCTTAATTTAATACATTTATTACACCGAACCTGCAACGCCTCTAGACCTTTCAAAAAAAAAGTTTTATCTTGCTCTGCAAACCAAGCCTCCACAGCTTCTATAACCTCTTCGTTGGAAGAAAATTTACGACCTTTTAAACTTTTTTTCAGTTGAGGAAAGAGATAATAGTCGGACGGAGCCAGATCTGGTGAATAAGGGGGGTGTTCCAGTAATTTGAACCCCAAATCACGAATTGTTTGCATGGCAACATGCGATTTGTGTGCAGAGGCATTGTCCTGCAAAAACAAAACACTTTTGGACAACTTTCCGCGTCTTTTCTCGTAGAGTGGTCGGTAACGTCGAATAGTAATCCCCAGTTATTGTTCTACCCTTATCCAGATAATCAATCATGATTACTCCATGGCAATCCCAAAAAACTGAAGCAAGAACTTTTCCATCTTCAATGGAAAATTTACCTCTTTTGAAGCTTGCAATCCAATTTTTTACGGTCGCATACGAAGGACATTGATCGCCAAGGGTATTAAGCATATCTTCGTAAATCTGCTTACCTGTTAACCCCTTCAAATACAGGTATTTGATGATGGCTCGATACTCCAATTTTTCGATTTTCACATTTTCGGCCGACATCCTTTTTTTGAAATTTTATTGCGCAAAACTGGTTTGACTTTTTGACGTGAAACTTTACACTGACACTTCTAATAAGTTACTGTTCGTTGCTATGGTATCGCAATATTTTGTTTATCCATGGAAGCGGTCTAGGCTAACTAGATATCAATACATCCTCGTATTGCTATGAACCAGAAACTAAAAGGCAAACCATGCAATGGGTCTTCCCAAATGAGGCGAAACCAACCTAAGTTAAGCGTGGCAGAAGTGTTGGCAAGTAAATGATCGCATCATTCTTCACTCACTCGGGCAGGACGTGTGGCTACAGTAGTTTTTGAAAAAGTACGGGGCCAAAAAGTACAATTATTCTGCACCAAGACAATGCATCGTCCCACACCGCCAATCGAACAAGTGAGTTTCGAGCCGCTTCAGGTGTAAAATTATTGTCGCATCCACCCTATAGACCCGACTTGGCGCCGTGTGACTTCTTTTTGTTTCCAACAATAAAAGAAAAAATGCGCGGCACCAGGTTCACAAGCGCGGAGACTGCCGTGAGCGGGTATGAAAAAAGGATTTCAGAGATACCTCGAGAACAGTGGACTGCGTGTTTCGATCAATGGTTCCATCGCATGGAAAAATGTGTGAAATGTAAGGGAGAGTATTTTGAAAAGCAATAAAACCGTTTTACCCAAATAATTCTCTTGTTTTACATGCGAACCGCAAAATTATCAGTCTTGCCCTCATATTAGGAATGTGAAAGTATCCAAAAATGCAAAAGTATAAACAAATCTGTGCATCGCTAAAGTCAAACTAAACTTTATCTCCAGCAATCACAATAACTGAACCCAAATTGGTGTTGAGGCAGTAGAGTTATCAGTTCAAAGTCTTCTGAATTCTTTGAAGTAATCATTTTTCGAATAGGTATATAGTCGAATAAAATAGTTAGGGTAATAAAGAGAAGAAGATGTTCATCGGTAGAAATAATAAAATAACACGCAAAATAAGATAATCCATGGTAATAGAAATTATCTCTATTCTTTAACCAGTGGAAAATGATCCGATTAAGTAGGTAAGAAATAACACACATTTTAAGGTACTGTAACTAATAAAATAATTTTTTTCACTACTAGTATTAGAAGATGTCATTATTGACCTTATTTTCGAGCCCAGAAGATGAATTTCTCTCCTAGTGGTCAATAATTTTTTATTATTGACTACTGGTTAATAATAGAAACAATTGCTCTGCATTTAGGTGCCTATTTTAAATATGTTTTACCCAAATGTCAATTGAAATTAACCTCTCGCCTTGTTTTCGAGCAAGGCTATTTGATTTTTGTGGATATTTAGAAATAAATATACGCATCTGTCATTTTATTTTTTATTTATGTAAAAATTATTAATTAAAAGGAATAAAGGTGCTAGTAGTGAAAGGGTGTTAATACTAAGTCGTTACACCCGAAAATGGCAGTTAGAACTCATTAAAACAAACAACTTTTCTTAGTTCCAATTTTTGATTTGGTGCCCCGGTTCGTAGTTATTGGAGTTCTTTTGTTTTTCGAAAAATCGTCATAACTCCCTTATTTAAAGGACTATTGAAAAAAAGCAAAAATTTTCAAAATTAGCTTTCGACTCTCTAAAACATTTGCATTTACAATTATTTTTTATTTTGTCAAATAACAAAATGGCGATCGAGCAAAAATTTCAAAACAAGATTTTTTGACAACCACCCCATCGATTTTTGAAAGTAAAACATTTATAAAATCCTTAAACTATCTACTACAACATTTGTCCTAAAAAAATTTTTCGATCTATCCAAAAAAAGTCTTTATTCGTTTACTTGAATTACAGATAAGTATTAACAAACTAAAAAAACGATTTAAAACGAAGTAGCTTTCTACCATTGAACAATGAAACAAAAGAAGATTAGATTTGACAAGTGCACAAAGCCGAACAAGATACTTCAAACTTAATGCACGTGTGTTTTCTAGTTTGTATGTTGTAAACTTAAATACTTTTTAAAGTTAATCATTTGTGTGCGTATTTTGCATAATTTGTACGTAAAAATGAATTATTATCAAAACGTTGAACTTCTTGACATGCTTTTGGTTTTTGGGGAGACAAGGCGTAATGCACATAAAAAAAAAGAAATTGTAGACGTCTGTCAGAGACTAGTTGTTTTTACCCAACAATTGGTGGGAACGCCAACAGATTACGCCAAACCCCTGGATTTGAAGAGGCTGCACTTGGTATTGTTGAAGATGACCCATCGACGAACACAAGGGTAATCGAAAGGGGTAATCGTAGGGGAGCACGTAATCGGGTCTTACCTTCTCCCAAACCGCCTGAATGGGGGAAATTATTTTATTTTCTTAGATACTGTGCTACCGGAGCTTCTTGAGGACTTGCCATTAAACATCAGACGGAGACTTTAGTTTCAGAATGATTGGGCACCGACTCACACAACGCATTGCTAAATCGGGAATACCCAAATAAGTGGATTAGGAGGAGAGGTCCTATTGCGTGGCCAGCCCGGAGCCCCGACCTAACTCCACTAGATGAAGACCTCTGTATACGAGGCACCGGTGAACACAGAGTTAGAACTAGTTGCTAGAATAGTGGCTGCATCAGAAGATATAAAACAGAAGCAGGCAGTCCTTGCGAAGGTCTCCACCAACATTAAAATATGCTGCCGGGCTTGCGTTGCTGCGAATGGTGGCCATTTTGTAAATGTATTATAAATAGTGTACTTGTCAAATCTAATCTTCTTTTGTTTCATTGTTCAATGGCAGGAAGCTACTTCGTTTTAAATGATTTTTTTAGTTTGTTAATACTTATCTGTAATTCAAGTAAACGAATAAAGACTTTTTTTGGATAGATCGAAAAAATTTTTTAGGACAAATGTTGTAGTAGATAGTTTAAGGATTTTATAAATGTTTTACTTTCAAAAATCGATGGGGTGGTTGTCAAAAAATCTTGTTTTGAAATTTTTGCTCGATCGCCATTTTGTTATTTGACAAAATAAAAAATAATTGTAAATGCAAATGTTTTAGAGAGTCGAAAGCTAATTTTGAAAATTTTTGATTTTTTTCAATAGTCCGTAAAATAAAGGAGTTATGACGATTTTTCGAAAAACAAAAGAACTCCAATAACTACGAACCGGGGCACCAAATCAAAAATTGGAACTAAGAAAAGTTGTTTGTTTTAATGAGTTCTAACTGCCATCTTCGGGTGTAACGACTTAGTATTAACACCCTGTATAAACCACGGTAGAGAAGACTTTTCTCAGCCTCACAACTTATTTCCCTCCATGCTTCACATGTCGGGAAATAATACTGCTCGGCTGAGAAAAATGTCTTCTCTACCTTGGTCTATAATATACTATTGTGGGTCTGTGTTATTTAACAATTAAAAGCAAAAAACCAACGGTTAACAAACTTATGAACTACTGAAAACAGTAAAATGAAGCACTAAAATTACACCAATTTAGGTACAACGAAAAGGTCGATTTATTTTATTACTATTTACAGCAAACCGCGTGCGTGGAGCATTTAGTACCTACACTTGTTCGCTTCGTAGCTATGACTATAAGTGGACTGGTCCCATTCCACTTCATGAACACACTTATATCCTATCGCACGCTTCTAGTCGATTCTCTAATGCATCTTAAATGTCTTCACTTAGCCGACTTAGCGTATGCATCTCAAAAGTCCTAGGACTTCTTCATTACTTCGAGCTTGTTCGAGAACCCGCCCACATATGAGGTGTTTCGTTGCAGTATTTTATTAAGTCAAGCAAATATTTTTCCACATGATATATGCCCAACTTGAGCTCTCTCTAATTATAGTCGAATTACTTAATTACTTTCTCATATTTCCAAATACCCTCAGTTTCTAATCGTAACATTACAATATTTTTTTGGTTTAATAAGTCTTTATGCATGAAACGTAACAGTTTTAGTTTCCAAAAAGACTAAATTGAAAATAGAAAGGTAAAGGTAACAGTAAATCTTCTTCCTGTTGCTCCCATGGAGCATAGGGCATCCTCGGATGTTTCGAAAGCTAGATGTAGATAGCAGGGTCGCTACTTCTGCGTATCATTCGTGGGATCTTGTACAAACTCTTCCACTAGGCTCCTCCACGTCTTTCTGTCTGTTGCTATTCTTTTTATTTTTCTCCAAGTTTTATTTCTTCTCTTAATCTCTCTTTGGGGTTTCCTCTCCATGAGTCTAAGCGTCTACTTTGTTTCATTTTTCCACTCACACAATATTCTAAAGCCTGTTTTGATATTACTGTCGTTTGATCTTCTAAGAGTATGCCCAATCCATTTCCATTTACGTCTTGTGATAGTATTTTCTATTGGTTCTTCTTTTGTTTTATTCCACAAATTTCCGTTACTAATTCTAGTTGGCCAAGATATGTTACATATAATTCTCAGACATCTGTTTATAAATACTTGGATTTTTCTTAAATGCGTGTTAGATGTTTTCTAGGTTTCAGCTCCATTCAATAAAATACTTTTTACGTTTGACCTAAATATCTTCAATTTTGTTTCTATTGTGATGTTTTTTGATGGCCATATCTTATTCAAGGCATTGTATGGTTTGCGTACTAAACCAATTCTCCTGACATTGCCCTTTGTTGCTCCTCCTTCAGAGTTCAGGATACTTCCAAAATAGCAAAACTCTTCTACTTCTTGTATATTTTTCCCATGTATGTTATTTCCGTCGTTTGGGTTCTTTCTCTATAGCTTAAATTTGTCTGTGTTTATGTCTAATCCTATTTCTTCTGATGTATTATTCATTTGCAGATAGAAGACATATATTCTAAATCTTCAAGTTTTTTTTAAAATCCTCCAATTTATCCCTGTTCTGCCATCTATAGTATTCTTCATTACCCCATCAATTACAATGAGGAACAGCATAGGCGATAAAATGTATCCCTGCCTTGCCCTGTTTCAATGCTAATAGGTTGCAGCAATTGGCCATGCTGTTTGATCCTTGCTATGTAGTTATTGTATAGAACTTTTATAATTCTTAGATATTTGTCTGGTATTCCACATTGACTTAGGATATACCACATCTTTTCTGTATCTACTGAGTCGAATGCTTTGTAAAACTCTATGAAGTTTATGTATATGCTTTCATTTATTTCCATAACCTGTTCTAATATTATTCTAAGTATACATTCATGATCAGTACAAGATCTTTATGGTCTGTAACCTGCTTGATCTTCTTCTATGGTATTTTTCATTCTTTCCTGCATTATCTTAGTCAGAATTGTACTTTTTACACATACTTAGTAAAATGATCGGTCTCCGGTTCTCATAATTCATTAAATTTCCTTTCTCTGTTTCGACATTAGTACCTATGATATAATTCTAGCACGGCTTTTGGTGCTAGAATACGCTTCATTCTTAAACGATTTTTGGCGACATTTTGTTTTCAGAAATTGGTAATACTGTATTAAATAATACATAAAATATCTAGGCAACCCTTTGAATATAAAAACCCAGGAAGGAGCATATGCAAGACAAATTTAAGACTGCGATAGGTTTTGCATATGACGGATTAATGTGGTACTGACTAAACTAGACTAATCTATAACACTATTGCACTATTTACACCGCTTATTATCTACGATGTTAGTCTATGTACGCCCTATATACACCAGAATAATTATCAGCTCTCATAAGTATCTATAAAACCTGCAAAAACTAACAGAAATGATTGCCACACGCGGGAAACAACAACAACGACACCCGACAATGAGTCAAACATGGGTTTTCACAATGGCCGCTTCCGTCGAAAATTTGAATACAGTCGCTAGATATTAGTACTCCTTCCTGGGCTTTTATAATGTCAAACTTCTGTCAACTTTTAAGCAAAAATCGCCAATATTTTACTAAAATTTTCCCAACTAGAAATTGTCAAGTATTTTTATATGCAGAAACAGAAATAAATAATGTAAATGGAAGCCGAAGCAGGTATAAAACATTCGTTACAGAAGACAATTCGGGCACTCGTCCGTTCGGGTACTCGCCGCCACGCGGCTCGTGTCCAATTTCGGCCAAATGCGCGAAAAGGTTGCGTTCTGTAACTTGTGTTTTAATATACTATTATTTGGTAGTTTAATAATTATGCCTTGTAGCCATTCATTAGGTATCTTTTCTTCTTTCCAGATTTTGTTTAGTAACATATGTATGTAGTAATTCCACTGATATACATATCTAGTTTTGCAGTTATTTGATCAATTCCTGCTGCTTTGCCGTTTTTTAAGGTGTTAATTGCTTGTTTTATTTCATCTTTTCTGAAATTTTCTTCATTGATATTCATTGTGTTTGGTGGTACTCTCTTTCGTTCGGTTATTATTATTTTCTGTTTTGTTGCCATTTTGTTAAAAATTTCTCCGAAGTATTCTATCCATCTATCTTGAATTCCTTTTTGGGTTTTGTATATTTCTCCATTTTTCTCTGCTAGTTTCACTGACTATTTATATTTTCTTTCCACTAGTTCCTTTGAGATTTCAAATAATTCTTTAGTATCATTTCTTTTTCCTGCTTCTTCGGCTTTAGTAGCCAATTCTTCAATATGTTGCCTTTTATCATTTCTTGTACTTCTCTTTATTTGAGTGTTTTTTCTTTTATTATATTCTATTTACTATTTGTAATTCTGCATTGGTCGTAGACATCATTTTTAATTTAATTTTTTATGTGTCTAGTATTTTCTCTTTTGTTTCCTTTGTCAGACATTTTTTATCTTTTTTGTTCTTATACCCTATTACTTATTTGGCTGCATTTTTAACAGTAAACACTTACTGAATAAAGACCGAAAAAATCAGAAATGTGGATGTTATGAAGAATATTTGGAGAAGAGAAAGTACAAAAGACCCAGAAAAGGAAATCGTGCAATGGAAAAATGGCGTATTCAAGTTTTAAATAAAAACATTTGCCATACTTCGGGATGTGATAGCAAAAATCAAACTTCAGTAAACATAGATCAACAACTGAACAAAAAATTATTTTTATAAGTGGTATCGAAATAGTAGAAGAAAAAATTTGCCAACGGGAAAATAGGTAGGCTATGTAGAAGGGAAGCTTGGCAAAGTAAGAAAATTAGAAAAGTACAACATGGAATCATGAAAAAAGGTCAGCAAGTACACCCCGTCACTTCAAAAGTTTATATTTTAGTAGTATAGTAGTAAGGAATTTTATTTAAGGCATTCTTTATAAGTATATTTGACAAAAAGTTAGCTATAATCTTTTTACCAAGTCTGTAAATTAAAATAAGTATATAAATAAGCTTACATTAATCAAAATGGCAGTTATTTTAAGTACAACGGGAAGAAAAGGCAAACTTCAAAACATTACGGTATTAAAAATAGAATTGAAGAGACACCAAAAACAATAAATTAAATTAGAAGGTCAAATATACAAAGTAGACGATGTGTGTACAGTTACGAAGGAAAGTTGTTCCTAAATATTAGTAAATTTTCTCACTAAATATAATAAAATATTGGATTTAGAAATTATATTCAAGTTACATAAACAAAAGAATAACAAATTATTGAAAACTATAAATCGGTTTTCCGTTTTCCATAATTATTAGATTTAAATATCGTTGTAATACTCAGGTGCCCAGCAGTCACGTCTTCCCTTTTTTAACATTCCACGTGCAGCTTTATAAGTACTATGCAAATAAATTGCATAACGTGTCCCGCAGTCAATGTCCAATGTCTCGTTTTTCAAAAATTAATTCCCGAAACTTATAAATTTGATCACAATAAAAACCAAGGATTTTTAACGAAATTACATCAGCGTCTGCAGTGAATCTATGCATTATATTTTAAATACGGGTACAAAGTCTCCGGTGAGTTAAACAGCTTTATCCTTAAAAATTGCAACTTTTTATAATATACCAGTTCAGACGAGGAAGACGGTTGTTGTAAATTATGCAAATCTAACAACTTTTTGTTTAATTTGCAACTAATTTTGCATCGTCTGGAAGCAACTTTTTGTTAAGTAGGTACGTCAACTGTTATTTACATTCTATAAAATAAATAATACTAAAATTCGATAAGGTCGAACTGACCTAGGTATATAATTGGCGGACAAGTTTTTGTCGATGTTCGTTGTGCAACGTGTTAAAAACATAAATGTAAAATGTTCGTGACGTAAAATAAAAGGTATGCAACGTCTAACAAGAACGCAAAACCGAAGCAGACTGACTGAATCAATGTATTAATACTACATCTTGTTATCCGAACTGACCTAGACCTAACTCGCAATTGTTTACAGTTCTGGACAGCTCCGACTGCTGCGCAAAATGTCAATGCCACATTTGTATAATGGAAATGCACTTACAACTTTGTAACGCGATCTCACCGTAATGAGAAACCTACAGACAGGTAGCAAACGCGTTACCACAAATTACTGCTATCCATACTCGTTGTATAACAGATTCTTATTTGAATACCTTCGCTCACTCGGACGTTCTGATTTAACGCTGTTGCTGAGGATATTTAACACGTAATTTTACTAAGTTAGGTGGCAGTTTTGTTTTGTTTCGAGTGAACATTTAAAAAACAGTTTAGGAAACTCTACAGTATGTTTTAAAAGTAACTATGTACCTAGATAGAAATATTTCAAATGGAAACTGTAATACAGGCCTTTTTACTCCAAGGAATGAGGCTCAGAGATATAAATTAGAAAACGTGAAAGATCCGCTATGTTATAAAAAACAATATGCAAGTTTAAGTTAGACCTGTGTCTAGGGTATTTAAGTCTTCTTCTTCTATTCCTTATGCCTTTTCAGGCGTCAGATTGGGTTTCCATGTCTTCCTGTACTCATTTCCTTCAGCCTTTTATATCTCTTGCTGGACGATTCATCTCACCCACCGATTTTCCCTTACTTCCTCCCACTTCTACCAAATTACATTTTAATTCTAAAATATAATAAAAAAAATAGGAGTGCCGCAGGTCTGATTGATACTCAGTATATATGTACATGTAGAGAGCACAACATTATGGGCCTTGAAGGCCCTGGGCTTGTTGATTATTCCTTACCATCTTCTTCTGTCCCTAGCCGCTTCTTTCCAATTTTGGACGTCCAGTTTCCTCGGAGCTGCCTTCACTGCCCAAATCCACCTCTATTTTGGTCTTCCCCTTCTTTTCTTTCTTTCTTTCTGTTGCTAGCAGCAGGACTTATTTTATAGCTCAACCGTCCTTTAGCCCAGCTCCGTGAAATTCCATCACTTTTGTGTTCGCTCGGTTTCCCCACACTTTCCCCACTTTCTTCTCTTTGAACATTCGCTTTAATATTTTCCTCTCCTACACTTCAAGTTTTTTTTAATCTCCTTTATTCAATACCCACATCTCACTCCCGTACGTGACTACAGGCTGCGCTACTGATAGTCTAATTGTAGCGTTCCTCGGTACATTGTTAGATCTGAAAACTCGTAAAGAGTTCCTGCACTTTTATTTCCTTTTATAAACCTTTCATCTATTTCTATTTCGTCTCCTTCCTTGTTAGAGATTGTCACTCAAAGATTCTTCCTCCATTTTAAACTTTAAACTTCCACTCTCGGCTCTACCTTCCCTCTCCTGTCCCTCGATATACATATTTGGTCAACTTTAAACTTCCACTCTCGGCTCTACCTTCCCTCTCCTGTACGTCGATATACATATTTGGTCTTCTACATGTTAATTCACAGCTCAAATCCCTTTTAAGCTTTTCCAATTTCGTACTATTTTCATCATTTCATGTTTGCTTATAACAATCAGAAATATATCATCTGCGACGCCGCAATTGGCTGATTGTGGTAGAATACTGTACCTTTTGCATTCGGCTAACTTTGACGTACAGAATTTTCAACAGCGGGTTAAATGAGGTTCGGGACCGTGGGTTTCCTTGCCTCAGCACTCGTTAGACTTCAAATGTCTGCGATATACTACCGTTAACCACTACCTTACTGCTGGCACCTTGTAGCATCATCCTTATTAATCTTATTAATTTCCCAGGCACTCCTAACTCTTCCCTTAGCCTTCCATCCAGGTGTAAATGCAAATTTTGCTCGTAGCTGGTTGACATTAGCTGTTAGGTACATCACATAAATTTGGTCACCAACTGATCTGTTAGTTCTAAACACACGTTGGTAGTCTCCCATCTGATTATCTACTCCAACTAACCTCTTCTTTAAACAGCCCCCAAATACTCGTTTTCCGTTCCATAGGCTTCCTCCTCGTTTTCGTTCAATACCCCCTTAAAATGCTCTGTCCATCTAGTCAGGTTTCGCTTAACATCTCCCACCAAATTTTCAACCTTTTATTTATTTGTTGCTTTCTGGTAGAAATTTAAAGTCAACAATGAAGTTACCAGCGCTTAGCTAGGCCATCTTATGACTAATAGCCTCATCTACATAGGTTATATTTTCCATATTTTCATAGTGTTTCATGCTTTTTATTTATATCATTAGCAACTCTTGCATTTCTAAGTTCTTCTTCTTTTTGACGGTATTCTCTCCATATGTCTGTAATGTGCGTGTCTAGTAGCTTGTAGATATAGGGGACCTACAGCTTTACGTGGGCTTCAAACAACGGAAGTCCTTGCACTTCTACTCCAGAAAAGACTTAATAGGCAAATACCGCGGTGGTTTACCATTGTGTTCGGGTATTTCCGGTGTAGTATGGCCCTGGGAATCGAAGCCGGGTCATCCCAGTGGCCAAACGCACGCTGAGTCAACTGAGCCGTGACCATGGCTTCATGTGCCTTAAAGAATCTGATACAAGTGCTCCTTTATCGTCTAATTTGCCTGATTATTTTAGTATGTAGTGTTTACTCGGTAGTTTTTCTTTTTAGTTTTACCTTCCTTCACTTTCCTTTTGGTCAAACATTAGGCAAATGGCTCATTATTAGCTCACAATACTTTATACAACCCCTTCGCACATATTCTAAGCAAGTTGTTAGCCTTATCAATCGAAGAAGACAAATCCACTAAAGATGTTGGTATGACAACCGCAACCGCCAATTTAAGGCACCTTCCAAAATATTTACTCTTTGAATAATAAATTATGGATTGCAGTCTTTCCCTCTTACAGGTAATGTCTATGCCTTTAATTATCTTATTCCGCGTTGTTCTCACTCGTCTTCGGTTGTTGCTTTGAACCGCAGTTTTTTATGCCTTCCTGAATAATATTTTTCATACAGGTAGTTAACCTAGCAAGTTTTTCCTCCAGAAGAATCTGCCCAAATTATATACTCTTGCACTGGGTTATAAGGGGCCTCCGTTTAGGCAATAATGTGCACCGATTTGAAGCTGGAAGTCGATGTTTCAGCAGTAAAGGTCATAACTTGCGCGTCAGTGAAACGAAAAATTTAGTATAAAGTGCCTTTTTGTAGATATTCAAACATCATATAGGTTGTCTTGTGCAATTATCTTTAGTTGAACTTACTATTAGCTAAAACAAACATATTAACTGCAAGAAAGGTAAATTTTAGATCTATTTATCAATTATTGGATAAATATTAGCATTTCCGATTTCTAAATATGATAACAAAACACATCATCGGTGAGCAGGCTCTCGAACAAACTCAAAATAACGAACGAATTCTAGGACTCTCGAGATGCTTACGCTACGCGAAGCCTCTCAAGATGCTTTCCTGAACCGACTATTGTGCGATATAAGCGAATTTAAAGAGCAATTGAGTTCATCCAGTTATAGCCACATACGGGATTGAATATAAATGGTAATGACATCGATAGACCTTATTTCGTTGAACATAAATTAGTGTAATTTAGTTTAGTTTACTGTTTCTATTTGTGCATACGTTTGTTATTAGTTATTGTTGTGTTTTTAATTTTTAAGTAATAAATTATCTACCAATGGAAGTCTACGGGACAGTCAGCAGCGACAGGATACGTGAAACCTGCGAAGTACAAGATGTGATCAGGTGGACAAGAACGAAAAGAAGGTACTGGAGAGATCACGTCGAAAGGATGGGAGAAGAAAGGCTAGTAAAGAAGGCCCAAACATACAAACCAGATACGAGACGTCCCCCAGGAAGACCACATAATCACAGGTACGAAAGTTGGACGTCATACTCACAGGATAACAACCCATAATGAAAGGAGAGGCATGGGGAAAGCAGAACTAAGCCCTAATGTATTAAGAAGAAGAAGAAGTAATAAATAATTTGCACAGACCTACCAAATTGTTCCAAAAATGATGTCAATTTTCAAAAATGTAAAATTTATTAATTATGCAAAATTTGATGTATGCGGGGCCATATAAATCCATCCATTATTTCTAAGTGAACGTGTAGACGAAATTTTACGTTGCACGTAAACTTTTAGAAAAACAAAATTTCATTTAACTTCATAATTTATATTCCGTACATAAAATGAACAAAGAAATAAATGAATTAAGTTTTTGTTTAATCTGAACGTTGGATCGGAATTCACGAAGCAAGTTTTAATAACAAAAGAAGTGATTCCATTAAAGATATTTCTTAAAGTCATTGCTCATGCGGGCGTGGATAAAATTGTCAAGTCAAACTGCTCGCAGCTGTGGCTGTCGTTATATTTAACAACTTATTCCACACGATGTCTTCGATTATGGCTTGCATTTGTTTATAATTTGAATAATGCCTGTTTAAAAACAGAAAATTAAACGGACGTTATGTGTCGCTCCCGATTCGAATTGTCTGTACAAACAGTTAAGGATTTACGTGAGAGTTTAACAAAAATCGCGTTGCGCGTTTTTGTATTTGGAAATATTTTTAACTTGGCGTTAATCGATGCAAACGTCAATTAGTAAGAAAATATGATGGAAAGCATCGGTAACTTGGAACGGTATCAATGAGAAAAACAACATTCGCTAAGTAGAAAAATGATTGAAACTGATCTAAAATTTTATATGCGGTTTTAATTGAGGAAATAATTAACTATTAAGACACAAGTTATAAAATAAATATTATAAATGTAGTACACTTAACTTACAGTGGATTTTATAATATCAAAGAAATGGGAAAAAGATTTAGTTTTAATTAACACAGATTAGAAACGAATACTGAAACTGCAACTGCAAACTAAATTTTTAACTGCTGAAGAACATACATAAACTTTAAAGAGTAATTTTCAGTTCAAAGATTGTACCGTCAAACGAACAACAAAATATCACCTCTAATAAGACATGCTTTTGATTGTGGTCTCTTCCATATCGCCAAAGGAAATTATCACTATGGAATTTTGAAATTATACACTCAGGGACAAAAATATTGCATATGTTCTTTTCAAGATAATATTTAGACAAAAACATTAATTCCAAGAGAATACATCTAGAAAAGTCAGTTTTGAAGAAATAAAGTAACAATTAATCAATTGAAACAATAAATATGCATTTAAACTAAACTACTAGTACGATTAATAAAACAAATTACATACTGAGAATCTTTAAAAAATGTTAATTATGGTGTATTGCAAATATGGACAAAAATTAATATATGGTATTGCCCCCCCCCTAGCTCTAATGACTGCCCCCATCCTTCTTGACATACTACGGATGAGATTTTGTATAACTCCTTGTGGGATGTTATTCCACTCTTCTTGTGATGTATTTCGGAGCTCAGTTAAAGTGTTTGGAGCCGGATTTCTTGCTCATATTCTTCTTTTTAGTAAACCCCATAGATGCTCCAATGGATCTAAATCCGCACTTAATGATGGCCAGTCTAATTGTCGAATATGGACATTGTTTAGAATGACGCTGTTAGCTAACACAAAACTATCATATCCACATATCATCCAAAGCCGACATGTGGTAGCACATGTTCTTCTAATATGGTATTAATGTAATATTCGCCATTCATTCTTATGCCAGTTTCTACAAGCTCCGTATGACCCTCCAAACTAATACCACCCCAAAGCATAATCGACCCTCCTCCAAAACTGACATTTTGCACCGGGCATATCGTTCTTCAGGTCGTCTACAAACTCGCTTCCACCCATCTGGTTTCCACAATTGAATGCCATTCTCAGCAGAGCACTTGCTTTCAATATGCTCTAATGACTCTAACCATCTCTATCTATTTTTTACTATAGTCACTATCGGTGTTTCTTTAAAGCATGTTTCAAGTTCTTTGTTAGTTCTTATTTTCTAAATTTCTTGAATCCACCAAAAATTTTCCCTTGTGCTGTTCTTTCACATATTTCTCTTTTTCACTCCGTAGTGTAGTTACCCATGAAAAGACGTATTACTGTTTTATATAATAATAATAATAATAATATTTAGCATAACATTCCTAAAGGAATATAACTGTCCCAATTTGAAACTATATGTATAGATCCACTGAATGGGGTGGATCACTCCTCATATAACCACATCTTATACACATCGCTCCACTGTTAATTTATAGATCACTGTATGTTTTTGCTTTGTTCACCATTTGTCTACAACTTTTTCTGTCATGCACCATCATTCTCCACTGAGTTACTCCCATGATTTGTAGGTCTGCTGTTACTTCGTCGAACTATTTAATTTTCGGTCTTCCTCTAGTTCTTATTGCACTTGGGTTCCATTGTAATATTGTTTGTATTGTATCACCTCCACTTCTCATCACATGCCCTAGCCATCTGATCCTCTGCGCCTTTATAAACCTTACAACATCTTCTCCTTCTATCTTCTTTAAGATTTCATAATTAATTTTTGGTCTACTTTCTCCTTCTTCATTCTGCGTTGGTCCAAGTATGTTTCGTAACACTTTGCGCTCAAAGATACAAAGATCTTCTTCTTCTCGTTTTACAGGTCGTATTATACTTTTATAAATTTTTATTTTTTTGTCGATTGCAATTTGTTTATCTTTAAGTAGCCGTTTATTTGCATAGTAAGCTCTGCATCCTGCTTGTATCTTTGATTTTATTTCTTCACCTCTGTCATTATTCCTATTAAAATTTACCTACTCCCAGGTATGTAAAGGTTTCAACCTCCTCAAATACGTTATCGTCTATATGTAGGTAAGTTAGTTATAATGGTTTGTTTTCTTCTTTGGCATTTCATATATTTTGTGTTTGTTTCATTTATCGCCAGGCCTATCTTTTTCGCTTCATTTGCTATTGTTCTAAAGGTTTCTATTTCTGGTTCGAGATATAGTGACCAGGTCGTCGGCATAAGCAAGTATTTGCTTAGATCTGTTTGTTATAATTCCTTTGTAGTCTACTTTCCTGAGCACTTTTTCTAATGCAGTATTAAATAGCGTAGTGGACAGTATATCACCCTGCCTTATACCATTATTAACTTCAAAGGTATTCATATCTCCTACGATAGTTCTAACACAGTTCATAGGGTTATTCATTGTTGTGTAACTGTACGAACCCCAGGTGTGTTACCCTTTACCGTTTTTCACTGTGATCGTCTAGTTTTTCACTAAGATTTCCTGTACCCTCAACCCTTCTTGGTTAAGTGAAAATCTTACTCTTTACTTAGATGACTGACTATTTAGTCAGAGGACCCTTAATGTTGTTGTGATTCGTTGATTTAGAGTAGCTCACCTTATAAACAAGAAATAAACCCTCCATCCAGTTTAATACATATGTATATTATAAAGTCATATTTATGTACAGATATTTACAAATACAGTAAATAACTAAGCATAGTGAATGGACATCAAACTAGGCAAGTTAAATTATGGGCAGTGGCTTGAATAATTACTATCCTTTTGTTTTATGATTTTGTTGTAATCAGGGTGGCCTGTGTAGTGGTTAGATCACAAGAAATTATGCTGGAAGTCAGTGCGTCGGTCAGATATGCGATACAAGACCGATCTTTTATGGGATTGATATTAAAATCAATCGTAAGCAGCCGGAGCCAAAGGTGGTATTACAGCCAACCTTTAAAATAATGAGAATGTACGCTTTGTACGAGGTACTAGGTACCCTCGTGCATTGTAAGGGATGTTTATCCCTTTTCTTGATTGAGAATATGCCCAAGACATATCTCAGTAGTCAGAATTGTCTTTTGTTGTAATTAATTGTGATCATCACCCACAACAGGGCAAGCCTAATGTAATTTTGATAAAGTCTAATCTTGAACACGTTAAGTATTTATGTATATTAAAAACTTTTACGTTGTGTGTTAATTTGGATTTTGCAGGGAGGCCCCCCAATAGGTATTACGGTATGGTAACCCTTTTTGACCAATACATACCGCAATGCTTTACCGCGGTATACGTAATATGAAGAATTTCTACCAGTTAATGCAGAGCAACAAAGTGCAATACAACTAACTGTATACTTTGCAGTAATTAGATACACTAATCAGCGTACTAATTGAAAGTCCAGGCGGACAGATAGACTGAATAACCAAGACTGGATCCTTTAGTAAGATTTGATCCTGCATTTATACTCGCAAAATCCGCGTATAGTGGGGTATTAATTAAACGTTCTCACGGGCTTGCATGTGGTACTTGTCTAAAAACTAATAAATTTCGTAAGTGGGTTGTTAGTAAAACATTCCCATGCAGTCGGTACTTGTTTAAACTAATAAATCTAATTTTTAGTGGCCTATATTAAAATCCTAATTTTGTTATTGGTTTTGCGTTCTTTTGTAATTTGATACTTGTCGACTCGTCTCCAAACAGGACGGTGTACTATTTTTCAAAAGGGGCGTTGGTTTCCGTGCTTACGTTTGAGAATTTATGATATTGTTGTTTTTAGTTTCCAAATACTTTCTCGCCACCTAATTGCCCAAACCACTAACGTTAAGCTTCGAATGAAATGAAATACATTAAAATATAATCCCTGAAAAATAGAAGAAATTATAGACGCGCAGGTAGCCAATCACAGTTGTTTGGGTTAATCTTATTAATTTTACAGGTATTGCCATTTCTTTATTGTTTTATAAATTCTTAATTTTACTTTTCACTGTAGTCACTATCATTGTTTCTTTAAAGCATGGTTCAAGTTCTTTGTTGGTTAGTATTTTCTAAATTCCTTGAATCTCCCATAAATTTTCCCTTGTGTTGTTCTTTCACATATTTCTCTTTTTCACTCCTTAGTGTGGTTACCCATAGAAAGACGTATTACTGTTTTATATATTCTTAATTTTATTTGATTTGATATTCTTGTTGCCTACAATATTGTTAAATTAGTTCTAAACTTTACACTTTCGTAGTTCTCAGCACTATCAAATTCTACTTCTAAGTATTATTATATAATTACTTTCTTTCTTATGGTTTCATTCTGTTCTTTTCCTTTGATTTGGATGTATTCATTTTCTTGCTGTCCATCACTGCCTAAAACCACTAATGTAACTTTTATGTATTAATTTCCACTCACATCTCTGTTGAATTTGATTGTAAATTTTTTATTAACCTTTTCAATTCTTCCTTTGTCTTGCTTACTAATTCTAAGTCAGCATGTTAATATGAGCTTCTTATTATGTTACGTTTTACATCAGTTTTGCTTTTCCTTAAACCACATTAAAGAGAGTTGTTGATAATGAATCGCCTTGTTTAAGTCCTACATTACTATGGAATGCTCCGAAATCTTGTCCTCAAAATCTCATCACAGTTGTTGTCGTTTCAAGAGTCATTTTGACAAAAGGTATAATTTCGTTAGAGAATTTTAGTTCTTTCGTTGATTTAATTATTGCATTTTTTGTGCTGCCCGCATGGCATGGCTATAGTCTACAAACAACGCATATATTAGTAAATCCATGACTAGTTTTTGTATAATATTTTAAAATTGTCAAACCTATATTTTTGGGAATCTTCTCTTCTTGCATGCATAATTTTCCTTCCTTGTTTCTTAAACCAAAAATATTTTGTTAAACCTTATTTTTCTATTAAGTATTATTATATTATTATAGAATGGATAGAAAACAGACGTAAACTATGGAATGACCACATCATTAGAACGAACCACCATTAGGTGAAGGTAGCAAGAAGCAAGGTCCCAAAAGGCTGCAAGAGTATAGGGAAACCAAAGAAGAAGTGGGAAGATAATCTATATCCCGATTAAAAAACAGGCGCATGAAGAAGAGGATGATGTTATACATAGAATAACCTTGAGTTTTTGTTTTTGAAGTTTTCTTGCATTTCTTTGAATATATTCTTAATTGCTTCTCTTTCTTCTTTCGGCATAAGTTATTCGCCTTATTTCTCAACTCTTTGTACCATCCTGTTGTTTCTGTGGATGACACTTGCAACGTACTTTACGTTGCTATTTTTTTCCTTAATGGCCTCCTCGAATTCCTTATCACACCATTCTTGTAAACTCTTTTCCTTTTTTCCCATTTTTTTTTCACTAACATCTATTGTTTGTTTTATTATTTTCCACTCTTCTTCTACATCTTCATCTTGCCTACTTACTTGTTGCATTAAATATCTTGTCTTTTACTGCTTTTATGTTCCATTGTTTATTCTCAACACTCTTTTTAAGTGCAGGCCATGTGACTTCCTTTAACGTTGCTTGGACTAGGAAGTGGTCTGACCCAATTTCCGTTATAATTATTTCTATTACTGCAGAGTTTAATTTGTTTATTAGCAACCAGTTCAAGTCTTTCCTTTTTTGCCATGTATTTATAATGATACGATTTTTGTTTGCTGCAAAATCAATCTGCCCGTTGGCCATTGTCATTTGTTATTAGATGTAAACTTTCTTTTTCAGTAACGTGCGTGTTCGTTTCTTCTTTGCCAAATTTCGCATTCTCCTGCTATTACACTTTTATGGCATACCGCGATAAACTCAGATGAAATCAGATCTCATAATTGTTTATAAAATTCAGTTTTTTCTTCTGGATGACTCCCTCCTGTTAGAGCATGTATATTTATCAAACAGTATCGCCTTACTGACCGTCTTATCCTCAGATAACTTAGTCTATTCTTAATCATTCCATAATCCATCAAACTGTTTTTAATTAATAAATATTTTCGCTCTTAATTTATTTTGCCTACTCCCACTATTGAACCAAATATAATTTTCTAGTTTAATTGAGCGATCGATCTTCTTTATGATTGGTTTCTTGAACACAGTGGCGTAGCCAGGTAGGGGTTAGGGGGGGTTCTTTCTTAACTCAGTTGCCCTTATTCGTCCTTTCCAAAAGACCATTCATTTCTGTTTCTATTACTTTTTTTAATTGGGCGGCTTTAACTTTTATCCATGCCCATTTCACATCAACTAGCCATTATTATTACTATTATAACCAATACTAACTTCCTATGAACTCTCTTGTCTGGTAGGTTTTTCAGTTTCTTTTTGTTTTTGAGAACTAAGATTTTCTCCTCATAGTTTTCCATTTCTATTTTGTGCGCTACTTCTATTTTACTATCTAATCCAACAATAAAATTTCCTCTATCAGTTGTCTTAAAATTATTTTTATTGTCTATATATCTTTATACCTTTGTTTAGTAGTTGGTCTTCTTTTTCTATCTTTCATGTCATTCCACTCTTCCTTCGATACTTCCTAACCTTGATCGCATGTATTTTTAAAATGTGATGAGGCTGAATAAAAACGTTTTACGTCAATATCGAAAACGTCGTGGAAAGTTTATTTGTTTTTCTACACCTCATTTTTCTTTACTTTGTAAGATGAGATCGGAATGAATTGGAATTGTAAATGTTCTTAATAAAATAAAACTTTATCAGATTATTTAACTCACTTCGTATACATAAACGATCATTATTAAGTATTGCTACTGAAATTCCAAGAACCGGAAAATAGTTATTCGATTAGCTTGTTGACTTGTATAAGAGAATAAGAAAAGGAAAGGACGATTGAACTTAAGACATTAGAAACCTTTTTGTTTGTTTGCGCAAGAATATTATCGATCTCATCGCACACAAAAACACTGCAAGCATTATTAATGAAGAAAACATAAATAACCACTATTAATTGGAGACATTCACTGATGCACATTTGTAATACACGAGTAGAGGATAAATTGCTCATCAGTAGGAAAGAATTTACCTCCTAGATATTTGACTGACGTTTCATGTAACATGTTATTAACATTTACTCCGATATCTTCGTGTGCACGCAAGTTAACACTAATCGTCATTGCAGAAGATGTTTTATGCAAGAAATTGCAAGTCGAGTTCGAAATATATATAATAGCGTGCGACATAAAAAAGAATTAGCTGAAAAGGTACTTAAACTCATCTCCAGAAGGCATGGATTTAGTTTTACGTTTGATAACTTAGAATTAAATTAGGAACAGTAAATTTGCTGCTTCTGTTTTTTGCAGAAGATGCACGTTGGCAATTTTCTGTTGTGTAACGGCAACACTTGCAAAATTCTTTATAAAGCTACCTTTTTATTAAAGAAGAAAAGTGTGTTGATTTAATAAATGGGTACCCTCGCTCTGCTTTACACCTTTTGTTCCTTTTGCTATGCTGACAGTTTGCAAAATACGGATCTGGAATTTCATGTTAAATCGAAGCATTTATTACTTATTATTAGATTCAGAAATCTAAACTTCATAGTCATTATTTAAATACGAACTCGAATTTGTATTTCTGAACTACCGTGTCGAATCCAAACTCTAAGTTCAAGATTCGAACAAAATTACATTTACATAGCAATTATGGACGTTACACTCCAAATAGAATTAGAAATTTAAAGTAATTCTTAAAGTATTCAAATAAAGAAAAAACGGTTTTATATTGTAGCGGGAAACGACATCTAGAACACCCTTGAAGCTTCTACCGTATTCTAGTAAGCAGTGCCGTACGTATAAAAATACGTCGCGATAAAAATCACCAGTCAATGTGAAGTCATACAGCGCAGATTATATTGCGGTAGATTGGTATAAATAAACATTCAGTGCGAATAAATTAAACTCAATTAGTGTTTAGTTTGGTTATTCTTAGTATTTCTTAGGTATCACTTAAATTTTAGCGATTGATATAATTCTTTGCGCCAGGTGCTGACTTTATTTTATGTGAAAAGTAAAAAGTTTCACGAAAAATCGATAACATAAGCTCAAAATTCCATAATAATGGTTGGATTAAATTTCATTCTATTTCAAGGGCAGTTCTCTATTAGTGTGTTTGAAGTAAATAGACTTTTATTTGAAGACCTATAAGTATAATTAATAAAATTTTATTCATTACATGACATGGTGCAGAAATGTTACATTACTCGGTATTTTTGAAATTTCTAAATTTTAAAATTTGATAAACTATGTACCACGTAGGGTAGCGGCTTACGATCCAGGTAGAGAAAATACCTACTTCAGGAACTTAGCGAACCTTCCCACGCGAGCTCTTAAATTCTCCCACCTCCTGTCATCAAGGAAAATCATGACCCAACATTGATTCTTTCCATTCCCTTGTTTTATTCCTACCTATATCGCTTCCAACTTGCCGACCCTAATGAAAGCCCCATAATAAAAACGAAAGCAATGAACACAACGAGTCAAAAACACAAATACCCAGGTGGGTAGGGCAATAAGCTCACAATCCCGGACCGGGAAACCGGATCATCTCGAGGTTTCTGGGGAGGCAAAAACTTGTTAGCGAAGAATATCAAGATCAATAAAAAGAAAACGAAATTAAATATATCCACATATACACCCGTTCAATGAAAGAAGACGTAAAACTAGAGCGCTAAGAAGAATTGATAAAAGTTACATTGAACATACTTGGTATATCGGAGGTTGAAAGAGAGGGAGAGAAATGCATCACACTGAAATCAGGAAACGTGTTGTACTATAAAGAAAAATGTGAAGAAGATGATAACGAAGAAGGGGTTGGATAGAGGAACACTTACTAACTTCTTAGAATAACAGAAGCTCTATGCCATGAATACCTTCTTCAAGAAAAAGCCCAGCAGAAAGTGGACATGCATCAGTACTGACGGACGTACAAAAAGTGATATCGACTACATACTAACATCTGAAAAGATAATCCAAGATGTCTCGGCACTAAATGCCCCAAGACTCAAATTTACAAAAAAATAGTACACAAATTGATAGAAAGCAACCAAGACTCAAGAAGGACGAATACCAACGAGAACTTAAAAATGCACTAGATAGGAACATAAAACCTCGAAATAAACGAGACACTGAAAACGGAGGAGGAAACTAGAAAATTATTTGAAGAAAGAGAGCTACTAAAAGAGAATAAAAGAACCACGACTGAATATGTGCAAACAAACAGATCATTAAAAGGATCTACTAAAAAAGATTTAAAAAAGACATGGAGAAGGTGATAGAAGAAAACAAAAATATTAAAAACAGTAGAAAAGTTCAAGGTAAGAAACAAATAAATGCAATTAATAATTAAGGATGACAACAACAGACAACTTACAGATAGGAAGAAATTTAAGAACAGCTAAAGGTAAAAGTGAAGAATGTTAACTGTGAGGATATCCCGGAAATATATGAAGAGGGAAAAAGGCAGCTATAAGATATATGAAAAATAATAAAGCCCCAAGAGCAGACAGTATAATAGCAGAATTAATGAAAGGAGGAAGAAAACTGATATGTACAGAATTAGAAACTCTTTAAAACAAGTGTCTAGACGAATCAAATATATCAACAAACTGGAACACATTGATAATAATACTGCGACATCAAAAATATATTAGAAAATTATAAACCCATATCACTACTATCACAAATGTATAGGCTGCTGACACGTATAATACCTATTAGGCTCAGTAATAAACTAGAGTTCTACTGACCAGTGGAGCAGGCGGGCTTCCGCAAAGGATTTATTACCTCAGATCATTTGCTCACATTAAGAACATTAATAGAAAAAATCAACAGACCACAACTTACCCCTATATATTGCTTTTATACATCCTTACTATTATAAGGTTTTTGACAGTATAGAACTATGGACAATGGAAAAATCTTTACAAAACAGTCGTGTCGATTGCAGCTATACACAGTTGATTCGCTCTGTCAAAAACAATACACAGATTATACCAATCCGAAGAGGAGTAAGGCAAGGAGACTGCATAGCCCTAAACTGTTTATAAAAACAATGGAGGATATATTTAAAAACTAGAGTGAGGACAGAAAGGAATATGTATAAACTGAAGACTTATCGATCTGAGATATACTGATGATGTTGTGCTGATGCCAGAACAAACAATGATACAAGAACTGAAAATAGGGTTGACTATGAATTTTAACAAAACAAAGATAAAGACTACTTAATCAAGAAGAAAATAGAGACGTGATATTGGAAAACCACGGAATAGAATGGGTAAATGAGTATACCTATACCCCATACTTATATGTACTTGGGACAGTTCGTAAAGTGCGGAAAACAAAATCAAACCAATTAGACAAGTGTGGTCAGCATTTGGAAGAATAAGATACTTCAACATAACAAACTACGTTGGATTGAGTAAAATTAAACGGGCCGAGGAAGATTGGATAACACTCAAATCAGGAAATCACCTGATGTATAAAGGAGCTGTTAACAGCGATATAGCCTTCATAGTAAATAAGACGATAGTAGACCTAGTAGAGACTTTTAAAGCAATATCAGACAAAGTAGCGTATATTAATATACGCCTAGCTAAACGAAGACAACTAAAAATCATACAAGTACACGGTGGGCCAAATTTATTTGGAACCCTCTTTGGACCTGAATAACTTTTTTGGTTTTGGTCCGATTTTGATGAAATTTGAAACCCATATTGATAGAGCATATTTAAGTTAAAATGTAAAAGACTAACGGAAAAACTTAAGGGGGATCTAAGTAAGGGGCATTTTTATAAAGCCTTGCTTTCAAGGTCGTTGCAAAAGTTACCCTGTTAATATTTAAATTCAAAAAATAGTAAAAACTAGTAAGGGAGGACACATCCATAATGAATTTAATTGTTATAAGTAACGTCGAAATTTTGTTTCAAAGCCTACTACAAAAATCGTTATTAATCCGTATATCGAAGATTAATTAAAATAAAAAAGTTTTATAACAGCGCTAGCAAAACACTAGCAAAATAAACGGGTTTATTACGATATACGAAAGCAATCTGAAATTTCGATGGATTTTCCTTTTGAATTAAAAAATAAATTTAATAAAAATAATATTTATGGCCTTTCAGAATGCCTTTCATTTTGCTCCGAAAGCTTAAAGTTTTTTAATACGATTTTAAGGCTAGTCTTTCCGGATACTTATTAATAGTTTTTACTATTTTTTGAATTTAAATATTAACAGGGTAACTTTTGCAACGACCTTGAAAGCAAGGCTTTACAAAAATGCCCCTTACTTAGATCCCCTTTAAGTTTTTCCGTTAGTCTTTTACATTTTAACTTAAATATGCTCTATTAATATGGGTTTCAAATTTCATCAAAATCGGACCAAAACCAAAAAAGTTATTCAAGTCCAAAAAGGGTTCCAAATAAATTTGGCCCACCGTGTATATGCTCCAACATCTACCCACACGGATGACGAAATAGAAGAATTTTACAACGACGTAAAGGCCGCAATGGAAGATAATCCAACGACACACAAGATAATCATGGGGGACTTCAACGCGAAAATTGGCCCCAAATAGGAAGACAATGAAACTCAAATAGGAGATTTTGGAATTGGAAATCGTAATGACCAAGGTTCGACAATGTTAAATTTTCTAAGTGAACACAACTTATAGGTATATGATGAATTCTTTCTTCAAAAAGAAAAGTAACAGAAAATGGACGTGGATAAGTCCCAATCAAAAAATCAGTAACGAAACTGACTACATCCTAACGGATGAAAAGCATATAATTCAAGATGTCTCTGTACTAAACTCTTTTGATGCAGGAAGCGGCCATCGTTTTGTCAGAGCAAAAGTGGTTATTGATAAAAAAATTTGAAAGAAGACGAAGGTGCCGCAAAAAGAACCTAATAATAAAGCGAAACGATTTAGAAATTAAAAAAGCAGAATACCAAAACTTGGTAAACGATAACATACAACTAGTAAATATAAACATGGATGCAAATCAATCGAACAGCATAGACCAAATAAATAAACAAATAACCACTACAATAAGAGAATGCATCAGAGAAGTTAGAAAAGAATTGCCAAAACCAAAAACAAAACCGGAAATAGATGATGATACTAAGGAATTGATAGAGAAACGCAGGCGATTAAACAATCAACAGAAAAGATGATCAGTTGAATACACCGAAATCAACAGACTAATAAAAAGAAGAATACGAGAATACAGGACAAAAAAAGCGAAGAAATGATTAACAACGTAATAGAAGAGAATAAAAATATGAAATGCTTAAGACCCTACTTAGGTCGCAACTCCCTCATAAATGAATAGGATGAAGTGATAGCAGACCGAGAACAGTTACTGAGGATAGCAGAAAAATATTACACCAGCTTACACAAATGACATTCCCCAAAATCGAAAAATAATAAATGCGGGTTCAGAAGAAATACCCGATATAAATGAAGAACAGGTAAGATTCGCGCTAAAGGCTATGAAATCAGATAAAGCACCAGGCGAAGATGAAATAACAACAGATATGATGATTCAAGGTGTGATAAATTGATAAAGATTGTAGCAGCTCTACTAAATGAGTGCTTACAACAAGGTAAAATCCCTGATAGCTGGAATAATGCCAAAGTAATCTTGCTTCACAAAAAGAGTGATAATAGAAGACTGGAAATCTATCGACCCATAAGCTTGCTCTCGCACGTCTACAAAGTACTGACTAAAGTAATCACAAATCGACTGACACATAAATTAAACGGATATCAACCTCAAGAACAAGCCGGCTTTAGAAAAGGATATAGGGCCGCTGACCATCTGATAACAAAGAGCAAGGCACGGATTTTATGCAAATGCATATCCTATACTAATAATATGTGCTAAGTCAGCTTTTGTATTTACGAGTATCTAATAAAACAGACCTAAATGGAATCAATTTTTTTTGCATATTTTGCATATTTTAGGCATTTCGTGCATAAATTTGTTTCAAGAACATATTAAAGCATATTTCTTTATACATGTGGTTAGAGATCAATGTAGCTACACAGTTTCAATAAAATACGAGAAATGTAGAAAAATGAGCGAATGTCTAAATTTCGGAGAAACTATAATTCTCTGGTAAATGTCTATTTTTGTTGGGAATTTCTAAAATGAGGTATTTACCTACAAATATTTATGTACTTTTAAAAACTGCCCACTTCCCAGGCGCCTAATTCCAACTTAAAATTTATCTCTTTATCTGGAAGGGCTGTGACAGGCATACAAAAGTTACACTTTCCAAGAAGTGGCTAATGAACCACTGATACCATGGGATTTTCATGTTTTTGACCGTTATTGGTCTTACTCGTTAGTTAGTTTTTGTTTTCGAGTTTCGCTTAACACTGTTGAATGAAAATAGGTACCTAGTTAAGATTGTAACAAACATCGTTACGCCTTGACGGGTAGATCACCAGTGGTACAAGGAAACCAAAGGGTAGTATAACCCTAAAACCACCCCACGTCACTCCACCCGCGCCAGAGGGCGTTAGCGATACCGTTCACCGGCCAACTAGTTACGAGTTACCTTTACCTCAACCCGAAACGCTTTGAAGAAGCAAGTTAACAACACAACACCGACTGGTCTCTGGTGTAGTGAGATTGTATACTGCATCTCTTTGCTTGAGGACTTTATACAACGCCGCTCATACTAGGGACAAACCTCGAAAGGTGTAGTTGTACCGTCGTCCCAGTAACGAATCTCATATGTATTGTATTTGTCTTTAGTGTTAAGTTTTGTAAATATTTTATTAGTGAACTCCTTTAAAATAAAAATATCTTTTTCCATCTGGAAGTATTTGATTACTGTCGGCCACCAACCGAGCAGTGTCACAACTGGCGCCCAACTAGTGGACTATAAAAATATTTCAAAACGCCACCGCCGAAGACCAGAGCACAGAAAAAACGGGAGATGGCAGCAGATAAACCCGTAATGATGACAATGGAGCAGCTTCAATTCCTTCTGGACAAGGTCAGGAGTAATTCATCATCAGGTGAGACGGGAAAAGGGTCGTTTTCCAAATGCACGTCCAGATTTGACGGAACCACGGACGTCCACGCGTTCGTCGACGCAGTCTCTGTATACAAAGATTGCGAAAGGGTGAGCGATGAAAATGCCTTGAAAGGACTCACCATGCTGCTAGAAAAACAAGCTAGTAGTTGGTGGAATGGGATCAAAGAAGTAACCCTGACGTGGAAAGACGCACTAGAGAACCTCCAACGAAATTATGGGCAGATTAAACCAACCTACCAAATTTTAAGGGAAATATTCTCTACTGAACAACCCCAAGATAAGAAAACCGAGCTATTTGTGTGCGAAAAACGCGCACTTGTGGCAAAAATACCAGCTGATGAAAGACCAACGGAACAGCTGCAGTTGGATATGATCTACGGTCTCTTGCATCGCAACATTCGAAAGGTTGTACCACGTACAAAATTTACCACGTTCGACGGTTTCTTTACGGAATTGCGAAAGCTAGAAGAAGAAGACAGAAACCCAAAACCAGCAGTTAGCCAAACAAAAACGCAAAATATCCCACCAACGAGAGCGAAGTGTACTTACTGCCGCTATACGGGACACACCAGAGAAGAATGCAGAAAGCGTCAAAAAGCAGAGCAAGCAACCACCACCACCACCGAAAAACCGAAAAGCACACAGATAACGTGTTATGGATGCGGAAAACCGGGGGTCATAAGGTCAAATTGCCCTGACTGCAACCCTGAACACCAGAATAAGAAGGTTGGGTTGTTTATGGCTACAGTAAAACAAAAAAATGTTTCACGTCCGATCGTCCCTATCACGATTTGTGGAATGACTGGAGGCGCCTACCTAGACACAGGCGCGAAGCAAAGTATTGCAGGAAAGGTGTTATACGAAGTGCTACAGGAGCACAAATACAGGTTTCAAAGCCTCTCTGTGAATTTGATCTTAGCAGATGGACAAGAACGCCCAAGAAAGGTTCTTAGTACAACGGCTGATGTAATGATGGGAAACAGAACGATTCCTACGGAATTTATTATTCTGCCAGAGGCGAAAAACCGCACTCTTTTGGGAATTGACTTCCTTCGAAAGGCAGGCCTAGTGTTAGATCTCGCTAATGATAAGTGGCATTTTCATAACTGCCCAGAGAAAAGATTTCCATTTTCGCAGAAACCCCACACAGACGCAGAAATTAAACCTGCCGAAGCACCGTTGGCCCTAAAACCGATACCTCCTGTAGGTCCGTCGAATCTGGAAGCCCGCTTTCTCCAGCTGTTTGGACCAGATCCCCTGCCAGAATCCGATTACGTAGAGCCCAGTGTGAAGGAACTTGTGAAAACAGAGACATTCTCCATCTTCGCGGATTCCATCTCGGACCTCTATCCACCATGCAATGTGAACCACTCGCTTCCAAATCCTGCAGTATTCCCGCATTCACCCATGCAGAAGAAGAGAAGGGTTGTCGAAATCGCGGCAGTGAAGAGTGAACCACTTCACCTTCGACCTGACGAAGCCCATCTACTAACGTCAGGCCAAAAGAGACAGTTAGAAGAACTGCTGTTCGAAAATGAGGATGCGTTCAAGCCAGGGGGAGTCGCCACACCTTACGCGGAACACCGAATTGAAACTGGAAATCATCCTCCAATTTCCGTACCCCCATATCGCCTCCCACCGGAAAAACAGGCCATTCTGAAAAAGGAAATACAGGCTATGCTGGAACAAGACATTATAGAAGAATGCGATTCTGCGTGGTCCGCTCCAGTAGTGTTAGTGCCAAAACCAGACAAAACAGTGCGCGTGTGTATAGACTACAGGAAACTAAACGCGATTACCACGAGTGACAACTATCCGCTTCCACGAATGGACGACCTGTTACACACAGCAAAAGCCAGGGTAATTACAACCATAGACTTACGAGCCGGTTACTGGCAAGTCGCAGTTAGACCTTGTGATCGCGACAAAACGTCGTTTATAACGCCTTTTGGACTCTACCGCTTTAAGCGTATGCCGTTTGGGTTAAGAAACGCGCCCGCGACGTTCCAACGGCTTATCGATCGTTTTCGGTCTGGACTCTCGAAGGTTAGCATCCTTGCTTATTTGGATGATATTATAATATTATCGGAAAGTGTTACTAAACATTTTGAGGACTTGAATGATGTATTTCAAAGGCTAAAACAATTTAAGCTATCAGTAAAAAGAACCAAGTGCCGGTTCGCGTGTGCGGAAGTGCGGTACTTAGGCCACATTATATCGCCTGAAGGCCTAGCCACGGATCCCGAAAAAACAGCTGCCATTGCTAACTGGTGTTCACCCAAAAATGTAAAGCAGCTCACCTCCTTCCTCCAAACCTGTTCATGGTATAGGCGTTTTATACCAGAATTCGCAGCCGTTTCCAAGCCATTGTCAGAACTGCTGAAGAAAAATGCTATATGGGCGTGGACATCCGAGAGGGAAGAAACATTCCAGAAGCTAAAGCAACAACTGGTTACGTCACCTATTCTAAGACAAGCCGATCCTACCCTACCTTACATTCTGCGCACCGATGCCAGCAAATACGCACTTGGAGCCGTGTTGTGTCAAGGAGAAGCCCAGGAAGAACGTCCCGTAGAATATGCCAGCCGTCTTCTAACCTCGGCTGAAAAGAACTATTCCACTACAGAGCGAGAAGCATTAGCTGTGGTATGGAGTTTGGCCAAATTTCGTGGGTATGTGGAAGGAAATAAAATAACGTTGGCTACGGATCATCAACCCCTAAAGTGGTTGATGAGTTTGAAAACACCAACCGGTCGACTTGCGAGATGGGCCCTTGCCCTTCAACCCTACGATCTAAATATCACATATACACCGGGGAAAACTAACATTGTGGCCGACTCCCTATCAAGACCACCATGCATCTCCCACACGGAGCCCAGATGTGACATCTGTACCGCCGTCGTGGACATACCTACTCGCTCTGCCGAAGACATTCGTAAAGAGCAACTGAAGGACCCAGAACTTCGAAAAATTATCGACTGCTTCGAAGCTAAGGACCCTACACCGGCTGATTACACCCGCTGGACCTCTAGGGGATATTTAATGACACAAGGGATTCTTTACCGATACTCTCCTGAAATTGACTCTGAGGAAGCACAGCTCGTTGTCCCAGAACAAGAACGTCATCGGATTCTTCAAGAATATCACGACGCACCCACTGCCGGACACTATGGAGGGGAGAAAACATATTCACGAATAGCCACACGATATTTCTGGGTTGGAATTCGTCAGTTCGTTCTAGACTATGTAAAAACCTGTGTAGAGTGTCAGCGTTATAAAGCCACTAATCTAAAACCTGCTGGGCTATTGCAAACTCCCATCCTTTCGCAGAGGTTTGAGCACCTGTCTATAGACTTATTTGGACCGCTCCCGGAGGGACCAAATCATGAACGATGGATCTTCATCGTAGAAGATACAGCCTCCAGATGGGTGGAACTATTTGCTCTTATTCAAGCAGACGCCAAAACCTGTGCTCGCACCTTAATTGACGAGGTGTTTCTCCGATACGGAACTCCAAGAAGGGTTAGCAGCGACAATGGCACGCAATTTGTGAGCCATATTATGCAACACGTCACCTATTGTCTAGGTATTAAGCAGTATCTGACACCTGTGTACCATCCACAAGCAAATCCAGTGGAAAGAACGAATAGGGACCTCAAACCTCAACTGGCAATTCTTGTTAAAGAAGACCACGCTTCCTGGCCAGATAAACTCCCATCCATCAGGTTCTCGATGAACTCAGCGGTTAATCAGTCTACTACCCATACAGCTGCGTATCTCACATTCGGTCGGGAACTGCGGACCACGGACGACGTGACCAGGGACCAACGATCTATAATTCTGTCTGAAAATCTGATTCCAGAAATTACTCCGTACCTCTTGCGTCTTACCGACACTATACGGCAGACAAAATTATTACAAGAAGAACACCAGGACAAGTATAAGGAGAAGGCGGACCTTCGACGTAGAGAAGCCCCACCATACCAGGTTGGAGACCTAGTTTGGGTATCTTCACATACCCTAAGTAATGCAGCAAAGAGGACCACCGCAAAGTTTTCTCCGCGCAGAGATGGACCATATGTTATTCTCCATCAACATTCATCAACCAGCTTTGAAGTAGCTGATCCTAAACACCCGACGCAGCCATTGGGGAAATATCATGTATCTGCTCTCCAACCATATCAAGCGGTAGACCAATCCATTCCTGCCGCGGTACAGCCCATCCGGAAACGAGGGCGTCCAAGAAAACAACATTAGCTACCATGCTGAATCCTACGTCGGGACGCCTTTCGGATTCAGAGGGGGAGTCTGTAACAAACATCGTTACGCCTTGACGGGTAGATCACCAGTGGTACAAGGAAACCAAAGGGTAGTATAACCCTAAAACCACCCCACGTCACTCCACCCGCGCCAGAGGGCGTTAGCGATACCGTTCACCGGCCAACTAGTTACGAGTTACCTTTACCTCAACCCGAAACGCTTTGAAGAAGCAAGTTAACAACACAACACCGACTGGTCTCTGGTGTAGTGAGATTGTATACTGCATCTCTTTGCTTGAGGACTTTATACAACGCCGCTCATACTAGGGACAAACCTCGAAAGGTGTAGTTGTACCGTCGTCCCAGTAACGAATCTCATATGTATTGTATTTGTCTTTAGTGTTAAGTTTTGTAAATATTTTATTAGTGAACTCCTTTAAAATAAAAATATCTTTTTCCATCTGGAAGTATTTGATTACTGTCGGCCACCAACCGAGCAGTATCACAAGATTTATTTTATTATTTTTCTCTAAAATTACCATTAGTTCTATAAAGATATAAGTAGTTTGGTATTAATTATGTTTCCTTTTGCTATTTGTATTTAATAATGTGTTAATAATTAAAATAAATAAATTCCATCCAAAAATTTCTGTTTTAAATATAATATACATAAAATAATTAAGGTCAATAATTTGCATATTTTAAAGCATATTTCATGAAAATCACTGCATATTTGGTATGAAATTTGAGCATATATATGCGCATATTTTAACACTTTTTGGTGCATACAAGTCCGTGCCTTGACAATGAGTATACTTATAGAAAAATCTAATGAATATAAATTCCCAGTATATTTAGTATTCGTGGACTATGAAAAGGAGTTTGATTCGATGGAAGTATGGGCAGTACTACGTGCTTTAAGAAACTGCAGAATCTATCATAGATACATTAAGCTATTAGAAAATATAACACATCAAGCAACCGCAACCTACAAAGTCCACAAGGATACTGAACCAATAAAACTAGAGAGAGGTGTACGACAAGGGGACAGTATATCCCCAAAATTATTTAATCTGGCTCTCGAAGATGTCTTCAAAAAACTCAGCTGGTCGGAGAAAGGCATCAACATTAACGGTAAATACCTAAACATCTTACGATATCCGGATTATATAGTGTTAATAGCTCAAAATAAAGAAGATTTGCAAGAATTAAATGCCGAATCACAAAAGGTTGGATTAAAGATAAACTGGGTAAAGACGAAGGCGATGTACTCAGAAGAAGGTAATATAAGGGTAGAAAATAGCATCGAATAGAGAAAGATGTAAGATTATTGAAGAGGCATACATCCAAAAATGGATGTAAAACGCTACTGAAGAAGAAGAAGGACAAAATACGTTATACTTAAGACAGAATGTGCACAACTAATACGTATTGCCTGTTTTAACATATGGAGGCAAGACGTAGACAAAAAACATTGTAGATAGGCTAGCAAAAACACTAAGGGCAATGGAAAGACAGATGATAACTGTGAGACCAACGGACCAAATAAGAAAGGAAGAAATTATAGAGAAAACCAAATTAATAGATGTGGTACAGTATATTGCTTCCATGAAATGGAGATGGAGGGCTCATACTATGAGACAAGCGAACAAAAGATGGGGCAGAGAAATACAGAATACAGTGTAGGAGACCATGGAAGAGGAAGAGGACGTCGGAAGACTTACAGAAAGTGGCTGAATTTGGATGGTTGAGGCAAGCAATAAACAGGAATACATGGAGCAATCCAATATTGGATGAAAGGGGACTAATAAAGAAAAAATATATCACACATTCTTCATGTATTGTCTTAAAGCAGTCATTACAGCTTAAAGGATTTACTCTAACAGATATAAATATTTATTAGAGGTATTTTCTTTGATATAGTAAAAATTAATCTCAATAGTTTTTTAAGAATCATATTTTTCCAATTTAAACTGAAAACAAAAATAATTAAAAAAGTTAAGATCTTATTCAAAAACAGTGTTCAAAGTTAAATGCTACCAATTGTGAAGGTAACATACAGGGCTATTCAAAATTACACTTATTTTTGTAATCGTTAAGAGTTACACGAATTATTTTACATAAAACGAGTACCTTGTATGTTAAAAATATGTTTTGATGATACTTTACTTAAATCTATTGAACTTCCGTTTAAAAATACTTTACAATTCTTTACGATTTAAAAAACATTAAGGTGTTTTTGAATTACCTTGTATAGGGGTTTAATTTAACTAAAATCTGAGTAATTTAGTCACTGTGTAATTATGAAGATAGTCATAAAAGCTTATGCAACGGTTTGGAAAATACTTTATTTAAGGGTTTTTCAGCAGAAAGTAATTTATCAAAAAGGTAACAGGCGTACTTAATTTATTGTAATTTACGTCAAAAGCACTTCTCGACGTATACGGCTATGTGATTTCTAAAACGATTCGTCTATATTTAGTTCACTAATAACGGACCCACTTAGGTACATCAGTTACTACCGCTTGATTTTCAATTAACAAATCTGTTAATGAAAATTCAAGCTTCAAAGCAGAGTTTCTACCAAACACATTAGTTTCTACCAAACACCTTAGTTTCTGTTGCGTAGAAACTAATTTCAAGCGAATTTAAAGCAAAACATTCGGTAACTTGATTACATCTATACAGAAATCGTTCGATGAAAATTTTGAGGTAGGTAGAAAAATAAGATAACAGAAATAGCTACTAACAATCATAGTTACTAATTACCTGATTCCGTTATTTACATAACAATTTGAACGACAGGTTGCCTATTATAAGATGTTTTTAATAGCTTCTTTTACCATTTCTAGCGTCGTTATCTTCGGTTTTGTTCACTTGGCAGCTTCAGTCGAATTTAGATCCGCCATCTTTAAAAAGACGAGTTGAACCATTTTAATTATAAAATGAAAAAGTTTAATCAAGTAAGTACGATAGTAAGATCCTTAAAAATACTTCGTTTAATTTAATATCCTACAATATTCGTGTCGAGTTAATAGCGTGACTTTTGAAGAACAATTAAACAGTTTTATCTATTCCTGGAGTTAAAAGTTGTATGTACGCAATTATTCCGTATTGATCTTTGCATTATTAGATACTTGGTAGCTTGAGTCTCTAGCGAGCGTTTAAAGTAAACTATAATTATTGATTTACCATTTAAAACAAAATTACTGGCAACAATAGCAAGACACAACAGCTGCAATTAACAAGGAACAAAGTGTGTCCACCCTAGGGTCGTTCGCAATAGAATTCGCAAGTAGAACGACTATGTTGTGCTGGTTTGCTTATATTCAAATTTCAAATATTGAGAATGCATTTATGTATTTTCTCTCAGGCTTTATTCGTTCAGAATAATGAATACAGTCCTTAGTCTTTTTCCATTACGACAAATAAACTAACCTAAAAGACTTTATTAAAGTTATTCCATGTCTGAGATCTTCTCACGTTACTGAATACCTAAATATTATCGCCAAATAATGTAAGCAAAAGAAAAAGTTTTTTTGATGATTTCTGGCACAGACAAGGTATTATTAACCTATCTATTACACACAACTTCACTTTCATGGTACTCTACTGAGACTTACTAACTATGAGTGAGTTACCAACTCAGAATTAGCAATTTACACGTCATCAAATTAACTGTGCCATCTAAACATGTAACCACTTTAAACTTTAGTGATCGGTGATAGGTACCTCTTACTAGTCTCGTTGCAAATCATTTGGGAATTTTGGACGAAGCACAAAATGTATAAAATGCCAGAAGCTATTTATTTCCTAATTAGGTATATTTTTGCGTTATTGTTTCCAATTTCAAATTTACATTCACAGATCATTGCCACCATATTGTTTGGTATTTTGAAAATTTCAATTAACGGCAATATTCCATTGTAAATTTCTAACATTTGGAAGATTTGAATGATTTAAGCCAACGTTTTTACAGTTCTATCAGAGCAACATGGGAAACTTCAGACGATTTTACAGACCGTCTCAACCTTAGAAAGAAGTACAGGGCTTATAGAGAACAGCCATACCGCACCCAGATCTGTATGCCATCACAACACGACGTATAATTGCGCGCATACTAAAATTGATAACACTGTTTTGCTAAAAAGGGATAACATAATTGAGAACATTTTCAAATTGAACGAAACCGATCATACTACACAAGAGCATATCCTTTTTTTTAAGTTTGAGGTAGACTGTAATTTTCTACGTGTGGTCAGAGGATGTAGTTATATCGAGGAAAAATAAAATTGCAGAATGTCTTTTTTGGTAGGTATAGAATATAACACCAGCATAATTAAATATTTTTTATAGTAAATTATGAACAATGACAACTTATGGGTTCTTTAATACACAAAAATATGAACAGAAACGGAATTAAAAAGGAAATTGGCAAAGGCAAACACATACATACAAATACATAATCATCAATTTAAAACTAAAGTAAGTCAAAGAAATAGAAACAATAAATAAATAGAGAAACAATAAATAAAAGGCAAGACTTAACCCAAAGACTTTTATTGAAATAAACAATGTTTATATATTTACAATCCTTAATACTTAACAAATTATTTTGTTTCTTTATAATCATCGTTGAAGAATTCTTCATCGCCTTAGTTCCTACTTCCTTTGCAACTTTTAGAGTAATTTTGCTCTAAACAAGCAAACAAGCTTGAAAGTTTGAATGCTTTTGAGTTTTGGGTGTCTTATGTCTTTTAAAATATTTTTGTTTGCATCATATGGTAGAAGATTTTTCGATGCCTTTTGCCTTTACCGAATTGTCCAATTTTGTGGCAAATTTTACTTTCTTCGTATATAGAATCTCCATTAATTTAAAGCTATAATAGCAAGTTGCCAAATCAAGACAGGTTGGTGTCCTCACCTCATGTTTAAATTTAACCTGATGTTTAATTACCATGGCAATATTGTGCGCCTGTCTCTCTTGTACACATTAAAACCAGTACCTATAATGCTATATCGTTTATGCTTACGTTAAACACAACTTTAGTTAGAGACCAAAGATGTTAGAGAATGAAGCTCGTTCAGTAGTAAAAGCGCTGGGCTCCTAGCTAGTAGTCTTTGGTTCGAATCTCGCGCACTGATGTACTGATGAGATTTTTACAAAAATTCTCCACTGCTGGAGGTCGGTACTTGAGCGAGTGAAGCCATTTAATCGTGTGGTTGCAATTAACGATTCTGTCTGCGGAGGGGTCGACTTCAGATATTAACAAGACACATACACTCAGGGCCGCCGAGATGGGGTTACATTTGAGACTTTTGTCACGGGCCCGGCATCGAAAAGGACCCGACCGTCGAGCTCCAACGTGTCGTGTCACATAACTATAACAATGAGTCATCAAGAAATTTCTGACTCGTGCAATAATTTAATAAATAAATATTCGAAAGACTCAACATCATCTCTGAAAAACGAAATCTAAGTATCACATAAAAAATATTTCTAACGCCACGTTTAAAGATGTTAACTAGGATTAAATTTATTAAATACCATTTTTAAATTTCACGATGCTTTTCCCGAAATATGTACTTCAATAAGAATTTTTTGCACAAGTTGCCGAAGATGAAAGAGCGTTTAGTAAACTTTGCACTGTGCAGACGGCAACGGGAAATCACTGCAGAGAACACATTTCTCTGGTATAAAACTGGAAAACCTAGGAGTGATTATTGGAGATGGTGCTTCAATGAAGGGGGTTTAGAATGGGGTAGTGAAGCGCAATACATGGTCCAGTTTATGCCGCATAACCTCTCCTACTCAATTCCTACTCTCACCGTCACGTGGGGAACCCTGTTGACACGAGCAACCCTATCTAAGATCTGGTAACCAACCCAGGTGGAGGGTAGGGTCAGAATCAAACAAGAGAGGGAGAAATGGCCCACCGAAAAGGGGGTTGGGCTAGGGCCTAACAACCCCGAACTGTAAAAACGTACTCCTGGTACAATTGTTACGAAAACCAAAACACAGCCTCGGAACGCTGGATGGAGTAAACGGAAACGACTTTTGCGACGAAAAACGGATATGATTATTGGATCATGGAATGTACTCAACCTATTCTGCCCCGATGCCCTTACGAACCTCATGGAAGAAGTATCTAGGTACAGGATTGACATAACAGCACTGCAAGAAATACGATGGTCCGGCAAGGACGTAATAATATTGAAGACCCACACCTTATTTTATAGTGGCTCAAACCAACAAAGACACGAATTTGGAACTGGATTCCTAGTAAACAATAGAATACTAGACAAAGTTATAGATTTCAAGCCAATCAACGAGAGATTATGCAAACTAAAAATAAAGGGCATGTTTAACAACATAACTCTGATTTGTAACCACGCTCCGACGCGACGGAGGAAAAAGATGAGAATCTGAAGGATATATTTTATAGCGAACTAGAAAATGCATCACAGCAAGTTAACCAATATGATATGAAAATAATTTTGGGTGATTTTAAAGCGAAGGTGGGCAACCGCGACGACCCAGCTAACCCATCTATAGGCAAACACAGCCTGCATAGTGACTTCAATGACCTACTGAACGGCGATTACAACCAATTGGAAGCTGAAAACGAACCGGTTGAGAATGTAGTTAACGACCAAGAAGACCAGGAAGTAGAAACACCAAGCTACGCCGAAATAGAAGCTGCTATACACCGCATGAAAAAAAAATAAATCACCAGGAACGGACGAAACACCAGCTGAGCTTCTACAGTACGCGAGTAATGAACTTGAACAATCGATCTATGAACTATTTATGAAGATATGGCAAAAAGAAGAAATCCCACAGGAATGGAAATATGAACTGGTGTGTCCAATACACAAACAAGGTGATAAACTAGAATGCGGCAACTATAGAGGGATATGGCTATTGAATGTGGCATACAAGTGATGCAAGGTACCTATTTACGTATGTTATAAATACAAGAATAACCCCCCTAGCGGAACAACTGATAGGGGAATATCAAGCAGGATTTAGGAAAGAACGATCTACCACTGACCAAATCTTTGCATTACGACAGATCCTGGAAAAATGCTGGGAATTTGATATTGACATCGCTCAGTTATACGTAGACTACAAAAAGGCTTATGATAGCATCTATCACAAACAAATCTGGGCAACATTACACCAACTAAGGATACCCAGTAAATACATATATTAGGTTAATTAAAGCGACTTTAGTAGAGAACAAGTGCAAATGCAAAATTGGAAACAAAATATCCAGCGAGTTCCAGGTAAAAAGGGGAATGAAACAAGGCGACGTCCTATCGCCTGTATTATTCAGTCTAGTATTGGAACGACTAATTCGAGAATCACACATTAACCCGGGGACAACAATCTACACGCGAAGATACCAAATACTAGCCTTTGCCGATGATGTTTGTATCCTGGGAAGAAGAACAGAGGACATAGAAGAAATATATAACCTGATGCAGCCAATGGCTCAACAATACGGTCTCCAAGTCAACGTTCAGAAAACAAAATTTATGGGAACCCACCGTGGACAACAACAGGTACAACCAGAAATAGATATAGGAGGAAAACGGTACACGAATAAATACCTCGGATCGATATTAACTGATGATAACAATATGCAGAGAGAAATCGAAGCCCGAATCAATGCTGGTAATAGGTGCCTATATGGACTAATAAATATTATAAAATCAAAGCATGTATCTAGGAAATGTAAACTTAGACTGTACAAATCGTTAATTAGACCGGTCGTGTGCTACGAATGTGAAAGTTGGACATTACCAAGAAGGAGCGAGGAACTATTGAACAGGTTCGAGCGGAAGGTACTGAGAATGATATTTGGACCTGTTTTTGACAAAGAATTAAATCAATGGTAAATACGAATGAACCACGAAGTAGAAAGACTCAATGGAGAACAAGATATGGTAGGGTGGATCAAAAGACAAAGGATTAGATGACTGGGTCATGTGTGGAGAATGCCCGAGACAAGAATCCCCAGAAGAGTTCTCACAAACAATCCTGAGGGACGACGACTTAGGGGTAGACCACGCAGTAGGTGGAAGGATAACGTAACGAACGATCTTAAACAACTTCGAGTACGAAACTGGAATGTCCAAGCAAAGAACAGAGACAGATGGAAGGCTGTTGTAGAAGAAGGCAAGGTTCTACAAGGACCCTAGAGCTGTGTGTGCGTGTGTGCTTCAATGAAGACCTTCAAAATTTTTAAGTTCTCAATAGAGCATTGCAATTTCCAAGATTGATGAATATTCTATTCTCATCGAGCTTGTATAGCATAATATGGTAGAATACCGTCTTGTTGCTGGATTATATATGGACGATAATGTACCAAAATAGCTGGCATCACTTTCTTCTTGAAATAAAGTACCTAAGATAAACATCACTGGTAATTAAAAATGTGGAAGTAATAGTTCAGTAGAGAAAATTCAAATAATTCAATTGTTAATGTAGAAATTTGACGCTGCCCCGGAGAACGGCTGCCGTAGCTCAATGGTGAGAGCGTGGATGCGTTTAACCTAAGGTCGGTGGTTCGATTCCCCGCGGTGGTATCATTTTTCTACAAATTGAAATTTGTCTTTGGTTATTCAAGTAAAATTTAGATAATTACTATTTGAATTTTCTCTACTGAACTATTACTTCCACATTTCTAATATCAATTTATTCAGTAATACAACCAATTAACATCACTGGTAATGTTTTCTTCAATAAAAGAAGGCCAATTCTTCCACCAGCCCAAACTTTGATCCCAGGCGACTAAACTCTTTTTCGAGTGTAACGTGAAGATTTTGATTAGAATACTATACACGTTTATGGCGATTAGCAAAACCACACATCAGGTTCATCGACCAATAAAGCCTGGAATTAATTCTCCACAAAATTGTGGGTCATATTCAGGCCAAGAATTCACCAATCTTAGTCGATAACGCTTTAATCTAATTTTTGGAATAGTTTGCTGTACAGATCTTATATAAATTCCAAATTCCCATGAAAGCTGGCTTTGAGATGTTGTCGGTTATAATTTCAGCAGCCTTATCGATAGTGACAATGATTTGAGAAATCTCCAGGAAAGACAAACTTGTGATGAATTTGTATGATGTTACTGATCGTTGGTGGTTGGTGGTGATTGATTTCGATATGTTTCACGCCAAAGTTATGTATTTTATGATAGATATTCATTATTGGAGATTTAACCTTATAATTTCAACTTGATAATAACACTTAATTTCGAATTTTTGAAAATAATAACAGCACACGAACATAGTATCGCAGTGGTTTCTGCTCATCAGATTTAAGTATTTATATTTCTAGGAATTGGTTTCTGTAAATTATAAAACTCAGGCGCTAATAGTTCTGATAATGTTTAGTTTCAACACTTGATGCAATTGTATGTTGCTTGTTCTCTCTATATTTATTTCTTTATCGTACTGGTTACGATTTAATTTAGTTTCTAGAAAATCAAAACCCTTAAGGTGCGGCCGCAGTGTGAATTGTTTACCTGGAGGGTAGTGAGTGGCGACTCGCCAAGCAACCCATCGAGTAACCCGCGAGGTACCTTTCCGTCACATGCTACCGGATTGGCGCCGGCCGCATTGCTCCCTCCAACCTACCCAACTAGCCTAGCGAGTCGCCACGCGAGTATCAAGTGAATCAGTTGTGTTCGATAATTGTAGCTACCCACCACGCGTTCAATCATGGAAGAAATGCTGATCTCGGCCGTTTACAAGCGGAAAGCGAAATGGGACCCGGCAGACGAATTGAGGAAGAATTCTAAAATCCTCAAATCGTTGTGGGCAGAAGTTGCCAAAGAAGTTGGCGTTGATGGTAGGTAAAATTTTGTTTTTATTGTCTTAATGTATCTTTATTTTCATAGTTAAATACATTTAGTAAAAAATGTACAAATACATATACGAGGTGTTCATTAATAATAAAATACACTAACTATGCCACATTATTTTGGTTCCTGTTGTGTCGACGAATGATGTTTTCCGGAAGAGCATAGTCTTCTTGCCATGGAACTGCACCAACACCATTGAAGTAGGCCTTGAATGTTTCCCGGGTTCTGAGTGCAACTGTTGGAAAGCGATGGTTTACAGGTGCCATACCTTCATCCCTTCTGCCTGTTGTCTGGTCCTGTTGTGGAGTGTTATAGAGCTCAAGCCCATCATGTGTCTGAACGTAGTTGTGCAAAATGCAAATTGCCTTCACCATTTCAACAGCGTGCTGAACACTGCTTGTCTCAATTGACTTGTTCAACAGTCTCCATTTAGCCGCCATTAAGCCAAAAGCACATTCAACACTGTTCCTTGCACGACTCAACCGATAGTTAAAAATTCTTTTCTGATCATCCAACTCCCTGCCAGGATAAGGTCGCATCAAGTAAGGGAGTAAAGGAAAGCCTTCATCACCAAGGAGTACAAATGGCGCTTCTACATCTGTAAAAGGGAGATGTCTGTCTTCTGGAACATCTAGTTCATTTGCCTCTAGTCGACGAAAGAGAGAGGACGTCCGAAAATTCCCACCATCACTTTGTCTCCCTGGAGTACCTATGTCAATAGCAATTAGTTTGCGGTTGGCATCCACAACTGCTTGAAGAAGAATGGAGAAAAATTGCTTATAGTTGTAATATGTTGATCCACTCTTAGAAGGGGCTCTCATTCTTATATGCTTTCCATCAATGCACCCAATACAATTAGGAAAATTCCATTTTTCGTAGAACTTATCTGCAACTGAATACCACATATCTGTCGTGGGAGTTGGCATATACTCATCTTTCAACTCATTCCATAAAACCATACATGTGTCAATAATGATTTCCGATACTGTTGTCTTTCCCATTTTGAAACGCCGAGCAAGTGAAATAAATGAGTCCCCAGTTGCCAGGAACCTGGAAGGAAACTAAAAATATAATTAAAATTTAACACAGAATTTCATTCAAAAGTAAAACTTTTGTTCTTTACATTCGTAACTTTTGTTCTGTTTCAGTGAATGCTGCCAAAAACAGATGGAAGAATCTCCGCGCTTACTTTATGTCACAGCTGCGTGAGTTGGATAAACCAAGAACTGGAAGTGGTGGATGCACCAAAACCACAAGCACATGGGCATTTTACAACCAGCTTTTGTTCCTTAGGGATGTTTTACTGCCCTCAGACGATGCAAGGGAGGACAGCCTAGCTTCGACACAAGCCTCAGAATTGTTCGATCAAACTCTGGCCGATAATGATGGTTTTGATGCAGACAATTTTCAGGATTCGTCTGTATCAGAAGTAGTAGTACTATCAGAGAACGACACTGGTACTAATATAATGTCTGTTTTGGCAATGGCAGACAAACCAGTTGCTTCTACAAGTCAGCCAGGAACTTCAAAGGCAAAACCGGCTCTTAACAAGGACGAAGGAAACTCACAAGCTGGAAAGAAGGTTGATTTTCGTACCAGAAGAGCTAATATCAATAAACGAAAACTGAACGCGGGAACCGAAGGATCCATACAAAGTAGAGGCGGGGAAATACTCGATATTGAGAGACGGAAGGTAGAGCTACTCGAGAGGGGAATCACTGAAGACGACAGCCCAGATCTGCTATTTTTCAAAAGTTTGCTTCCATATATGCAGGAATTTACCCCTATGCAAAAACTCCGGCTTCGGTCAAAAATTCAAAATTTGATTTTGGCAGAGCATGAGCAAATGCAGCCAGGTTCAGGTGCAATCAGAGACTGCATCAGTAACGGAACAGGAATGATGACACCGTATCATCAGTCATCACAGTACTAACGTCCACCCTCTGCATCATCTATATCTGCTGACAGTGTTCAGTATCAAACTTCATCCACTCCATCTCCTGCACCACAACCGGTGTACATCAATTTGACGCCCATCGAATTTATACAAGTATAATAATGTAATATTATTATTTACAAGTTCTGAATAAATACCTTACTGTAATAGTATTTTACATTTTTTTCATTGAAAGAATTTTTTTCAGAAGTGATGGATAATAAACTCCTTTTTGTTATACAAAACATGGTTGTATCAGTGGCGTAGCCAGGTAGGGGTTCAACCCCCCCCCCCCCCATGAGAACCTGGAAGGACCTTTATTTTCTTACAAATTCTAATAAAGTTATTATATTACTTCAAAATATATTGATATTATATCTTCACTTTAGTTAACCCCCCCCCCCTCATGCAAACATCCTGGCTACGCCACTAGGTTGTATTATTATGTACAACAAATAAATAAATAATAAAATGAATATAAATAAAACTCACCTTACTGTGAGAATCAAGCGCTGTTCTGCAGAAATTGCTTCTCTGAAATTTGTGGACGTTCGCTCCAGTTTGTCTTGCACTTTATTTAGAAGATGATCAAAAGACTGTACACTCATCCGTGCATAATTAAAAAATTTATCTGGGTAATTTCTCATCTTCTTATAAACTCGCAGAAATTCACCGTCACAGTCTCTGTCCAAGTTGTACTCGTGCACCCACGATCTCCTATTATTGTGCATCATATATCTGAGGAAGGGGCTATCACAAAGAAGAAGTCTTTTGGAAAATTTTGAGAGGGACATGTTCAACGCACGACCGACAGTTTCACACTAGAACCTACGTTGGTACCTAAATTATTCCATTGAGAAACCTGGGAGTAAAAAGTTGTCCGTTTATTTATGGAAAAAATCCTCAGACAGGTCAATTTTTATTTTTTATTGCGCACATTTTGACATATCGTTAAAATTTTTCCGCCATATTTGAAAAAGTTATGACGTCATCGCCATTTTTTTTAAATGGCGACCCCCAATTTTTTTGGCACATTTGCATACTTCGTGAAATTCTAAAACAAAAAATGTCAAAAAAAGTATGATCTTGAACTTGAAAAGTTTCGAAAAAAAAATGGCAATGACGTCATAACTTTTTCAAATATGGCGGAAAAATTTTTAACGATATGTCAAGATGTGGGCAATAAAAAATAAAAATTGACCTATCCGAGGATTTTTTCAATAAATAAACGGACAACAACTTTTTATTTCCAGGTCTCCACACTAAACGACCGCACTGTATAACTAGTCAGTGTTATTTATTCAAACTTATCAAATGCGTATCCTCCAGGGCGTAGCTGACATAATCTTCATGCCATAGATCACAGAGGCTATTTAAGAAATATCTTGTCAGTACCAACGGTAGCATAGCTACTGGTAGAATCTTCTTTGCTGGGCAGGTATTAAGTGAAGAGTTAGACTAAGAGAGATCTCCTTGTCTTCCAGGTTGAGGGTGAATGTATAGGCTTTACCCCCATATTCTCGGAAAAATAGCCCAAACTACAAAAAAATTCAAATAACTGCCTCGGAACAAAGATAGAACTAACCGAAGATGACTCAATCTACGAAAAAAAAAAACAACGCACAAGGAGTGATGGAGTGAACACAAAATGGATGAAGGTGGTAAAGGAAATAGAAAAACTAGATATTGATATGATAGCACTAACAGTAATGAAGAAAAAGAGATCAGGAACGAAAGAAGTGGAAGTTTTTATACATCTGCATAGTGGAGTGCGGAAAAAAGAGAGATCCAAGAGGGAAGTATCCCTGCTAGTCAAGCAAAAAACATAAAAACTGTATAACTAACTTTGAGCACGTAGATAAGAGAATAATTAGGATATACTCGTGTATGAACATCTTTGGAAAAAACTAACAATTTTTGAAATCTACCCCCGCAATGATGACGAAAAGGGCAGATAACGGACGCTTTCTATGACAAGCTACGAGAAACAGTTGGCGAGGTATAGTATGTACAATAGCAAAGTAATATAAATTACTAATAGATTTTTCGAACATAAAGAAGTTCGCAATTCACAGCTATACATAGGCATAAACAACTAAGATTGATAATAGACTATATTGTCATAAGACACAAATCAGCTATTAAAATAACAGATATTACAGTGCAGCGCCGAGCTGACTGCGGCCCTGACCACCGACTATATAACACTACAGAAGAATTACGCGAACATATAAAGAAAGCTCTGCCTGCATCAAGCAACTAGGAAAGCAGTAGGTATCAGAGAAAAAACAATTAAACATAGACAAAATGGCGATGGAATAGCGTTTTAGAGAAAGAAATAAATAAAAAAGGAATCATATCTGAATTTCAGTGCTTTCTACAAGTGCTAGTCTTCTCACTATCCTTCTGTTTTCGATATATTTTTGTCTGCCTTTGATGGAATGGCATTTTAGAGAAAGATATAAATAAAAAAGGAACCATATCTGAAATTCAGTCATCATTTACATTGAATGAAATTAACATTTCAAAGAATTCACCTTGACTAACTTCTATATTTCTAATTTTACTGACAAATTCCATTGAATTTCTTCTTTTTGTTCTTACATTAGGTGTTTTACTGGATTCTATTTTCTTGGGAAACTGATGGCGAGCTGTTCTACCATTTTTTTAAGATCTTCCTGATGATCTAGAGTCCTAGAGCATTTTTGGCTTCCCATCGAGTGTTGCTTGAGCCATCCTTTCATTGTTTACATATTCTTGAAATGTTTTGGTTCCTCTGTCCCCCATTTTACCACGTCCCGTATGCCGCAGGCCGCAGTGTTCTTTCATGTTTTGGTTGCTGGTGCGATCACATTTTATCCTTCTTCTAATTGACCGTAAGACGGTAAGACCTTCAAATGCTTGTTTTGTCTTATAATTATCAGCACCACTGGATTTCTGCCCTAAAGATCTTCCACATGTAATAAATTCTTAAATTCATTCGTTAACCATTATAAGTGATAAATCGGCGAATTACCAATTATCTGAAATATTTTGTCTTAGTTTTTTTTTATCTAGTTTATGGATTTTGACGACATAATACCTGTTAAGCAGTTCCGGTGTGAGTAAGGTAAGCCTATAAATATACAATGTGATTTTTTAAAAACTCAATTGCAGAAGGCCGTATTCTGTTTTAATAACCTTAGAACTGTCTGTATGAAGTCAGAATACGGCCTGCTGCAATTGAGTTTTTAAAAAATCGCATTGTACATCAACGCTGAGGATATATGTCTGATACGCTTTCATTAGCTTCCGCGTTTTAACTATCTGTGATTTTTGTTCTTTGCTCTGTTAGGTCAACTGTTAAGCGATATACCTACTCCTTCAAGACCATCCTTTCTAGCCAAAATTGCGATCTTAATTATTTTATCAGAGTTCAAGTAGAAACAACCCCTTTTATATAACTCTTGAATAATTTCATGTTCGTCCCTAATAACCTATAAATATTTTCAAATTTTTCACAATTTTGAATTTTATAAGGTTTTTCTAATATAGAAAATTGGGACGGTCTGTCTGTTTTAAAATTTAGCTTTCCAAAAGTGAAATTTACTGATCATATTGTTTTAGTAATTTAAATTAATAAATATTTTATGCCTCCATTTAAATTCACGCATTAAAATAATGTCAATAAATTAGTATTGGCGATTATTTGAATATAAGAAATCATTTTCCTGATATGACATAGCAGCATTCGTTCCTGAAAAAGCTTATTAAAATTCTGCCTGGTACTGGCTTTATTCATTTATTAAACGATCATACTAACCAACTAGGTATTAAACCACCTCCTTTATAATCTTCTGTAGCACTTTTATATTTCATTACTATACACATTGTCAGCGAACAAAAAAGAAATTACCTGACCTTTTTGCCAAACACAATAGTTTCTTTATAGAAGCAGTGAATCGCCAAAACTAGACAACTTTTTGCTTCATATCAATAAAATTATACACCTATAAGCGAAATGAAAACCTAAACGTGTCAAATATGATTGATTAGTGTTTTGTAGTTACCACTGAAATGAAGACGGATGGGTTTGAAATGTTACTATTATGATATCTCAGGCTGAGTTATTGGTTTGAACTGGATTAAAAGTTTGAAATATATAGATGAATCACTTTGAAATAATTCTAATGTGGCAGTTGTTAATTTTTCAAAAATGTTTCTTCCTTTCCGACTTATTTATAAAATTTGTGACATATTCTTGCATTTTAACTTCAGTTAAATCAATAAATAATTTTTTCCACGTTCGATTTGGTAATTTTCATTTACTTATTTGAAAGTGACAAGTTTGTTTATTGGTTGTCAGAGTGTAGTAGAGTAGTAGCAAAGTAATTGTAAACTTACCTCTCTAGGGATGTAACAACTGCTTTGAGAGCCAAACATAGGGAACTAATGCTTTTGTTTTTGATTTTATTTTAGTGCCAATTAACATCAAATTATTGTGTTAAACAATTACCTAAATATTACAATCAACGGGAATTAACTGAGAGTTTGCTTCCTTGTTATACAGGGTGATTCAAAAGTATTGTCATTAATTTTAAGGGTAGATAGAGCATATCAAATAAAACAACTCTTCTCAATAAACCATGTGTCGCTAGTAAATAGTAAGGGCGGAAATAAATTGGAAAAATCAATAAAAAAAATTGTTTTGGGGTCACTGGAATAGTGGAATAGGTCGGTTCTGTTTACATTTAAAATTTAAATTTATCAATCGTCTTTCTTGTCCGTACAGATAAGAGCCCAGGTGTGATGTGACGCAGCTTAGCTAGTTCATTCTTCACTGTAAAACTGCACTGTTCGAACGCTTTAATGAACGGTCATCCTAACCGTATGACCGAATTAATTAGTAATTGACGGTTAAATTTCCGGGAAAGCTCTTCAAAATGCTGCAGCAGCTCTGAAAGACAGTTTTTTGTTTGTGTTGTGTGTGTTTGTCTGTGTTTGTTGGAGGAACATTTTCTGTAAGTCCAGTTTCTCTTTATTAACAACATTTTTTTCTAATATCACTTTTTAAACATGCCACTAATTTTTTACTATCATCAGTCTTAAGCCTGAAACAATTGCAGAGAAAAGTGAAACTTGTAAATTACATAATTGTGTAATGTTTCATTTATTTTTGCAGGGTCAAATTTCTATCGCGGGCTTTTTTAAATACATATTAGCCAGCAGTTCTCAAAATGTATAACAAAATTTAAAATAAACAAAATTCGCTGTAATGTACTTCTATTAAGGTCTGCATATACCCATTTAATTTAATGGCAATACTTTTGAATCATCCTGTATACACAAATAATAAACCGTGTTCAGTTATAAGTGTTCAATTAAACCTATGTCGATTTATATCCAAATCCATTCGTTTTGCACATTTTAGACCCATAGTTTTTATGCAGCACATTCCTGTAATTCCTTTTATTACGAGTTAATTAGACACGAAGGAATTTAAAGAGTCAGAAAATTAAAATTATTATTATAAAAGTTTATGAGATTCGCTTCTAAAACAATAAACACTTTTCGAAAAATCCATTAAAAACTGCAATAAAAATAAAATTAGCACTAATTAGCGACTAAACATTTCTAATTTAAATTGTTTACACATCAGCTTCTCATAAAAGTGAGGTAAGCTTCTGAAGATTAACTTCACTAAATTGCGCTTTAAACATTGATACGCGCAATCAAATATCAGTAATTTTATTTTATTGTAGTCACAAAACCTGTGCAAAAATTAAGAAGGAATCCAAATCTATTTTTATTACATTGGTGATTGCTTTTCTACGTAATTCTGGACCTGGACCACCGAACCAATGGTCTGAACACGTGCTGTTCACATTTATCTATACACATGTCGGTGTGCGATGGGAATGCGGAAAGTCTCATTTACACAATAAAATGTTTACGGGCGGACTGTATTGGTAAAAATATTGGGTGATTGCTGATTTCATTTTGTAAATGAGGCTATTTGCATTTCACTCGCATGCGAAAAGTGCAGGTAAGCGTTGTTAGTCCAGTGGCTTTGTTATGAAAGTGTAATTATTGAAATCAGTGTTTTCGATTGTTTTAAACACTCAGTACTTCATTTTTGTTTTTAATTTTACTTTAGAAAACCCGGGTTGTGACATTTATCGTAATTTCAATGGTAGCAAGCTGTTAATATTGCTCGATGACTAAGTTCTCTTAAAAATTTAAAATGCTAATTTTAAATTGCTATTTATACATGCAATTTTATTTTCTAACCATAACCCATTTCCTTTTTTTATTTTCATACGGTTTACTAACTTAAACTAATTTACAATTTTAAAACAGCTTCCTAAAACATGACCAAAAAATCCCCGAAGACACAACTCGATACAGGTTATAAATTTACATCATAATGCATACAATTCTTGTTAGTGTATTTATAAAATTTATGCATAATGCAGTTGTATCATCATCGACCTTGTGAATTTTTAACGTAAAAAGAACATTCGACATCTAATTTTATAGGTTATCACCAACCGATAATAATTGACCTTGTTCTGATCGTTGTGGCAACAAAGTATTACGAAAGTTTCGAAGTTTCGAAACTAACGTACGGCATCTGTTTACCTGAACTGGATTTTATTTTTTTATTTTTTTTGTCTTATTTTCTAACAACAAAAACGCGTCAAAACACCACATAACTGTCCGTTCAAGATGAAGGACGTCTCAGAGGCGCATTACGAACCAGACAGATTTACAAGTTGGATATAAAAATGACGCAATGGAAAGGTCAGGTTTTAGAACGTGATTACGCTATTATACAATTAACCTCAAACGATTAGATTCGAACTCCATTTATGTTTGTTGTTGGAGATACTCTACGAGATTAATTTGTATGAGCCAATTTTATTTATTGTTGTATTAAAGACAAGTAGGGGTAGGGAGTAATTGTATTAATGTATTTGTATGAATATTGTTGTCCGTTTTACACTTCATGCTATTAATTTATGCATAGTTTTTGTGCCTTGAGCTGCATTATCGAATATTTTGTTACCTTTCTCAATTTAACGTTAACTTATTCGACAAGAAATTACTGATGGTTTTAAGGTGTATGTATTCTAATATGCTTGTTGTACGATATCTGTCAGATAACAATCTTCACGTGTAGTTTAATCAGCAGAATAAATACAATGTGATTTTTTAAAAACTCAATTGCTGCAGGCCGCATTCTGACTTAATACAGACAGTTCTAAGGTTATTAAGACATAATAGCATAATACGGCCTGCTGCAATTGAGTTTTTTAAAAATCACATTGTAAACAATCTATAGTCTTTACCGTACCCTTGATTCACTGACGTTTGCTATTCAATTTTTAAAAATTCCAAGATAATCTAATAATCGGAGAAACACAATCCCCTCGCAAAATTATCCAAAAGGCAACCTGATGATGGAATTATGTAGAACCAAATCGACCACTTCACAATTTCCAGGTAGTGGCATAGATCGCTCTTCGATGTACGAAGTTGAGAAGGAGCTAATGCAGCAACAAGCCGTCACAATTTAACTGGAATTATAAGACTAGAAATATCAAAAACTAGACCAACATCCTGCAGAAGACAACGGGAAACCACTGCAGAGAACACATTCCCCTAGAGCAGTGATTCTCAATCACTGTGCCGCGAAACGTTTCTAAGTGTTCCGCCAAATTTGGTAGAATTAATGTAATTAAATAAGCTACTAGGCAATAAAGAAGCAATACGCAATAGCGGCCCATTTGAGTCCCAAGGTCTGGTTCCGTTATGTAGATGACACTTTTATTATCTGGGCCCATGGAAGACATAACCTTGCTTCCTTTCTAGAACATCTTAATAGTCAGCACCCTGATATCTAGTTAACATGGAAATAGAATCGAATGGTTCTCTCCCTTTTCTCGACGTCCTGGTTACCCGTAAACCTAGTGGTCAGCTTGCACACTTTGTTTCTCGCAAACCCACACACACGGATATGTATCTTCACGCCAACATCATCCGGCACAAAAGCTCTCCGTGATCAATTCTCTCGTTCATCGTGCTATCAGTGTCCCAACCCGACAATCTTCATGTTGAGTTAGCTCATATCCAAGAAAATCTTGTCGAGAAAGGTATAACAAAAGCGATGTTAGAAAGGTCATCCAAAAACAATTACATCCCGCAAACCCTAAAAATCCTCAAATTACCTGTACCTACACCCCAGGCTACTGCTCTCTTACCCTACATTCGACAAGTTACGGATCGCATAGGTAGGATTCTCAAAAAACATAACATCAAAACCATCTTCAAACCCCCTCCAAAAGTGTCACAGATACTCCCTTCAGTAAAAGATAAGTCTCTACCCTTGTCATCAAGAGGCATCTATAGCATCCCCTGTTCTTGTGGTTTAGTCAGTTTAGTGTACATTGGAGAAACTGGTCGCTCAGTACGCACACGTATCTGTGAACACAAACGTTGCTTGAAATCAGGTCTTTTTCGCATTCAGGTGTTGCTGAACATCATCACGACACTGGCCATAAAATATCGTTTAAAAAATCTTTGAACATTGCCAATGCCCCTTATTTTTTTAACAGTAAAATCCGTGAGGCCACTGAAGTCATCAAGACCCCTAATAACTTGAATCGTGACATTGGTTATCATCTATCCGATATTTAGAAGTCCGCTATCATTACTGGTTCCGCTCCTTCCACCCCTGACCAATCGTCGCCACAGTCAGATACGCTTGTCCGGATACAGCCTTTTCTGTTTCTCTTCAGAAGGGTTTCGCCTCTGGCTTGGTTGACAAGTTGAGTTACTGTTACCCTTATGCCTCTTCCTAAAAGGGTTTCGCCTCTGGCGTGGTTAACACGTTGAGTTACCGTGCTCTTTTAGTGCCACCTTTTCTCCTCAAGAAGCCCCTTAAAAATGTGGAGGAAACGTTGAGTTATTCTGTCTCAACAATGACTCGGTCCCAATCCGAAAAACGTTTTGTTAATAAAAGAAATTATTCAGAAGTATCAAGCACATACTTCTCATTGACATAAAAGCCACTTGTATTATTAATATTACGTATATATTATTGAATTTATGATACTTTTTGTTTATTATTTTATGATAACTTATTATTTCATATTATTTGTTTATATGTAGTTTGTTTGTGTATAGACCTATTTATATAGACCTATTAATTAATAAAATTAAAATTAATAATGTGTACCTATCATTAGCCTTACTTACAATATTTTAGTGTGCCGTCAAACTTAAAAATATTTAAACGTGTTCCACGAGAAAAAAAAGATTGAGAAACACTGCCCTAAAGGGATACAACAAAGATACACGGCGTCAAGTCGTTTAAAAATGCGGCTTTGACCCCTCGTCAACGTCCTTAAACAGGATATGACACAAGAAGAAGAGTACTAACATCAAACTTAACTCTTCGTAAAAAGAAGAACTTAAACAACGTGATGAATTGGTAAGGTATCAATAATCCCTAAGGGGAAAAACTAAATACGTTACAAGCACTAAGCGATCAAAATGTGGGAAACGATGGGGACAACATCAGCCAAGTTATAATTTCAGTGGCGGAAGAAAAATTAGGGACGAGGTAACCCTGTATCTGGATCACCAAAATAAAACAGAGAAAAGAAATGAAGAACAAAGTCAATAATGCTAAAACACGAGATGTCAAGAAGATCCTGTGCGAATAGTACTCAACTATTAATTAATACACAAGTTTCGTAAAGACAAACGGATATGGATGAATACTCTTGCCAAACAAGCTGAATCAGTGGCTTGTGCTAATAATCTAAGAGAACTGTATCGAATCACTAAACAACTGGCAAATGAAAAATTCAATGGCAGTCAACTCCAAAATCTGAAATTGGGCAGTTCCTAACAATAGAGGAACGACAGCTGTAGAGGTGAAAAGAACACTTCGCTAAAATACTCGCAGGTGAAAATAATGATGGAGGAGGAATTGAAGGTATACCAGATAGAGAACTCTACAAGAGATAGAAGCAGCAATCCATAAATTTAAAAATAACAGACCTGCCGGTCTCGACAATAATCCAGTCGAGCTTTTGATAGTAGAAAGTCAATTCATTAGTCTCGTCTCTGCCCAACGCTTGGAGTAGGGGAAATATACCCAAAAGAGGCCTGAGTCTCTGCAATAACTGAAAAGGTATCACTCTCCTTAACACAATCAATAAAATTATCGCTCATTTACTATCAGATCAGATTTCATCACGTCTTCGTCCTAAACAAGCAGGATTCTGTCCAACAGAACGCGCATGGACCACATTAATACACTGAAGTTAATCATAGAACAATCTACTGAATTTTAAAGCTCTTCATCTTGTATGTGAATTTTAAACAGGCGTTTGACAATCTAAGCCACAATGCTACATGGACAATCCTGAACCTAAGTACTTGGCATACCTACTAAAATCATAAACCTTATAAAAGAACTATACAGAGAATCCGCACGTACAGTGCTACATAAAGGCAGAGTCATAGACAAATTTCCTTTAAAGAATGAAATAAAACAAGGCAGCAGGCTCTCCACTTCTATTCAAGCTTACGTTAGATTGGACCATGCGCAAGTTAAATTACATATTAGTAACAGCTTGAGTTAGAAGATGCTTGACTTGATTTTCAACTTCGGTCTTGATCATATCAGAAAGTTCGTCTCTCATTATTGTTCGAATATCAGTCTTAAGCTGAGACATTTCAGTTTTTAATTAAGTCATAATATCAGACTTTAACTGAACCATATCCGACTTTATCGTGGTTTCTGTTGTTGAAAGTACTTTGATTAATCTTGTCGCTTTCCGTTCTTCTATAATCTGCACCTCGTTTAAGTCGTTCTTCCATTGTTGTGCATGGTGTTCCTTGGCTTACTGATGCTGCGTCGTCTACCCTCCTGGCTCATAAAAATAACCTGGCCCTGGCCATCGTCACTTTCCTGCTGACAGGATTCGTCTCTCTGGCGGAGCCTTACTGATTTTCTACTCATTTTGGATTTAACGACAGCAAGTTAAGATGCTCACACAAACCCACTCAAAACTAGCGGTGAAAAATGTGACATGATCAAAGACATTAAATAATATTAAAAGTTGCATTACGTGGGAACTTACAGAGGAAACCTAGAAGAGTTGGTTTATGCAGACGATATATGCTTCATGGCTAACACCCACAAGGAACATGCAATCTAAATTAAATAAGCTGGTACAAATCGCAGAAGTGTGGAATTGGAAATCAATATAAATAAAATCTTGGTGACATAAAGACCGACCTATGTTTTTACTGAAAGGTCATAAGAATGATCACTTTGTCGTATATTAAGACTGTGTACCTCCTTGGATTGACAAAATAATTTTTTTTGCATTTTAACAAAAAAAGTGGACTTTTTTTATTAAAAAATCATAAAGAAAGCAACACTTTTTTAACTATTTAATTTTACATTTTGCATTAAGTAAGTATGCTTTAAATAAAATATTGTAAATTGTCAGTTTGACAACTGTAAATTCTCAAATCCTTTTTATCCTGTTTTGAGGGATTTAAGATGTCAAAATGCAAAAAAATATTGTGTACAACTCGTATGAAAGCATCTTTTTTTCACTCGTTTGATTGATGCACTCCGGCTTCGCCGTCGTGCATCAAACTTCAAACTCATGAAAAGGTATTGCTTTCATTACTAGTTGTACAAATAACTATTTATTATTGTTTACATACAAGCATAATTCAAATATGAACAAAGATGGTAAAGTTAGAATGTTGCAGTTTTTAAATAATGGTCCACAACTCTCGGTTGTAGGAATTTTGGCTAGACATCTATCAACTCTTTTTTGATCCATGAAAACATCTGTAGTCACAGTTGAGCTTCCCCAAAAGTAAACTCCATATCGTAAACGAGACCAACATGCATACAGGGAATTTTTCTTTTTAGTATACATATCCCCTATGTATACTTTTATAATAAACGCAAATAGGCAACCCACTATACACTATAAAGGTCACGTCACGTGGTGCGAAAAGGTTATGTGTCATGTTTGTAAATAAAAAATAAATCAAAATTAGTGGAATATCAACATAATTTTAATTCAACGATTATTCTAAAACATAAAACTATACAACAATACAAAACAGAAAGGAAAATAAAAACAGCAACAGTTAAAGACTAATTTTTTGACATTAACTTAATTTGATGATTTTTGCCACAGCATGCTAATTTTTTAACGTTTATAGTGTATAGTGGGTTGCCTATTTGCGTTTATTACAGTGGCGGCTCGTGGCTTGAAATTATGGGGGTGCTGCAGCTTTCGAAATATACTTACATACCAGTAACGATCCTTGATATTTTTAAGGCGCCTTTTATTTTATTTAAGGTGCCTTAAATAAAACAAAACAAATCGAAATTTTACTCAATTTATAAAAAAAATAAGCTTACTGGAAAATGAAATAAAAAGAATTTTTATTTAAATATAAAATCCATTCTGCGATTTTTAACTTCACAAAATTTTTCGATCACCTGTTAACACTGGAGCAGCCTTGACCGTATTCGCAGTGATGTTGCAATCAAGTTGGAAATACGAACTATTTATTATTTAATATTCCTGTTTATATTACACATACCGTCGCCCAAGACGTCCTTGCACAATGATGACATCACCTAGTTTTTTCGTGGTATTCAGACGTATTATTGTTTTTGTTGGATCGGATGTCCAAGAGCTCAACGGCATGATGCATTAATGCTGAGATGCTGCCCAGATAAGCAGCGTTCGGACTACTTTTACCATGTATTATTAAAACAAACAAATCGCGGCGGAATGTGCACCAAATGTACTACGTTTCTGACACTGCTACATTTCTCAGCGCTCTGAATGGAATCTACAGCTTCGGTTTAAATAATTCCTTTTAAAAGCGGTTTAATTAATTAAATTTATGTAATAATTATGCAAAATATTGAATGATTGTTATATTATTGATATTTTCAAGTACAAATTTAATAGGTAATTAATTTCCGTACTTTGTTCTGGGGGTGCTGCAGTGTCGCAGCGCTTATGGACCAGCCGCCACTGGTTTATTATAAAAGTATACATAGGGTATATGTATACATAGGGTATATGTATACTAAAAAGAAAATTTCCCTGTATGATAATAGATCATCAGTTAGGTAAAATCAAGTACAACTTTTAAATTTTTTAGAGGGTTGGTTAAGGATTTGAGTTAGCAATATGGTATTCACAATGGCGTTTCCATTTTAAATTTTCATCAATGCAAAGTTTCAGATGTTGCTGCTATGTTAGTATTATCAATTGTTAAATTGAATAGTTTTACCCGGATTAAGGTAAATACGGCATTTAATTTTTTCAGAACATTTTTCTGCCAGTTGTGTATCACATACATACATACATATACCATGAAATTGACTTCTGAAGAAAGAATATCAAATTAACGGACATAGAGTGTGAAGAGGATCGGTCCTAAAACTGGTCCCTGTGGAACCCCTAGATTCATATTTGACATTATCTTCTATACTGTTGGTGGGACACACATTGTTTACGGTTGTTTAATAAAGATTTTGACCATTTCAAAGGAAGTCCTATTACTTTTAAATTTGAGTACCAACAATATAGTATCTACGCATCGAATGCCCTGCTGAAATCACAAAATATCCCAACAGTGCACTCGCATCAAGCAGTCTGGTGACTCCATCATAACATGAGTTTATGCACGATCGCATTATAATGTGTCAATTATGTCTGAATTTGTTTGACATAAACGTCTATTTATAGCCCGTGGGTGTCTTTATAGGCCGCCGGTCTATAATGAAACGTCAAAAATTGATAAACAGTTTAACAGTCTTATAAAGAATTTTTTTAAATTAAAACGAATGTATGCTCTTTATTAGAACTCTATTTAGGGTAATTTGTATTAACAACACAGTTAACACAATTATTTATGTGAATATTCCTAGGCGTAAATGCTTCAACCATTTGACAGTTGTCAGTAAAAAATTAAAATAATTGAGCAACTAACTACTCGATGTGGGTAGAAAATTAATGTATTCCTTTTATTTCAGTTTTAAAATCTTCGATCGTGCATAAAATTATGTATGTACCACTGGCGTAACTTGATTTTATGGCCTTCGACGTGTCTTTAGCCCTCGACTAGCGTCTCGGGCTCAAAATCACGTCTCAAGCCATAAAAGCATCGTTACGCCCTTGGTACATAAATAACTATTATTGCAGTAATCGTCAATTTATCAACACAGAGATTGTGGTGATTGGGAGACAGACATTGTAATTTAAAAATTCATTAAGACAAATGTCAAAAGAGGTTTTGAAATAGGCACAGATCACTACCTAGTAGAAACAAGAAAAAATGTCATATCAGGCAAAGAAAGCTAGAAAGAATAGATAAACCACAGCACAGAATTAAAGCATACAAATTAAGAGAAAAGGAATCCCAAGAGAATAATAAAAATGTCACTTCACCTGGAAAATATGCAAGAGCAGAATGTGCAAAATGCATGGAATATATTCAAGAATATACTTATAGATCTGTAACCACTTGGTTACAGATTGTGTGTAGAAAGATAACAGCGAAACCAAACATGAAGCAGGCAGCATGGTGGTCGGGAGAATTAAAGCATGCCATAAAAAAGAAAAGGCAAGTTTGGAAGATATATCTAGGAAACAAATCCCTAGAAAAATATAAAGAATACAAAAAATATAGATTGTGAAAGCTGCAAAAATTAAAGAATGGGAGAAATTCGGTCAAAAAATGAAACAAAACTACACAGAAAGTCAGAAATTATTAGATAGGGTATTAAGAAATAGTAGAAATAGAAATAATGACAAACATACGATACATTTCATCAAAGATAAAAACAAACAAGTAATAACGAAAGATAAGAAAATAATGGAAAGGTGGAGGGAATATTTCGAGGAGAGTAAAGAAGGAGAAAACAGAACAGAAGAGGAACCTACACTTAGATTCGACGAAAACAGAGATACAGAACCTATCACACAAGAAGAGCTAGATAATACGATTAAAAAGTTGAAAAATGGAAAAGCGCCAGGCCATGATCAGATCTCTCCGTCCTTATCTATTTAATATAATGATGGATGACATAATAAAAGAAGTAAACGAAAAAATAATGAAAACGGGTTGGGGATATTGAAATCTAGAAACGGTTACAGTGAATCATATAGCATCCGCTGATGATGTAGTGTTGATAACGAAGAGAGAAAAAAAATTACAAAATAATCTATGAACATGGTACTAGGCTCTAAAGAGGTTAGGCGGTCGTGGCTCAGTTGGTTCAGCGTGCGTCTGACCACTGAGATGGCCCGGCTTCGATTCCCAGGATCACATATACACCGAAAATACCGGGCCGCTTCCCTCGGAAGGCAATCGCAAACCACCGAGGTGTATTCTGCCTAGGTAAGTCCTCTCTGGAGTAGAAGTGCAAGCACTTCCGTAGTTCGGAGCCCACTTTAAGCTGTAGGTCCCCTATGTCTGTAGGCTACTTGACACGCACACAACAGGCATATGGAGAGAGGGTCGGCAACGCCCTGTCAAGGATAGCCACTCTAAGAAGGCTCTAAAGAAACGGAATCTGACGATAAACAAAAATAAATCAAAGATAATGGTCATATCAAAACGCCCCAACAAAGTAAACATCAAAATAGAAAATGAAGAAATAGAACAAGTGAAACAGTTTAAGTACCTGGGTGCGTTAATAACGGAAGATGGAAAAATTGATATTGAAATTGAGGAAAGAAAAACAAACAAAAGACTATATTATGCTTTAAATAACCAATTACTAAACAGTAAAGAAATTACCATAAAAACAAAATTAAGAGTCCACGATGCAATATTTATACCTACTCTAACAAATGAATCAAAACTATGGACCTTTAAAAACCAACATAGGGCGATACAGGCAAGCGAGATGAAAACCTTAAGAAAAATCGCAGGACTGAAAAGAATCGATAAAGTCCGAAACCAGGAAATCAGAGATAGGTTAAAGGTAACAGCAGCTGAGGATATAATCAGAACAAATGCACTAAGATAGTTTGGGCATCTCACCAGACTGTCAATCTCTAGAAACACAAAAACGGTATGGAAAATGGGCAGACCAAGAAAGAAAACTAGAGGCAGACCTAGAGTAAAGTGGAATGATACAATAGGAAGCTACCTGAAAGAAAAGAATCTAAATTGGAGTGAGGCAGAAAATAAGGCGGAAAACAGAAAGGCGTGGAAAAGACTTATAAAATCTTAGAAATTAAACAAAATGTGCTAAATGTAAACGCTACACTGGCCTACGCCGGTAAAGAGAGTATCGATTATGTATGCATGTAATACAAATTAAAGAACAGTATTCCAAGACCTTAAGTATAAAGGACATGCGTTAAAGTGATCGGCTTATAACTTTCCATTTCGTAGACATCTTTCCTTTTATGGATAGGTATTACAGGAGACAAAGTAAATGTGGATGGTTTTGGTTAACCGGCGTGCCAATCGGATACTGAGGGAATGCCGTGGTAATTTTATTGCAACTGCATCTCTATCCACCCAACATATTCCGCATTGAAGGTACCCTGTTTGTTAAGCGACTACGTCAACGACTACGAGAAAATGGAACAACTGCGCCGAATCCAACAACTGATAGAGCCGTCCATATCGAGTATTAGTCCTACAAGTTGAAGAAATTGTCTTGAATGGATTGAAAACGAATCGAGGTAAAATACGAGATCCAAGGCAAGCCCATATATTGCAGAAAAGCGGTTTGCATCCTTAGCATTTCCAAAGAGTCTAAGGTTTGTTAGCAAAGAACTATCGCCGAACAGTGGAGTTCTTTACATGGTTACCTCGTGAGCAACGAATAAACCCTGATTACGTAAGGCATATTTTATGAACTGATGTAGCTACATTTACTCGAAATGGAGGTACTACGATAACCTTCACACACCCTCGGTGACCAACCATCAAGTTCGGTGTAACATTAATGTGTGAACTGTGAATTGTGAACTAATATTGAAAATAGAACTATCCTAATCCAACCTAATATTTTATAACTTTCCACACTGTCATTTCCATAGTGCAGCTGTCCCTTCCACACCATATACATTATATCATCTAGGTAATGAATGCTATTTGTTTCCGAAACAATTGTATGTTATTGTTGACGGATTGTTTCCTAGAGTTAACTGTCAACAAGTAATTAAAAAGTTAAATAGTTGCAATTGTTGTATTAAAACGGTTTGTTAACATCCCTAATTACAGTAATTACAATGCTCAGATTATTTTCGAACGCGGAATATGCCGATATAGTGCATATGTGTGGTATCTGTGACAGCAATGCTTTAGCAGCGCCAGAAGACTACAGAAGAGGTATTCCAACAGAAAATTACCCACTCATGAAGTTTTTACCAATTCATATCAGCAGTTAAGAGAACACGGCATTCCATGAACGGACAAGAGAAAATCCTCAAGGCAACGCTCTCGTTTCTATGCCTTTCGAGAATTTGATTAGTATGGGGAGTGAAGCCTCCGTCTATTGGTCATTTATTTTTATTTATTGGACATTTTGACATCCATTTCTGTATTTTTCTTGTTCTTATCTATAATTTCTTGGCCTTTTCTTTTGTGGTTGTAGCATCGATATCTCTGGTGAATATAAATTATGCTGGCTGCCTTGTATCTATCTTTGCCCCAATTTTCTCCTCCATCACCTTCTTCAGGACAGCACTTTTGTTCCTTATGTGACCTTTGGTAGTTGCTATATCGATGTGGCCTTCACCCCGTAATCCTCAATGTTGACTTGTTTCTTCAAACCCTTCATGAGGTCTGCGTAGTTCCCTCCATATTTTCTGCATTTCTGATGATGATTGATTCATTTCTAAATATCTCGTCCTTTTCTTTTCTGCTACTGCCTGTTCTCCTCTTCATACTTTCCTCTTCCTCCTTTGGAAGCTGGATCAAACTTTGTTCTTCATAGCACGCACTTATATGCTTGTTTTCAAGAACGATTTCTAGTGATTGATCCTTTAACTCTTTTTACTTCAAGTTACTTGGTGCGCCCTACGTTTTCATTAGAGCATATTTTTTCCTTTTATTCTTACGATGTATATGTATCTGCCTTTCCCTTTCCCTTTCCCTGCGGTACTCTCTTCACCACACAATTCGTATCAGCACCTAGTCTGTACGACTTTCAATTCCTTAAATAACCTTAAGTGTGTTTTTCTTGTAAAGAGAGTGTAAATATAAAGGATATTTATTACAGTACATGGATCAAATGCGTTTTCATGTGCTATGGTAACTAGGTATTTTAAAGGATCCAAACACAGCTGCTGAAGAATCAAAGCTAAGTTAAGGTACGGAAGATCAAAACCGAGAATAAACATGTAGCTATGATGGCAACATTGATCTTTACAAAGAGGCATAGCAAGATCTCAGAGAACGCTCAAAATATTCAAATTTCTCAAAGACACATATATATAATCCATAGCTCTCTGTATACTGTCAAAAAGTGCCATCCTCTTGCTGGGGCTGCCCTTGATCAATGTATGATAAGCAGTACTAAAAGAAAGAGTCCAGTGAGATTTCCCTATTACATAATAATATCCTAATGCACAAAGTCAGTTTGAAGGATCGTCTCACTTAAAATTCGGACATGGTTCCTAGCAATTTTTACTAAAACTTCATGCAATACCTTCGGGGTCGACGAATTCCGAACAATGAAAGTCTTAAACAGGAGACGCGACTATAGTTTGTAGAACAAAAGAAAATATTTTTCTTTCAACCAATTACGTCGCTGAAGAATAAGCGAGGAAAATTTGTTGAACTTAATACAACGAGAAGAATATCCACATTTAATTGCTGTGATTTGTTTTAAGACTAGAATTGCAATACATTTTGGACGTCAATACATCTTTTTGGTAATCCCTTTTTCTTTCCCTTCTGCTCTTCTTCTATCTCATCAGTCCCTTCCTCTTTTTCTTCTTCCTTCTGATATCCTCTTTTCTTTTTCTTCTTCTACTTCTATTTATTTGTTTTTATGATGTATAATCTTATTTCCCTTCTGACTTTTTCTACAAAGGAAATATTTACATTTCAGACTTCAAGGAATAGTGTTGATAAAGAAAAATTTTTAAATCTTTGTAAACTAGTAGAAAATATCACAAAGAAAATTAATACAATTAGAATCTTTAAACTCATGAAACTAAAATTTAAAAGATTTCCTCGTACATACATATACCTGTTTTAATTTTTCGAAAATTTCTTGTGAATTGTAATATTTTCTTGTCGATTAAAAGTAAGATAAATAGTTCGAACATGCGAATTCTGATTTATGGAGAAAGGGTGCACCCTGCACCGTTATAAAACGGCGAGGCTAAAATGTTTAGAACATTGATCCACATAAAATACCTCAATCGACTACGTTTATTAATTATAATATTAAAATAAAATTAAGCCGGGTTCTATGGCGTCAAACATACTTCCCTTGTAAATGAAGAGTCTAGGGTTTGATTCCTGATTGGTGAGATTCTTAGCGTGGAAAAAATTTGAAACTTTGTTAGTTCTTTGCGGATACGAGGAACTGTAAGTCTCGTGCTAGTGTAATAGCATGATGAACGTCCCTTCCAGGGGTGGAAGTCACTTAGGTTCGAGAAATTCTATTAGTTTTTGTAAAACCTAGGCAATTGTTCCAAATCCACCCATGAGCGTGGATTCATTAATGTCCTTCGTTCTTGGATCAGTATTCTGTTGACTTTTGAATTCTGTAGTTATAAAGTTATATGGTTAGGTATAATATGGAATCGAACAAAACCATCGTTGACTGAACCCCCAAAGTTTATTCAAAATTAAAGCTTCGAACATTTACAGATAAATATACGTAGTATAGCAAATACGAGGAGGCGAGGACGTAGGACGTTTTATAACAATTCGATAAAATAAAATTCGATAATATGAGGGAACCACAGGACGAGCATTTACGCCACATAATTGTGTTTTAAATACGTGTACGATTAACTTAAGAAGCAACTTAAATGCGGGTTTAATAATAAAGCGCTGGGATGCATAATGGATATTGTATCCGAATGGCATTAGTAGTGGAGTTCTGCGGCGTCGGTCTTGTCATGGCAGGCAGCATCGCAGAGTTAGGCTGCAGATCCTGTATTGAAGCCCTGGGGCGGACCAAGTACAAAAAATGCGGCGTGTAGCTGCAGGTGTTAATGCAGATGAATGCATGCGCGGGACGGGGGCGCCTTAATCAAGTTCAGGCGGACTTGCGATTGCCCCTTCTTTTATAATATTCTTCTAGTAAGCCCGAGATTGCCAGGAGTAGCACTTTTTCCAACTAACTACTATCTAGACCAATTATTATGCAGGTGTTAAATCGTCGTGGAAATCCGCTGACACTAAACCGATCGGTTTTTTATTTTAAATTTCGATTTGCTCTTTTTTTAAGTTAGAAAATGCATTCAAAAAATTAGACCATTAAATGCACGAACTGCTTGAGGTGCTTGAATATTTTTGAATGCCATGGTAGTTTGTTAGGTTGCCATTAAAGGTTTTACAGCAAAAATGACCTGTATATGTTTGGTCTTAAGTATTTTAGTAAATTTAGATGTAATTTTGTACAAGCCTAAATTGCATTGGTAGCTACTCACTGTGTAATTACAATTTAGACCTTCAGACTCCACCTTAAATTTCCTTACAGGTTTTAACAAATCAGAGTGGTTTTTACCACGGAATACTTACAACGGCGATTCTTTATTCTTTGAAAATAAAATACAACCATTTCTCTTAATTTTTTCATTCATTTGAAGCTTTAATTTCATTTTTATTCCGAATATGATGTTAATTAATAGTTTTGTATAGTTTCTTCTTTAATGTTCCTTTTATATCAGCAGTTTAAAAACGTGAATATAATTATCTCTTTTCGGAGTTTCGCTCTCTTCTCCCTCTCTCCCTCTCTATCTCTTATAATCAAATTTGACTTCAACCTGTATATTTATCAGTGTGAAAAAGTTCAGACAGCCTGAAACCTGAAACGAAATGCTTGGTAAAATCCTTCTTTGTAGTGAGCTGATATAAGTATTTGAAGATATTCTTTACACAAAAAACAAGATGAGACGAAAACGAAGACGATGACAATGAATCAAAACTTACATTTCTTCATGTATGTCAAGTGAATTTACGAATCCACGTTTTTTCTTTATTAGAATTTTCTTTAATGTTACAAAATGACAATTATGTATGTTTGGAAGCAATTAAGTATACCATGAGTTCAAAAAGTCTTTACATAAGGGTTGGCCATGAGACACAAAAATAATGTCAATTGCAAGATTTAGAATTTATTAACTGTCATCATTGTGTTGCTGGCATAATACTGTTGTGCAAATTTCAATAAAATTGTAAAAACAAAGGTTCTAAACCTTGCAGTAGACATTACTTTTGTGTCTCATGGCCAACCCTTCTGTAAAAACTTTTTGAACTCACGGTATACAAAAATCAGTGTAACCCCGTCCCTCTTCAGGTATAAGTAGCTCTCAAATGTCTTGGAAACTGTTCCATAATTTTCCACATTGTATCTCCATTTATATTTTCCCATCTAGCAATCTTTTTAGTGATTTAATATCTGGATGGATGGTAGCACAGACTCTACTCTCCAGAATACTCCACAGTGTATAATCCAGGGGATTAAGAAAGGGCGAATAAGGTGGGCATTCTTCAGTGCTAATTGGTTCAGCACCATTGGTGTTCAGTCTGAGCCCTGTGAGAAGAAGACAAATCTTGTTGATAGCTCAATTTTTGCTCTCCAAACTACTCTGGACACCACCTAAGCTAAAAACCGTTAAGAAAAAATAGGGACGCTTTTTCCAAATGGTGTTATGCCTGCCCATTACCATAATATCGGTTTTTACGGTCTTAAAACTTTCATTGTAACCATATTCTGTCAACATGGTGACTAAATACTTGGTTAATCGTAAACATTATCAAAAAAATCTTGCGATAATTGCCGCCTACAGACGTAGAATCATGTAGTTGTTTGAAGGTAGGGAGCAAATGTAAAATGGTTTTAACAATTTTACATACGTTTTCCGATTTACTTAAATTATTTTGCCCCAGGTTTCTTAATGATTGACGAGGATTTGTGTCGTATGAGAGCCGTATCTACAAAATATGAGCGACCTGATTGTATACTCTGCGATATGGTACTAAGATCCAAATAACGGCAAATTGTTTTAAATACAGTGGTACTGTCTACATCAAGCTATGTTAATATTTCAGAATTACGCATGCCACATTTAAAGACGAAGATTTTTCAATAGAAACACGTTTGGGCTGCACAGCCGCTGTTTCGTCCCCACGACAACGGAATTCAGTTGTTTATATTGATTGCTTAAGTATTAATGACGCGTCTATCAAAAGTATTTGCTGTTTGTTTCTTTCTAAATGTTGTGATTAAGTTGGAAAATGGTATTTCTGGTAGAAAATCCGTTCAAAGATAATCTTCGAACTGTAAAATAACCCTGACTGACGAAACGTTCAAACTCTTGATCAGTCATAAGTTTAAACATATTCTGGAGGTAGAGGTGAGCTGATTTAGCGTAATGGATATGGCCAGCTGCATGGAGATGAACTAACATGCGTTGGGCGGAGAAGAGATGAAGGTTCCAGTCGCCTGTTCTTTCCCTCTCATGAAGAGGACAACAGGCAGTAGCAGAAAAGAAAAGGACGAGATATTTAGAAATGAATCAATCATCATCATAGAAACTTGCTTGAAATACTGCAGCCATAATTTAGCTGTACGGCTTCTTTCTTCTAGTATCTTCATCACGCTGGATACAGCACTCAGTGAAGGTTTGACTTTGGATAGAAAAGATTCTTCGGAGGAGGACAAGTTTAACACCTCGTTGTGAATTCCCCTGAGAGTTTGAACGTCAGAACCGTTCAAAAATTCGTCTTCCTCACAACACTCCAAAATCAAAGGAGCGATAGCTGCCTGAGACAGCGAATGAGCTCATAATGCTGTTGCGTAAGCATGCCCATTCGCCATGTGGACAACAGCGTTCTTGGCAAATACCTCACCCTACATTTCTTCCATACCACTGCCACCCATGATTTTGCCCACCGCACCCATGTAACTCATAAGCAGATGAAATCCACCTAATCTCATTATTGCCTTGGACAGCTCATCAGTTTTATCCGCCTGAGAGACTATATCCATGGCTTTAATCAGGGCCGTCTTAACAAATTTGAGCGCCCTTGGCGCCTTCATCATATTGGATTCAACAGTAATTAAATAATACGTATAATTAATGCCCCGGTACTGAGTACAGGAGCTTTATTCTTGAAATCATTCGCTTATTTCATACATTGTTAATGATTTTCATAAAAAATTCTAAAATTTTTGTTAAAGTGTAGCGAAGTTTCAAATTAAATAAAAAATCAAACTCACTTTTTCAGCGCCCTTGGATCATTGGCGCCCTTGGGCTATAGCCCATTTAGCCCAATGGATAAGGAGGGCCTGGCTTTAATGTAAAGCGGTTGATCAAATGTCACAATACACATTTGTTGCCGCTTCCTGCATTCTTAAGCCGCGAAACGAAGACAGGTGTTAATTGAGGTAGGGTTAGAAGGTTGAAGATTGACGAAGGGTATCACTGCTGACTTTTCGTAAGATCTCCTTCCTGCTGCAATCTCCATGAAACCACCCCATCCCATATCAGGTTCTTCAGCTGACTTGGGACCAGCCATCCAAATCCAGTGATATATGGTTCCAATTTCGGCATCCATCGGCCGCAATTTCAGGGAGAGGACGTCTTCTATTACCAGGCGATTCAATCCATGGTTCTTGGGCCGGTCGTGAGTGACGATTGGGAAGAAGCCAAACTGTCCAACAACAGTTGCCGTTGGTAGAATCTTCGATGGGGAACCCGAGAACTCGTCTGAACAGCTGAAGAAGGCGACACACACTACACTCCTCCCATCACATGGAAAGTTCCATGTCCATCCACAGTTCGAGTGTTGTGATCTGCATTGTCGAAGACAAACTGCACAAATTCATTGGCCTGAACTTCACTTGAAGTGATCATTGTCACGGAAGTTTCATACTTACAGATCTCGCTGTAGGAAACAGAGCAGCCTAAATTATGCAGAAGGTTAATTAGATGTCTTGATCGGAAACGTCTGTGAAGAAACGCTCCAGTTCCAACCTGCACAGCTGACACAAATGAACGTGGACGCACCGAAGAAATGATAGAGTGCGCAACACTCAACACCTTCTGGTTGTAAGGTGGACATTTTACTGGTTTCATTAAACCAGAAAGCAGATGAGTGAGCATCTCACCTACTTGATTTTCTCGCCCTTTCGATATTTCTTGGTAGGTTGAATATGTCGAGCAATCATAAACTTGAGATCTTATCTCTTCTTGGAGGATGTTAATAGCCGCGTCTATAATCCTCTTCTTTTCTTCCACAGCGTCTTTTCTTCGGTCGGTGTACCAATTGTGGGTTAAAAATTCTCAATGCAACGGGCCTAAAAGAAACAATAGTCCCGAAACATTTCATGCTGGATATTGCTGTAGCGTGCTGATAAAAGCTTCCGCAGACGCTTTTCACTGTGCAACTTGTCACTATCGGTACTAAACTTTAAGAGCATCTCCATAAGGTCAGACAGCAGGTACTGGAAGTGATCGTTGTCATCCAGGTAGTTGCATAATTTATTGAAAGCATCTAATTTGGACTCGTCAACACGTTTTCCAACCACATTTTCAGATGACTCGCCTGGCATACTTGAACCAACGATTGAAAATCGTGCATCATAGTTTTTATGATATTGCGCATCGGCCGCAATCAGGTCACATTCGCTATTAATGCGATTTAGAACTATTTTCCCCCACTTGTCGCACTTCTTTGCGCACATACTCAGAATACTTGAAATTTTTGGGACAGTTTCCACTTGGCATATTTTTGGGTAGCGTTGTGGGTGCTTCTTGTAAGCCTTCTTATCAACTGTCTCCCCGCAATAAAGACAGCACGTTTTAAAGTCGAAGGGATATGTAGGTCCTTCTGAGGAGGGGTTTTGTTGCATTTGTTCCTCCAGGTAGAGACACTGGAACGTAATTTCCATGTCTGGTATAATGTTTTCTGCACTGTAGGTACATGCACTCGCACATGAAAAACCCCCTCAATTTTTTTCCCAATCCCATCTTTTCTCCTTATACTGAGATTCCTCAAAGTCTCTAAACCTCACATTGACACCGTTACTGTTTCCTCCATCTTCTATTCAGCTTTCCAAAAACCACCTACGGTCACCAACACCTGTAAAGAGACAAACTATTAATAATAATGGTAATGTCTGTCGAAATTCTAATTGATTTAATTAGATTTTTACCGTAAACTGGACTTCCTTTAGAAAAGATATGTTTTAATCCACTATACCATACAAACCATGCATTTTAGCGCTAACCAGCATCTTTCTATGATTGTCCATTACTGAGTTATGGCATTTTTTGGAAAAATTCAAGATGGCGGCCGTTTATTCAAAATTTAAGTGTGTTTCCCATGCAGGATTTTTTAGAATTTTTCTGGAGAAGTACAGGGGGACCTAAAGAACTTATTTCATAACGAATTAGCTTTCTAATAATTATTTCCATTTTGAGCCAAATTTAAGTCTAAATTGCCTATTCTAAAAATCTGGTGTGGCATACGATTTGCACTCATCAAGGAAAAAACAAAGCTGAAATTTACGTTGCCTTTCACTGACATCACCGGACTTCTAATGCATTTTGGCTAGATTTGACTTTATATCATTGCGCAGAATCTGTCTCAAAAACATACAATTCGCGCAAATGCTTTAAATTACGCTCCCGAAAGAAACTTACTGGGTAATTTATTGTGAAACATAAGTTTTATAATATTTGATAGAACTATATTGGCCCTCAAATCTGAATCAATATACAGACTGTTCCACGTAAAGTGCCCCATGCTGTAACGACTTTATTTATGATTTTATTCCCATAAAATATATAAATTATAAAGCGGAATGTATTTTTCTATAATCTGATGTAAAGCGAAAAATGTTTACGACTGTCAATTTTTGGTGACGTCATAGACACTTTTAAAAAAATTGTTTGATATAACTGTTATTTCTATTTTCATCAGTTTTGAGTTTTTATTGGATTAGATTATAAAATTGCCAACAAAAATATAAAAAACCAAAAGGTGACGCCTTGGGACCTAAATAATGTTGCATTTTTCCCGATAATTTTATAATCTAATCCTATAAAAGTTCAAGACTGATAAAGAGAGAAAGAGATTCTCTATCTAGGCATGTCGAAAGCATATATCATACAAGTAAACAAAGTGTTGATGATGTCATCAATAAAGCTTGAAAGTTGTAAAACTTGATTTCGTAAGATCATATTATAGAAGAGGTCGCCTCATTTCATAATACGAGGGGTATTACATAAATAATGCACACTATTTTTGTATTCACATGTATATTTTATTTTAGGCAATATCTCTTTATATAGTCCCGCTGTTGCTCAATGACCGACTCCTAACGTCTTGGAAGATTTGCTATTCCAGTGAGGTCACCACCTTTATTGAGCTCTTGGATGGGTAACCGCTGCAGAAAGCTCTTCCAATGTGGAAAAACGCTGTTCACGCATGGGCTCCTTTATCTTCGGGAACAATTCGACGTCTGGTGGACTCATGTCTGGACTATATAGTGGGTGAGGTAACACTTCTAGTTCGTACAGATGCAGCAAATCAGTCACAACTTTCCCCAAGTGCAAAATGGCTTACGAGCGAGTAAGTCAAATCGGCTTTCGTGCATTGTTCTGCGCAATTTCTGCATGAAGTCACGATAATGTTCTGCCGTCATATTTGTTCCACCTTAAACTTTGTCGGTCATGATGATTTCTTGGTAATTGTAAGCGAAGATCATCTACTTGACCTTTAATTGCACTCGTCGAATTTTTTTGGGTCGCGGCGATGATGGACTTCACTCATTTAACTGAGATTTCAACTCTGGCTCAAAGTCTCTAATCCACGTTCGAGACAGGAATGATTGTCCTTTAGCAACAAACCTTTGTTTTAATATTATTGCAATGCCCAGGCGTTTTTTTTCTGTTTAGTTGTCAAGCAGTGTAGGGCCCATCGGCCTGCAATTTTTCTTTTCTGCAAATCGTTGTTTAAAAGACAGAATACAGATGTTGTTGAAATTCCGGTAGCTGCCGATATTTCCTCACACATCGCTCGACGATCTTTGTCAATAAAGTCCGGCACAAGTTTCGCACTTTGCTCATCAGTTCATGTTCTTGGCCTTCCTGGCCTGGATCATCACGTATGGTTTCACGTCCTTCACGAACACGACAAGCTGAACTACGGTCCCCACAAACTTCACATAAAGCTCTGTAAATTTCTGTTGGGTTTTTGCCACGTAGAATTTCAATCTTTATGTAAGATATTTGATATTCAACAGTCACAGTACCCGAGGCGCCTGCAGACGCTATTTGTAACACTCGTATAATCAAAATGCCATACAGTTTGGAAGAAACGAAAACACGTGCTGACTCATCAAATCTTAAACTACAACTAACCTCACTTTCCACTCCGATTGGATCATCTGCTCCGCAGTGTTGCCAACCTGTGCATTATTTATGAAATATCCCTCGTATGTGGATTTTATGAGAGTAGAGTTGGAAAAAGCTCCTATAATGTGGCGCGTTTTCTGCGGAACAGTCCGTATATTAGTTTTTGAGACTTGTAGATATTTAACGAAGCTAATGTTGTTGTTGTATGTTGTATGTAACTAACAAGTTTTACATGTCAGTCTTCCTGAAGTAAAGTTGATTTGTATTATCTTATGCATGCGTTTGAAAATAAAACTTGTTTGACATAGAACAGTTTAAACAGAAAATTCCGTAGTTTAATTCAAGGGTAGAGGGGTAGACAAAAATATTTTGGCACGAGGGTGCCCGTACACCTAAACGCGGTTCTGATTTCCATTACAATTTTATTATAAATTCGGATGCGTAGTGCAAAAAGTACCTATTTGTAAAAATGTATCTGTAAAGCAGTTACATCTCTTTAATAATTTTCAGTATTTTATGCCAAAATTAGCTATCAAGATATAAGGAAGAACTTCATCTGCCTGTTTGCTTTAATAACATCTTAAGATTATTTATGGGCACTGGATTTAAAAATCCGAAGCTATTTTAGACGACTTGGAGTTAACCAGTTAATAATTTCAGAGTTATTTGTTATTAATTAGTTCCTTGTTTTCCCATTCTACCATTAAAAGGATGAAGAACGTAAGCGCAGTTGGGACTAAAAGGACGATTTCAGAGTGGAAGTAATAATTTCACGTTTACGACTAGATCTACATAAACGTCGATATACATTAGAGCGGAATTTGTAACTGTTAAGTAGGTATTCTTAAAAATAGGAGCAACCTTTCCTCCTGCTTCACATCCTGTCAGTTTTCTAAGTCATCATTAGCGACAGGCCGGCTTGATATTAAAGTGATCGCATTATTTATGTTCTAGGCCAATCAAACTCGAGTACAAACAAGACGTAACTGTGTTGCAGCGACCAGATCACATCTCTATCACACATATATCGACGTAATTAGATCTGCATGCATTCTTGTTGAAATTTATAATTTACTCGTATACCATTCTGGTAATTTCATGCATAAACAAGAATTACACATAATTACGGCATACGATATTGGAAACAAAAAATTCGCTACCTAAGTTATTTATTAGCATCGCATAAAAGACGTACTTTTATTATGGGAGAGATAATCATTAGTGCTTGTACTACCAGTCGATAATTTACGCAAAAATTTTTTAATATCGTAACGAACGTTACGTCTCAATACAATTACCATCGATAGCCTCAGGCCATATTTAAAAAAATATGCTTACTAATTACAAACGCTTGAAATTTTTCCCTTCAAAAATTGCATGTTAGTGAGAACTTTCAATCAAAACCAGAAGATTTAAAAATAAACCTGTTTGCCCTCTTTATTATCTCAATTTCGTAGGAATTAATCTATCTCTGCAAGTTATTTTTTGTGTAAAAGTTTAAAATCGATATATGATGACCCTAATTATATGGAATTCATGTTAGTACAAGCAATTAACTTGCAACGAATATTAATTAATATGAAACTCTATAAATCTGCTACTAAATATTAGTTCGAAATGCGTTAAATATTTGAAAAGGTAGAATGGGGCTTGATTTTCTGATCCTTCAATTCCAGTGAAAAAATTATACATTTATAAGTATATTCACTTGATTAACTATGGAGGATTTAACAAATACTGATTACTTTTTCGTATGTAGGTCTTAATAATTCAATTTTCAGGTAAAACTTTGGCCAAAGGAGAAAGAAAATGAAGATATTCTAACATCGATATCAACGATAACTGATATTTCGCACAATTTTCTTCAATTCTGCAGGGTCACGCTTAGGTACTAGGACGTATTTTTATGTTATCTACCTAGCCGTGAAAATCAACCCTTTATTTTTCTACGTAACTGGCTTCAACGCTTTAGAATAGAAAAAAGTCTAACGGAGCTAGGTATGGGCTATCAGGTGGATGCCTTAACTCTATGAATCCACAACCATTGATTATCTGCTGGACTTTGTTTGCCTTATGAAACCGGCAATTGTGGTGCAACAACAAGTTTTTTTTGTGAATACGAATGTTGGCGTTTCTCCTCTAGAGCAGTTTTTAAATTTTGAATTATGTTTCCATAGGCCTCTGCATCTCTGCATCTCATCCCCGACGATAATGCTAGAAAAAATATTTCTGTCCCTCTCCAACCTGACCAAATTTTCTTGAGAAATATCTTTTCTCAGCAGTTTTTGCTCGGTGTAAGCAATCGGGGAATCCACCATCCACCTTCTTCATACCCAAATCGTCATGCAAAACTTAAAAATAAGATGGTGCATCTTCCCCACGCGCAGCAACCATTCTTTCATGAATAATTTTTGGGCCATTGCCTTCTTTTGTCAGGAACTTTATAATACTGAGATATTCTACTTAATTTCACTTATTTTATCAAGAAGTAAACCTTCCCAAATCTCTATAAATCGCACAAATTAAACACAACTTAGCACATCAGCTAAACGTCACAGCTATTTTTTAATAATTGGTTTGAAATCGCCCCCTTTATAATTAAATTAATAAATTTTCTATTTAAACAATCCTATGACAAACGAAATGCAGTATATACAATGTGATTTTTATAAACTCAATTGCAGTAGGCCGTATTCTGACTTAATACAAGCAGTTCTAAGGTTATTAAGACAGAATACGGCCTGCTGCAATTGAGTTTTTAAAAAATCGCATTGTACATATACATAGGTTTTTAAGCAACACGTGAAAGATTATACATTTTATCATTAACTATTTACATACGAGGTTGGTCAGAAAACTAAGGGGACCGTGAATTTTATTCTTTTTACAAATCAAGGTTATCTCCTTCAAAGTACTTCCCTTGAGCAACTGCACACCAATGGAGGCGTTTTCTCCATCATTCGTAGCAGTCATGGAAAGCTTCTGCTGAAGTGCCTTTCAATTCGTCGGTTACGCTCGTCTGGATATTATCCAAAGTAGCAAAATGGCGCCCTTTCAAATGGGATTTTCAGCCGGAGCAATAAAAAGTCACAGTGAATGAGATCCGGTGAATAGGGTGGCTGGGAAACCACAGAAATGCCTTTTTCTGCCAAAAATTCGTTGATGAAGACCGCCGAGTGATATGGAGCTTTGTCGTGGTGCAGTATCTAAATGCGTGCAGTGCTTGGTCGCACACGTGTCACCCTCTTTCTGAGCCTTTCAAAGTTTGATTGACAGTTTGTTCTGATAGCATAAATTCCTTGTAGACGATCCCATGACAGTCAAAAAACAACTGAGCATCAATATAATTGTCGATTTACTCATTCTCGCTTTCTTGAGACGGGGAGAGTTTGCAATGTGCTACTCCCGGCTTTGGCATTTTGTCTCGGATCGATCCTAAAAATCCGCGATTCTTCACCTGTGATCACGCGATTCTGGCTCCCTCTCAAGATGGTACAAAAGATCAACACACACATCCCTCCGATTGGCCTCCTGCTTAGCTGTGAGGTTGGAACCACCTTGGCGCACACTTTTCACATGCTCAAATGCTATGTTAAAATCTGATTGACGGTAAACCGGTTCAAATTTAACTCACTACTTATTGACACTATTTTTCTCTATCCATTGCTATCAGTGCCATTTTTGTATATTTAAATGGGCAGCAACAGTGTACGTGTACGTAGTTTTGAATGCAATTTTGCTGTTTCGTTTTGAAACGCCCAACCCGGTATATTTGCTTCCAGATTAATTATCTAATTTTATGTCTTGCCAATTTTGCAATACTTCCTTGTACGGTTAAAGAATATTCTGTTTAAGAACCTAAAAATGCCGTTATAAGTTTCATGATTTTCAAATCTATTTTGAAGAGATACTAGAGTTTGGTTAGTCGTGGGAAGATATGGAGAATCAGAAATCACAGACACGACAACGGTCAAAGAATAATAGAAATATGTGAACCGCTTTCGTTGTTTGTATTAAATGTATTCTTTAAGCATAAACATGATACATAAAATAACGTGTAGACGTACAGGTACAGGATTGGAATCTATAATTGACTACATCATTATCAGACAACAGTCAAACACGAGAGCTTTTGATGTTAGAGGGCAGCGAGGGGCTGAATGCGGTTCTGAAGATTTCTTAATAGGTAAATTGTACTTACTTAAAGTACAAAAATAATGATCCAACCAAATTAACACCGGAACAAGGTCAAGAAGTAGAATATACCAAGTATAACATTAACAAATTTTGGGACGAGTCAATTCAGTTTTTATATAGGGTGTTTCATTAATAATTGTACATTGCTACACCAGCACTAGGCGTAGATATCAATTGTTATCCGGAGGTGATAACACTAAATAAACCCGCTACTCTGTTGCGTCGGCGTGAGGTTCCTAAAAGAAAATAGTAGTGCTCACTAAATACCTAAACTAACGTTGTTTCTTGGGCGCCAGGTCCTTATAACGCAACGTCTTCAGTCGGACCTCCTGAAGAATAGACCTCCAAAGTCAATTGACTTGATAATAAAACGCAAGGCATTGTAATTAACGAAATTGGATATATTAACTCATAAGCAAAATGATACATATACAAAATTGAAATTGAAAAAGTTATCGTTCAAACAAACCAATAAAGAAATTACTAAGATCGTAAACAAACTAAAGTCTCAATGTAATATTTCTAACGAGATCCAATTAAACAAACAAAAAAAAACTATAGGGAATGTTGAAAGACAATATCGTAACTAAACGAACGAAATAAATTAAGGTTAAAATTAACCCAAATCGTAAGTAATTAAACGAACGTAAACTGTATCGTTCAAAATGCTAAGATCGTAATTAAACGAACGTAGACCCTCTGAGGGTTCGCAAGGATAATTCTTAAATTAAATTAATAACTAACGCACACGGATAAAAATGAGCTCACTTTTGTCATTGTCGCAGCTATAAAAAAAACATAATAACACAAAAGTAAATAATAACAATGTCTTGCGAGACCTATCGGTAACAACAAATTCAATTACGACTGAATTTAAAATAAATTAAAGGAAAATAATTGACTAAGTTGAAACACGAAAATTTGAATATTCCTTTACAAAGTAAAAATTACAGTTCATAAATTCACGTTGCTGTAAAATCAACCACTATATTTATTTAAGCGTACTGGAGTACGCTTTACTAAATGACGATTGAAAATTTTTACTAATACTTTAAATTACAATGCAAATTACAATTACTGTAAATATGGCTAATAAACGTTTCTAATCAAATTACTAACAATAGTTAAATACCAAAATTATCAAGCTTAATGAAATATGTTTGAATGTTTCTAAATTTAACTTCACACAAAATAACCTCAAAATCAAACCTTGAGTTTAAAACTAAACTTGCAGGATACGAAGTTGAATTAGGGGAAATTCCAGCTTATTGCAGGGTAATTAAGCACAGGATAGACTAATTTCTTCAGCTCCAAAAGTTCCAAACCAAAAACGTGACCTCGAACAACACGTGGATAACAGATGTTTTCTACCAACGAACACGTTGTTCGTACAGGAAGTACTACAAGAAGTACTAAAACGTACTACAAGGAAAAGGGCTGAAATACAACGAATACCGTAAGAAATAAAACCAATGCATTACATACAACAGATGTTAAAATGCCCTTCGAAACGCTTCTATCAAAATGGTGGCCGAACAGGTTAAATCCCAACATAGGTAATGAAAACGGCTAAAAATATAAAACTATGAACGTTTTAAATTCACTAAAGGCCCAAAAGGCAAACTAAAAACCCATTTTCAATATGTCGAACCTCGGATGATCAAACTAATTTTGGAAAACCAAATACTAAAACCAAGGTTACGACGATCTGTTCACCATGAATGATTAAAGTAGAAGAAAGTTAACTAAAAATTTGCAACAAAATTTCCTAAAGAAAACCAACCTAAAGATTTACAAATTCCCTAAGGCTATAAATCCACGAAGTGAATACCAAAAATAAGAAGAGGCGTGACGGATGCAATAGCATTGTATGCAACCACGCAATCCTTAGATATAACTGGGAAGTCTAAATAAAATAATACATAACCAGACCAAAATAAATCCGTAAAACAGCAAGCGAGTGATTTCTACTGTAACAACATACGCTAACTGGAGAATCCCTGGCCCAAAATATGACGATTTAACCTGTAACACTTAGATAAAATGTGCCTCCTTACTGAGATACCTAATTTTTAAAGTAATTTTTGTCCATTATTTTGATGCTGTTTAATATTTCTTTAACGTATTCGGCAGAAAGTTTAGGTACTTTAGGAAACATTAAACCAAGGTACAAGATAGTTACTAGCTATTACCAGGGGCGTACGGCTGGGGTAGAGGAATAATTTTCCCCCTCTAAATTCTACGCCACTGGTGTAATCGTCATTTTAGTATGATTCTTGAATTTTTGATCATTTTTTACGAAAATAATGTACTCTTACTCCATAACGATAAAGTAATTATTTTTGGAGATAATTAACTGAAGGAATAGCCACAGTTGTGACACTGAAAATCCTCATGTATTCAGAGAGGCACATTTCCAGCATGAGTTTAGATTAAATGTATGGTGCGGTATTTTCGGAGATAGCTTATTGGGCCCTTATGAATTACCCGCAAATTTGAATGGTAACTCGTATTTGCAGTTCCTTCGAACTACACTTTTGGACGAGTTAGAGCGATTGCAACTTAATCGAAGGCGAGATATGTGGTTCATGCAGGATGGCGCCCCGCCTTATTTTCCGTTAGTAGTGCGCCTACCTAAATGATCAATTTCCACATCGTTAGCGAAAATCTGTGGCCACCTCGAAGTCCGGATTAATCCCTTAGACTTCTACTTCTGGAGACACATGAAACCTTTGGTATATTCTCAAGAAATAAATACTCGCTAGGAGTTATGGCAACAAATAGTCAATTCTGCCAATTTTATTAAAAATCAGCCGAGCATGTTTTTTAAAGTTAGGAGATCTTTTAACAAAAGAATTGAAAAATGTTTTGAAGTAAATTGAGGTCACATTGAACATTTGTTATAAATTATGTTAAATCTTTGTATTATTATGTAGTATTTTGTATTTATTTTAAATTGTTACCTTACATTGTATCTGCTTTCGTATTAAATAAAAAGTTACTTTAAAAATTTGAAATAAAACACCCTGTATCGCAGTAAGGAGGCACATTTTATCGAAGTGTTACAGGTTAAATCTTCCTATTTTGGGCCAGGGATTCTCCAGTTAGCGTATGTACTACAATTATTAAGGAAACACCCTGTATAGGCTGAGATTATCGAATTACGAGTATATCGGAGCAGAATTGATAGAACTAAATGTAAGTGCTTCTATACAATAAACTAAAAGAATGTTTATTTAAAGCAGCCAATGATTTTATGGGGGAAATGATAAATCGGAATAATAATGATAAAAACAAAGGTAATGATGATATTCGAGAACTGGTTGAAGATATCAGCAGTGGAACAGACAAGGAGGTGGAAAAGCCTAAGAATATAATGTGGCAAGATAGATGTGCCGAGTAGATCGACTAATAGGTAGTACACAGTCTAATGAAGCAAAGAAAATGATTAAACGCCTAAGAATGAATGAAAGAAATACGCTACGTTCAGTTACCATAGACACTTGGAAAAATTTGATATAAACATTTTATCCCAAAACATAAACGAATACAAGAATGAACCTTTAGATATTACAGATGAATACTATGAAGAAATAACTGACGAAGATATCCGAAAAGCACTAAAAGGAATGAAAAACAGAAGATTACCAAGTGCTGAAGGTTGTCCAATAGAACTGGCGAAATACGCCCCCGCAATGTGTGCTATTTAAACAAATATTCAATAAATGTTTACATAGAGAACAAATTCCTTTAGAATGGAGGAAGCCATTTATAGGTTCAATACATAATAATTATAGAGGAATAAATGTAACCAGCTCTATAGACCGACTGTACGGACACATAATAAAAACATGATAAGAAACGGAAGTAGAACAAATTGAAGAACAAAGTGGATTCCGAGCAGGGAGATCTTGCATAAATAATGTCTTTTGATTATCAAAGAAGGCAGTGGCACATAATATGGAAATCCATCTTATATTCATAGATATTAAGAAGGCCTAAAGGAAATAAAGCAAAGAGAGTACATTTGAATGCAGTTAAGCAATTCTATAAAAACAATACCAGTAGGTAAGGTAAAAATGAATACTAGATTTTTACAAAAGTTTGTTTGCTCCAAAGGTCTAAGACGGTGTTCCATATCGCCCACTTTATTCAAGATTCAAGCACTGCACAATTGGACCAAAAAGTGTCGAGGAATAGATATATCCTGCATACATAAACTTTTTGCGGATCATCAAATTATTACAGCTGGATATAGAGAAGAATATATGTATTATGTTACGGAAATTGACGGAGGAGTATGGGGTTTATAAATCAACCTAGATAAAACGAGATATTTATATGGTAGTAGGTGATCAAAGCAGAGATATGCATACCGACAAAGGCATTACTTACAAAAGCATGAACAGTATAGATATATAAATATTACTATAACGAATGAAGGAATAAGGGAAAATGATATCTTAAACAAAGTGACCCAAGCAACTAGAACAATTCAACTGCTTAACCCAATCTTATGGAGTAAAAGGATAACAAAAATAACAAAAAAAAAGTTATACAAAACAATTGTACAAAATACATATATCCACATATCCTTCGGAAGTATGGACGATAAATAGGAAATGTGAACCAAGACTAAAATTGCACGAAGTGAATTATTGGGGAAGAAGCTGTGGAGTATCTCGTTTAGACAGAATAGGTAACTACCTACGTAACGAAGATATTATAGAACGTTTGGACGTACGGGAATCAATTATAATATTAATAATATGAAAGCATTATCTTAAAAAGTAGGTGTTCAGATTGTTAGGTATAATAAAAAAATACAATATCAACTATAGTGAACAGACAAGTAGTGTATTGTTATTTGGTCCTTGCCTTTTTATGTTTAAATAAGGATAAATGGCCGCTCCCTTGCTCGGCCACCCCTGTGCATTACATCTCTTTACGCCCGCTTAGCGCTATCCTACAGTTCTGAGTACGATTTAAGTCACCTTATTAATTAAACCCCTCGCATTTTATATTTTGCGAAATTTTTTATTTCTCTTAATATATTTTGACTTTTGACTGCAGCTTTTCAGTTTTAATTTGCAACGTCTGAAGGATAGGTACCTCTTTACATGTTAAAAGTGTTTTATATCAATTGAATAGCATATTATTACTGTACCAATAAACAATACTCGAGTTTTAATTTAAATTGTTTTCCAAGTACGTGACAAATACTTATTAGGCAAAGTAATTTTGATAAATTTATTTTTAAAGAATCTTTACACGCACTCGTCTTTAAGCCCGTTTTTCATAGAATCCACATGCACGTTAATTATTATCCAGTAATTCTACGAATGTGCAATATATCCTTTTTAAAGGAAACGACTAAGAAACAGCACAGGTCACATTTTACGTAATTATTGAAAAATCTTAAAATAACCTGAGTATAGTGATTTGTGGTTTCTCAGAAAAGTTACAATATTATGTTTCGAACAGAACTTAATATGTGGGTATAATTGAGAACGCACTGATTCCTTGGCCTTACTTCTCTTGGTACTTTTTTCAAAGACTTGGTTATTTATAAAACTCTAAACGTTATTTTATTTTATTGTAGATTAGGTTTGTATCAGGTTTTCACAGAAAAGTTCGGAAGGCAATATACAATGTGATTTTTTAAAAACTCAATTGCAGCAGGCCGTATTCTGACTTAATACAGACAGTTCTAAGGTTATTAAGACAGAATACGGCCTGCTGCAATTGAGTTTTTAAAAAATCACATTGTATAAGTAAGTATTTTATACAGCTTCCCCGAACTACTTATACAGTGAGCACGTAAAGGTTGGAACAAATTCGATAAAATCTTTATTGGGCAAGTAAGAAAATAATGCTCGGATACGTCGATTTTATTTTTTTGATGCGCATTTTTTTGTGTGCGTATATTTTTTATTACGTCATCCCTGCTCGAGTTATGATGTCATCATCAGTTTTTTTAAATGGCAACACCCTCTTTTGATAATACCATTTGAAAGAGCACATTTTTATGGGTATAGACGCCAAATTTTGTGGTTACATAACAATATTTTCGAAAAACAGTTTTAGAATTCATAACAATGTAATGAAATAACAATAGAATAAATAATAAATACAACTAAACCAATAAATTGAATGTTCCAATTGCATGTCATTCACCTCTTGACAATATCCATCTATTGGCGAAAACGGTGTTTAGATAATGACGTCCAATCCGTGAATAATATAGTGGCGCGCCTTCTTGTTGGCACCATATTGGTTCATCCGGCATTTGGGGATTTTGATTATTTGGATATAGTGCTATAAGTGCAGGAATTATCTGTTTTTGTAGCAAATTCAAATATTTTTCAGCATTTAATGCGCCGCCAATAACAAATTGTGCAACAATTGTGGTACTAATTTCTCAAAAATATTGTTATGTAACATACCGTAAACTTTGGCGTCCATAAGCAAAAAAATGTGCTCTTTTAAATGGTACTATCAAAAGAGGGTGGTGCCATTTAAAAAAACAGATGATGACATCATAACTCGAAGAGGGGTGGCGTAATAAAAAATATACGCATACCAAAAAATGCGCATCAAAAAAATAAAATCGACGTGTCCGAGCATTATTTTCTTACTTGCCCAATAAAGATTTTATCGAATTTGTTCCAACCTTTACGTGCTCACTGTATGAGAAAAGTAACGTATTTGCATTAGTTAAATAGTTTTTAGTGGCAGTCTATACTGCTATGACGGGCCTTTGTTTTACATTAACAGTAACACGTTGTACCTGCAAATGTGGTATGATATCAATTTGATACTTTAATTGCAAGTTTATTAATTTAATTTTGTATCAATTTTTTTTTATTGCGGCTGGCTCAGCCTCGGGTCGTTGAAGAGGTCCCTTTTAGTTCAATATGAATAATAAAATGTTTTTATACAGTTTTATTAACAAATTTTTATTATCTTCCCTAAATGTAATATCTACCCTTCACTTCTAAAACATTAACTTATAATAGTTTTTTAAATACACTCACATTTTTGTACTTGCAATTCAAATCAAATATTCAATTTTTTTATTAATCCAAATCATTTGATACAATTTTTGAATCCAAATCAGTTGATAAGCAGTGATCGACTTCCATTTCAATTTTAATATTTAGCTGTACAGAAATCCAATCTCAATCTTCAGATGATCAGGAAACCAATTCATTTCTTATATCACCTTATTCTTCCTTTTTAATTTAGAAACCACTTATTTATCTTCTCTTCTAATCAAGAATGCAATTTCCTCTTGGAAATAAAATTGCACTCTTATTTTATTTTTCTTTTTTAAGCTCACGGAAAAACACACAACTTGGTTTTTCAGAAAATACAATTCTACTTGTTTATTTATCTTGACTCCCGTTGTCCCCTCGCATGAATAGTCCGACTCGCTAGCGCTCGTCGTTCAAACGTCATGCTCGGCACACAAAATGACACTTTTACTCCTAATAACACAATATACTATTTTCTTATGGGCGTCATATTTGATTTTTGCATTTTCGAATAGAGCTCTTTTTTCTGATTACGACTATGTATCACATGATATGGTCAAGCTTTACATTTTGATTAGAATTTAAGAAAAATGTTTTTGCGAAGAATGCTTTGGAAACAACAACATCTACTTTTGTCTGACAAACAAATTTTTGACAATTCAATACCTATTTACAGACAATGACCTATGCTATAATTAGACAAAAATCCGAAATCGCACCAGTAATAGGTACAATAATATACAATTATAGTGCTTAAAAATTTTTTGTTTAGATAGTTTGCTTGACATTTTCTATTCATCTCTTTTGTCCTAGTTTTGAAAACCTTGTGCTGTTAAACTACCAATTACTTCCATAACACAAAATATCAATTATCATTGTTTTTGTCAAAAAGATATCCCACATATGTTTTAAATTCCATACTGATAAAACATAGTACACTCAGTTATGCTTCTATTTATCTCAAACATAAACTAGGTTAAAAGTGTAAAACTTACTTCTACGCTTCTAAAATACTAAAAAAATATGAATACATTCTTACCAAATTAAATAATTGAATACATATACGGTATATCAGAATTCGACCAAGGAATTTTTAAAATTAACCCGAAGATACATCAATACCAGTCAGTCATTCAGAGTTACGGTCGACTACAGCGATCATTTGTTTCTCAAATGGGCGACATCTAGGCTTGCAGGTGTCAAAATTGAACTAATTACAATTTTGCGTCTTTATTATGCGTTTCTGATATGGGATTTATGTACAAAAATCCATCATCTCTAAAAGTTTGTTAGTGAAAGTACACTCTATATAAATTTCTTTTAATTTACGATGTATGTATGACAATGATATTTACATAAGTTATCCATCCTTGCCTATGCCATATACATATATACTCCCCCCAAGTTTCTTCCCAGGCATTTATTTTATAACGGTGTCTGTATTTTCATTTATTTTAGCTAAATAAAACCGAGAATTCTTTTTATATCCATGCATTACATTCCTTTCATATACAGTGTTAACAACCTACTAAAACTCAATCTAAATTTATTATACTGCGTATTTTAGACGAGATCTTAAATCTTAACATTAATCCATTAAATCAAAATGTGGACATATATAAATGTTATCCTTCTCCTCTGAGCATCTAGAATGTTATTTTAGGTCACATATTGCTCTTTCTAAAAGGAATACCGTTGCTAAATAAGACATTAAAATTATTTTGCCTGCGAGGTCTACACAATTTTTAGATGTTTAAATTTTACTAAATTATAGGTCCTTCCTTAAGTAGTAATTCAAATAAAAACTATAAAAACAGGGCGATACAAATAAAATAATATTAGCTAGTTTTGTTTGAGGCGAATTTGTTATCTGTACCTATGGCAATGTTTTATCTACCAAAGAAATACATAAATAAACAAACAAAGGAATTTATAAAATCTCTATAAATTTCTTTACTATTTTATTAGTTTTATATTCAAAGAACAAATATTTGTAAAATGTCCCTTAATGTATTGTCAATTTTCGTTATTTTTAGTACATTCTAGATGTGAATAAGACTTGTCCCGATATAAATTTATTCTGTCAATAAGCATCTTATGTAAGTAATTTTAAGATTACTTGGCGTTATTGACAACATTGGCAGTTATAAATCTAATTCCGTTATTCAAGTTGGAGTAATACCAACTAGCCATAGGGTATATTCTTAAAAGATTAGGCATTAGTAGTAGTAGTATGTATGATCCATTAATCGCTTTCGGGGCATAGGGATTCCTTCCATCGCCTTTTGCCTCTTGTCATGAATCCCAAGAGTAAAATTAAAAAAAAATATTTATGGCCTACCATTGTCTGGAAAAATCTTGAAAGCATTTAATTATATAAAATTGTGGGCTTTCAATATGTTAGTTATCAAACGACAACTCATGAAAAAAATATAAGATAGAACTTTGTATGCGTTTGGTTTATTTTTCTCTATTGTTTATTGGCGTGTTTAAATCAATAATTTTTTCATATTCTGCATTCTTATCATAATGCAAACCAAGAGGCACAGGATAATAAACTGATTGATTTTATGCAAAACGGAACTGTACTTTCATTTATGGTTTTGCTGACAGAATTTTTATTAAGAATTCTGTGTGCGCCCCTGCACGCAAGCAAAATTAACATTTAAACTGCACAAGTGTTGCCAAATTATTCAGATAATACGTAATTAACGACCTTCTTGGAAATTTGCAGCACTTGGGGCATTTTTTAAATAATCGAATAATTTATATTCATTAAATAAAATTAAAACGTAATAGAAATATTATAATAGCAACAAGTTTTAAACTTGCATTAAAAAAACAATTCATTGTTATTAGCAATTTTTAAATTATTACAATACAGTAATGTTCACAAGAAATCTGATATGGTCGTGATACCAGCTTACCTTTTCAATTCTTAAATTAAAGTATGATGATGGTGGGGATAATGACGAAATAAAATTGAGCGTTATAATTACCAGTTAATGTGTTAAATTTATTAATTACAGTTTTACACCGAAAATCACCAAGATAAACATGAAGACGGCCATTACTATAGAAAGTTTCTCTATCACTGTAATTCACAATGCTATTACAATTTACTGTATGTTAAACAAAGTGCGCGAAGTGATTAATGATAAATATTCTGGACACGCTCCTCAATGAGCAACACTTTAAATCGTGTGTATCCCTAATCCTGATAAACAATAATGTTGTTTCCGTCCAGTAAAGGAGATACGGAGATACTCAAAAGAAATTCCATACTGGAATGACACATCTCTGATGAAATAATAGCGAATGTCAATGTGTCTCGTTCTCTGGTAAGAAACTGAATTTTCCGCGAGAAGTTTGGCACCACGGTATTGTAGACCGTGATTTCCTCGAAATCACGAAACCCAAGCTCCTCTATGAAACCTCGAAGACAAATTGCTTCTTTTATAGCTTCTGTTATACTCATGTATTCTGCTGCCTACGTTATTAGAAAGAATAAATGCATACCCAGTATACTATCGGGTGATCCACAAAATTTGTCTTCAAAATGTACCATGGAAGAAAGAGATAGGTATACAAGTCATGTCATCTCAACTCTTGTGATATATCTGCGTAAACTGGTATTACTAAAATATTTGCGTTTTTCAAGGTAATACTTACATGCAAGGATCGGCCTTAGTTGGCTTAAGCCTCATTTGACGTAACTGACTGTTTAACGTTCCACTAAGGTTCAGCTTGTGTCAAACCATGAAGTGGCCTTTATAGATAACACATATGATACCCTTTTTAATATGAGGTGAATCATAGATTTAGTTTGCGTGGTAAACCGCTGTACAATTACTTCTAAAATGTCTTTCAAACAACGGCGGGATCTTCATATAAAATTTTTCATTAAGAGATACCCCGTCAATTTAGCAAATAATCAAGTTGCATCTTGCAGGTAATGCGAATAAAAGTTGTACAGATTCGAATTTAGCTATTGGAGCGAAAGTTGCTACGTAGTCTACGCCAGACTAGTACGTCAAACCTTGGACCACAAGTCGAGCTTTCCTTTTTTTCAAAAATCCGTTTGGAGAATAATTATTTGTGTGTAGAAATTGGTATCCAACCGTGTTCCCTTCCATCGGGTGATTGGCCAGTTTCCAAGTGTCATTTTTTTTAACAAATTCCTGAATTCTTGCAAGATAGCATTTATCCCCTCATCATGATATGATCCTTGTAGAACATCTCTCTACGCCAAACACAATACCAGCGATGTAGGATTCTTGAGCTTCCTCATTAAGATGATTTGTGGTGGGGATGCTTGGCTTAATCACATCATCACCATCCAGTTTATTGACAAAATTGGGTAGATTTTCATCATTACAGGTTGTTTTCCCATATCTTATATCTTGTAAGGTTGACCACGTCGACTAGATCGCAATATGCGAGGTTTTTCTCATTTTCTGTTGTACATGGCAATGTATTTGTTTTTATGGAGTTCTTCTTGTGGTTTCTGCATTATCTCAGCTATATCCTATTCGGATTCATCCTCCTCATTGAGTAATTTATTGATAACACACAGGGTACAATTCGCGAGAATGTCCTGTCCTTGCTGTGGATCTTCAATCGCGTCTATAGCAATGACAATTTTCTTTTTATTCATATTCATTCTTATACATATTCAATATGCATCAGCTTGGTCTGAATAACCGGTGAATATGTTCTGAGTAGATCGAGCTCCAATTTTTTTCTTATTCGGCTCCTTGTTCAATAGATATGCACTGGATCCGAATACCTGAAGATGTTTTAAATTGGGAGTTCGTCTCATCCAAAATTCAAATCAGGTTTTGTCACCGGGAGAGGTCGGATACCGATTTGGCACATAATCGGCGGCACACACAGCTTCCGCCAAGAATGGCGGTGGTAGACCATTTTGAAGAACCATACATCTGACCATTTCAACCAAGCTATGATCTTTTCCTTTCAGATACACAAATTTGGTGCGACGTACTTGGTAAAGAAATCCTTCTAATAATCACTTCCGATCTGAGAATTTCATCGAACTCGCTAAAACAATATTTTTCTAGAATGGTTTTCCATAAGGTTTACAACACCATATTATTCTCCAAACGTGAATTCTGAATAACGCTTTGTCCAAAAAATAATTTTTGATATTTTTATAACTAAAACTAAAACCACTGATTCACTATAATGTTCAAGTGCATAATGTCTTAATATCCCAATTCGTTCAAACTCATTTCTTCTTCCTCCAACCCTTGTTGTCATTCTTGTAATGATATCATTCATCTTATAATTTCTCCCTTCATTTGGAATATTTTGTCCTAATCATAAGGAGGAAAAAAGGTGCTCTGTTTTTTCTACTGATGAAGCCCCTTAAAAAGGTGGGCGAAACGTTGAGTTCTTCTGTCTCAACAAGCACACGGTCCCAACCCGGAAGACGTTTTTTTTACACTAACACTGACCGTGGAAGTCTTCGAATTCATTTCATAAAACTTCTGTTTCCTCTTCTTCAACGTCAGATGTCGGGGCGTATACCTTTATGATATTTATGGGTATTGGAATGTAGTTTAGCTATATCATTCACATTATTGTAGGCTAATAGGCATTTGCTCATATCGGCAGATTGTATGAAAGCTACGCCGATGCTGCTGTTGTCATCGTTGATAGAAAGGGGTATGTTGCTACCATTAGATGTTGTGAAGTGTCCTCTCCCTTTCCAATGGGTTTCTGATACTCGTGTGATGGATATATTACTTATATCTTTGTATTTCATTTTCTGTTATAGGCATTTTCTCTGTTTGCAAAAGTCTAAGTTTCCAGTAGCAATTTTTAAATTCCCTTTGCCATTATAAGAGTTTGCTCCTTTCAGGCCCCCGGAGATATAAAACGGGGATGTATTTTACCTCCGGATTCTTTAGTATTGATCAAAGCCATTTGATTCTCTTGCGAATACTCGCTTGCATAGATTAAAAAATAAACCGTATACAGTTTGCGTATGTAGATTCGCAACTTTGGTAATAATTAGAACAGTATTTATATTTAAGCTTCCGTATGTACTAGGACACCTTTGGATGATGTTTTAATTTTCTCTGATGAGCAACTGAAGTAAAAGATGTCAATTAATTATTATCGGACATTAGGAAACCCTGTTTCTCTGACGATTTGGTGAAGATCATGTCTTCGGAAGTTCTGTTTCAGCCAACTTTACTTTTGTAATCTGGTGAAGAGGATATCGTCAGATATTAACTGCAACCAACATTGTTAAGAAAGCCTTTCGCCTTTGGCCTTTCAATGAGAAATAGCAACCAAAATACGTATTTGATTATTAATACTACTGCAGCCTTTTACAAATTTAAAGATATCAATAAAAGATATGAAGATTTAAAAACTATAAAAAAATATAAAGTTTAGGAAAATGTTGGAATTTCTGCAGATAAAGGATTCAACTGTTTGGCTATCATACAGGCGATGAATTTCTATTATTAGATTGACAATACACTGGAAAGAAATCTAGGTTTGCAGGGTGCCAGGGATTTTCAATCACGTGGACTGACCATTGGCGCTACCCGACTAGAATTTTGCCGAAAATTTACACCCCTAGAAGGCATCTTTATCGTACCAAACATTGCATTAGTAAGAAACCTACGGTTTTACCTCATATTCGAAAGAGTACTTTCAGAGATTTATTCGCATTCAAAATCTCACCGACAGGGACCGGGAATCGAACCTGAGTTCTTTGGTTTACAAGACAAGTGTACTACTAATCTTGACGCCATCTATGCCGGCAATTTTTTGTTGTGCAACTAATCTATTATAAGTCAATATCATGAAGTGTTTAGGTATTTAAGTATTTAAATAAAATAATTATTATTTCTTGATTGGCAGTAATGTAACAGGCCATTAATAATGATCTAAACAAGAGAACAAGATGACCTTAATTAATGATTCGTCAGAACCCATTTTCAGAGGCTAAGCTGCAAGATTACATGGCCCACTTGATGACAAATGTTTCATTATAACAAAATATATTAATATAAACTTAAGTAACTTAATTTTATCCGAGATTCTAAAAGATAAAGTGTCATTTGAATAAGTACAAGAAATAAATCTGTTTTATTCAATAACAAGCTCGGCATGAAAACTATTTTCAAGTTCACTGGGCTGTAAATATAATACACAACTGAAACGGAATTAAAAATCAAAAACTGCACTTGTTTTACAAACTTCATTGCACTTAACGAAGGCGCCGAGAAATGCATTCTTGCACTTTAATTAATGTTTATATTTATAAATCACGGTTATGTGGTAGCCGTAAAGTATTTGTATACATTTACCTTTTGTGGTCTTCCCGAAGATAATATAAATATGCCTACTTTCCTATTACAAAAGTAACAAAATACTCGTATTCCGAGTTAAAATTTTTAATTATTACGGTAGTCGTTTATTTTCACAGATTAATTTCGCTCGATTGAATTGAATGATGGTTAAAAAATGCACTTGACGCGGTATGAATAAATTTTAAATTGGTATAAGGTGATTGATTATCACTTCGAATCACGTTCATTCTGCAAGAATTCCCTTCGAAGAGTATGACTTTCCACCAAGTGTTTACTTGGGTGGTAAATGCCAAAACATGGGAGGGGTCACCGGCCACCCAGATCCACGAAACTAAAATGGATTTTAACGCCCTTACGTTCCTTTATAAACTTGTACGGCCTCTGGTTCGTTTTAAAATTTAATTTCGGGTTTCATGATTCCAGATGACATTTAGATTTATAATATTTGAATTACGGCGTAATTAAAAGAGAGAAAACCACGAGATCTAAGGTTACTATAATTAAAGATGTTAGCTAAACCTTTTGAACTTTTATTTTTAGTACTTTCTGGTTTTGTATTTTATTTAGCTTTGCTAAATGTTAAATACCTTTAAATCATAATGATATTTTTAAGTTAAAGCCTTCTTAGTAAAATTCCTAAATGTTGCACAGCCCAGTTTGCATTTATCTGTAATTAGTAAAATTGTTCGTCAAATAAAACTTCTCTGAGTAAAATTATAATTTAAATTAAGTCTAATTGTCAGTAAATGTTCTAATCAAAATGTCCAACGACTGAAATCTTAAAACTAAATGTTTTTGACCTTAAAATTATATTATTAAGGAGTCCCCAGGAAGGAATATGTTTTAAATGCCAGAATCGTATTCTAGGCTTATGGATCAATGCATGCTGACAGTGGCGTAGGAATTTCGTTTAGTGCTGTACAAAGTATATTTTTTATAACTTTATTAGGCTGACTATGATATTCAATGACATATAAAGTGTCAGGCAAAAAACACGGAGCAGTTTTAATACTTAATAACGTATTATTTATCTAAGACGAATTGTGTACCTACTCGTAAACCTAACAGTTGCGAAATTCGATGTCCAAATGTCTTAAACATCTTACATTCTCAACAATAGAGTGCTCTAAACGAGAGATGAAATTTACAAATGTAGCGTGCAATACCTCTTGGTAGATATCGTAAATTTCGTCTTCTGTGGTCCTCCTCAAGTCTTCTAGTTCTAAGGTTTTCGGATTATATTTATATACCAATATTTTAAAAATCTCAATAGAAAAAGTGAGGCACAGAAATATCAGCAGAGCAGGGTGGCTATGCTAGGGTAGCATTTAGTAAAATTGACCTGTTCCAAAACGTTCTCGCAAAATTCCCACTTTATTCTCGCACCTTGATAGCTAATCATCTATACCAATAAAATTCGCAAGCCTCTCATTTTACCTAAAAATGGTGCCGCATTTGTAACTTGGCGGGTTTAAATTTTATTCGACTTAGAAAATGCTTTTTGCCGGAAAAAGTACAAAGTAAAAAATTAGGTAGAAAGCTATAAACCCAAAAACTTTAAATCTAAACGTAGCAAAACCTGACCAAATCGTATAATCGGAACGACACCGAAGGGCCTGCTATTTTTCCTTGTGAAACTGTTCTGTTTAACCTAATAATAATGAAAATTAAAGTGATAAGTAAGCGCCGATTTGTAACTACAATACTACAAACAAGAGTTAGGTTTGATACTACACCCCAGAGACGAAACTCCAATCGAAACAATGGGGAGAACCCGGTTGCTCGGCTCCAATGATTGTCAATAGCCGTAAAATTAGCTGACAAGGTGATGGCTTCGGTTTTCTAGTGGTCAAGAGGCTAAACTATTTATAAATAGTGAATATTAAGCTAACCTTCCAGAACGATTGCACCAAAATGTCCAAGAGAAAAGGTCAGGTTTGTCACGAAAAAAAAATCATTTTTCATCAAGATAATTCACGTACCCACATTGCTGTTACTGCAATGGCTAAAATCAAGAAACTAAACTACCATTTTCTTCCGCATGTAGTTTATTCGGCGGATTTAGCTTCCTCTGATTTCCATTTATTCCCTAAGCCTAAACTTTTCTTGGGAGGACAGAGATTTTCAACTGACGAGAAAATCAAGTTTACCGTAGACGCCTATTTTGCTGTCCCCGAGGAAAGCACCTTTAGTGATAGGGTCAGAGCATTAGAACATCGTTGAACAAATTGCATTGCACTGTCAGGAGACTACGTTGAAAAATAAATATCATATAAAAAATAAAACTAGTTTCTCATTACTGGGTTAACCACTTATAATCCCGCCTTCGTGTATTGAGCAAAAACAGGAAAAGATACGAAATGTACAGAATTAACAATAGGAAACGAAAGCGTAATTCTAGTAAGACGAAAAAAAACATTCGGCCACGGAGGGGGGGGGACACTCAACCATTAGTTTCCAATTCGTTGGAATATGTTTGACATCAATCCATAGAAGTTGCGACTACACTTACACACACTTACACTATACACGTGGTGCATTATGTAGGTAAATCGGCACACCAACCACGTAACTCGCAGAGACGGGGGCCGGGTTCTACATTGCACCCGTAAAAACCACATACACTAACGCACCAGCCTCGACACCAAAAGGTAAAAGAGGTTCTAGATACAGATACAGATTACTATTATTAACATTTTATTATTAATATCTTCCTCTTGTTTTTTTACGCTACAATTGTTCTCATTTCGTCATTCCTAATTTTACATAAGGTATAAAACATAGAAATGCATTATTAATCTTCCTCTTCTGCTTTTGATAACATTTTCGTTTTCTTTTTTCTATTTCATGCGATTTTTATCTCATTTTATTAACCTTTTTGATTTCTCCTTCTTCTCCTTGTTCTTCGGCTTCATCTTCTTCTAGTCACTACTACTTTCTCAGTCCTCATTTTTAATTTATTACAATGTAAAATTACAAGCCTATTGTAGTAAATAACTTTATTTCTAATTCATTTTTTGTTTATGTAATTTTTTACTTCGCCTTATTTTATGCTTTTTTTCTTGTCGGCTTTTCGATGGTTTTTGTTTTGCTCTCCTTACATGTCTTTGTGGTAATTTTCTTTTAGTTTCGATACAATAAAAAAATTAGTCAAACTTGTATTTATTCAACAAAATTATTAAAGTAACTAAGTTACAGAATGTGTCCCGTAATGTCAAATCCACAAGGAGTTAACTTAACAAGACAGAATGTAAAATTAATAAAATATTTTCTGTATTGGTGTAAAATTAGCTAAAATATTTTGCACTTTTGAAAAAGTTGATCTTTTAGATGTTAAAATAATTTCTAATTGTATTATTTTGCCAAAACATTATTGTTGTTAATTTATGCTATTAATTTTGATATTTTAAATAATCAATCTGCATGGATGACAAGAAACGGGCATTTTTACGGTTTATATTGCAGTTTTAACTCTCGAAGTTAATCAAATGGCGAAGTAAATCATAATGCTTGTATTTCAAACATATACGAGGTTTAGTAGAAAAGTAATGAGATTGATAACACTGTGTGCGAATCCACAACGCTGCTGCCCCTTGACAGTTAGAATAACCCCTGCTGTAGACCCAGTACAAGTTTGAAAATGTTACAGTTGCTACGCGATTGTTAAGAGCGTCTGCGTTACGAAAGTGGACCGGCAAAAGTTTTTGCAACGTTGTGCTGTCAAATTGCTACAGCAGCACTAGGTGAAGTATATCAATTGTTATCCGGAGGTGATAACACTAAATAAACCCGCTACTCTGTTGCGTGGGCGTGAGGTTCCTAAAAGAAAATAGTAGTGCTCACTAAATATCTAAACTAACGATGTTCCTTGGGCGCCAGGTCCTTATAACGTAAAGTCTTCAGTCGGAACTCCTGAAGAATAGACCTCCAAAGTCAATTGACTTGACAATAAAACGCAAGGCTTGGCAATTAACGAATAGGATATATTAACTCGTAAGCAAAATTTACACATACAATTGAAATTGAAAAAAAGTAATTATGAAGTTGTCACTCAAATAAACCAATCAAGAAATTAGTAAGATCGTAAACAAACTAAGTCTAAATGTTAAATTTCTAACGAGATATAATTAAACACAAAAAAAACTGTAGGAAATGTTCAAAGACCATAACGTAACTAAACGAAAGAAAAATGGTTTAAATTAACCCAAATCGTAATTAAACGAACGTAGACTCTCGGAGGGCTCGCAAGAGTAATTCTTAAACTAAATTAAATAACTAACGAACACGGATAAGAGTGAGCTCACTTTAGTCGTTGTCGCAGCTATAAAAAAAAACACATAATAACAAAAGTAAATAATAGCAAAGTCCTGCGAGACCTATCGGTAACCACAAATTCAATTACGATATAATATAAAAATAAATTAAAGAAAATAATTGACTAAGTTGAAACACGAAAATTTGAATATTCCTTTACAAAGTAAAAACTACAGTTCATAAATTCCCGTTGCTGTGACTGCAACCACAATGTTTAAATATTCGCACTGGAGTACGATTTACTAAATGGCGATTGAAAATTTTACTAATACTTTGAATTACAATGAAAATTAATTACTGAAAATATTTCTAATAAACGTTTCTAATCAAATATTTACTAATAACACAACTTACTAAAATGTTTGAATGTCTTTAAATTTAACTAATGTACTGAGATAACCTCAAAATCAAATCAAGTTTATCTGACCTTAAACCTCTTAAAATGGGGTCTTAAAACGTATAGATAACGAACTGCAGTTCAGGAAAATTCCAGGCTAATTAGGTATCTTCTAAATCACAGGGTAGAATAATTTCTTCGGATTAACGAATTACGAATTCCTCAAAATCGTGATGTTGAACTAACAGGTGCACAACAGATGTTTTCTACCAACGAACACGTTGTTCGTACAGGAAATACTAAAAGAATTACTAAACGTACTGCCAGAAAAAGGGCTGAAATACAACGAATACCGTAAGAAATCTTTAAATAAAACCAATGCATTACATACCAACAGATGTTAAAATGCCCTTCGAAATTCTCCTATAAAAAAATGGTCGTCGAATAGTTAAATCCCAATAAAGGTTTAAAATGATAATTATATATAAAACTCACTAGCGTTTCAAATTCTCTAAAGGCCTCTAAGGCTTACTAAACCATTTTATATAAAGTCGAACCTCGGATGATCCAACTAATTTTGGAAAACCAAAATTCTAAAACCAAGGTAAACGACGTCTATCCGCGACGAATGTTTCAAGTAGAAGAAGCAAACTAACGAATTTGCAACAAAATTTCCTAAAGAAAAGCCAACCTAAAATTTGCAAATTCCCTATGATTAACCCACGAAGTGAATATCAAAATAAGAAGAGGCGTGACGTAAGTTATAGCATTGTATGCAACCATGCAATCCTTAGATATAACTGGGAAGTCTAAATATACAACTAGCTAGACTAAAGTAAATCCGAGAATTTACATAAAACAGCAAGAGCATGATTTCTACTGTAACAAAATTTTGTAAAAGGCTTGGCGACTCCGCTACTGTGATTTATGAAAAGTTTCAACGAGCTTATAGAGAACATTCCCTATCCAGGGAACAAGTGTCCAGACGGCACAATGCCTTTTTAGAGGGCCTAGAAGAAGTGGAAGACGAGCTGCGAGAGATCTTCATCCTCAAAAACTCAAGGACTCTTGTGATGACAGACAGCTGACTGACGATGGTAATAATCAGTATCGAGTTAAATTTGAACCGGTTTACAATCCATCAGATTTTAACACAGGATTTGGGAATGAGAAATGTGTACGCCAAGATGGTTCCAAAGAACCTCACAGCTGAGCAGAAGGACAATCGTAGGGATGTTGTGTCTTGATCTTTTGTACCGCCTTGAAAGAGAGCCAGAATTCTTCAGTTGCGTGATCACAGATGATCGATCAATCATGTATTTTTGAGTAGTGGAACACTGCAAATTCTCCCAGCCCCAAGAAAGCAAGAATGAGCAAATCCAAAATCAAATTAAATTGATGCTCATTTGTTTTTTTGGCAGTCAGGGAGTCGTCCACAAGGAATTTATGCCGCCTGGACAAACTGTCAATCAAACTACTTATTGAAGTCCTTGGCACGAGTGCGACCAGGCATTGCACGCACTTGGATGCTACTCCACGACAACGCCCCATGTCACACGGTAGTCTCCATCAACGAATTTTTGGCAGAAAAGGCATTTCTGAGGTTCTCCAGCCACTCTATTCGCCGGAATTGTTATTCCGCCGGCTGAAAAACCATTGAAAGGGCTTTGGATATCCAGAAGAGCGTAACCGACGAGGTGAAAGGCATTCCAGCAGAAGCCTTCCAGGACTGCTACGAACTAGAGGTGTGTCGGTCGTGAACGATTCGTTCAAAAAGAACGAATCAATACACTGAATCGAATGAATCGAGTCCTTACTTTCAAGTGAATCGATTCACTAATTCACTCGACTCGGCATCGAAGTCCGCGGACTGCGGAGCCGCCGTACTTTAAAGTGAATCGATTCACTCGACTCAGTATCGAAGCCAGCGGAACCATCGGGTATTCTTGTCAAAAGATTCAGCGTTCAATTCGTTCGAGTTCCGAGTTCTACGTAAAATTGATTTGATGGTGTAAAATTTCACAATGCGGGGGTTCTCCGTCTTCAAAGTAGATTCAAAATTTAATGTAAAATGGCAAATAAGTAAATCAGTAATTATAATTCTCTTTTCTTGGCGTTGATTATTTAAATTAATTTATGTTTGGCAAATCATGCGTGAAACGTACATTTATGCCAGTGTTATGAAGTACAACGGAGCGCTCGGTGTACAAAAATAAATCATATCTTTTATAATAATAAAGCTATGCAAGTAATTCACTAAAAACTTCTTCATTCTTTTCTACCCATTTCATACGATATAATTACCCATCTATGTGAAATAGTTTAAAAAGTACCTCGATGCTGAAATTTCGGCTACGCGTTTCGTGTACGCTTAGTTTAATTAATTTATGTAGCATTTGTTAACAACAATTTTGACATAATTGTGGCAGCATATGAAGCTAGAAAGAATAAGCTTTCCAATGGTTTAAAAATCATTGAGATATATTTACAAATAAGCTTGTATATGCGATGTAAACATAAAATTATTCAATTTTACATTCCTTACCTGACTATTGAATACGAATGCCGGTACATTTACCGTTGCTTCGGTTCGGTCTTTGTTAATAACAAAAATAAATCATATCTTTTATAACAATAAAGCTATGTAAGTAATTCTTTCACTAAAAACTTCTTCATTCTTTTCTACCCAGTTCATACGATATAATTACCTATCTATGTGAAATCGTTTAAAAAATACCCCGATGCTGAAATTTCGACTACGCGTTTCCCGTACGCTTAGTTTAAATAATTTATGTAGCATTTGTTAACAACAATTTTGAGATAATTGTGGCAGCATCTGAATCTAGAAAGAATAAGCTTTCCAATGGTTTAAAAATCATTGAGATATATTTACAAATAAGCTTGTATATGCGATGTAAACATAAAATTATTCAATTTTACATTTCTGAGTATTCAATACTGCTTCCTTCACGTTAGTCTAAACAAAACACGTGAATGAGTGAACCATTCAAAAACGAATCTTTGTGAACGAATCACTTGGAATGAATGATTCAAATGAATCGATTCACCAAAAAGAATCGAACTTCCCACCTCTACAAAAATAAATCATATCTTTTATAACCATAAAGCTATGCAAGTAATTCTTTCACTAAAAACTTCTTCATTCTTTTCTACACATTTCATACGATATAATTACCCATCTATGTGAAATAGTTTAAAAAATACCCCGATGCTGAAATTTCGACTACGCGTTTCGCATACGCTTAGTTTAATTAATTTATGTAGCATTTGTTAACAACAATTTTGACATAATTGTGGCAGCATATGAAGCTAGAAAGAATAAGCTTTCCAATGGTTTAAAAATCATTGAGATATATTTACAAATAAGCTTGTATATGCGATGTAAACATAAAATTATTCAATTTTACATTCCTTACCTGACTATTGAATACGAATGCCGGTACATTTACCGTTGCTTCGGTTCGGTCTTTGTTAATAACAAAAATAAATCATATCTTTTATAACAATAAAGCTATGTAAGTAATTCTTTCACTAAAAACTTCTTCATTCTTTTCTACCCAGTTCATACGATATAATTACCTATCTATGTGAAATCGTTTAAAAAATACCCCGATGCTGAAATTTCGACTACGCGTTTCCCGTACGCTTAGTTTAAATAATTTATGTAGCATTTGTTAACAACAATTTTGAGATAATTGTGGCAGCATCTGAATCTAGAAAGAATAAGCTTTCCAATGGTTTAAAAATCATTGAGATATATTTACAAATAAGCTTGTATATGCGATGTAAACATAAAATTATTCAATTTTACATTTCTGAGTATTCAATACTGCTTCCTTCACGTTAGTCTAAACAAAACACGTGAATGAGTGAACCATTCAAAAACGAATCTTTGTGAACGAATCACTTGGAATGAATGATTCAAATGAATCGATTCACCAAAAAGAATCGAACTTCCCACCTCTACAAAAATAAATCATATCTTTTATAACCATAAAGCTATGCAAGTAATTCTTTCACTAAAAACTTCTTCATTCTTTTCTACACATTTCATACGATATAATTACCCATCTATGTGAAATAGTTTAAAAAATACCCCGATGCTGAAATTTCGACTACGCGTTTCCCGTACGCTTAGTTTAAATAATTTATGTAGCATTTGTTAACAACAATTTTGAGATAATTGTGGCAGCATCTGAATCTAGAAAGAATAAGCTTTCCAATGGTTTAAAAATCATTGAGATATATTTACAAATAAGCTTGTATATGCGATGTAAACATAAAATTATTCAATTTTACATTTCTGAGTATTCAATACTGCTTCCTTCACGTTAGTCTAAACAAAACACGTGAATGAGTGAACCATTCAAGAACGAATCTTTGTGAACGAATCACTTGGAATGAATGATTCAAATGAATCGATTCACCAAAAAGAATCGAACTTCCCACCTCTACAAAAATAAATCATATCTTTTATAACCATAAAGCTATGCAAGTAATTCTTTCACTAAAAACTTCTTCATTCTTTTCTACACATTTCATACGATATAATTACCCATCTATGTGAAATAGTTTAAAAAATACCCCGATGCTGAAATTTCGACTACGCGTTTCGCATACGCTTAGTTTAATTAATTTATGTAGCATTTGTTAACAACAATTTTGACATAATTGTGGTAGCATCTGAATCTAGAAAGAATAAGCTTTCCAATGGTTTAAAAATCATTGAGATATATTTACAAATAAGCTTGTATATGCGATGTAAACATAAAATTATTCAATTTTACATTTCTGAGTATTCAATACTGCTTCCTTCACGTTAGTCTAAACAAAACGCGTGAATGAGTGAACCATTCAAGAACGAATCTTTGTGAACGAATCACTTGGAATGAATGATTCAAATGAATCGATTCACCAAAAAGAATCGAACTTCCCACCTCTACAAAAATAAATCATATCTTTTATAACCATAAAGCTATGCAAGTAATTCTTTCACTAAAAACTTCTTCATTCTTTTCTACACATTTCATACGATATAATTACCCATCTATGTGAAATAGTTTAAAAAATACCCCGATGCTGAAATTTCGACTACGCGTTTCCCGTACGCTTAGTTTAAATAATTTATGTAGCATTTGTTAACAACAATTTTGAGATAATTGTGGCAGCATCTGAATCTAGAAAGAATAAGCTTTCCAATGGTTTAAAAATCATTGAGATATATTTACAAATAAGCTTGTATATGCGATGTAAACATAAAATTATTCAATTTTACATTTCTGAGTATTCAATACTGCTTCCTTCACGTTAGTCTAAACAAAACGCGTGAATGAGTGAACCATTCAAGAACGAATCTTTGTGAACGAATCACTTGGAATGAATGATTCAAATGAATCGATTCACCAAAAAGAATCGAACTTCCCACCTCTACAAAAATAAATCATATCTTTTATAACCATAAAGCTATGCAAGTAATTCTTTCACTAAAAACTTCTTCATTCTTTTCTACACATTTCATACGATATAATTACCCATCTATGTGAAATAGTTTAAAAAATACCCCGATGCTGAAATTTCGACTACGCGTTTCGCATACGCTTAGTTTAATTAATTTATGTAGCATTTGTTAACAACAATTTTGACATAATTGTGGTAGCATCTGAATCTAGAAAGAATAAGCTTTCCAATGGTTTAAAAATCATTGAGATATATTTACAAATAAGCTTGTATATGCGATGTAAACATAAAATTATTCAATTTTACATTTCTGAGTATTCAATACTGCTTCCTTCACGTTAGTCTAAACAAAACGCGTGAATGAGTGAACCATTCAAGAACGAATCTTTGTGAACGAATCACTTGGAATGAATGATTCAAATGAATCGATTCACCAAAAAGAATCGAACTTCCCACCTCTACAAAAATAAATCATATCTTTTATAACCATAAAGCTATGCAAGTAATTCTTTCACTAAAAACTTCTTCATTCTTTTCTACACATTTCATACGATATAATTACCCATCTATATGAAATAGTTTAAAAAATACCCCGATGCTGAAATTTCGACCTCGCGTTTCCCGTACGCTTAGTTTAAATAATTTATGTAGCATTTGTTAACAACAATTTTGAGATAATTGTGGCAGCATCTGAATCTAGAAAGAATAAGCTTTCCAATGGTTTAAAAATCATTGAGATATATTTACAAATAAGCTTGTATATGCGATGTAAACATAAAATTATTCAATTTTACATTTCTGAGTATTCAATACTGCTTCCTTCACGTTAGTCTAAACAAAACACGTGAATGAGTGAACCATTCAAGAACGAATCTTTGTGAACGAATCACTTGGAATGAATGATTCAAATGAATCGATTCACCAAAAAGAATCGAACTTCCCACCTCTACAAAAATAAATCATATCTTTTATAACCATAAAGCTATGCAAGTAATTCTTTCACTAAAAACTTCTTCATTCTTTTCTACACATTTCATACGATATAATTACCCATCTATGTGAAATAGTTTAAAAAATACCCCGATGCTGAAATTTCGACTACGCGTTTCGCATACGCTTAGTTTAATTAATTTATGTAGCATTTGTTAACAACAATTTTGACATAATTGTGGTAGCATCTGGAGCTAGAAAGAATAAGCTTTCCAATGGTTTAAAAATCATTGAGATATATTTACAAATAAGCTTGTATATGCGATGTAAACATAAAAATATTCAATTTTAGATTTCTGAGTATTCAATACTGCTTCCTTTGTTAAGGCTCGTTAGTCCACGTTAGTCTAAACAAAACGCGTGAATGAGTGAATCATTCAAGAACGAATCTTTGTGAACGAATCACTTGGAATGAACGATTCAAATGAATCGATTCACCAAAAAGAATCGAACTTCCCACCTCTACTACGAACAGTGGAAAAAACGCCTACATCGGTGTGTAGCTGTCCAAGAGAACTTTGAATGGAATAACCTTGATTTGTAAAAATAATAAAATTCGGTCTCATTATTTTTCTGTCAAGCCTCGTGTTTTGCTTAAGTGGCACAAATTAAGACGATTCATAGAATCACCCTCTTCAGTACCGTGGTAGTTCCAAGAGCTTTGCATATTGTTTTTATGAAAATTTTTGATATTTGCGTAAAAGAAACCAACTCTTATTTTTAATTGTAAGTTCTGGAATTAACCACCACGCCTTCGGCAACCACTTACCTTCCCTACTCCACCACTGCGTTTCGATTCCCAATTATTTTCAGTAACTGGGTAAGCCACATGCCGAATATCCGACTCAGGTTTGACCCCGAGACTGTCCACACTGTAATAGAATGTCTTAACCACTTGGTCACGCCAGCAATGACTATTTTACTAGTAAGACAAATTTATAACTTTAGATTACAATTTGATAGAGATACGTTTGCACTCCAATATAAGATTGGCATAGCTGTGACCAAGATATACCCTTGGTAAACCCAACTTAAAGAAAGTACAAATGCGATCTTCTGCCAATGGAACTAAAGAACTGTTTAATAGCGCAGATAAAAATATTAGGACCCATATTTGCTAGTTTCTTTCTGTCTTATTAAACAATTTCGACTAATTATTATTATTATTATTATTATTATTACTGCACCGCCTGAAATTAAGCTTTAAGAACATGTAAAAGTAAACCTTGAATTGATGTAAAATTAAGCACACTTTAAAATTAGCTGTATTTCAGTATTAAATTCACTAACTATTGTTACAGAAAACAACGATTGATGTCAAAATTACTTAAACTAAAGAGAACCCCAACAACAGGTCTACACACTACGTTACAAAATTAACATCAAATATTAATAGAATTAAAGGCTTTCTTACTTCTATGTGCTAGTGCTGTTTACTCTAATTAGAATAAATTATTCCACTTGCATTCTTGTTAAAATTAACTCTATTGGGTTTGTAAATTTAAGTCCAAATAAGAGTAGACCTGCTGGCACAACAAATTAATGTTGCACTAGGTTTTTTACTGCGATGCAGTAAAATATGTTTAAATTATTTATGAAGAGATACATATAACATCAACCTCTCATCGAGTAATATACCTATGCCGGTTCTGCCTCAAGGAAAACAAAGGTGTGCAGGTAAAGCTGTTCAGGTAAACGAAGGTGTACAGGTGTTCAGGTAAAAGTGTTCAGGTAAACGAAGGTGTACAGGTGTTCAGGTAAAAGTGTTGGAGGTATTTCAAGGTGTTTGATTATGGGTGTGGTAAGCAGGTGTGATAAGCAGATAGGTAGCAAGGTGTGATAAGCAGGTGTGGAATGCAGATATGCTGCGAAAATCGTGGTACGGAGGTTAGGTGTGCGGAATGTTTTTAAAAAAGCGATGACGTAGTTTGTAGAGACGAGGAGTCGAACCTCGAACCGTTCGTACTAGAGTCTGGGGATTAGCGCTCTAGACCAAATACCATAGTTGGAAATTCAACTTTAGTTAAAAACATTTCACACACCTCGCTTCACACCTAACTTCCATACCGCGATTTTCGCAACATATCTGCATTCCACACCTGCTTATCACACCTTGCTGCCTATCTGCTTATCACACCTGCTTACCACACCCATAATCAAACACCTTGAAACACCTCCAGCACCTTTACCTGAACACCTGCACACCTTCGTTTGCCTGAACACCTTTACTTGAACACCTTTGTTTACCTTGAGGCAGAACCGGCATAGGTATACTACTTCCTCGACCACTGCATTTTTATGATTTGGTTTTGAGCGCTGTTTCATGTGCAATGTCACACTTTAGAAAACAAGACTAAACAAGAAAAAGAAATTGCTGTACACTGATTTTCAGGCCATTTTCACAAACTTCTTCCTTCAATTTTTACAATAGTTATTAAGGTGTTTTAGTTAATTTTAATCCACTAAAATCAGTTTGCAGAAGACTAAGGAATATTTCGTATGCTTTCTTTTAAATAAATTATTTGACAATGTGGTACGCAAATTTTTACGTTTTAGAAAATCTCAAATTACCATGCACAGGGCTTCGGTACATGGGTTATTAGTTATTTCCCACCCAGGTGCAAAAACACTATCGCTGCCCTTATGAGTTCAATAGGATTTAATTAAAAATTTGATATAAAATGTTTGTTTCTATGTGTACATGGTTTTAAAATGAATCAAATATTCTTAAAAAATGAATTATTTTAGTTAAGATGAATATAATACAAAACGAATACATACCAAAGACAACGATTAATATTTCGTGTAATGAAAATAAAATAAATTGAAATCGTACCATTATTTCTATCATACTATTATTTTGTTGTAATAATTAAGAGTTGGTAAGAAATAAAATTAAAACGATAAATAAGAAAGTAAATCATAGTCTCAAATTAAGACTTCTTGCTTCTTTTACGCAAATTCATTATTTATTTCCGATACATGCAAATTCTCGGAAATAAATACGTTTTTCTATAGATAATAATACTCTGCGACAGAAAGTAATTTACTTATGATTAATTTTAATTTAGAAAAACTTCTTTCCGCTGATGCCACAGTTACAGATAGAGTTAAAAAAAATTAACGCTATAGAAAAACTAAGAAATGAAGATTTTGAATCATTATTTGTAATTAAGGTTTTCATCGAAAAGGAGAATGTTTTCCCTTACAATTTACACATAAAATTAATTTGTTTGAATTCTACTTGTCTAAAATCATCACAAATTTTTTGATTATTATTTCTATTGGTCAAAATTTTACATATAATAAACGCCGTAATCAGTCTGCGGCCGTCCCTGGATTTGGTCGCCCAGTTGCGGGGGGGCACCTTTTGCACCCCAGCAGGAACGATACTGACTAGATGACAGATTAATTCAATTACAATAATTTATTTGTTTTTTAAATTTGACTTAGCTTTAAAGATTATTTTTGAAGATCAGAAGTCATATACATACATAAATGTTTTCATCCGCAAAGCAACGGGCTAAAGGCTTTCAAACGACCTCAAAGGTGTTTAATATCTAACAGTCTAAAACTTACTGTAAAAGGCCTTCCACTAACTTGAAATGAATGAACAATAATAATATCTTCTAACCGCTGAACTGGTATTAATAAAGATATTCGTTTATCTAAATGTTTAATCTTTATACTCGCGGTAGTAACACTTAACGCATTTTTGTTAACATAACTAGCCCTACATTCCCAAAAAAACCGCATCAAATTACTGGGTTCTAGATATAGTTAGAAATAAAATTTAAATAACAATATACCTCTCGATTACGATGTATCTCAACGTGTTACAGTTTACCTTTGATCACCAAAAAATCCATCTTTAAAATGTAAAATGCAGAACCAGACAGGTTTGAAAAATGTCAATTATTCTTCATTATAATAAAACAAAATTATACGAGCTGCACGTTTACCATCGTTTAAGTAGTTTTTAAAACCAATGTCAGGTTAAATTCAAGCGAAATTTATGGTTATTACGCCATTAAATCCATGCCACAGAAATTTAACCCTCGTGTATAGGATTCAGATTAATAAATTCGAAACAGTAGCAAAAAAAATCTGTAACAAACATCATAAATACAATTTAATAAATAACACTCCTACATTCGTAAACATGCGAAAAAGAAACAAAAAGAAGTCGGATGATTCCTAAAAGGGAACACATGATGCATACGAGAGATATAAGAACCCGATTGGTGTTTTGTCCGCATCGAGCAATTAACATTGACCTTATTGCCGTGAGTGGAAAGGCCGGACTTTCGCAAAAATATAACAAGAGACAGCGCGGGGTAAAACGGTGGGATGTAGGCAGACTGACCACGGATACTATCATGGTACGTACGCTCGCATTTCTGTCGGTATCGCGGTAGGCTGTGCACGCACCGAGCAGGTCAATCAAAGCGTGCGTAGGCATGCGTTCTTTAGAATTTCGATAACGCATTCGTTAGTTGAAACGTTCTCAATTCATTCATGCCGACGAGAGGGAAAGTGTTTCACTTCATGTTCTGGGAAACTTGTCTGGAAAGCCTGGTAGGCTCGCTTAGACGAACTCAAAATTTTATTATTAATTAGTTTTTGTTAATCAAAAGTATCTACAGTTAGAATTTCAAGGGCAGCTTGATCTTTATTTTTTCAGTTCCGAAATCTTAATTTTAAGAAAACAAGTTCTCATCATCAATATCACCAGCACTTGGGCCCCATTCTTAATTAATGTCATACGTTTTCACGATCGCTTTGGACATCGTCTTTTTTGCATATAATGATCATTTTTAGTATGTATTTTATATGCGTAGTATTGCACAGTTTGTGTAATCTTCTCTTTGAATATTATTTTTAACAGAAAACTTAAAGAGTATACCTGTATGGTGTTTTTAAGATTACCTATTGGGTTAGGTTTCTTCCACCAAATGGGGTGGTTTTATAGTATTAGGACAGACAGTTATATAGTTTTTGGAGACATCCAACATACAAAATAGTTGATCTATGTATATAAATTTTTGTTTTAGTAACCACACTTGTTTCGAGTTAAGAGGGTACCGTTTTATTATGGAGATATGGGTTATGGTGTCCCAGTGATATCGGCCAACTTCCGTACTTACTTCCCTTCTAATATTCATATTTTGATTACATCCATCTTATTCTCCTCCATTCAAGCTGGAAAATGAGACTGTTTACTTCTGTTAAAGTCCACCCTTAACAGAGCCAGCTTTGTTCCATATTTTCCCGAATGTTAATTTTAGTCAAAATATGAGGAAATTACTGATATTTTTGTGGTCTACCAGAATCTTCCTTAAATTAGGATTAAATCAGCTACCTAGACCTCTCAATAAGCCTTCTTAAAAATAAAAAATAAGAAGAACGAAGATGAGGCAAATTATAAGAGACATTGACAAGGAGAATAATGAAAGAGAAGGAGTGGCACGACAAGAAATAATAATGGGAGTTGAAACTTACATCAACGTAAAATTTCTTCGGGTTTTTCGTTTATTACTTAGATTATATGGAGTGAGTGGAGTTTTGACAAATTTCTAGTTTGCCAATGTCACTAATGATTCCCTGCTCAACCAATTCTGAAGGGCATTTCCTTTTATTTATGTATGGCTCTTAAATAACGAGACTGGTGGCAAAACTTTTCAACATACCTACTTCCTTCTCATTTTTATACACTGTTGCATACGAATTTTCAATTATGAGAAGTAGTGCTGCAGGTCATAATGTATTAACTTCTTCAGCAGCGCCGCCGTTTTCTCATTTAAGTCATCAATGATTTAAAAATGGGTTCCCTTCAATGCCGATTTTACATTCACCAAGCTAAATCTGAGTGAGTGGTTCAGCACTGAGATCCTCTTATCAGCCAGACACTGGTTTACTGACAGAGCATTGTCGTAGTGGAGAATCCTTCCACAACTGTGGTCCCTTCTTCCTCACTCGTTCTTTCAGTTTGGCAGGACCTCAAAGTAATACTATCCTCGGCCTACCTAAAGCAATCATTCAGCAAGCAATTGGAAACTCAACTCACTCTTAATTCATCTCATATTGGGCTTCGCGCCCTGGGCTGAGACAAGCGAAGCTACTCATCCACAAACCTTCAAAAGCTAGGCTCAAACAGCTTCTTAGGTTCAGTAGGAAGCACCTCAGTATAGTCACAGATCGCTGCTTTAAAAAATATCTGCATCTGATGGGCCACTCTGCGGACCCAAGTTGCAGATTCTGCAACGAAGCAGATGAAATCTCCCTTTTGCGATGCCTATTTAGTGCCGGTCTTCTAAAGCCCGATGATACACGAGCTCTTCTATGGATAAGATCTTGGCCTTTGGGCTAAGTGCCAGTTTGTATGAAGGCACCCCTTAATTTGCGACGGATGAACAATGGGCCTAGCGACCGAGTGCTACTACTTCGCACCGCCAAAAGAAGAAGAAGAAGAAAAAGAATACTGCTGCTTAACTATCTGAACCAATGATACCCATCCAACCATGGTGAAGCCATTGCTTTCTTCATTCTTGGTTAAGTTGAAGTTTTCTATTGCATCGATTGTCTCTGTGTTTCTGCGCCTAAAGTGTTGAACCATTTTGGCCCACACTTTGCGCATGTCCAGTTAATCATGTAAAATTAGCCATGATTTCGGCAGCACGATTGTACGGCTATCAATCATTGCTCACAAAACGACCATGAGTGATAGTGAAATACAGCTTATCTCTTCTGCTTCCTGAAGCTTTTTTAAAGTCGCTCAACTTACATGCATACTCCACTGTTATACGTAGGTACAACATACATATACGACTGATCGGGCGTCTAACGTCATTATTTACTAGCGAAACCTCGTACTTCAATTATAGTGTGCTTTTCTCTTTCTTCTTCCTCTCTAGTCGAAGTCTAAGCTTAGCTGGGGTAGATCTTATCTTATCTTTTCACGTGTATTAAGTAGAACTTTTATCTTACCTATCAACCCAAGAAAGTAATCTACCAGTGGGTTTATATGGTTAATGGTTAACAAAAGTTGTTTTGTCCTTCAAAGGAGAAAAGAGAATGGTGGTAAAAAAAGATAAACGTTGTGCCGAATCTACAAAACAATCATGTTCTTGACCATAGCTCTTTTACCACCAGATGATAAAATTTTAGTTTAAAAAGGCAGAATTTTAAATTTTGAAAGTAATAATTAACATTTTTCAGTTTCCAGCTTTCTCCAGTATGTGATCTATTATTATTTTTTTGTTTTTCTCTAGTTTGATATACTGTTAATTGTAATTTAGATCTGAATCTGCTTCGATTGTCACTCCGTTTATTAATTTCTTTATGCCAATTTGTTCTGCTGATTTGACTAAGGATATCAATATACAGCGTGTTCATGTAATCTGGTAACCCCTTACTGGTCTGAATAGGTAACACACATTACAGGTAAGCCTTTGTGGAAGAATTATTGACGATTACGCATGTTGAATGAAGGCTTACGAGATAAAATTGCCATCCTGTATAAATCAGCTAATGCGACTTCATCTGTAAATCGTACAGGATTCTCCTTGCTTCGCTATTGAATATGTTTAATCAGAAACAATCAGTGTTAAAACAAAATAAATTGCTTATTCAACCAATAGCGCAAATTCAACATATGAAATTTAAGCGCAAAGGGTAAAAGAATCCACTTCCAATTCTATTCTGTGTGGATCTCACAAAGAGGACCGAGAGAGGCTAAGTCCCTGGCTGAGGGACCGTCTGCCAAAACCTCCAAATCGACTGGAATAAAATTAGGATCGCAGACGGTTTTCTGACTGACCACGGTCATTTAAATAAACATTTACACGCTATTCGATTTTTTAACAATTCAATGTGTAGGAAATACAGTATGGTGGAGGAATTCTCCATGCAAATTCTATGCCACTGTGTCAATCTCGTAATGCAGAGACAGAAACACCTGTCTGTTTACTGAAACCTCAGGACCTAAGAGAAACCATCACCAAGTCAGTTCTCAGGTTTGCACTGAGTACAGGTCTTTTCGAGAGCGCTCATCGGCCTGAGTGTTGTAGGCTTGCCACGCCTCATAAAGACAAAGCAGGACAAGATATATCTTGGATAACTGCAGCTTGTATCTCGTATTGCATAATAATAGTACAGTATCGCTCAGTTGAGGCGGTCGTGGCTCAGTTGGTTCAGCGTGCATCTGACCACTGAGATGGCCCGGGTTCGATTCCCAGGGTCACATATACACCGAAAAATACCCGGCCGCTTCCCTCGGAAGGTAATGGCAAACCACCGAGGTGTACTCTGCCTAGTAAAGTTCTCTCTGGAGTAAAAGTGCAAGCACTTCCGTGGTTCGAAGCCCACGTTAAGCTGTAAGTCCCCCTATGTCTGTAGGCTACTTGACACGCACACCACAGGCATACGGAGAGAGAATCGACAACGTCCTGTAAAGAGTATGCCACTCTAAGAAGAAAAAGATCCCTCAGTTATATTGCTTAGACCCAAGGAAAATCTATCAAATATCAAAGCAGGAAGGCAGGAAACAATTCACCGAAACACATGTTGAGTCATGTTGGGACATGTTTCAGGTTGTAACCAGTAGTTATTTGATCTCTCTTTGTTGCAGGGGCCAGTTATAATCAGCATGTAAAATAGAGAGATATATTGCATAATCATTACATGAAGTTCGTTCCTTACACCGCTTCGTTCTTCATTTTTCCCGACCAAAGCCTCAGAGAAATAATTTATATAAATATCCAAATTTAAGAACTTTTAATTATTTAGGAAATGGATATTTTTCAGTTCCTCATCAGAAGAAAACATTTTCATAGGTTTAATAGCAGTGGATAATCAAATCACAAAAACTCAGTCTTAATAGATAGAAATTAAATAACTTCAAAGGTAGCACGAAAACGACTTAAACAGTAAAAAAAAACGCGGAGTTATTTACAGTGCAAATTTATAAATAGGGCAAATATTTAGTTAAAATCGAAAATAGGAGAATTCATCTTAATGCAGAATACCAAACTAGAAAATCATAAAAAAGAAAAACACACGGCGATGCCATTTCCCTACAAGGAAATGTTAACGAAATATACTGATCAAAGACGCTGCAAAAACTCCCTCTGCTAGAAATGTTTGTTAAAGGTTTTGCTGTTAAGTGTATTTTGAGTTTCTAGAATAAGGTTTTAGTTCTTTATGGGTATTTCGTCAATTCTAGAATATATCCCCATCCTTAAATTCGCTAACAAACTCGTACCTATCTTGTTTTAAACCTTTTGTATGATTAAATTAGTAATTGATTGCGATTTGAGTAATCTGAATTTAAATGTAACCATTTCTGAAGTTTCATTTGCAAATTGTTCAGCAAACGAAGTAATTTAGTCAAATTTTCAAAGATACTTAACAACTAAAACATTCAACATGATAGCCTATGATTAAAGCTATGAATTTATACAAACTACATATCGTTTATTTTGTCATCTATGCAACTGAATTTTTAAATAGCAACGAATTGGGATGTTTCACATTGATTAAAACGCATTTTGCATATTTTGCATATATTGGCCATTTTTATACGAAACACGCGTAACATTCATATTTTATAAGTTTGCGTTATTTCGTATCCATTATTTTAACTATACAGGAAATTTTCCATACACCTGTTTGAAAACCGTCCTTGCACATTTAATAAGATGGCGTATTTTTATGTTATCTACCTAGCCATGAAAAAAAACACGTATCACATTAACAACCCTTTATTTTTATACGTAACTCCCTTTAATACGTATACAGTAATTCCATTCGGCAACTCTGCAAAATATTGTTCAACAATTCCTTTGAGCGCTTCATCAGATATAAAACGCTTTCCCCTGAGATGCTTTACTAAGTGTTTGGATAGAAAGAAGTCTGAGGGAGCTGGGTCAGGGCTTTACGGTCGATGCCTCAACTCTATGAATCCACAGTCATTGATTATCTGCTGAACTTTATTTGCCTTATGAACGCGTCGTGCAGCAACAACTATTGCCATCATCATCATCAGGTTTTTTTTGGCTTTGTTTGGTGGTGAAGAGCCCTTATGAACCCACTGCATGGATTCCTATTTAGTGAGAGGGTCCCAGCGACTTAAGTGTCATCTCCAGTAATAATTCGAAAAAAAAGATTTTGGCCCCTCTCCAACGTGGCCAAATTTTCTTGAGAAATTTCTTTTCTTAACAGTTTTTACTCATGTGTAAGTAATTCTGGGAATCCACCGTGCAGACACTTTCTTCATACTCAAATCGTCATGCAAAATTTTCAAGACACTTGTTTCGGATATACCAACTTCATTGGAAATAACAGAGACCTTTAAACAGTAGCAAATTTTTGACTTTTCCCACCATCTCTTCAGTTCAAGCTTCTACGGTTCGTTCGGACTTTGGGTCATCGTTAATTGATTCTCTACCCCATCGAAAGAGTTTAGACCAAAATTTAATTTGAAAATAAAATGATGCATCTTCTCCATACAAAGAAACCATTTTGGGCCATTGCCTTCGTTAACAGGAACTTTATGACCCTGCGATGTTCCACCTTAATTTCGCAGCATGTATCTGGTAGTCCAGATTTTTATGGTTTTGTAATCTGGAGCTTCTGTTTATGTTCAATATGTACAAATATTGAAAATAAAATAAATCTGTTGCATAGTGCTAATCTGATATATTTTATCTGCACGAATTACACTTCCGCAGATTGTGACAATGTCAAAAACGGTTGATTAACTAGTTGTAAGTCACTTATTACAAACTGGTCAAGTTGTTTTTGAGAAATACCAAAAACTTGAAGCAAACTAATATTATTAAATTTAGTTTTAATGTGTTAATGGGCTTCTCAATAAATGCATTGTTGTACTCAAAGCGTTTTTCTTTTTTTTTTGCTTTTTTTCTGAAGATTTATACAGGCATTGCTTTTTACATTAAAACTCAATCGTTCCCCGTCTGTTGTCTAATTACACACCGTAAATTTGGCATAGTTAATTAATTTGAATTTTTGTTTATGTTTATAATAGTGTTACTTTATTTTATAAAATTACATTACATTACAATTATTTAATTTTTTGTCTATGTTTGTCATAGTGTTACCTACTTTACTTTACTTTGCTTTATTTTATAAAATTACATGTACTTACATGTGAGAACAACAAACAAACAATGTAATTGGGAAAATATTACCGTTTTGCTTGTAAATAAATAAATAAATAAATAATTTAAAACATATTGAGGTGATATTTGTTGGCAATAAAGATATTTGAGTTGAATGTAATTTATTAATGAAGTTAATCGTTGTTAAATAAATTTTATGCAAATTTAATTTAAGTTCATTCATAATGTAATATAAAATAAAAATCTAGATAGACAGGGTAGAATAGTTTAATTGTTAAAAATATTGTTGTATTGTAAATTTAATTTAGCTAGAAACGTAGATATGTGTTAAAAGAATGCTAGTATTTAATAACCATTACCAAGGAAAAGGAAAGAGAACTCTTATTGGAAGAAAATATAAGAAGACTCAGGACAACGGAACACAAGAGAAAAATAAATAAGTGCAATATTATGATTAAAAAAGGGAAGTGGTGTTTTTTTTTCCTAAAAGGAAAGTGGAAGAGTAATTAAATAAATTATTATTACTTTTCTGAAAAGGGAAATTGTGTTCTCTTTTAAGAGAGGTTAATAGAAATAGAAAGTGGGTGTTTTTCCTGTGAGAGAAAAGGGCCAATCCTGCTCATTTTTGATATTGGAGATATTGGTGATATTGGAGATCATTGGATATTGGACATACATCAAAAATCAAAAATTGGATTGTTGTTTATCTGGACATTGAAGTTGGACTGAAGGTTGCTGAATTCTAATTTTGGATTTGGAATTGTGCATACCAATCACGCGTTACGTGATCGCGTTAAAACTGTTGTAAATTAATATTTATGGTGAGTAAATAGTTAGGGAAGATAGGGTTTTCAAATGAAAAAGTTTGTTAATAAATCTGCATAGAAAGTTTATGTTGTTATAATTGTATTATTATTATTATTTAACATGAAAAGGATTTTTATTCAGTTAATTAAAGTAAAGGAACCTTCACGATGATCCAAAGACTGAGCTAACCGAGGCAAATAATTGTAAAGGACCCTTAATTAACATTATTGATCAAAATTAAATTTTATAATAAAAATAATTTTGGGTCTTTCGATTCGTTGCATTTTTGTCAACATAAAAATTGGGGTATCACAACAATATACAGGGAATTTTTCTTTTTAGTATACATATCCCCTATGTATACTTTTATAATAAACGCAAGTAGGCAACCCACTATACACTATAAACGTCACGTCACGTGGTGCGTAAAGGTTATGTTTCATGTTTGTAAATAAAAAATAAATCAAAATTAGTGGAATAACAACATAATTTTAATTCAACGATTATTCTAAAACATAAAATATCAACAATACAAAACAGAAAGGAAAATAAAAACAGCAACAGTTAAAGAATAATTTTTTGACATTAACTTAATTTGATGATTTTTGCCACAGCATGCTAATTTTTTAAATCATCAAATTAAGTTAATTTCAAAAAATTAGTCTTTAACTGTTGCTGTTTTTATTTTCCTTTCTGTTTTGCATTGTTGATATTTTATGTTTTAGAATAATGGTTGAATTAAAATTATTTTGATATTCCACTAATTTTGATTTATTTTTTATTTACAAACATGAAACATAACCTTTACGCACCACGTGACGTGACGTTTATAGTGTATAGTGGGTTGCCTACTTGCGTTTATTATAAAAGTATACATAGGGGATATGTATACTAAAAAGAAAATTTCCCTGTATGTATGTACCTATATGGGCATATTTTTCTTTTTTTCTCGCATATATTTAGCTTTATTGATCACCATTTACATACATGAATCTAATCCATATCAACGGTAATCACAGACTCTTACAGACACCCTGTACATCTAAATATGGCTTACCGTAGATTTGTGAAAATTAACGTCTTGATATATTTTCGATATAGTTCACGATGACTGTTATTTATCATAGAAAGCATACAAATTAAAAACTGTATCTAAACGGATCGTTTTTATTCCTTCCAATTTAAAAAACTTGACTTGGTCATTAATTCTCTAAAATAATATTTTTCAAAACGGAAAGTAGGCGTAATAAGCAAACAGTGAGAAATTCCTGGCAACTTTCGAATTGACAGGTTGTACAAATCAACCCAAAGACCGAAAGGCATTTCACGGTGTCAGTCCGTCCTAATCAATCATTAGCGAACGAACAGGAATGACCTGCGAATATTTAAAAGCACAAAAAGCTCCAAGAGAGAAAAGAGAAGAACGAGGCGCTGCTACCATTTCCTCTTATCTGATCTCTCCGTAATTATAATCCAATTCTATTTGTGACTGCCTATAACCTGTCCTACCGCAATTTATTATATTTAGATAATATTTTTCGAGTAAGAGGTATAATGAAACGTTAATTTGTTTTAGTCGAGATTGAGTCCAACCAGTCCGGAGTATTAGCAGCGAGTTAGCAGAAAAAAAGTGAACTGAATAACTTAAATTAAAATAGCTGTATATTACGATCGTTCTTCGGTTCGGCGTCCCTATAAAAACTGCGAAATACAGTTAGCGCGCATGATTGCTTTCTAATGAAGCTGAAATCTTATAGTTAAAACTATAAAATCGGGAATTAAGTGATCTTATTACTCTAGGTTAACATCGTCGGTTCAACTCATTGTAAAACCACTAAACAGTACCAAAGTCGTAAAAATTTCGCAAAAAAATTAACGAACGATTCGAGCTCGATTCTCCAGATAAACGCGTCTAAAAACTTTCAAATCGGTTTGTTATTTCAAAATTATTTACTCACGCTTCAGCTCTTCGCATTTTATAGGAATTTTTTTGCAAAACAAAAACTCGGACGATTACGTCAACACTTTACTTCGATCTTAGCTAAAATTGATATAAACCTCGGCTTATAACGTTAACTACGTGTAACGAACAATTCCGATGTAATACCTTAATTTGAAACACGATGGAATTTTAGCAATAAAAAGTAATAACATTTCAGCGTACGTCTTGTAAACAATTTAAAATTAAATTAAACCGGACGAAAAACAAACCCTGAGGTACGCCGTCGTACATTGTAATAAAGGTTGTAGCAAACCCACTTAAATTGGCAAATTTTTTGTGTGATACTTCTTAACTGAACAATAAAAGTAATTTAAAACAATATTTATAATTTGTCAAAAATAATAAGCTTTTGTAAATGTTATTCTTTCTATACTCAAAAAGCGAAAAAGCTGAAATTCGTTGGGCGTTAATCTATTTATTTATTCACTCAATTCTTCAGTTAGTGTCACTTTATTAGTTAATTAAATAATTTTATTCGTTATTGATTATAAGGATTTCAACATCCAATTTCCGAATTTATTAAGTATCTCCTTTTGGATCTTTCTTTTAATTTAATTCTTAGAATTAAATTGTGGTGCCTAAAATCCGTTAGGGCTGGCATTTTCTATAACATCTCAGGTGTCTACAATTATTAATATTTTAATTAAATTTAAATTGTCTTTCAATATACCGGGTGCTCTATATAAAAAAACGTGACAAACGAAACCCTTTTTTATATGATATTTACAGGTATAATCAATTTCCATCTACCTATTTGGTGTACGGGTTTCAACTAATACAAAATAAATCATATTTATACCTGCTCATAACTTAAATTATCTATTGCTATTCCCTTTCAGTCAGTAATGTTGTCTTCTTCTTCTTCTTCTTCCTTTCGACTAGGACTATGTCCTGTTTGTCTTGCCTCTCTATTCCGCTGACGACGAAAACCAACTCTGTTTCCATCTTTTAGGTGGTCTTCCGGGGGGTCTTTTTCCTGATGGTATACCATTTTTACATAATTTGGCCATTCTATTATCGTCCATCCTTTCAACATGATCTTCCCACTCTTTTTTACGTTTTTTGGTCCATTTCACTATGTCTTGCACCCCACACCATTCTCGTATTTCGGCACTTCTATGTCTGTCTCTCAAAGACACTCCTGTTATTTTTCTTAAAATTTTCATTTCTGTTGTCCTTAATTTGCGTTTAGTGATTTGTGTTTCCGCTTTTGTTTCGTTAGCGTATGTCATAATAGGTCTTATTACCGCTTTGTATACTCTTACTTTGCTCTCTCTTGACATATACTTATTTTGCCATATTGCGTTATTTAGGCATCCTGCAATTTGCGTCGCTCTTGTGGTTTGGCTCACAGTTTCGGATGATAAGTTTCTGTCACTTGTTATGTCGACCCCGAGGTAAGTATACTTTAATACTTGCTCGATTACTCTTCCCTCTAGTTCCAGTTTGCATCTAGTTGGTTCTTTTGCTATAACCATCGTCTTTGTTTTCGGTGTTGAAATTTCCATGTTATATCGCTTTGCCGTTATATTAAATTAATGTTGTAGAACTAAATAACTGTTTCTTTATTATGCACACATTCACTCCACACTTTTTTATCATTTGCCATTATCTTCGCTTCATTTCACGATTTTCCCCTCTTTTCAATATTTTTCCTATCGCTTTATCACATATGTTCTGAGGTCTCTCTCTACCCCTCCTTCCTAGTACCTTAGCTTCCCATATTTGCTTAACTGCACTTTTGTATCCATTCTCTGTAAATGGCCCCACCAGCTCAATTGTTGTCTTGCTTTCCAATATTTGTTCATAAAGTTTTAGTGACATAATGTAAGTACGTGGGTCCTTTGAAAAGTAAGGTAAACGACGCAGAGGTGGCAGCACCATGATCAAAATTGATGCACGGCCGATAAGTTTGATCCTTCAAAATAGTCCTTGTCGAGTTTCAGCTCAGTGTATTGTGAGGTTATAGTTTGGTCACTCGAAGTAGACGAACCTGCAATCATTTTCAAAAATGATGGACAGGAAGAAGAAATAAAAGGAACGCTAGATCGCGGCCTTGGCTAGTATTCCCCTTCATTTATGACCGTACATTTACGAATTACTTTAAACGTGGCAAAACTAGTACCGAGGATAAACCGTGCATCGGACGCCCAAGTGATGTGACAACTTCGGATATGATGACTAAGATCCACAAAATAGTTTTGAGTAACCAAAGATAGGGGAGACAGGGAGATAGCAGAAATGGTAGGGATCTCAACTGTACGAGTTCGTAATATTTTACATGAGCATTTGGACATTGGATGGTCGCCGCGTTTGCTGACTTTAGACCAAAATCCTGTTAGACTAGACATTTCGTCTGCGTACTTAGAACGATTCAAGCGTAACCTCAATCACTTTTTGCACCGGTTCGTGACCATCGATAAAACGTGGGTCCACCACTACACGCTGGAGCCTAAAGAACAATCAAAACAATGGACAGTCGGGCTTCTTTTTCATTTACCTTACTAACGACCCACGTATTATACTGTCTCTTATTTCACTTTTTATAAATCGACACTAGTTGCCCTACTTCTTAACCTTTAGGAGTCTTTTCCTTCTTCCATATTTTGTTATGCAGTTTTAGCAGTAGCTTGCTGCCTGCTCGATTCCCATATTCTTGCTCATTTCGGCCGTGATCTTATCATGCCCGGAGATCTTCCATTTTTAACTTTTTTTAGTGTAATTTTCATTTCTTCTTGTGTTATGTCCACTTCATTTTCATTTGATTTCCTTCTACTACATCTTCGACTTATTTTTCTTTCATTGTATTTTCGTCATATGTTTGTGCTCCTAATAATTCTTGGTAATATCCCTTCTATCTATTCATTATATCTTTCGTTTTAAATAGTACCGCTTCTTCTTTATTTTTTATTCTTCTTCTCCTAATTAGGATTTCTCCTATTTATTCAGCGGATGACTTTCTCTTCATCATTTTTGAGGGTCTTTCTACTAGTCTTCTCCCTGGTGGTTTCTTATCTCTGCTTGCTTTCGCCAGTCTTTCTTCTGCCATTTCACTAACATGTTCCTTCCATCTTGCATGTTATGGAGTTGCTTATTCGTCATATAGCGTCACTCCTTGAATTGACCTTAAGGTTTTCATTTTGACTGTTCTTATTTTCTGTTTTGTTTTTTTCAGTCTTGGTACTAGTGGGTCCTTCCCGGGATTTCCCGGGAGAGAAATCCCGGGAAATTAGCTGCTTTTTATAATCCCGACTCCCGGGATTCGCGTTTTAAATCCCGGGAAGAGACTATAAAGCCAACATCGACAGAATCAGAACTCGTTTTTTCAATTTCTGACACAATCGTCACAAAAAAACGTGTCTATCTGATCATTCTGTTGATGTTCTGCGTTTTTTAAAAATCAACAAGACATATAAATTAAATATTTATTTCCTGTGTTTTTTACTTGATTAAGAAAATGAATTTATTTTTGCTTAATGTTTTCTTTAAAAAAGGATATTTTTTGTTTTTTAAATTTTTTAAATAATGAAATAATAAATATGCTTTTGTTTTCTACCAAGTTTTATTTTTCTTTCAATAAAAATAATTAAATTGTTCTATAATATCGAAGGTTTAATATATATTAAATAGCTCTACAGGCCTAGCAGGCCCTGGGCTTGTTTGGTTATCTCCCTCCACCTCCTCCTGTCCATGGCTACTTCTTCCCAATTGCGAACTCCAATTTCTTTTAGATCTGCTACTACTGCCTCCATCCACTTCCTTTTTGGCCTTCCTCTTCTCCTCTTTCTCTGCACTCCGTGCTGCATGACTTGTCTTGTTGCTCTTTCCTCTCCTAACCTTCTTATGTGACCCAACCAACGTATCCTTAGGCCTTTAATTACCCCTACTATGGATGGTTGACCATACAAACCCATCACCTCTTCATTTGTTCTCCTTTCCCATCTATCTCCTACTTTCTTGCCCTTAAATATCCTTCTCAGCACTTTTCTTTCCCATATTTCCAACTTTTTTTGCTCCATTTTGGAAAGAGACCACATCTCACTACCGTATGTAACTGTCGGCCGCACTACTGTTTTATAGAGTCTAATCTTGGCATTTCGCGATACACTATTAGATTTAAAAATCGAAGGTTTAATATTAAAATAAAATTTCCCGGTTCCCGGGGAATCCCGGGATTGTACGAACTTTCAATCCCGATTCCCGGGATTGAAAAAATCTTCGGGAACAGCACCCACTACTTGGTACGTGTTTCAGTCACATATGTTAGCATAGGACGTACTCTTATGCATATATTTGTTTCTCCATATAGTCTGTATAAGGCATCTTGATACTTTCATTGCTTTTGTGGCAAGTGTTTGGTTTCCTTCAGTCAGTTGCGGTCACACTAAATAGTTAACACTCATTACTTGCTATATGACTTTTTGTTCTAATTCCAGTTTGCAACACAATGGTTTCTTTGACGCTATCAAGGTTTTTGTTTTTTCCATCGATATCTCCATGTTGTATTTTTTGCAGTTACATTGAATCAGCAACCTTTGGAGGTTGTGTTCACTGTTGGCTAGTAACAGCACGTCATCTACATAGTATACTTATGTTTTTGTCTCCTATCTTATAACCCTCCATACTTCCCGCCACCTTTATTATTTGGTCTATAACGACACTGAATAAAAACGGACTTACCGGATTATCATGCTCCAGACCGAGATCTGGTCATGGTTAGATCCGAACCCGGAACCTACCTATAATGAAGCATACACTCGTACGCTACACCACCGAGCGGCCCTCGTGCTATCTTTATCTCTTCTGTTAATGTGTTGTGAGATTTTATAATTGTGCTGATATCAGTGTTCAGTGTTAATAATAATAATAATAATAATAGTCTTTATTCTCCAAGTTATAACCACACAAATTAACAAAAATTACAATAATTAAAATAGATATACAGGATAAGTGGGAGGCTAAAAATTAGAGAACCAAAAGGCGAGGTTCAGAGGGCAGCTAGCTGCTTACTGATCTTCCACCTAAACCTTTAATTATTACGACAACAGTAAATTCAACTTACAATACCTAGCCTAACTGTCCTAACTTATACCTAACATTCCGCGATGGGTAAGCACCTGGAAGAGAACGTAAAGCAAAGTAATACCCTAGTAACATAATAATAACACAATAATATTAATAATAATAATGATGATGTACTGCTATCAAAATAGAATTGAGACAAATACACATCGGCGCCTAAGTACTAACAATAACATAACCAATACTATATTTATCTACTGCACTGCTTCCGAAAAAGTACAAGACGAAGTTGACTCTTAAAAGTTTTCAGATTGAGCATCTTAAGCTCAGAAGAAAGATTATTGTATAAAGTATAAATTTGAAAGGAGAATGACCGTTCAAAGAGGGAGAGAGAATGGTGAGGTGGTGTTATAAGTCCCCTGAATCTAGTTGTGATATTATGAATATCTGTCCTAAACCTTATTTTATTGTACAAATATGGTGGTGTCATCGTGAGAAGAATTTGATGATAAAGTGTTAGACATTGAAGCTCCCTGCGATTTTTCATCGTCAGCCAACCAGCAACTTCAAGTTTGTGGGATATATGATCAAATTTTCTAATTCCATAAATGAATCTTAAGCACGAGTTTTGCATTTTTTGAATACGTTCAACTGTCCTTTTATCCAATGCCGAATGGTATACAGGAGAACAAAAGTTAAACAGTGATAAAATGAAAACCTCGCAGACCTTCTTCTTAACCTGCTGATTTAAATACGATCTGTGAGGGTATAGGTGTTTTAAATTTTGATAACCTTGACATATGTACTTAGTTATTTGATCCCGAAACCGAAAGGAATTATCAAGAAACATCCCCAGGCTTTTAACCTTAGTAGCAACTGGTATTTCAACATTGTTCATTCGGATATGGATAAAAGGTGATAATCTATTGCATATATTTTTATTACCAAACAGAAGCACCGCTGATTTATTAGGATTAATTTTGAGAGAATGTTGGGCTGACGCTTCAAAAATATATTGAAGGTCAGAGTTTATTTTTTCAACTGTCTCCATCCACTCTGATGGACTGGACGAGAGATACAGCTGTGTGTCATCGGCGTAGACATGAACTTGGCAAAATTTTAATTTGTTGATAAACATTGAAGTATAAACAGAGTATAATAACGGTCCCAAGATTGATCCCTGAGGAACACCTTGCGGGACAAGTAATGGACGAGACTCGACACCATCTAGAGTAATGGTTTGATGCCTATTACGCAGATAACTATCAATCAACGAAAGGGCTTCCCTGTTAACTCCAATGTATTTCAAGACTGAGATCAAAATCCCATGGTCGACCGTTTCAAAAGCCTTACTAAAATCAAGCAAGACAAGGATAGTAATTTTCCCCTGGTCAGTCGCAGATAGAATGTCATCAGTGACTTTTAATAGTGCTGTAGTACAACTATAACCTTTTCTAAAGCCAGATTGTGTTAATGGAAGGATATTATTTGTATTAATATAGCCAGATAACTGAGAATGAATAATTCTTTCAAGTATTTTCGAAAAAGCCGGTAGTATACTTATGGGCCTTAGGTCCTTATAAGTCGTTAATTGCCTTGTTTTCGGCAGAGGCTTTACCAACGCGTGTTTCCACGGCTCAGGGAATGTGTGTTCTAGTAAGCATGAATTTATTATATGAATAATATAAGGAAGAATAAAAGGGCAACACAATTTAATCATGGTGACGTTGATGTTGTCACAACCAACAGCATTCGATTTAAGTGTATTAATGGCCTTAATGATGTCCGAGTTATCCACAAGCGAAAAATTAAAATTTAAATGCTCGTAATCATGAGTTTTATATATGTCCAAAGTATTGTTATGGTATTTCATAGTTGAATTAGTTGCAATCTTAGGAATACTATTAATGAAGTAATCATTAATATCATTGGGATTAGCAAGGTGTCGAGGAATATTAATTTGGTTCCTTGAGCCTATACCAACAGATTTTAAATTTTTCCATAATGTCCTCTGGTCATTTTTAGTAAATATAGAATTATAATAGGCCTTCTTTTCATTAAGAACAGAGCGAGTTGTTAGGTTTCTTAGTGATTTGTAATAGTCCCAATGTTGCAGCAATTTTGTCCTTCTATACTTGGCTTTAGCTTTATCCCTTAGACTCATTAGATGCCTAAGATTATCCGTCAACCATGGCACATGAGGCTTTTTGAAGCTACAAGTAACCATAGGAGCATGCCTATCGAATAGTTGTATAACAAGTTCATTAAAAAAGATTAATTTCTCATTGACATTAGCCATCCGAAGAATATGATGAAATGGTAACGATTCTAAGTCCAAGTTGAATAAGTTCAAGTCTATATTATTAATATTACGAAAAGTCCTAACAGTAGGTTCAACAGGAACACTACTGGTAATAATGTCACAAAAAATGAGATCATGATCAGCTAAATGACAAGCAACTATTCCACTAGCATCAACCAACGAAAGGTCAGAAGCCAGGATGAGATCTATCAACGAAACAGTAGTATCGGTGATTCTGGTTGGCTGATTGATTATTTGGTGCAAATCAAAAGACTCAATAATATTGCAAAGTAACAGTGTAGCTGGATCATCAGATTTAAGGAAATCAATATTAAAGTCACCAAGACAAATTATGTTTTCAGAATAAGGCAAACAGAATGAAAGAGAGTCTTCAAACTCATTTAAAAATTCTTGATAATTTCGACGGTGAGGGTTGTAAACCGAGCCAACTATAACTTTTAACTTAGCTAGAGTAACAAGAACCCAGATCTGTTCTATGTTATTTTTAGGCATGCTAATGATAGAAAAGTTTAAGTAATTCCGAATATATAAACCAACTCCACCACCTCGACCACCACGATCCCTTCTTAAAAAAGTATAGCCCCTTATGCTAACCAGTTGAGATGCGATATTTTCATTCAGCCACGTTTCGGAAACAGCAAGTATGTCGATATTCTGTTCATAAATAAACAACCGTAAATCATGAATTTTCGGTAAAAGTGATCTTACATTTATATGCGCTGACTTGATGTTTTGATGCATTAAAGTTTTATCGCTATACGTGCAAGCATAAATTTAATATTATTGCAAATACATGAAAAATATTGATAACAGTACACCTTGAAATAAACTAAACTTAAAATAGCAAATAAAGTTCTCTGGTGCCTAGCAAGGCAAAGAAATTTCCCAAATAACAATAAGATAAAGAAAAGAAAAAACAAAAAGAAAGATCTTCCACTGCTTCAACAGTTAACAAATCAATTTAATTTCACTCTTAAATCATCTAAAGAGACTATTTTACTAATCGTGTTTTGAGATTTAATGAAAATATTTCCGTTGCTTGTGAATACATTATTATTCCCCAGTTTAGTAGTAGCTTCCTTGACCATCCGCATCTGGCTCTGGGTAAGATCCTCCCTTATAACCACTTTCGTGCCCTTTAAACGAGCTTTAGCACGGAAGATTTGGGTTTTAACACTCCGACGACAAAATTTAACTATTAGAGGTTTGTGATCTCCTACCTTATTTCTTAGGCGATGACAGCAGTCAATATCATTAGTTGTAATATTGATATTAAGTTTTGAGCGGCACAATTCTATCACCACTTGATTGGCGTCTTCCGCCGAACTTTCAGGGACGCCAAAAATTCTTAGATTATTCCGTCTAGAATACTGTTCTTGAGCTTCCAGACGATCTTCAGCAGCTACTAGTTTTTCTTTTAATGAGGTAATTTGACTTTCAAAGTTCTTTATACGGGTGTCTATTAAGTCATTAATTTTAGTGACCATGGATCGGAACAATGTGTCCAGGAAATCGTTATTTAATAGAACTTTTTCAACCACTTTTTGGATAAGGGTTTCATCCTTGTCAGCACTTTGTGATCTAGTTGTTCGCTCAGTACTCGTGCCGGAGTTTCCACCCATCATAGAGCACTCAAAACACCAATATTTAATTTATAAATCACAATATTATGAAGCACAGCGGAGTACAACACGTCTACGCTGTACGAATACCCATCGCGGAATAATATAATAATACCTTTTATGATTTATATTAACTGTTTGGGCACATCATGTTCTAGTAATAAAGTACGTCTGCAAACTGAATTCTGCCTAAGGCCTTGATTAAATCTATAAAACACAAGTAGGCAGGGCAATTAAATTCAATTGCAGTTTTCACTATTTGCCGTGTAATAAAAATCGCATCTGTAGTACTCCGAATTTTTCTGAGCCCTTGTTGTTCTTCTGAGATTTGTATTATGCCTTGTAATTTCTGATGGATAACTATTGTCAATAATTTCAGTATTGTATTTAGTAGGCAATAGGCATATACCCCTGTAATTGTTTAATTGTTTTCCATTCCAGTGGTACTTTTCCTTATTCTATAATTTCTGGAATATGTATTTAATTTGTCAATTTTACTCATCCCATATTTAAGGAATTCATTGTGTATTTCATCAGGACCGGACGCTTTTCTATCTTTTAGTTCACCTAACTGCATTCGTTAGCTCGTCAAGCGATATTTCTACGAGTTTCGTACAGAATTATGAAGAATGTTGTCGATACGTCTTTTGAAATTTTGTAATGTGAAAATATTCGGGTACGTCTTTTTGCTGATTTTCTGTTGTTGTTACTTTTACAGTATTCCCTTTCCTTAGCGTTTTCAAAACTTTATAAGGAGTTTTTGATTTTCTCTGCTGTTTTTCTCCGAACTCTTGCCATGGTTTATTATTTGCTTCTTTTAGCATATTTTTAACTATTATTCGTTGTTCTTTGTATCTTCTGTTCTGTTCGTTAAATGTTTTTCCCAGTTTTTCTTTTTTAATTTTATTTTTTTATATGATACATCTTAAACTTTAAAGCCTTTTAATGATCTAAAATGGAAACAACTGCTGAGAAAATTTGTATTTCTCTGATATTTTATAACATTATTATTTAAAATAATTTTTCCTCGACTACTTAGACACAACAAAATCATTATTACGATGGAATGAACTTCACATTATTAGAAGGAGTGTTCCGTCATAGTCTAAAGAGGAAACTATGAACTGCGAGAAAATATATGGAAAGGAATACAATGAGAGAATGGAAAATATCAAAAGCCAAAAATAAAAAAGATAAAAGTGTTGAAAGAACAGTTTGTAAAAAAATACAATGAACCGAGAAAGATATAAAATAAGATAAGGTGAATGAAAAACAAAAACTGAAAAAAATGCCATTAACTTCAAGTCCATTTTACATTCGAAGTTAAAAAACCAAAGGATGTTATTACAAATCTAAAGATAATTTCGATAAATCGAAGAAAAATACGAATAAAATAGGGAAAAGAGAATAGATAAATAATCAACTTCAAGAGTATTCTATAATTCATATAAAATTGAAAAATACTAAAGAAAATGGAAGACATCAGATCTAATAAACAATAAAAGAAACGAAATAAAAAAAGTAAAATTGGAGAAAGAAAGAATGGAAGTAAACAAAATATCATTTACGCGAATCTAGAGGGTTTGAGACGTTTACTTCTTTGCGGTAAAGAAACTGCTTTGTCAGGAGAGGTTGCCAAACTAACCTGCAACCAACATATTGATAAAATTATCAGAAAATCTGAAACTACGTTAGCGATAGTTAAACGAATGTACGATAAATCTTGGGATTTCAAACCAAGAATGCTGCACTGGCTATACACCAGAGTGGTCAGACTAGCTATTATGTATGCGACCTTGGTGTGGTGGCCCAAGACCAAGCAAAAATCCACCAAACTAAGACTAAGTAAGATACAAAGCCTTGCCTGTCTTGACATAACAGGGGCAACGAGAACAACGCCCACTGCCGCTATGAAGACTTTCCTAGATATTCCTCCTCTTCATATAATAATACGTGGGGAGGTAAGATTGGGAATCCATAGACTTCAAAACTCGCTCTGCAGCTTTCGCTTAGGTACAAAACGCACAAGTATTGTTGGTAGCATAGAGCAGTGGTTCCCAAACTTATTTTTCCGCGGAACCCTTATACAATATTTCACATACCATGGAACCCTCGCCATATCTACAATCTACAAACATCCTAATCTTTACTGAGCATTAAAAAAAATTACCTACAAATAATTTATTCAACCATATACGTATGATGCACAAGAGATGCAATAAACTGTACAAAACAAAATACAAAATACCTAAATATGAAATAAAAGATTAATGAGAAGAATGTAGATGTTTAGACTTCAATATATTCTGAAAAATTAACTCGCGGAACCCCAAAACTATTTCGTGGAACCTCAGGGTTTCACGGAACACACTTTGGGAACCACTGGCATAGAGGGTCCTCTATTTGAACTGAAAGTGGACTATATGACTCCCCTATACGAGTGGAAACAGGATATTCCTCCTAGAAATTCGATTTGGTACACGGGCGGTTCCAAGACTGAGACTGGTTCCGGGTCAGAACTTTATAGCGAAAGACCAAAAGACGGGGCCCAGATATTCTTTGGGAAATATACGCGATTTTACAATATACACGGGAAAGCAATCGGAGGGCTTATAAATGAATCTAAACAATGTCAGACAGTCAGACGGCTTTAAAGGCTGTCTCATAGGAATTTCAAGAAGTGGCATCCGAGAGTACATAGTGATTGGATTGGCACTCAACATGAAAGATACTGGACTAACAGAGCAGGACAAAACCACAGCAAAACATTCATATACAGACCTTGTAAGACGCGTTGATGAACTACTTCTTATGGGTAAGGCACATCTCAGGATCATCAGGTCTACTAAGAGGGCGTGCAAATATAATGGAAACTTTGCTTGTAGTCTTTGCAATAAGGAAACAGAAACAGCAACACACAATATTTTGTGTGTCTGTGATGCGTTGGCAAGGAAAAGACAACACATATTCGAGCAGCCTATTATGGAACCGAATGAGTTGGTTAGACACCCGTCGAAAGACCTTTATCTTGATACAGGGAACAAAGATTACCAAATGGGTGTGATCTATAAATCAGGGTATGCACAATAAGCCTTTTAGGTGGCTACAGTGTTTCCGGAAGAAAACACTAACAAAGTAACAAAAAACGATCTTATAGCAATGAAGCACTGAAAAATCAACAAAAAAATGACGATCATGCTTGCAAACAAACATAGCAAAGAATAAGAAGAAATGGAGACGTCCAAAGTGAGAAAGAAAAAGAAAAAAGAAGGGGACAAGCAATATTAAAGGGTCTAAATTGTAATTATACGCATCAATGACCCCCCGAGTTAAAATACACACCCACACCCCTGAGAAATAAAAGTAAGGAAAATAACGTACATGGTGTTCCCTAAAAAACCATGCAGTGCAGTCTAATATTGAAAGCCCTACATACTTATTTAAAACCAATTAAAAAAAACTCATAAAGGTCAATCTGATAATTACCTAGTAGCTTTAATTTCCAGTCATTTACTTTGCCAACTTTTGTTAATGCAATTGTTTTCATAGTGAATATCTGAGGATTAAATTTTAAAATGGCGGAGAAAAATAAAATTAGCATTTTTCCAGTGATCTTCGATCTCATCAGCCGCCGCTTTATTCTCGCGTTTGCTGGAGACTTCCAAATTGTTCTCAGTGTTCATTATTCATAACACGTTTCTCGATGACATGTCTCACTAGAATACATTAGCGAATGTATTCTCTTAAAATAGCAACACTATACAAATTCGTTTTGCTCTTTATAATATTTGAATATTTTTATCCATAGTGGTCCAAAGGTTGGTGCGCTGTCGTGTGGTAACAAACGAACAAAATTGTTAACCAAACATAAACTTTAATATTCTCGATATTTCTAAATAAAAAGTAAGACATTTTCTAGCTCCACTCAAACTAATCAGAAACAGAAGCGTAAATTTAATGTGCCTACAAATCAGTAACTTCAATCGGTGCTGCTTTCGTATCCGCAGTACCTTAAATCAGACTTTGATTTCTGCCCTGAGGGAACCAGTCTGAAGTTCATCATTTATTCAACTGTCCAATAAACCATTAACTACTGTAACGATTACAATGTAACGTAGCTTAAGGGCAGCTTGATTAAAAAATATTGTTCGTATGAGTCCAATCTAAATGTATACAATTTTTGAAATTACATATAACGAGTTTTTATGCTTTTTTTAATCATTTTAGTCAATTAAACTTTGATAAGTAGAAATTGTTCTAATCACTTTTACTGCTCTTAACCCATCTTTCCTCTTCTTTAATTTTTTTTTAGTTTTCGGGAACTGTCGTATAATTTAAATCGAACTTTCTAAAACCCCAATGTACCTTTGAACTAGATTTGTAACCCACCAGTTCAGTTTTTGTATAATTTTCTCCTATGAAACCTTAGCTGAACTGTACAGAAGAGAATAAAATAACCAAAAACGGTTCTTCAAACTCTGAATAGATTTTCAGAACCTTGATTAAAGTAATAAACATTCCTTAATACCACCCTGAGTAAAATTTAGCTTCCAAGAAAACGTAACTTTACTAATTTAATTAATAAGATGCTTAAGCACCTCTTGGTTTATTTGATCCGTACTTATTTAACACAGAATTTTCGTTGCAGAACCCGATATTATCTTGATAAAGCAAATATTCCCTTATCCTAAAAATAATCGAGGTTTATTTCAGGAACAGGACGTATTTTTGCAGAGAATGTCAACCGATTAAATATTTAATGAGTACAAAAGGGAATGTAAAACATTGCATTAGAAAAAAAAGCACATCCACAAAACTGATAATGACAGGTTTCTGGCAAAAACTTGGTAGGTGGCTGTGAAAGCAGAGCATAATTAATCAGAAGGCATCTAATTGCTCTAAATTCCCATTTGAAGGATTTTTAATTACTACAAAAGTAGTTTTTAGTCTACGCCTTAGTAGTAAGAAGATTCGAGTGTTTCTCAAAATCCCACTTTTTAAACGAATCAGTATTGAAATTTCAAATAACCAAAATCTACAAATTTTAATAAAATCAGAAGTTGGAGTTTGTTTAAAACGCGAGTGGCACGCTATAAAACGTTCTGCCGAAAGTTCAAGTACCGTAATTTAAAATTTTGGGTCATTTGTGATCACATTCCTTGGTAATTTAGACTGGTTATGTAATATCTATCCACAAATCTTCTCGGAGGATTAGTTAATTGACTTGGAAACCAACGGCGCTTATAATTGCCTGCGAACGGAAAGCGTTGTAATTTCGATAAAGCGGAATTGAAAATTATTGTTTTATGGGAATATGACCCTGACATTGCTCGATAATTCGCCCACTTTCGCATTGTTAATGTCAATAAAACACACAACTAGGAAATGTTGACAAGCTAATCGATGAAAATGACATACAAAATTGGTTTTATTATTTTACAGTTTGAATCGAAGCTTTTTTTATTAATTTATCTCTACTGTTTTTATTGCAGCATCACAAAATATATGTAAATCCCCTACAATAAATAAAATGATGGTTTTTATAAGAAACTTGACCGTTATCATATAAACTTATTATTAAAAATACTATGCAATTAATAAACTCTCAAACATCGCATTTTTAAATGCACCTGTCGTAACGATGTTTAAGGTTTTAAGGTTATCCAATTTTTTTCTCGTTGTGAGATTATCTTATTACGCTTTCCCTCATCTTAATTTAAAAGTCCAGTGAGATTTTCTTCTTCTTGGGTCCCTCTCGGTTGTTATTCCTTTTGGAGGCCTGCCTAGTAATCTATAACAAGATGGTCGGTTACTTATCACAATTTTAAGCAATCTTCCATCGTTCATTCTTTGTACATATTTCTTCCACTCCCTTCAGAGCCTACGACTCCTCTTGGCTATATCTGCAACAACTTTGCATGTGTTTTTTATTGCTGAGTTTCTTAGATGTTTTTGGTTTTCTTTGTGCCTGATCATGTTTCAGCAGCGTATGTCATCACTGGCCGAATGCATGGTTTATAAATTCCGTCATAAATGTGTTTTGCCAGATTACATCTTTTAAAGTGCCAGAGATGAAGGGGGCTTTAATGGTTTGCTGCAGAACTTCTTCTCATAGGTTGCTATAGCTTGATATATCTATCTATTCCTAAGTATCTAAATTTCATTAATTGGTCGATTATATCGTTTCCGATAACAATTTTGCATCTTAAACACTCTGTCTTGTTTGGCGAAATATTTAATTTTTCAGCTGCTTTCTAAAATTTGTAAACCATATACTGAAGATCATCTTCGATTTCTGATATAAGTGTGACATTGACAGCGTAACATGATACTTGTATCTCATGAGTGCCCATCCTGTATCCCCCTTGGGCTGTGTTTAGCTATTCATTTAGGTATTTTCAATTTTCTGCATCCTCTTATAACTTTCCATGTCCTTTTTTGCGCTCCGTATAGCTCTTTTTCCATACCTTTGGTGTACTTCTGCCAGTGGTCTCTTTTTATTTCTCGAATTCGTGAGTTTACAGCATTTCTCACTTGTTTGTAAGATTCATAATTTTCAATACTTCTGCTACTTTTGTACTTTAAATAACTTTGTTATTTTCTTTAGCTAGAGTTTCCATTTCACTTTTAACCACTGTTTATTACTTGATATATTGTCCATATACATGGTTCTTTTGCTGAGTGCTTCTTCACCTGCTTGAGTAATGGTATTCCTTATCTTTTCCCATGCTGTTTCTACTATGTTTTCTTGTGCTATACTGGATGTGATATTAATTTTTGCCTTAATCTATTTTCATATAGCATTTTTGTACTACCATCTGTTGCCCTGCCTTTCATAGATTTTTGTTAAAATTTTCCAGTAAATGTGAAGCCAAATTATGTATTTAAAGAATTCCACGTTAGGTACCTACCTTTGATATTTTATAGGTATGTGATATATGTTAAATGTTAAGTAAATTAAACCAATTCTTACCTATCTTTGGTATTTTATATGTGATGTGATATGTGTTAAATGTCAAGTAAATTAAACCAATCCTTTGTAAAAAGTGTAACACTTTATGCAAACAAATTATTATTATTATTATATTATTACTACCAGCTGTCAGGGATTCTATATTTACTTTATAAGTAATATTCTTTACGTTCTTTGTTCCCCGATAACGTTAAGAATAATGTTCTAAATAGTTTTAAGAAATATTTTCTGTTAATTTCCAAAGAATCAAATGAAGAAATGAAATTAAAAGAGCGCCAGTCATATAATGATGTAATAGTGCATCATATAACACTGTTACAGGATGGAAAAGGAACTTCCAAGCTGGATAGGTAAGCCTCGATCTGGGAGACCCCCAATCACGGATGATCTTGACACGGTGAAGTAAGTGGAGGCTTTTGTTTTCTAAGACAGACGAATAACCATTCAAGTAATCTTGAATAGTTATGATGAGTTCCCCGCTTGTTTACCTCATTTCGCAAGCAAACCCGACTTAAATTTTCGGAGCGGATGTTGACTCGGTTGGAGTAGGAAGAAGACTATTTGTTTGCACGTCTCATAAGTTTAGATGAATGCTGGGTCTACCTATACAATCCGGAATCTAAAGAAATAAAAAAGCTAAAGTGCAGAAATCTACAGGAGAAGTCATGCTGTCCGTTTTTTCAGACGTCGTGGTATAATTCTAACCGATTACCTTCCAAAAGCTCAGACCATAATCAGCACTTACTACAGCACCCTTCTCCAGTAATTGCGGAATAAAGTAGCCTTGGTATGAGAGACATAAGCTTTCGTCTTCTAGCCGGCAGTGCACTCGTACATTCTGTTGAAGCATCAGTTGTAGATACCGACAGGTGTGGTTATAAAATTTTGCTTCATTTCTTCTATTCACTGATCTCACGCCCAGTGACTTCTTTCTCTTCCCTGAGGTGAAGAAGCCACTTCGGGTTCGGCGATTTGATAAGGAGGATGATGTCATTCTGGAAGTAAAACAGTGATACATGGAGAAGACTTAAATTGAATTTCTGTCTCATTCTGTTCATGGTGATAGTTACAATTTTATTATAACTCCTGGTATTATTGCCTCCTTGTAATAACAGAGTTTTCGAATTTTTGGCAGTTATTGTTTAATAAAAGTCACTCTTTGCAATTTTTCATATCCATCTTTATTTTTTTTTGTAAAACTTTGTTTAAATTTTACAGTGCTCTGAACTTACTTTGCAGCTTTCAATATAAATATAAGATTGAAAAGAAGAAAATAACAAAAATCTAAAAACTCCAGAAAAGTGTTCTTTTTAATTGAGCTTACCGACGTCGATAGGTCTAATAATTATCTTACTAAATTTGGTTATTATTTTGCCCTACAAGATTCGAAGGAATGAACAAACCGCACTCCAAACCAAAGTGTGGCAATGGCTTGACCCAAATCCGGGACCTCTCAATCGTATAACAAGCACTCGCCCCGGGTAAATGTTATGCTTGAAAAGAACTAAAAGGATGTAGACTTCGATGAATCCAAACAAGAAACGAAACGATTTTATAATAACTAAACCAATCAATGGTTTAAAACGTTACAGAGAACGAAATAAAGTCGAAACTAATAAAGCAAAGGACCAATGTGAAGCAGATATAATGAAATCTTGATAAATTTGAAGATGCTATCTGCCAGAATAATAAATACACATAGGTGAACATAACAAGACGGTAACTTAGTTACTTATAAACTTAGCAAAATAAATACGTATACCTACAAAAATGATAAAGTAAATTAAGTGCTTAGCCCAGAACTTTAGTCCAATAACAAAGAGAAATATAGAGTAACTACCCTAACGGTCGAGAAAGCAGATATACATATTACATAAATAGGGAAATCGATAAAAATAGGTATCGTGAAAGACGTAAAGTAAAATTTTAACGACATTAATCTATATCTCTCTGCTGATATAAATTACAGTCCCAGAGCATTTTGCCTCACTGATGCAAGTTCTTCGCTAAAATGAGCAATAACAGGTTGTAGGGGAAAAGCACGATTGTTACCATCCAACTGAAAAGATTAGTTTCCGCTTTAGATATGGTGCCATTGGCCATATACTAACCTAAAACCCTTAATTGAAATCGAATATAACAAATCGTCAATACCAAAATTCGTGAATGCTATAAGGCACTTGACACTCCTCTAGCAAAATATAGTGTCAACTAAATGCACATCTTACTAATATAGAATATTTATGGGAACTGTTTAGCTAACGAACAAGTTCACTAAGAAACTGGGTTGGAAAGCATATAAAAACAAATACTCTTCACACTGATCAAAATTAGCGCAAAAACTTTATGGACTACTAAATGAAAGAGTCTTATCTGAGAAGTAACAAAAAACGTAAAATTGATATGGAACTTTGTGGGATACGTAACATAGGGCCTCGCTTTTACCGCCCACCGACAAAAATATTTTTGCCGCCCCTAAAATTAGACTATAGAATTTTGTGTTTAAACGGTCCTATGACAAACAAAATGCAACATATAAGTTTTTTTAGGCAAATGCACATTAGGGAGTACAAATCAGCATTACTTCATATTGATTGATTGGTTGATTCAGATTCAGGGACTCACATAAAATGGAGATGATAATACATTTAAGTTTTGGACTTTTACGGTATTTTGAGTTTAAATAAATATGTCACGGATAATTACTGAACTTCTTTTTACGAATTAAGATGAAAAATCGAAAAATGTTATTGTCTTCTCCCATTTCTGCTGCAATTAATTGAAATATCAAAAACTCCTAGGTATGCATTTTCTTAAGACATTACCGACAAATTTTTTCATTATTTGCCGCACTTGAAGGGAACGTTAGAACAAAACATTTTTTTCGTTGTAGTTTAAAAGTTCGTTTTAATTATTATTAAAACAATCTACCCTATTTAAAAAGCAGCATATCATTCTATACATAAGTTATGGACTTTTAATCTTACTATCTTTGAAACACAGGAAAATTCAAACTCTTCTAATGAAACAATAGCTCAACGAGGTGAGCAAAAAATTGAATAATGTCTATGCGCAAAGAATAAAGGTAAAGGTAAAGGTAAAGGTATCGGCACTAACGCCCCGCGAGAGAGCATGGCCGGCAACATGGAAGGTTAAGTCCTCTTAAGTCACTTTAATAACCGGTTGTCTCGCACGCTGTGCGTACGAGGTGATGTACTAAGCACTACGCCTTCGACAACTGCCTACCTTCCCTATTCCGGATCACATCAACTAAATTGTAATGTACAGTGATTGTTGTTTTGGACAAAGTAACCATCAGAAAAAAATTCAACGGAGAAAAAAGAGGGCTAAACATTCATCATAAATTTCTCATGCCAGGAGTCACGCATATGGAAGCAGACACGACCCATGCAGCGATTGAGAAAACTAAAAAGTCCACTACAGCAAAAATAGAAATTCCTAGAGACTGGGCGAACTTGGTCCGTTTAATACCGAGCAAACCATCTATTTGTATTCATGAAATGCGGCAAGAACAATTTTTTGATTTTAAGTCACTTCTATCTGGAAAGTTACAACACACAGAAATAAATACTCTAGGACCTAGGTGAACCAGTAGTATGATCCAAGATAAGACTTATTTAATATTCTAGCAAAAATCTTGACCCGCTAAAATACAATTTCAGACAAACCCTTAGATATACCAGGAAATAAGTTGCAGCATTTAAGGAGTATGTTACCCTACATTGACAAGAACAGCTAACCATATTATTTGCATTAACAAAACGTCTTCCGAATTGGGACCGTGTCATTTTGAGATAGAAAGACCCAACGTTTCGCCCACTTTCTTAAGGGGCTTCTTCAGGAGGAAAGGGAGCACTAAAAGAGCACGGTAACTCAACGTGTTAACCACGCCAGAGGCGAAACTCTTTTAGCAAGAGGCAGAAGGGCAACAGTAACTCAACTTGTCAACCAACCCTTCTGAAGAGTTTCGCCGTCACACACGATGAAATTTTGAGAAAACGTTTTCCGAACGGGTTCATTTTACCCTCGAATAACCACCCTATTCTGCTGATATATTTGTGCCCAATTTTTCGGTAGGCGTTTTCAAAATAATAAGTATATAAATATAAACCAGAAACTTTAGAACACTTGAAGATGATCACAGAATATGAAATTCGAAATATCCACCAAGAGGTATTGCGTGCTATATCTGCAAACATCATCTCCCGTTTGGAAGAGTGCATTTCCGAGAATGGAAGACAATTAAGATCCTTCCTTTTTTTGGACATTAAATTTCCCAAGTGTTAGATTTACCATTATATATGTCGTAGTCTCATGGTGAAATACGTCATTTCGTGAAAAGCCTAGGCATTACATGAACTGCCGGCGTATCATGAAAATTCTTGTTATTACACATTCTGCCTAGGCTCTTCGTGAAGCGCCGGTCTCGCCTCGACGCATCGTGTTTCCAGTAAGCTGTACACCATCTGTCGCAATTTAGAGATTGACGGTTCATGAAATAACTACCGATGCACGGCAGATTGTGTTCTCTGATTTTGTTGCTATTTAACGTGAAATTGAAGCCAAAGAAAATCGATAGGGATGAGAATGGATTCGTATGACTGGTCTTACATGATGTCAAAAACAATTCAATGCATGGTCTTGGAATAAAACAACTTTGATGAATGATGTTGATCATCTTATCTCTAGATCCATGTCCACAATTAATGTGAATATCCTTTAATCTGTTATACACCGTGTTTCAAATTAACTCGGCACTATTACTATCTTTGTTATTACTGGTTTTACAAAATAGGTTAAATTAGCAAACTAGTAGTGTTTTTAGCGCTGATTAATATGCAATTAATAAAAAAACAATTGAATAATTTTCGAGGAAATTACAAATTTAATATTTTTGTTAATAGAACACCCTGTATATTTTTATTGTAAACGAAAGAGAAATGAATTCTCGACAAAAATTCTTATACACTCTTACATCAAAATACTTAAGATAAAGTAGATATTGACTAACGTTATACGGTCGCTTATTCGGCTTCACTTTGTAATTCTTTTTCACTTTTTTCTTCCATATTAAACAAAACAAAAAATAAGAAACAAGTGATAGAACACAATCTGCCGTGTATCGGTAGCCACTTCCTGAACCGTTAACATATAAATCGCGACACATCGTGTACAGCTTAACAAGAATTTTCATGATACGCCGGCAGTTCATGTAATGCCTAGGCGTTTCACGAAATGACGTATTTCACCATGAGACTACGACATATACACATAATTCGCCACAGTTACATAATTAAAAAGTTATTGCATAGGTACTCAAACTGCTCGGTGCTTTTTGCCAGACCTGGATACTGGATATGTCAATATATCGCTGTGACAAATGAAATTTACTTTAATTAGGTGTGTGAATAATAAAAATTATTAATGACAGCACCACTATCCGACTTCCTTTAATTGATACTATATTTCTTCACCAATTAACTATCCCTAATGGTTGGTGCCCCAATATTTAATTTTGAGAAAACATCATTTTGTTAACTTGACAAGTGAATTTAATACATTTTTTTAAATAAATACAGAAGAAGACAATAAAAATTTTGTTTATTTTTAAAAAGGAAATAGAAACAGAATTACAATAATTTAAAATAAGTACATTGAAAAAGGTAATTTTTTTTGACATCAGATTATGCCAGTTCAGCACTTGTACTATTCATGGTAGTGTTGATTTGATATAGAGTTTACCATATTTAACATATCCGGCTAGTGTTGCGCTAGTCCTTGGTTCGAATCTCACAGTCGGCAGGATTTTCCTGTAGTCTGGAGCTCAGTATCGAGCCCTGGTGACCACTCGTCGTTGGGTTCCTAATTATAGATGCTCTCCTCCGAATAACCGGCCTAGGAGGTAGAGTAACAAGGTCTTACACATGCATACCTATACATTTCACTCTACACATGGTGCAGTTTTGCAGTATGTAGGTAAAACGGCGCACCAACTTCGTAACCCGTAGTGACGGACCGGGTTGTGCATTGCACGCGTTAAGCCTCATACGTTAACGCACCAGCCTCGACACCGAAAGGTATAAGGGGTTACAGATAATACATACATACATAATAACTATGGAGACTAAGTCCTCCGCCACTGGAGTTATGAGTTAAGAGTTAATAATGTTTTGCACTAGTTTCATTTGTCACTAAAGGCCTAAAGTGGCTGGCGGAATGATTCACTATCACTGTTAATTAATGGTGGTTAAATTGGTAGTTTTCTTTTTAGTCTGTTGTGTATTGATTTTCTGCCTAAATTATAGTGCACTGCTCCACTACATCGATTAATGTTTTCGTCGAATTTTTTAACACTTTTAGTTATAAATTGTGAGGATGTCCGTTTCCCTCATTCCCTGTGAAGCTGTGTGTTCCTGACAAACCATTGGGCGTAAAAAATCGTTATTAATTCAAAGCTTCAATTTGAAGCTGATGCTCGAAAACAAAACCTTACTAACAAAAATTTATAACATAACAAACGTTAAGTAAAACATTAACTTCAAAAAATAAATCGTGACAAAACTCATGTTTTAATAAGCATCTTTAGAAAGCTGATCAACAACTCTCTTGGAGACTAACCCAAGTTTCTTTAAAATACCGTAAAAATTGCTGTAATAATTATAAAAAATCATAATTTATTTATAACAGTATTATACAGGGTGATTACAAAGTGACAATTTCGTGAAATACTGTTATAGAGAGAAATATTGCCATTCCCAATTTCTAAATTATTTAGATCGAAAATATGCCTTAATAATGAAGACGTGCACATTTTGCTGTTTGTATTAATTAATTAGTTAAATTTACTATTCAGTGTAAGTAGTCTCCCTGCCACCAATTGCCGTTTAATTAATTATTGACAGCTTTAGCTAATTCAAGAACAGCAAATAATATAGCACATAAAAGGCTACATTCAGACAAATTTCAGAGCCAACTGGATGGAGTTCTTTTTTAACCACCCTGTATAATGCATTCATACACCTAGCAGTCCTAGCAGACAGATAAATAGGAAATTTTGTTTAAAATCCACAAAAATTTAAATAATTTAGGATACACGTGGCGCCTCCACCATAATTATTTATATTGGGATTTTATAAATATCATTAATTAAAAATTTAATAATAATTGAAGCTGAATAAAATTGTTTATCGTCCATTACAAAAAGGGGATGAAGTGAAGCTGTATAAAATTGGATTAGTTAAGGACACGAAATAACAATCGAATGAGACAATCAAACCCACGAAATTCAACGAAGACTAGGCTTAACTTGGGTGGCCTTTGGCAAATTACGCTATATCTTTAAATCTGATATGCCAACCAACAAGTTTAAAAAGAAAGGTCTTCGATCAGTGTGTTTTACCTGTACTCACATACGGAGCTGAAACGCTAACGCTCACAGAAAGGTCTGTATCAAAAATCCGCATAGCCCAGCGAGCGATGGAACGGTTTATGTTGGGGCTGCCCTTGAGAAACCGAACCCAACGCTGAAATCGGAAGAGATTTTAAGAGACCTAGAGAAAATTGGATGCAAATGGCACAGGATCGTGAAATGTGGAAGAATTTAATGGAGCCTCTGTCCAGCAGTGGACTGCTCAGACTGATTAATGATGATGATGATTTAATATTTAATGTAGTAAGAAAATTGAAACTGTTGTTATTTAAGAAATAATTTCTAAAGATCAGTCTATTAGCAGAGCTCTTTAAAGACCGTTTTATTCTATTCGTGATTTTCCTCTGTTAATTTATAGGATCCTTTACAGGTCTACAAATTTAAATTCTAACTCCAATCGGATTTTTTCCTTGTGGTCAGTATTTTATATAAAAACAATAAAATTTAGAAAATGGTGACAGCTTTGTTAATATTAAGCGAAATTAATAGTTAATTAGTTCGAATGATTTAATAGCTATTTATGCAACGAGTTGCAAAATGGTGAAATTGTTCGTCGAGGCGAAGCCGAGATGAACAACACGCCATGTGATAAAAAGACATGTTTTGCAACGTGTTTCATACAAGATTTTATCCAATTCAGATAACAAAATGTAAATGCCACATCTTCTTAAAAAAGGAGTTGGGTCATCGTGATAAAATGGGAGTGATAAAATGGGAGCATATTTTGTAACTAGTTACAAAATGAACCACTTTTCACAACTAAAATCAATGTCGAAATGTTGACATTTCGTAACTGAATTGGATAAATACCATTTGTTACTCAGCTGGAAATTGAAATTATATTCAGTTGCATGATTTATGATAACTTTTGAATAAAGTTATTGAAAGCGTAGGCTACTTATATTTACCTAATATCTCGTGGTACAGGGTGTCTCTAAATTATAGCAACAAACTTCAACAGGGCACTTTCAGACAAAATTAGAGCATTTTGACTTGGCTTACCCACATCCTAAAATGAACTTCTTCGGAGATACGATCAGTCAAAGTTTGCTCTAAAATTTCAAGAACAAAGAAGCCAGTTTCTTCATAACCTTTATACTTTTGGAGATAATAGATTTTCTTTCAATTGTAGATCAAACTTTGGCCGTATCTTAGCAGAGGTGCATTTTTAGATATAAATAAATTAGGTTAAAGTGCTCTAATTTTTGATGAAAAATGCCCTGGCGATTTCTAAACAACTAAAAGTTTTTTCCGTACACAGTTTCAAGAAGTGTATTTTACTGATATTTAAACAAATTGAAAATTCAAACTTCAAGTCTAAAAATGTTCATATACGTAACTCTAAGCAGAAAAATATCTAAGAAAAAAAAATAAACCTAGATTCAATGCACTCCCTAAATATTTCCACATTTTACCTTCGTTCAGAAGAATTAACTTGGGGCACAAATAGAAAAGAGTTAAACGTCAATAAGTATTTCAAAGTACTAAAAGGACAAAACAAACGCTCTGAAAGGATTAAAAACGGACTTTTAAAATATTGCCAGGAAAGTGATTGGCATTTCCAACACTCTTTAGAAGGAAATAAAAGTGATGTTATTTCGTATGACCAGGTTCTTATTCCTTTTGTAATAAATAAAATAATAAGTAAAGTTATATTAACAAACAATGACTGACGTCACTGAACAAATAAACTTTCAGTAATCGCCTTCTTGATGAGCCTTTGTTAAACTTATGGTTTTCGTTTTGGCATTTTGCCAAAATCCTCTTGAATTTTATAGTTTATAGTTATAGTGGTTTCGCCATGTTTAAAGATTAATCTGAATAAATGATGGCTGATTATCCATCCGCACACACATTTACGGTAATTTCAAATGCACTGACGTTTTCAGTTGTTTGTCAGTAAAGACTGTTGAACCTATCGGCTCACAGGAAATCCCAGTAAGACTGATTAAAAATAGATTTGAATCTGAAAGCGGTTTTCTTTATACGTAAGCTCGTAACAAAACTCAATGAAACTGAAATCCGAAGAGGACGCGAGAGACAAACTTAGAGCAGACGTTTTCGTTTATTTATCTAAATTTAATTTTGGTAAACTGATAGTGTTGACCTTTTCGTGTTACGGTTAATTCAAAGAACCGCTGATTCCTCTTGGACGATCCAGTTTTAAAATTTTGATTATTTTCTAAGAGGTGGACGAAACATCTGCCTGCATTGACCCGATTTGCTTCTTAAGCTACTTAAATTATTTCTTGACGAATTTGTCGTTTGAAAGTCATTTACTAACAAGGTTTCTTTAAAAAAATAAGACCTTTAGGAAATTCTAAGTGTAAATAAAATTTGGATGGTGATAAACTACTAAAATTAATTTTTAACCTTTTGTTAGAATAATTTAACTGGAAATTTGATGCAAAATTAGTAATTGCACACTTCAACTTAAGAAAGAATTGCTCTGTGCTGCTGATATACAATCAACAGTATCAGAATTTATTGTCATTGATTGTAGGTTTCATAGTAGTATGACAAGGTTACTACCCTATCGATTAGAGGTTTCTGAACAGAACAATCGCGCCTCCCCCCATCCACTTAACGGACATTTAGCATTTTCGATGTATAATAACCTGCCCAGACTGTTCACCAAATGATAAAAAAATACAGGCGGTTTTAGATCATTTTTAATGTAACGTTTATTCAGACAATTCTGAAAAGTTTTATTTATCCATATTGTAAATATTTTACTGTCTGTCGCAAATTCTATCGTACTGCAAAAAGGTTCTTGAGAAATATAAGTAATTTATGAAAAGGATTCGTCACAATTAAGAGTGTTTCTTAAATTCCTTAAATACTGCATGAATGACGCAATTGCGTATTTTAGAATGATTAATTTGGTGAGAAGGAAAAAATTCGAATTGTAGGTACTCCACGACCTTTCTCAAAAGAACCGACCGGTGGACATAAGCAACCGTTTGACAATAGGTTTGGTTTTCAAAGGAGCGTTTCGAGGACACGTATCCGTGTCCTGCGAGCCGCGACCGACGCTTGAACGTGTCGGAGTGAAACACAACACCGCAAACATCGTCGAAGGCGAACAAGAAATCGGTAGGACGATGACGATGGTCAGTCAGGAGGAGTTTGTGGTTGATCCCGGTGCACCGTAAAAGCCAAGAAAGAGCGGCTAGCGTTCGAATCGGTGAATGAGTGGTCTTTGTGGCGTGACGAGGCACGTCCAGATCAGATGAGTGTCATGCAGAATGCGTGCGGTGGGAGCCGCGGGCAACCCCGACAGCAGCAGCAGCAACGGCTGACGTCAACGGCAGCAACGCGCAGTGGCCGGTCATCGACACCCAGCCGCCTTGGGCCATGCATCTACGCTCCTCTTCGCAGTACGAAACGCTCGATTTGCGATTTAGAGCCATCATTTTTAAAGAATCTTCATCACCACTCCAGTACGGGAGCTGCCAACGCCTCTCTCTTAAAACTCGGACATGGACAGCCGCGACCGCACCGGTCATCTCCGAGCACGGTGGTTTCCTACGGTGGCGACGGGCGCCGGCCGCGTCCTAGACACCGAAGCCTGCCTGCACGTTGCACCGCCCCACCTCCACCGACGCCGGTCGATATATACCATGTAGTGACAGTAGTTTTTTCGCTTACACGATAATTTTTCATTCCTAGGATAGGACGTTACCTCGGTGCAACGTTGCCGGAACAGGGAGCCAGATCGATTTTTACAGGGTCTGAAGACTGCGTCTGGTGTCGATATGGGAACACTGCACCGTTGCAGCGCCAAGTTTTCCAGTCTACCCGACTGCATCTCCCTGCGCTTTTCCGCCACGGTTCGCTACTAAATACCTGGATTCCGACAGAAAACTCGATACCTGTTTTCCTCGCGATTTAATCCTTTACTCGTAAACGCAAATTTATGAGGATAATGGTCGCATTTGTCACTCAAATTACCTCACTCTATAAAGGCATTTACACAAATCCAACTACACCGAATAAAGTTCTGAAAATCTCCATTATCTTTTAACCCCTCCCGTAGCTTCGCTAAATATACATTAACGTTCTCTAACTTTATTATGTTCTAATAACTTAAGCAGGAGCTTCAACGTTCATAATTAATAAGAAAATAAAACCCAGAACAATATACAACACATCCTTAGGAAATTATCTGGTTTAGTCTTCTAACATCAAGGTTTATTTTTGCTTCTGCTTGGCTTAAGACTGTACAACAAGCATCAAGTCTACCGCGCAAAATAGAAGAGCAACTAAATTTCAGCACATATAAAATGAAGTAAAAGTGTATAGTAAATCTTAAGTGGGAACTATGACAAGTTTATGGCAATTCTAAACTTCTCACTTGGTTCTAAAAAGTCTGCAAAGAATGCAGCTAAGAATATTCCATACGGTGTATATTATATTTAGCTACGTACGAAATAAACTAGAAAAACGAAAACTTTTCTGTAATTCTTCTTCAAGCTTTTCTTTTATAAAGGGCGAAACTATAAATCTATTACAGAACTAATGACTTAATCGATTACTCTACTAAGAGTGAAGCCTGGTTCGAAACAGATTTACATGATTTTATTTGAATTTTAAATAAGCTATAAATACATTTTGTACAAAAATCTGACTGATTATAATACTGTATACTAAGTAAGTGAGTTGCGCTCCATGAAATTATTTTTTCAGCACTTTCCTTTAAAAAATCTCTAATTTGCCATTGAATAAGCACCATCAAACTTTGCACAACATCAGATGAAATCCTACCACTGAACCACAGTTCTAGAGAAGCTTACGTCCAATTTTGTTGATTTTCCAGTCTTCCTCAATTTTCCGTTAAGTACAGATCAGTATCGTTCAAAGGGCTTTCATGGGTGCATAAGACACTTTGTTATCTCGAAACCATTGCCGTGTACTATTGGAATAGTATGTAGAGGCTAAATCCGGCCAGAATACTATAGGTTAGGTGTACTTTCTTGAAAAAGGAAACAACCTTTTTAAAAGCATTATTTGATGTACAGGGTGGTCCAAATTGGACACTTTTGATAGGAAACACCAATTTCATAGCTTCAAAACCATTCTTTTTACAAAAAGACTTGGGACACCATTGGATTTCTTTAAAAAAGTTCCTTAAGAATGTTTTTACAAAAACAAAAAATATTCATAAACAAATAAGTTACGGGGGTGGGTCAAAAATGCACAAAATTGAAAACCACCCTATATCTTCTAAACAGTTCAAGATATCGATGTGCGGTTTTCGGCATTCACTTTCTCACAAAAATCGAGCTAGTAAAATGTAGATTAGTTTTTTTCTAGCTCCTCTAGAAATTGGTGTTTCCTATCAAAAGTGTCCAATTTGGACCACCCTGTACATACACATCAGTGCCAGTACCACAAAAAGGTCACTCCGTTTGCCACGTTAACAAATAGCTTGCCATATCAGTTTTTTTGTGCCAAATTTTTAATTCCTATTGATATTTTTAACTTGCTTAAAGAAAACCTCTTCTCGATAAGCGTTGTAAAATTGATTTCCTGCAATTGTTGCAAAATTTGTTTTAGTATATTATGTAGGTTTCACAGTTCATAACAATGTTAACATCAATTTTTTTAACAGTTCTCGATATAACTCTTAGGACCGCTACATTATATGGTTTTCTTGATCTTTTTGGCACTATTTTTAATGTAAGTCCTAACAGGCAAGTTCGTTTAGTTTGAGTGACTATTAACCTGCAACATTGAGTACCTAATTCTTCTGAACTTATACATAAATATTCCCTTCAATGGTACAAGGTCTTTTTTTCTTCCACTTCCTGGATTCTGTTTGCATGTGTAGTATCGCGAAATTTCTTTATGACGTTACACACCACACCCCATACTTTAACAATTTTTAGGAACGAAATACCAGCATCTTATGTAAAATTGCAAATTTCTTCTCGCACTTAATCTTCCCTGGGTGACATCTTGAAAACAAATGAACAACATTATTTGAAATAAGTAACCTTACAAGGATATAGCTTGCTATTTTCAAAATTATCTATAGCTAACAGAGTATGCTTGAAAAGGTGTAATTTTTGTTCAGCCTTGTTCTTTAAACTAAGCAACTGTCGAGTTTGATTAAGGATTTAATTAGTTAACTAACTGACTATTCTAACCCATAGGAAGTAAACTAATAAGAATCATCAGAAAGTTAGTTGTTTCAATTATTTATTAACCTAAAATAGCCTTTATCTCTTTATCTTTATCTTTATCTCCTTATAAGTTCCTTAATGGGTTGGTTGCCAAATATTTGCTATGAAAACAATAGATTACGTTAACAAAGCCTTCCAAGGAAAACATTAGGAGATGGAGAAAATGACCCTAAATATAATGAAAATTGATTATAAGTTCGGGCAGTTATCTCTGCCTAAAGAATAAATTAAATGGAACCAGAAAACTACAACCATTTCTATTAACAAGGGTTTTCAATTGATTCCCAACTGATCAGTTCATTTTAGACTAAAAGGAACTAAACTTAATGGATTCAGTTATTTTCTTAATAAATACATCAAAAGTTAATTATTAAATAAGTCAGTAAGTTATTCGCGAAATGTTCACTTACACTTCGATTAACCACAGTAAAGCTGATAAATTCTTTAACAACTTCAGTTAACTAGTTAGAATTTGATTGACAAAATTAACTAACAAAGTTTTAAAATTTATAGTTCAGTTAATTGTGCACATAATATAATATCGCAGTTGAATGAATTACCGAATCTATGAAGTTGTGCGATTTACGCTTACCCATATCACAATTGCATCGGTAAAAATATTGGGTGATCGTTTTTATTGTGACAATGAGACTTTCTGCAGCCTTCTTACTTACACACGGACACTGTGAGTAAGCGTCGATAGCACGTGATCGCTCCATTGGTTCTATAATTGAAGCATAGTAAACCATCTGAAGTATTTCCACGACAGTGAATCAGTAATGTAACTAACAACATAGTTTAACCAACCGATTGCTCGACGAGTATAATGTTAATGCACCATTCAATCCATCATTTCCTAATATAGTGAAGTAAAATAAATAAATAAGATATTTATTTATTCAAGTTATTATTCGTCGGTATAATAACGGTTGTTATGCATCTTTAATTAATGGTTATTTAGCACCGCCAGTGTTAGGTAAAGTGCAAATAAATTAACTAGATATTCAATTAACTGCTTAATCAGTTATGCAGTTAGGCATATTAGTCAATTATTGGAATGAGTGGTACCTATTAAAAATTATTAAACAATATTCAGTGAATTTTTATTCGTCTAATTCACCTTTATTAATAGTTAGTTAAGTGATTAACAAAACGTTTTCCGGACTGGAACCGTGTCATTGTTGAGAAAGGATAACTCAACGTTTCGCTCACTTTTTTAAGGGGCTTCTTCAGGAGGAAGGAGTAGCACTAAAAGAGCATGGTAACTCAACGTGTCAACCACACCAGATGAGAAACTCTTTTAGCAAGAGGAAGAAGGGTAACGGTAACTCAACTTGTCAACCAAGCCAGAGGCAAAACCCTTCCTCCTGGAGAAGCCCCTGTCTCAACAATGACATGGTCCCAATCCGGACAACGTTTTGTTAATACTGACACTGACCGTGAAAGTCTTCGAATTCGTTAGTTAAGTTATTAATAGAGTAATTAATAATTTTATCCATTGTTATTCATTCAAAAATATTTAATGAATCGATGAGCTACTAAGTATTTAATGTAGTAATTCTTATATCGCCGAAGTGCCCATTGGTTAAGATACTCGACTAAATCGTGGAGGTCTTAGGTTCAAATCCGAGTCGTAGATCCGACGTTGTGACATATCCAGTAACCGAAAATTACTGGGAACTGAAACACAGTGGTATAGTGGGGGGAGGCGTGATGCTTATCATACCACCCCGTACGCTTAACATGCGAAGCATATCGATTATAAAGGCGGCTTGGGGGGACTTAGGACTTAGCCCTCCGTATTGCCGGTCACACTACCTCACGGAGAGTCAGTAGCGACACCTTTGCCTTTATTAGTCACCTCAAATAAGTAACTACACAACTTAATGATATTGGTTCAAATACAACTGATTAAATAATTAGCGATTAGGTGGGTGTCCCAAATTCAGACATGTTTAGGAATTTTTGTTACATTTTGTACAATAAAAGGAATACCTATACAAAGACCCTTGTCGGATAATTTTTTTTTAACTATTAATGTTTTCCGAAGATATCTAACCATTGATTTCAATTAAAAGTTTGTGGCAATTAATATGACTAATAGTTTTGTCTAATGTTGTCAATATCACCTAATTCCGACAAAAAAATACAATTTGTCCCCAAAATCAGACATGTTAGTGAACCTAATTCCGGCAGTGATCCTAAGTCAGACATTTGGATAACATTATTCCGACAAATACAAAAGAATGCGTTTTATTTTTATTTTTTAGTATACAATATGAAATAGAACAGTAAAATATTAAAAAGAAACAAATTAAACACAATTTAATAATAATTACAAAAATGAACGCCAGTACCAACCATAAACTCCCCCCAGCTTTAATTATTATAAATTTGAACAATACTCAATCAGAATAAAATAATATCTGACATTAAAGATACTCCTTTATCTCCTTAACAGAAAAAAATCCTCTTTTATTTATCTCCGTAGGAGGCTCAATCTGTCTCACAACTTCGTGATAGTCATACCAAATTTCATCTTTAGGATTTGGCCACTTCCATCTATCTACACCAGCTTTGGCCATTGCTTTGGCTAAAATTTTTTCATCATCTTTATTGATAATTTCTGCCGGATAATATTCGTCCAAATAATTCACGATTATGTAATCGCCAATTTGTAAATCACCAACAGAAGGGACTTCTCCTTCTGTATCAACAGTGTTTTGATGTTCTGTTTCATCTTCATCATTAGATATATCGTCTTCAATCTCTGGAACCCCTTCTATATTTTGTTGGCCAATTTTTCTTCTTGGTTTTCTAACTTTTTCTTCCCGTAATTTCTTATTTTCTTCCCTTTTTCGTTTCCTTTCCTCTTTTTCTTGAATGGCTTTTTTCTGTTGTTCTTCTTTTTTCGAGAAATATTCTCTCCAAGCATCAGAGGTGCCAACAGAAGGAACTTTAACTCGAGTATTACGGGATTTAACTTTTTTAGTTGGTTCAGGCCAGAATAGCGATTTTTTGAATGGAGACGGTATAACAATTCCTGGCAACACCAGGGAATGTGTAGTATTCTTGCCAGCATCCCCAATTACCTCTTTTTCGACTGCTGACTCTCTTGGTTGCACATTTGCAATGCTGTTTACCGGTTTTTCTGGCGTCTTCTGAATATTTTCTATTTTCTCTTCCATAGTGATGTTATTATCTATTTTTATCGCATTAGTTTCTGTTTCCTCAACTTCAGTTGTAGCAGGTGCTGTTTCCGTTGCTACATCTAACATATCAATGATTTCCTCTGTTTCCATCAAATTTACTTCTCTTTCTGGAACTTCTATGGCAGGTTCTGTTATAACGTATACTTCTTTTTCAATATATACCAGAGGAGGTGTTTTTTCAGTTGTCATATTCGTCTCTTCTGTTTCAATAATGACTCTATCATTTACATGACCTTCCCCAGTATCGTCGTAAACAACTAAATTTTGCCAACCTTCTTCTAAAATTAAACCCTCTTCTATATCTATTATAACGTTCGGAATATTTTCTTTAGTATAAGATAAACCAGATTTTTGGTATATTTTGTACCAAATATCATACAAACTCTTATCTTCATTTTTACCGGTCCACTCTCGACCCATTAGTTGATAAAAGTTATTAAGAACTACTGGTTCAACATAAGATTCAAGATATCTCAAATGTTGTATGATCTCTGGATCTTGTGTTTCTTTATCTTCGTTTAAGTTATTGGTATCTTTAGTGAGCAGTCTACTGTAGTCTATGTTTTCGGCATCAAAAGGGAAAAGACCGCATGATTTAAAAGAATTTTTAAAAAGATTTTTCAAGTCTGGCATTGATTTCAGAGCGCTATCTAAAACGGGGGCAAATGCACCTTTCGTCAAATGTTTGTAGTTATTTTCTATCTTAAATTGTTTAACTTCTTTCTGCCACTTCTTTTTTAAGGAGCTAAACAGCCCCACATCCAGAGGCTGTAAGACGTGAGTGGAATTTGGTAGCAAACTAATTACGACAATTTGTTTTTCCCTACAAAATTCTGTCAGAGGTAACGTAACGTGGGATTTATGGCCGTCTAAGTACAATATTACTGGAAACTCGATGTTTTCAGATACAAGCCAAGGATAAAAAATGTTCGTCACATATTCAAAAAATGATTCGGATGTCATCCATCCACTTGTTGATTTGCCAACCCCCCAACCTTTAGGCACATGTGACACTATATGCTTCGGTATCCTCTCATAAGAGTACATCACCATGGGAGGAGCTAGTTGGCCAGCAGCATTGCCAGTAATGAGAACAGTCAAGCATTCTCTATCATCACCAGATCTATCATGTACTGACTTAATTCCTTTCTTGGCAAGGACTTTACGTCCTTTTGGCGACAAAAAAAATGCAGATTCATCCGTATTGAATATCCGTTGAGGATCAGTAATATTAATATTTGATGAAATAAAGTAATCCTCTATTTCTCTGTGCCACTTTTGAATCTTACTTTTAGTTACTCCTGCTCGAGATGTACTTAAGTTTTGTGCTATTCGTTCACTAATTTCAGGGTGTCTATTGCAGAATAATTCATACCAGTGACGGCCTGGTCTTCCATCTGTAAAGTTGTTAGGACGTCCCAAATTTTTCACCAAAAGTGAGACGCTATCTAGCAGTTGGTCCTTTATGACAGGAAAACCCATGCGCGCCATATTAATTATCCATTGGGCCAATAAATTTTCTTCGTTCAAAGTTAAGACTGAAGGTGCTCCACTTCGACATTCTTCAGGATAAATGCCCTTAATCTTTCCAATAAGAGTAGTTCTGGGGATCTTATACTGCTTTGCTGCAAATGAACAAGATGTGCCGCTTTTTATGGCATCCAAAGCACACCTTAAATCATCCTTGTTATACTTGCAGTTTTTTTTTGTCGCCATCCTGTAAAAAAGGGAACACAAATACTACAGAAAAATCATAAGTTAAAATAGTTGAAAATCAGTATAAAGTCCTTTTACTTTAATTGTACATAATTCAGACATTTCATGTCCTCAATTCCGACACCCCTGTCGGAGTTCGGATGCAAAGTCGAAAATCAACCGACGCATATAGATATATATAAATTATGTTATTCTAGGTGGAAAGAAAGAGAAGGAACCATATCTGTTGCTTTTTATTATGTACCCATTTCCGACATCCAATGTCTGAATTGCGGAACACATATGTTAACTTGTACCTAATTCCGACATCATATACATTTTAATAATTTGGAGGTAAAAATGGAAATACACTATGTTAAAATGAAAATTTAAAGCCTTTTTATTGGGCCTATATAAAAATTATCCGTATGTTCTTAACTATTTGTATCTTACAGCAAAGCAAAAAGTAGTCTAAATCTGCTTACCTTATAAGAAAACTGTTACACTTGAATACAATATACTATTCACAAGACGTGACTAACTTCTAGGTTATATGTTAACCGTTGAAATGTCGGTAAAACAGGAAACGATTTTGAAATGAAAAATATAATGCTTCCTTGTGTCACAAGATGTCTCGACACATTTTTTAATATTGTAGTTTTCTTATTTTAAACAAATAACTAGAAACATGTCCGAATTCCGGACAGTGTCTGAATTTGAGACACTTACCTACTATTAATGTTTCAGTTACAGTCAACAAATCTTCATTTTAATATTCACTTAATCAACATCTCATAAATCAATTCTTCACTTATGCGATTAAATGAAGGTTTAGATATTTTCAAGAGTTAAAAATTTATCGGTAGAGGAGCGGATGGCCATGTGCAAAAGGCATTTCGGGTTCGATTCCCGAGACAGACGATATCCCTGCAGAAATTTTAAAGGTCCTACGCTTCTCCGTTCTTTGGAATGCACGTTAAACCGGCGACCCCGGTTATCATACCAACACCTTCGATAAATTACCCTCGCAACATTGCGGATCGATCTTCTTGGCCTCTTTCGACGGGTAAGGTTAGTCTCCTACCCAGCATACCTGTAAACAGGGCTAACAGAACTCATAGTTATGAGTTAATAGCAGGCCATTGGCCTAGGCTTCGGCCATAAGAGGAAGAAGAAGAAGAAGAAAAATTTATCAACAGAACAGTTTAATGAACTAACTATCTGATGACTTCAAACACGTTAATATATAGAAAAGAAACTAACTTCTTTTTCTTCTTTTTATTCTTCTTCATATTCTTCATCTTCTTGCTCCTCTTCTTCTTGTTTTGCTTCTTTTCTTCTTCCTCTTGCTTTTCTTCTTTTCCTTTTTTTTCTTGAATCTTTATTTAGTCTAACACGCTTTATTTTACATTAATAATTCCAATGTTGAAAATCAACTCTCGATCCATACTACTATTGTCGTCGGCTCACGAGTTGGCGTGAGCTAGGAATGCGGCCCAAGACGACCTTCCGAGAAAATCTTTGTACTTAACACGGGAATCCCGTCATTACTATTCAAAGTTGTATTTTCTTCTCAGAAGTGAAATCCCTTTACCTCAGTCCCCCGACGCCAACTCGTCAGCCGAGGACAATACATCATACCGTTAAATGAGACATAATTCAAGTTTTCAATTTCAAATTTCAGTAATTTTATAGAACTAAGCGTATTGCATATCATGATAATATATTATTCAACCAGCGTGTTACAATAGCTATGACTCAACGAGGGCGAGGTTTGCGACAAGAGCGAAGGTAAATGTTGTTATACCTACTCTACAGAGAGGTCAATTTGAGTCATATCTGCACAAGTTTCCATTACTACTCTTCTTGTGCTTATCCGCTATCGGATGTTGGCGATTCCCATGGCTATTTTTACTTTTTACTTTGTTGGTAGATATTGTACTATAGTTGTAGTATTAAACCAATTTCTCAACCAAAAGATTCTATGCCTACCAGTCCCTCGTCTTCCTTTTATCATCTCTTGCATTATCAGTTGTTATAGCTCGAATCTCTCGAGGTGTATCACTATATGCCCAAAACACTCAAGCTTCCTTTTTTTTATAGTTTGACAATTTCAACTTCTTTCTTTAGTCTTCTCAATACTTTGTTTGTTACATATTCAGTCCCAGGAATTCTGTCGACTCACATTTCGAACGCTCACAATTTCCTTGTACTGGCTCCACCAACATCCATGCTTCTACCTCATGTGGAGACTGAAAATTATTGATATTATTCAGTGTGTTCACGATCGCTAATCTTGCCCGCTTGGCTGTGCATATCTTATAAGAATTGGTTAAATTACAAGAGCATCTTACTAGTATACTAGCCTACTATAATACACATTCAAACTTTGGACTTTTTACTTAATTTACTTAACTGAACTGAAATTTTCAGTTTCCAATTTTTGTTTATAACTTTTTTATTATCAACAGAAACAGAAAACGGTTCTGATCCTATTAAGCTACTTTTTACGGAGATTTCGAATCCTAAGTTAAATTGTTTGTAAGTCGCCAAAATATCGTTTACAAGATCCCCATGCTCGTCCGCTTATCTTGGAGGCACTGTATCGTGGCTTTTTAATTTTTTTCAATAAGCAGAACGCCCATGCTCTTGCGAGTTCAACAAAGACACTATACTCATGTGCTGCATGTACGATTTTTTCTGCAACAGTAAGAATTTGTACGATTTTAACATGATTGAAATTGACATTTTAAATTGGACGGTTGTGACCTACATGACATTGCTTAAAAACATAAAACAACGCCAAAAAGTGCCATAAGAACGGTATTATAGTCTGTTTTTAAAATAGGGGGAGCGTTTCAAATTTGCCACGCTAAAATGTACACACGCTATTGGCTCTGCGCGCGTCATTTTTACACGATGCGAATTTCTGTGTTTTGTTTTGACACATCAGCTGCTCGAGGTATGCATTTACAGGCCAGTTACCGGTTGTTAGTGTTCTCAGTCTCTTTCTATGTCATTTCGCAAGTACCTAACAAAACAGTTCTTTTCAAAACTAAATCACTGTTTAAAGTTGATAATATGGCAAACATTTTCTAGTGTCTTCTCTGGTAACATTTATCGAGTGAATGTGACTTTTATATTTACTCCTCCTAGTTTCAAAACAGACTATAGTAAGATAATAACGTAAACAAAATCGCAGCATTAACGCACGCTTCTTATACCGCCAGGTTTTGCCCAGTTGTTCATAACCTCAAGCAACATTTTGTTGTTTACATTTAAGCTGTGGGTGTCAATTTGTGAATTTTAACTGAAGCTCTACGACACACTTTCATAACAATTTCAAATCCAGCTTAAGTTTTTTTTCTTTAATACTCTATCCTTTAGTAAGTATTAAGTAAAGTTCACCTTTACTCACTATTAAAAATGTAAGTCGCTACTTTACTCACAGTTTTAGAAAAAAAATAATTTTTTACCGAAATTTGCTTCATTACTGTTTAACTATGGAACCATAAAGCCAGATGGAAGATTTCTATTTGTGAAAATACACCTGAAACATAGACTATAGATTACTACATTTCTGAATTAAAACAGTTTGACAGCGTTAACGCTACGTGCGAATATTGAGAAGTATTCACATCATTATTATTCAGTTCGAGTCCTTAATGCTCGCATTAAATTGTCGAAACTGTTAAACGGTTAAGCATACGTATATATAGTAATCTGTTTAGACTGAAGCATCCAATAAATAACGTAAATTTAAAACTCGGTACTATGATATATTACGTTCGAGAATTTCAAAATGTAATTCGTACCATAATCATAATACGAATATAAAAATGGTTTATACGAATGCTCAAAAAAGGTGAGCAAAACTCTTACGGTTTAACACCCAGAACAGATTTTATGGCACAACGTTTGATGCAGATACAAGAAAACATGAGCGATTAAATTTAAAGGATCATTAATCATCGTACTGCTTTTTTAAATACTAATTTTTAATAGGCACGTGATACAAAAAACTTTGCGAACGAACGATTTATTATATTAAATGAATACAGTAACAAAATTTACGACTGTTAATTATTCAGATGTTGTATCAGTTCTATTATAGAGAATGAATATATCACAGTAAGACACTTTTTTATCGTAAGCTCGTTTATTACACCCATAAAAGACATTATTTTAGTTATAAACATAATTCATTATATCTTTAGTGATGTTAGAAATGACAATTTTTGAAGCTTTGGGACTTAAAAACGGTTTTCAAACGGTGCTCGACTTTTTTGTAGTTTTCTTTTGTCAACCACGCCATGCTTTCGCCTTTTTCGGAATTTATACAAATTCCTTTTGTTACAATTTGTACGTTTCGTGACGTCATAATTACAGTTTGGGTTAAAAAGAAATAAACAACCGTGGTGGAAATGGTGCCCATTTATATAATGCATTTTACAAGATGCCGCCTTCCCTCTTGACTTTAATATTCTCATCATTAATGCATTATCATTCGAATTACCGATAGGAGTGCGTTTTATGCACCACGAAACGACAATGGCACAGCATGGAAGATATTCGCGACGTCGAGTTTTAAGAACGACGCGTGCATGCCTCTTGACAGAAAAGAATTTCAGTCCTGGAATATTCTTGTACGAATGTCGACCCCGTGTTCACTGCCCTGGCTAAATATAACAAGAATCGTGCATAAACCAAGCGTCGCTTCAGCGTCTCCAATTGCATTTCTCTCTGTTTACAAATATTTACTATGCACTATATTTAACAGTACACTCACCATTAGCCTTGCAGTTTTTAAGTGTTTGCTCTTTTTAATTCGTCACCTGTTGGTATTTATTTTACTTAACTGAAAGGAAACAAAAATTCTATTTTCAGTAAAAAATACTCTGTCAACTTAGCCTAATTAAAGCAGACACAGCAAAATGAACCGTTCTGACCTAAAAATTTTAGAAGTTCTTTCCAGTATGGAATTGCATTTCACCAGGCTTTAGGATGCAGCGATGTCAAGGCTCCTTAAAGTTGGTGTTTAATTATAAAACACAAAAGTATTAAATTTAAACTAAATATGTGGTGTTTCGAATTATTAAAACAGATACCTAATAATAATAATGAATCATGTCCTTCTTCTTAATTTACAAAATTCAAAAAGACATTTGATTTTCTCGTACCTTGATTCCTTGATAGTCGACAACGTAGTGGATAGGCCGCTTCGTCTTTATTTGGGCCATGATTAACCATGGAAATTCTGCTGATTTTATTAGACACAATTTAGATTTTGACGAACATTAATGTCAACGGATATAGTCTTAATTTAAGCTTCACGGAGATTGCCAAAAAATTGACAACAATTAATTTTATAACAAGCTCAATAGCAATAAGTACACCAAAAATAGATTCAATAACATTGTTTTATTCTGTCAAAATAACTTTTAACTTAAAATACTTTAATCGTTAAATTACTAGAAATACAAGGCAAATGAAAATGTTACTCACAAACAGGCTTTGGTAAGCGGCCCTTTAGAGGTAAGCACAAACTACTATTAAACGAATTTCCTCTGGAAACACCTAACACAAAGTTACAAAAGGCAAATATTCTCATAACAAAAATAAAAATATAAATTAAAAGAAAGTCAGTTTTTTATCAATTTAGCCACTTTGACAATGCTGCAGATTTTTGTAAACCGATTTAAATCTATTTAGATGCTAATACGAAGCAGTGATAAAAAATCAATAACTAAGCAACATAAATCTTTCAGTATTTTGCAGACGCTGACGGTGCTCTTTTCGAGTACTGAATTTAAAAGATCTACATAGCATGTGGAGTTACAAAGTTTGGTGAGACGAAAGAGGAATATTGATAGAACAATAACCCTTTGCAGCTGTAACGTTATGGCAGAAATTCGCGCCAACTAAGGGTTAAGGTAAAAGTGTTTCAAATCAATAAGCTTGTTTAACATTCAAGGTGAATGGACACGATTCTAAGGATCAAAAGTTACTAATTATTTATAAAACACGAATAAAATTTAAGTAATAGTGCTGACGGTGAAGATGATGATGGTGAAGAATTACAAAATTATTTCTAGATGAACAAGATCTTCTAAATATAAAGATACAATCGCAACTTTGAAGTTATAAAAACCCTGCATGAATGGATTTTGTTCCTACCGTTGTGTTACGTTATCACCAAAGGAGTAAAATTAGTCAGTACTATTTAAAACATCACACAAGCCAAAATTAGAAGAGAACAAGAATTGATGGAATTAATTAATGGGATAATTTTCTGGAAAAAAATCGCAACAAAAGTATATAACAACCAAATATCAAAGTTTCCAACCTTAGTGAAACTCTTCCTGAAAGCCGACTGAGACAAACCAAATTCTTTTACCAAATTATGAAAATACATCTCTAGAAAAAGACATAGTATAACTGAGTGTACCAACAATAACAATTGGGAATGCAAGTCACAAATTATAACTTACGCTTACGCCAACAACCCTTTCTTTTAAACGAAATTAAACAGCCAGTTTGTGATGCCAGCTTCTTGGACCTATTCCTACGCAACTTATGAAGAAATATAGGCACAGGAAAGGAAAAGAGAAGAAATGGAAAATGATAATAAAGCAACGATTTGGTTTAACAAATTGTGGATCATTAATCCACAATTTGTTAAACCAAATGTGTTCTGTGGGATGGCAAAGAAAGATCCTTAAAAGAAGACAAACAGAAAATAAAAAACTAATAAAACAGGCAAGTAGATGGACACACATGACACCCCAAGCATACGAAAAATGAGTTAATCACAAATAATACTATAGACTTTTAAAAGATGGAGGAATAAAAACCAACGAGACAGAGTGAAAAAGATAATAAGAGATAGCTGGACAATGTTTGGTGGGAAAATGGAAATTAGTAGTAATATAAAGCTATTTTACAACGTACTGAGAAACACCAGAAAAACAAAAACATGCCACAATCTGACCGTAAAGAATAGGGAAGGAGAAATAATAACAGATCAGGAACAAATAATGGTGAGATGAAAACAACAAGACCTATAGGGAGAGGCGCAGAACGAAAAGATAATGAAATTCAAACACCAGAAGACAATGCAGAGGAGGAAGAAACAGAGTCGATAACATATGAAGAAGTTACAGATGCAATCAAAACGCTTAAAAATGGAAAGGAACCTAGACATGACAAACTAACTGCAGAAATGCTGAAGCACATGGGACAAGAAGGAGAAGAACTTTTTACAAAAATATGTAATAAAGCTTGGAAGGAAGGATTAGTACCGGAAGATTGACAGATAGGAGTGATAGTGCCCGTACTTAAAAAATGCGATATAGAGAATGTAGTAACTACAGAGGCATAACTCACAACATTAAAAATATAGAAACGGACACAAGAGAAAAGGCAAAAAATACACAGAACCAACTTTAGAGGAAGCCCTGAGCGCATGTAGGAAAGGAAGGAGCGTTCACGGCCACCTTTTTACAGTACAGGAAATAACACGAAATGTTTTGAGAAACAAAAGACAAAAACATGCGTTCATAGATTTAGAAAAAGCCTTTCATCGAGTCAAGAGGGAAGAAGTGTGGGAGAGCATGAAGAAAAGAATAGTGAATAACCAACTCATAAGAGCAATAAAAATAAACAATAAAAACTATATCATCTTCTAGAATAAAGCATCGCAAGAATTCCAAACAAAAAATTGACTTAGGCGGGGAGGAGCGTTGAGCCCTACTCTGCTTAATATATTTATAGAGGTGTGCAAACCCAGTCTGAAGAAATTAGCCATAGGCAGATGATGTGGTAATTATGGCTAGTAGAATTATTACAGAATAACTTGAATATTTGGAAAGAAGCATTAAAGAAGACTAAATTTTATAGTGAAAAAAAAGATATCAATGAAGACAAAAAAGTATTTAAAACAGTGTAGAGCAGTGATTCCCAAACTGGGGTCCGAGGACCCCCAGGGGTCCGCCAATGTATATCAAGGGGTCCGTGCGAAGACTTTAATTGACTTACTTACTTTTTGACCACTTTCCTTGCATGGCAGAGTTTCTTCAGAGTAATAATTTGAATATTTCACGCCAAATAGTAGGTACTTATTATTAAATCCCATTTAGAACAACTTGAATCTCAGTTACGAGAATACTTTCTAATCCTAGAGGATCAAAGTGAATGGATCAGAAACCTGAAACCCATTTGCAGATAGTTTATTAATAACACAGCTGTCGTTAACATCGAAAGAAGAAGATGATTTGGCAGATCTTTCGTCTGATAAAACATTGAAATCTGTGTTTTTGGAATCTTCCCTGCCAGATTTTTGGTTAAGGGTGAAACAGAAGTATCCAGAACTTTCACAAATGTTACTTCTAACACTATTCCAAACCACTTATTTATGTGAAAAAGGGTTTTCTCAGCTTACGTATATGAAGTCAAAGTATAGAAACCGACTTACATGAAGATGATTTAAGGCTGAAGGTGTCGACTGTAAAACCAAACATCGCAGAACTTACTACACAGAAGCAACATCACAGGTCTCACTAAGTTTCGATATTAAGCCATTTTTATTTTTGTAATGCGAGTTAATATTAAGTTACATAATATTGGATATAAGTGGGTATGTAATTAAATAAAATAATAAAAAATTAACTATTGCAGTTGCTTGATTTTTATATTTTGGTGAGTCAAAGGTAGGGGGTCCACAAAAAAAATTCAAATCACTTGGGGGTCCGCAAGTAAAAAAGTTTGGGAACCACTGGTGTAGAGGCCAATATTGACTTATGGCAACGAAACCTGGATAGTAACGAAGCAAATGGTTTGTTCTTATGGTGAAATTTCGTCACCATTTATCACAACGGGTAGAGTTAATTAAGACATTTACGTTCAAGAGTGTTTAGATAAACGTTAAACGCCATTTTTCGGAACAAATACCATTTAAAAGCCTATTTTGGCTTGACTTAGCAAGCAGTCACTATGGAAACAACGATAAAATTGTATGCATGCAACAATGTTCAAGGTACCAAACGCCCTCTAACCATGCCCAATTGAAATTTTTTTGAGCAATAATGAAATGCAAATTAAAAACAAATCAAGGTCTTCAGTGTCCAAAAAGTTAGCGCCCGATACTGTATAAAAACGTATGTCTAATGTTAAACGGGAGATGTTCGTAGGTTTTGTTAATTTACTGGGCGAAATCTAGGCTTGAGGATGCCAGGTTCTTCAACGCGCATGGATTATTTTTTTTAATGTATTGGAGGGGAAACCTTCCAAAGGGGTCCCTGCGAGAAGATCTTCAATTCCGCGGGGGGCTGTGGGATTTCTACCCACTAAAACCCCTCCCTGGATGTGAAGACGTCATCCCGGAACCACCGGAGCATTACTCCGGGATGTCTTCTTTTGCCAGTTAATTTAACCTCTCTATTCTGTTGTTTCTATTACCGCCGCCTTCTTTCATCCTCCTCCTTTACCCTTAGGATACTCGTGATCATTTTTTTAATTACCTCCCAGTTTTCTTTGCTTTCGATCATTATGCCTATGATATTTTCCATTTCTATCGTTCTGCCCACCCCCGTTGTTGCTTGGATCCGTTGCTCCTCCTACCTTTCGCACGCAAAGAAGGTGTGCTCAGGGCTATCGATCTGGGTACAATACCAGCACTGGTCTGCCTCCTGCGTTTTAATTCTTTTCAAATAGGTTCTGAAACAGCCATGCCCATTCAGAAATTGGGTAATGTAGTAATCCACCTCGCAATCCTTTCTACTTATCCACTCCATCTCTGTGCCCACATGTCAGCTAAGTCGTTCATTACCTGAGTTTTGTGTTCTTGACCGCTTTCATATCCCTGCTTCTTACCCTCGACCAGCAAATCTACTGGTGTAATTCCGGCTACAGTCTCGCTTGAGATAGTCCTGTATCCGCTACATACACCAATAGCAATCCTTTTCTGCTGTTCAAGCATCATTCTCTTGTACTTTGCCTCCCTCAGCTTCTCAGCCCATACTCGTGCCGCGTACAGCGTACAGCATTATCGAGTGCACCACGGAGCTCAGCACCTTTCTCTTGCCGGCTTTGCGTCCCCGTACATTCGGCATGAGTTTGCTTAATGCCTTAATTGTTCTCTCTGCTTTTCCTGTGACGCATGTCAAGTGGTGTTTCGTATTGTTATTTCTTGAGAATATTACTCCCAAGTCCCAGGTATTTCGCAGATTCCTTCGACCTTACTATTGTTTTTTCCATTTCTATAGTTACCTCCGTGAATTTACTCCCGCCGCCTGCAGTCTTTTAGCTCTTATTGCTTCGCCAATATTTATTAATGTCGTATTGGTATTAACCACTATCGACTCTTTTGTTTTGGCTGTGACTATCACAGCCGTGTCATCCGCGTAGCCGATAAACTCAACTCCCTCTGGAACCTCTACCCTCAAAACGTCATTATAGAAGGCATTCCAAAATATAGGCCGCAGTACTGACCCTTGCGGAACTCCGCATGTCATTTTCATTTCCCCTATGACCATTCAGCACCACCCTACTAGAATTTTATCGAGTTCATAGGTTCATTTTTAATAGTAATAGTAGTAATAGTTTTTTATAGTAATATACTTTATATTATGGTTTAAGCGTACTTTAGATAAGCAAATTTGAAGCTAATTATTTTATTTCTTTTTATAGGGAAGCTCGTTGGCGCAGTGGTAAAAGCGCTGGTCTCCTAACTAGGAGTCTTGGGTTTCAATCTCAGGCAGTGGTAAGGATTTTTATAAGGAATTTCCTACTGTTTGAGGTCGGTACTTGGGCGAGTGAAGCCATTTAATCGTCTGGTTACCATTAACGATTCTGTCTGCAAATTGGTCAACTGCAGATAGTAACGAAACGCAAACACTATACACTTAATACAGGCTCACAAACTCTGCAGGAAGCAACGGGAAACTACTGCAGAGAACACATTTCATTTAAAAAATGTGGCTTTGATCCCCTCAACTGGCAGCCAAACCGCCACTACGTGATCTCCTGGCTACAAATGCCATACGTTAAATAACTAAATAAATAATTTCTTTTTATAATGTCGACCACCTTTTATGTACCAAAAGCCACAGTTTCCTCTAACTACAAATTTACTGCATCTCACCGCATACTACTAATGCCTTTTCACTTTATTAACTTATCGCTCTGCATTTGTCTTTTATACTAATTGCTGGGGATTTTCACAACTTTGCTAAGCCTCATAAAGCGGATGTGCCATTACGTTAACGAACTATTTCAAATATTCCTTCTGACGTGTCAACTGCAGCAGCACGCCATTTTATAGATGATTGTACACGTACAGTTTTACTTATATAATTTTTTTTTAATTTTACATTTCAAACGTGAAATACTATATTGTTTCATTAGTACAAAAAATGCATGATTTCTGGACAAGTAAGTCTTACGCGTCCCGAAAACGCATTTTTTGTGCGAATGAAACACATTATTTTTTCTCCAACTACTCATAAATTCGGTAATATGACTTATTATTTAAGCAGGCCACTCACTAGGGAGCATGTTGGGCAACATACTCCTCAACGTGCTTGTCAACAAAACTCTGTAGCTCACACATTCAGGCAGCATGTTTAGCAACTTCAGTTGACAAGACGCGAGCTAACGAGTGAGTAAAGCAGGCCACTCACTAGGGAGCATGTTGGGCAACATGCTCCTCAACGTGCTTGTCAACAAAACTCTGTAGCTCACACATTCAGGCAGCATGTTTAGCAACTTCAGTTGACAAGACGTGAGCTAACGAGTGGGTAATAATTATGGTAGTGTTGCCTAGCAAGAAAAAGTGGCAATTGCAGTAGGCTTGACAATAGCAATAGAAAATAAAAGAAAGAAAAGAAGAACATGGGTAAAGGAATGCCTTTTAAATCGCAAAAAATACTCTCACCTGAATTTGTTGCGAGAGCTGAAAACTAAAGAACCGAAAGACTTTCAGAATTATTTAAGGATGGATGATACAGCATTTGCCACTATATTAAATCTTGTGGGGCCTGAGATTGAGAAACGTGATACTAAATTAAGGGAATCGGTCGGTGCAGAAGAACGATTAGTAGCAACATTAAGATTTTTGGCTACCGGAAGGAATTACGAAGATCTTAAATTTAGCACTATCATTTCTCCACAGCTGCTGGGGCAACTGATTCCAGAAACATGTCTTCAAATTTATTATTATTACTTTCCTAAGTTCTCTTCTGAATGAGGCTCTTAAGCTCTTTTTTATCGAAAAATTCTTTACTTGCGTTAGGAAAAACACTTTTACATTTTTCTATTAAGGCATTCATTACCTCATGTTTTAAATGTTTATTCGAATAATCTTTTCCCTTAACGTCCCATAAACACGGAAACGATTGATATTCCTCGATGAACTCTTTCCAGAATTCTTAGTTGTCACTGAAAGACAGCGTGTACGCAAAACATTAACCACAGTACGTTGCAGATAGTTTACAAAATTGAGGTTAAACTGAATAAACAGCTCGTCAACCTGTGCATGGCGCCACACACCGGGCAACATGCTCGGCTCACGTCGCGGCTTTTTGGTCTCGCCCCAGAAGCCTGCAACTTAGCAGCATGTTGACCAACCAACACACACACTGGGAAACTTGTTGACGCCAACTGTGTTGGCCAACATGTTGCCCAACATGCTCCCTAGTGAGTGGCCTGCTTTATAATTATGGTAGTGTTGTCTAGCAAGAAAAAGTGGAAATTGCAGTAGGCTTGACAATAGCAATAGAAAATAAAAGAAAGAAAAGAAGAACATGGGTAAAGGAATGCCTTTTAAATCGCAAAAAATACTCTCACCTGAATTTGTTGCGAGAGCTGAAAACTAAAGAACCGAAAGACTTTCAGAATTATTTAAGGATGGATGATACAGCATTTGCCACTATATTAAATCTTGTGGGGCCTGAGATTGAGAAACGTGATACTAAATTAAGGGAATCGGTCGGTGCAGAAGAACGATTAGTAGCAACATTAAGATTTTTGGCTACCGGAAGGAATTACGAAGATCTTAAATTTAGCACCATCATTTCTCCACAGCTGCTGGGGCAACTGATTCCAGAAACATGTCTTCAAATTTATTATTATTACTTCCCTAACTTCTCTTCTGAATGAGGCTCTTAAGCTCTTTTTTATCGAAAAATTCTTCATTTGCGTTAGGAAAAACACTTTTACATTTTTCTATTAAGGCATTCATTGCCTCATGTTTTAAATGTTTATTCGAATAATCTTTTCCCTTAACGTCCCATAAACACGGAAACGATTGATATTCCTCGATGAACTCTTTCCAGAATTCTTAGTTGTCACTGAAAGACAGCGTGTACGCAAAACATTAACCACAGTACGTTGCAGATAGTTTACAAAATTGAGGTTAAACTGAATAAACAGCTCGTCAACCTGTGCATGGCGCCACACACCGGGCAACATGCTCGGCTCACGTCGCGGCTTTTTGGTCTCGCCCCAGAAGCCTGCAACTTTATTTAGCAGCATGTTGACCAACCAACACACACACTGGGAAACTTGTTGACGCCAACTGTGTTGGCCAACATGTTGCCCAACATGCTCCCTAGTGAGTGGCCTGCTTTAGAATCAAATATTTTTGAGAACTGTCATTGCGGAAATAAACAATCACTGTACGGAGAAAATAAACAACAACGACGACGATTGCCGAATGTTGATGAAGCGTTCGTTTGTTATTTAAAATTTACCGTGTAAAACCCTATCTTGCGTCCATTTTCGTACTAGTACAAAAATGAATCGAAAAGTATACAGTTGCCATGGTAATTGGTGAACATCCCGAAATGACTTACTTTTTATACAAAATTATTCGACAATATGGCGTCTTATTCGTGTGATTGGAGAAAAATTTGTTATTCTTTCATTGTTTCATTCATGTTCCGTATGCAACTGTTTTTGTAGAATCACCAGAATGATCAAGTATTCGCCTACAATGGTTTCAAGTTCAAACTCAGCGGATTGCTTACCCAATCACTGAACATTTTAAAAAACGTAACGCTTAGCACATCATCCCGTACACTTTGTCTGTGAAATATATCAAGGCAACACTCCTTTGCAGGTGTAATTCCATAACCTTACGGTTTGCAGACTTACTTAACATATTCACTTAACTTTTTCAGCCCTCGCAACCATTATTATTTATGGGACTTATCAATTACTATGAAAACTTGCAATACTAATGCTAATTAAGCTGAAGAGATAGAAATAATATTGAAAACAGTGGTAACGGTTTGAAATAACCTGTGTTAATGTTACTACAAGTATTACAAAAACTGTCTGCAGAAATTACAAACCTTTTTCATAATTGCTGGTAGATTTACTTTCGATATTCTTTAATATCGCAGTTTAATCACCTATGATGAACGCTAGCCATTTTCCAAATTTTTTGTTTAAATTTAACAGTCAATTTTTTCTTTTCTACATAAGTTCGATTTAATTAAATATTTTATCAAGTCAGGACAATATCAGCAAAATACGGTTTCACACAGACCCTGACCAACGCCCGCTTTGTAATTTACTTTTACACCATACACAAACACATCTCCCTGTGGCTGTGCCTTTATTGCCAACATGAGAACCACCGAGTGCATTAAAAGTACGCTCACCTTTATTTACTTAATGAACTTTTGGCTTTTAGTTATTTTCACTTATTATAACGTTTTTAAACCAGCCAGTTAATATTCCAATTCATTTCACTTAAAACAATTCCAAATTGCAATTAAATTCATTAGATTGGTAAAATTTGTCTTTGGCGCTCTCTTCGTCGTAATCAATCAATACTGATTAAATGCAAATAGCGTTCCCACTTTTCATATTGAACCTGGAAAAGTTAAACGAAAGACCATAAAGTTAATTCTATGGCCGTGTATTATTTATTAATGTACGACCGTAGCTTATAACGTATTTTGCTCAGAGCGGCGGTAAATCGATTATTTTAGGTCAAGAATATTAATCTAGTTTTAATTCTCCTGCTTCGTTTAAGTGTATAGAAGCGCCACAAGGAAATATTAACGTTCCGTGCACCTACTTATCTAATCGCTGCCGTTCCTATACAAGTTTCGTTCGTTCTATCGCAAGTTTCGTGAACCTGAGTAAATTAAGTCTACGCCTAGAGGTGTGCACTTTTTTGGAAGCTACCATTTCTATAACGTTCTATAACAGTGAAAAAGTAAGATCATTTGTTATAACTCCGCTTCGTGTTATAATAGGTTATAAAAGTTACCTTGGAGGTTGCTTTTTTATTTTCCTATAATTTCGGTTCTAAGCGCCATAGAACATTTACATAATTTGACTTATCGGTTTTTCAGAAACTTACACGATTTAAAAATTCAACTGTAACGGAATTATATGTTCAATGTAGCTTATCATTTAACTGTAAAATTTGAACAAGAATAACTTATTCTGAAATCCGTCTGCTGTTCCCCACTTTAACACAGCTTATCGAAACAAAACTTTTGGCAATTTTTTATGTAACTAAGAAGATGACAAAGACGTTAGTGGGCAATATGAATTATTACACATAAAGCACCAGGCAAAGATTAGTAAAATTGTTAATTAATTAAATTAATTTCTTTCTCTCTCTCCCTTCTTCAGTGTCTGTCCAGTGTTGGATGTACGTCTTCCCCAATTCTTTCCATCGCCTGTCTCCACCATAATTTCACTGCCGATTTTCTTACGTCGTCTTCCCATTTCATCCTAGGCCTGGCGGTATTTCGCTTGCCTGTGCTCCTGGCCCATTCATTTGTTTTATGGTCTCTCCGTCTCTCAAGCTAACGCCCAGCATGGCCGTTTCCATCGCTCGTTGTGCTGTTTGTAATATATGGATGGAATGTTTTATTAGTGACCAAGTTTCCGATCCGTATGTTATATTTGGGAGGACGCACTGATTATAGATTTTTGTTTTTAGATGCTGAGGTAGTTCAGATGCGAGAATATATCGTAGTTTTTCGAAAGACGCCTAGTCAAGTCATACCCTTTGATTTCCTTCTCTTGACTAACTATTTGAAATTCTATATTCTATCCCAAATATGTGTATTTATTAAGGGCACTCTTTTGTCCTAGGGTTGAGAACTTGGCCGTAAAGCCATGAACTATAATGGTCAACAGCACAAGAATGCAGAAGGCAAGGAGAAACCACTGCATTAAAGATCCACGGATATCTCTTATAGAATCATCATTGCTATCATCGCTATGTTCAGAGCAAAATATTCCGGAGGGTCTAGTTCCCCAATCGGATCTCCGGGGGGGGGGGGGGTTGACCAAAGCTGTGAGTAAAAATATATCATCAAGCTCCATGGAACGTATGTATGCAACGTAATAAGACAAATGCAAAGAGTTCAAATTAATAAACATACTCGGTATTAGTGAAACGCGCTGGCCTGATATTGGAAAACTCAAATCTTCTGATCACACAATATACTATATAGTGGCAATAATGACAAAGGCCATTTTAATGTGTGTTGCAGTTATAATTCAAGAAAATTTAACTAAACACGTAGAATCATTTAGTCCATTTTCTGACCGAATAATTATGGTAAGCAATTCCTGTAAACGTTAACATAATCCAAGTGTATCTATACCCCAACGACGCAAAATAAACGATGATGTTTTAGAAACCTACAATGACTTAAAAGTAGCATTAAAACACACCAAGAAAAATGAGGTTAATATAATAATGGATGATCTGATGCGATAGTTAGAACTGGGATTATTGACGGCATGGTTGATAACTATGGACTTGGATGTAGAAATAGCAGACGAAGCCGGTTGATAGAATTTTGTTCTGAGCAAGATACGACTATTTCAAACACGCAGCTTATGTTACCAGCTAGGAGACAATTAAGAAAACATCATAAGAAATCAAATACACTTCATTATGATCAACAGGAGATTTAGAAATAGCTTCAAATGTGTTAAAACTTACCCTGGAGCGGACGCTGCATCAGACCACGTGCCAATTCTGGGTTCGATGATTGTCAGACTTAATAAGATAGAGATCTATAAAAACCAAAACGGAAATTAACCTAAACATGAATACTAACTTATAAATAAAGATAATGACAGAGAGTCGCTTTGGAAAGATATAAAAGACAAAATAATAGAAACCTCAGATAAATATCTAAAAGCACATGGAGGACAAAAACGTAATGAATGAATAACCGATGAAATTTGAGCGCTTCTGGATGGGGGGCGAAAATGGAAAAGTAGGGACCCAGTAGAATATAAGAAAATTCATAAAAAGATACAAAATTTAGTAAAACAGGCCAGGGAAAACTGGATGAGAGCACAATGTGAGCAAATAGCAAAATTTGAGCCAGTTATGGCAATTTCAATGTACTTAAAAAAGTATAAGAGATTACAGGATTGCATAGAAAGAAGAACTGTAAGAATATACTTAACGATGGTAATAAGATCTTATATGAACAAGAAGACAAACTAAAGCTTTTGGGAAAAATGCATCAAAGAGCTGTTTGTTGATTAAAGGCTTGATTTAAAAGATTTGGAATTAAAATGTAATACAGGGTCGAGTATTCTTAAAGATCCAGTTAAAACAAATCAAGTCAGAAAAAACACCCCAACCAGATGGTATTCGTTCAGAGATTTCAAAATTAATAGAAGAAAATCTAACGATAATAACTGAATTATTAAACAAGATTTACAACTCAGGCCACATACCAAAAAACTGGCTCAAATCAGCTTTTATAACCATATCAAAAAAAGGTAATGCTAATCATTACAAAGACTAAAGAACGATAAGTCTAACGAGCAACTTGTTAAAACTTGTCCTGCAAGTAATTCATAATCGCATCTACGAATTTTCCATTGTTCGAAACGGTGCTGCAGTGCCTTCGTTTTCGCCTTTTATCATTTGAAAATAGATTCAATGCGAATTTTTCCTTAGGAGACATGTAACGGTCGCACAGAGCTAACTCAGTCGTGTAAGGTGATGATCCAGCACTTAGATCCTCTTATTAGGCAGAACCTGATTTACCGGCAAAACATTATGAGCGGGAGCTGGAGCTTTGTCATAATGGGGAATCCACCCGTTGTTCTTCTGATCTCTTCTTCCTCATTCGTTCTTTCAGCTTGCCAGGACCTCAAGGTAATATTGCTGACTAACTAGCTGAAGCCGTGATACGTATTCAATCATAACCACACCATTGCCATCGAAGAAAACGATTAACATTGCCTTCAGTTTCGACTTGCTTAGTCTTGGCTTCTTCATTCTTGATGACATGGAGGTTTTCTGTTGCATCGATTGTCTCTGTGTTTCCCAACGTTTTTTTGCACCTGATTAAGGTGTTTGGGGACCAGCTTGGCATAGACTTTTCGTATGTTCAATTGGTCGCGTTGAATTGACTATGGTTCCAGTAACATGATTGTGAATATGTCTCTTCAATCGTTGCTTAAAAGGCCACTATGACCGATAGCAAAACACGGTTTATCACTTCTGCTTTCGAAAGCTTCTAAGTCACTGAATTTGCATGCGCTCTCCGCTGCTATGAATACATGGCCGGTAGGGCACCCGGTCCCGTTACTTAATAATCACAGAAGCATTCTCAGCAAATGGACTAACGTATTTTAATTCAAGTAATGACTCCACGTTCCACAGTTTTTTTGCATTACGCCAATAATTGGGATGATTCTTTTTACTTTACGAATCTAAACAGCATGAGAAAGGTAGATGGCGAAAAATTTGTATAGTAAAATAAATGCAAGGTGATGTCGACATAATCTTTAACAAAAAATATGATTTAACTTTTTTTGAGAGAAGCATTTTGTACAGTTCTTGTTGAAAATCTGCAAAAATGCAAATAAATTTGTGCAGAAACAATATTGTACAATTTTTGTATGATCACTGTAAATTGATTTAATCTGACAGAACGAGAATGCAACTGTACGTAATGTTTTTTAAACAAATCCATATTTCCTTTTGCTAAGTATGTCTTATCAAGCCACAGAATCTTTATTTATTTTGAAATCTTTTGACTTATTCTTACTATCGCTAATAGAAAACCAAGCCCTAACATTACAAAGAAGATTCAACATAAAACTCCTAATTTCAGAAATATAAACGGAGCTAACAAAACTTGCAGTGGTCACCCGCTTACAAACGCGGTCAATTCTGTTTTGTTCGTCTAGCGCAGTCTTTGTTTGCATTATTGACTTCATCATAACATAGTTACATCTTAGTGCTTTATCGGCACGAAATTTAAACTAACCAAAACGTCCATTGTTCGAAAGGGTGGCAAAGTCACAATTGAGTATCATGAGCTTTGGTATACCCCCTCCGCTCTTCAGTATATTAAGTGTATAGTATGTGTGTGTATTTTGTTAATGTATGTAGTCGATTATTCCGCGGATAGAACAAAACAATTAAATGATTTGTCTTGTTTAACTACTGGCGTTAGAGGTGGAAATTTTTGTAAAACCCATGGCTTTGGTGAGATTCGAACTTGAGGCTATTGCTCTTACCAGTATGCCAACGAGTACGAATTTAACGTTACCAAAGGTTCGAAAAATTGATTTTAAAACATTTCTGAAACTACAACATCTGGGATGCGTCGCTTTTAGCTCTTCTATATTCTGAACTTAGTGTATTTTTCTGTAATAGTTATTTATGTACCAAGGGCGTAAAGAAGCTTTTATGGCCTGAGACGTAATTTTGAGCGCGAGGCTTTAGCCGAGGGCTAAATACACGTCGAAGGCCATAAAAGCAAGTTACGCCATTGGTGCATACATAATTTTATGCACGATCGAAGATTTTAAAATTAAAACTGAAATAAAAGGAATAAATTAATTTTCTACCCACATCGAGTAGTTAGTTGCTCAATTATTTTTTATTTCTACTAACTACTGTCAAATGGTTGAAGCAGTTGCGAATAGGAATATTCACATAAATAATTGTGTTAACTGGGTTGTTAATACAAATTGCCCTAACTAGAGTTTTAATAAAGAGCATACCTTGGATTTTAATTTAAAAAAATTCTTTATAAGACTGTTAAACTGTTTATCAATTTTTGACGTTTCATTATAGCCCGGCGGGCTATAAAGACGCTCACGGGCTATAAAGAGACGTTTATGCAAAAAAATTCAGACATAATTGTCACATTATAATGCGATCGTCCATAAATCTCATTTATATCCTTTAAAAGTGGGAAGACCCGAGATATGTACATGGACCAAATAACAAGCGACTCGGGGATGTTGGTAGTAATTGAATGATGAAAAAGAAAGAGATGCAGTGGAGAAAAGTGCTGGAGAAGGCTAGAAGGGGACCACGAATAGTTGGTCGGATAATGATTGTGATCTTTATTTTTATGTAAAACGACAAAATGGGTTTAGAACTGTCAAGTTTTAGAATAAAGTAGCCTGTCGAATTTACTATAAAAAATACAGTTTACAAAAAAAACTCAAAAATAGTTACTTTAGTAGGACATTCAGACTTGGGAGGAAATACGGAATAGAAAAAAATCACAGAATAACACTGAAACACTTAGAGTAGACTGTACCAGCTTAATGAGCCGATCCACTGTACAGCAAGGTGTAGAAGTAATGACTACTGCGCCTTGCAAATATGCAGCCCATCTATCACCAGTCCGGCTTTCACTCAGCTGTTTCAAACATCTTGTAGCCGGACTGGTGATAGATGCGCTGCATATTTGCAAGGCGCAGTAGTCATTACTTCTACACCTTGCTGTACATGATACATTGGAATCATATTTTTCTACTTTTACTCACGGCAAATCGTTCTTGGCAAAAAAATGCATTCTGAATTCTCATTGCTAGATTTTACGGATAAATAATGGCTCACTGAAAGATCATCGTGAGATAAATCACGCACTACTAACTCAAAATGTGATTCTGAAATGAAGGTTTCTTCTTGGTTTCCACTTGCTAGTACTTTCTTCGTCGGGCAGTTCCTGGTGACATTTTTCCGTACATCGTTAATTGATTGCTCCAATTCTTCTTTGTTTGGAGCCTTCTCCTTCTTGTTCCTATTACGGCCGAAGCCTAGGCTAACGGTCTGTTATTAACTCATATGTTCACGAATTCTGTGAGTCCTCTTTGCACCTATGCTGGACAGGAGGCTAACCTTACCCATGGAAACCGGTTGAAGAAGATCGATGTATGACAGCTGGGAACACCGGCTTAACATCCCCTCCGAACCACAGCGAGGTGACGACCTTTTATAAGCCTACGTGAAAGATCGACGCCTTTTACACGTGGCTATCTGTTTCTTCTTTTTCTAATTTGTGGTACTGGGATGAAGTCTTCAAGATCTCCGGAATTTTTGGGAATATTTTGATTATTACTTTGAAAAGCTGTTATTATATCACGAATCCTTGTTGTTCAGCAACAAAATCGTCAGATGCAAATTTGTCTTTTTTGCTTGGATACGTTTCAGTTGCACTTAATTCTTCTACTGATCTTTCTCTAGTCTGAAATATTCTCTGCCAAATAATTGACATAGGTACATCAAAATGAGTTCTTCTGTCTTCATAAAAATTCTGACCTCTTCACTATAACAGGGTTTCACTGGACCCATCGTAGTCCTGTCAAGGATTTGAAGTTTATGAGTTGTACGGTGTGGTAAACATGATATTATTATAAAATGATCTTTTACTTTAACGGTACAGGACTAGCCTAGATTGGTTTTGTGTTTTCGAGGAAATGGTCAAACCGTTTCGTAAATAAATCCATTTAGATCCAGCGTGATGGGTGAAAGTCAAATAAAGATCCTACTGGTGCTCCATTCTTAAGTTGTTCGCTCGAGTTTTTACACAGAAAAATAATCATAGGTGGCACAAAATCAATATATAACGTAATTGAAGCCAAAGAACCCCTTTTTGTTAAAGTAGTTGCACCAACCTGTCGTTTTCCTCTCATCGTAATTACTTCTGAACATTTAGATTGCACTGTACACAACCCTGTTTCGTCGATGTTGTATGTTAAAGGGATTAGGGGTTCAAATTTTACGTTTTCTTTATTCAAACCAATAACTTTGGCTATGAAACCTTCTCTTTGTTTAAGTCAAAGTAGCTTTATGCTTTTATGAAAAGCCAGTCTTTACTTCATACACTTTCACTGTAATGTAAATCTACAGAAACTGGATTATGTTATTTTTTTTAAAGGAGGACTGTGGAATTTTTACCCACTAAAACCCCTCCCTGGATGCGAAGACCTCTTCCTGGCATCACTTAAGCTATATTTTATTTCATTTCCCTGTTTAGGCTTCTCTATGAGGCAAAGTCTGGTATTTTTCCAATCTCCGTTGTTAGTTCATCCGGCCCAGGTGCCTTCTTTTCTTTCATTTTTCGTATGGCATTTTCCAGTTCTTCTTTTGTGATTTCGATGTTTTGTATAATTTTTCTATCATGTTCCCATTCTGGATTTTCGCATGTCGGGAGGAGTTTTTTTATGATTTTCTCTATCTGCTCTTTGTTTAGTATAATTTTGGGCTTCTTATTTATCACTATTTTGTGGCGCTGCTACCAGGGATTGTTTTTCAACTTCTTATATTAGTTTCTTCCATTCTTTGTCTTTCGCTTTAAGTATCATATTTCTGTATTCATTTCTTATCACCCTGTACTGCTCTCTAACCTGTTCTTTAGCTTCTTCGGTTACCATGTTTCTTCTGTTAAGTCTAGTTAGTTCTCTTTAAACACGTTTTCCTTTTTTCCGTTAACTGCGAATTCCACAAATAGACTTGTTTTTTGTTTCTTATCCATTTAGATATCTTTAGGTGTTTCTCACTGCACTGTCTTATTATGCTAGTATATATTTCTGGGGTTAATTGTTCTCTCGTCACTTCTAGTTTTTGTTTTGTCGCTTCCATGAACTTATGTGCACTTGCCTCGTTGATTCTCCATTTTCTTCCGCAGGAATTACTTGTTGTCTTCTCATGGCCTTTTATCGAGTAGGTTATACTTCTATTCAGACTGAAAATTTCCTCTTCTTCTTCAACCTTCCAGTTCTTACATCTCGTTATCATTGTGTTACTTATAATAGTTATATCAGTATGTGACTTCTGGTACCCCCTTTTGAATGTGGAACTTTTCCATCGTTGATGGTAACAACATTTTTTAGTATCATCCATTCTGTAATTTTGTGTCCTCTATGGTCTGACCTATTAGTTCCCCAGTATTGCGATTAGGCGTTTATATCTCCTGCTATGATTATTCCTTTTCTGTTGGTTGAGAGCTTCTCTACGCATTTTCTATGCCCCTCCATATTTCATCAAATTCGTCATTGCTGATATTTGGGGACGTGTATAGTAGCTAACTATGTTCATGCTTTATAACTCAATCCAAGTCTATCAATTTCCCCTCTCTGTTTTATATATGTTGACGTCTTGATCTATAATTTTTATTGCTGCGTCTTTGTTGTTATCCAATGTTATTATATTTGGCAAGACCGAACATCTTACCCTTAAGATCAAAATATTTCTTCTCCATTATCAGACAATATTAGACCAATCCTTTTTTCAAATCCGGGGCTAAAGTTGGTTTTGTATCAAAACTTACAGACAATTTTAATAGCCCCTCCTGTGTTACATCAGCGAAAAAGAATCATTCTACAGACATAGGGGATCTACAGCTTTACGTGGAGCTCCAAACCACGGAAGTGCTTGCACTTCTACTCCAGAGAATACTTACTAGGCAGAATATTATACGAATATTGGTATATAAACATATAACAACATATAAACAATAATATTTGAAATAGCTGCTTGAAACTAATATTTACAACAGAGTTAATAACGTTATAAACATAACTTGCAAAATACACACTTTATTTCAATAGTGCAAATTTAAAAGCCACTTTCAAGAAACTTCAATAACCTAACAATGATCTAATGCTATTTAACAACTTCACGTACAATGGTACAATGGCGGAAATTTTTATTTATTTAATACATTTGTAAATATGATAGTCCTAGTGTTTTTGCTGTTATACAACAGACGCCACGCTCGGTTTAAGAAACAGTAATTCCATAGTTCTGGCCGATTCTATAACACCCGACATTGCTAATCAGGATGTTACTGTTTTGTTGCTGATTCTTCTGAAGACAAAGTTACATGTGTTAATGACAATTCGGCGTAATCTAATTGCTAAATCTGGGTTTAATTATGTAATATACTCATCTATACGAAGCAATTGTAATATACATGTACATGTACTTCAATAACCTTTCCAGCATGTCTAATAACTATGGAACAGAAATTAAAGATTTTTCGAAATCAAAACAATATATTAAAAGCTTAGAAAATATAGGCAGTTGATGTCCATCAAAATACTGGCACTCATCAGAATTAGGTTTGCCAAGGCCTCATTGGCTATATATTGTAACGAGACGGGCTGATGACATCAGTTCAATGCGTCATCTAACAGAAACCCGCGAGAATGTTCCAGGCCCAGGCTGTTCAACGAATTATTGTCTCGATCATTCCAGATGGCACAGCTAGTATATAAGGCATCTTTCATTTGACAAGCGGCAGTGATACCAAAGTCTACTACCGAGCGACCAAATACGTGTAATAGAAGTGCATGCGTGAATATAAATAACTTGTATAAATAAATTAGTTAGTGTTACGGGTTATATTAGTGTTCTGATTTAGTGTTTAAGTTGTTGTTTTGTGTTAATTAATACATTGTTTAAATTCTCACCACGAACCGAAGTTTTAAACAAACGTTTTAAAAACGTTACAATATGTATGTAGTCTGCGCAAAAGACGTTGCTATAGCAAGTTTCTGTTTATGTAAGAAGTAGGTACATTTATTGTGCCTTTATTGAACACTGGGTATCAAAAGTTTGTAAAATACTCGAAATATCAAATATAAAAGTATATGCGATATCGTGAATGAAGGCAAGGAGTACACATCAATCGATTTAATGGATCAAAAGAAGAAAATAAACAAAGGGTTGATGCAGGCGAAAAAACTTTTCGAATTTTGTTAATTACGAGATTTGGAAAAGTGACAAACGTTTTTATTAGCCATGAACAAAAAACAACCTTTCCTATCTTATCTAGAAATAATTTAACTGTCACGTTTTCTGTTTTTCAACGATTAATAGAACGAATTTTAAACCCGAAGATAAATATAACTAAACCAATCGTGATTTTTATAATTTGTAATCAAAAGCGTCTAAATGAAATGAATTAAAATAAAATTCCATTTAGTTAAAACTTGTATTTAATACAGCTTTTCGTGATTAACCACAATCTGCACACTCTAAAAAGTAGAAACATGCAGATTACATTAATGGTACTCCGACGTACAGCATTCAAACGTGCATAACCAAAGCCTGCAAATGTGCAGCCGCTATGGATTAAGTTTAAATTAATAGTCCGAGCTTTATTTAATGTCGCCATACTTACGTAAATTTATGAAACGAAAACGTAAATTACAAACACAATAACGTAACGAGGGATCTTCAAAATAAAACGCGAACAAAAGAACTGCAAAGGTCAGCTGGTAAATAAAAGTAGTTGCAGCTGATTAAAGGAAATCAAATAATTGCATCGCTTCCAGAACTTGTTTGAAAGTTGCAAGTTTATAACTCAATTCGAGCAAAACAATTTAAGGGTTTAGAGTTAGCGAAAACAACAAACTTCAAAATGAAATGTGAGAAGACCGGAATCGCTTTTTAAGTCCTTTAACCTTCCTGTTACTAACCTACTTCTTTTCGAATGTTAATTTGAAAGGGCGCGGTGGTTACGGGGGATATATAAAATTTTTACTTACAATATCTTTGTATATAATTTCTCGCACGCACGAATGCAGTAAGTTTTTACTGCCTAACAGCGATTCAAATTAGCTCTAGGTTTTCAGGCAGTTAACAGTAGTTTCCTTTAATTGCCCATAATTTAAGACGGGTAACTTTTTGCATATTTAACTGTCGTACTTTAAGTTGTCGAGCTCCCTGATATTAAATCGGTAAAAACGACCAGATAATGTTGAAGGTCGTTCACGTATAAGAAGGCCAAACGTTGCCGTGACTAACAAAACCGTGACTGAGAAAGGCTATAAAATTGAAGAATCGGTGATGAATTCACACTTCAGATAAACATTAGTTTACTGGAGTGAACTAACTCTTGATTCAAGACAAACCTGTTGTTATTAGTTGTGAATACAAATGAAGATAACAGATAACATATAACTATATTATCCTCACAAGAGCTGCAGTCAAGAGTTTTAATTCATTATCTCAACTTTATATTGAAATTAAAAGTATGCACATAACCCCAAAATGTAGAATTTTTTCTAAATAGATAGTTACTTCCAGAATCCTTTCTACCCTGTTTTAGCATGCTACTCAGTAGACTGTTGGCAAAATGGGAAATAATCAGCCTGATCTAAATGCAATTCTTTTGTGCAGTAGATTTGTATGATACGCTAAAATTAAAAAGACCTATCCTCTTCTGCTGGATTACATCTCAAACCTAACTTGGTACGTTCCATTTTTCCCTATCATGTTTGGCCAAAATTCATTTGCTAAACAGGATTAGCAATTTTGAGAAGATCAATATCTTCCTATATCTTTATTTTTCTTTATTTATTATTCTTATAACTCATGCACTAAACAATTCATAAACTAAAACTTATTGTCTAGAGCATTTCAACTAAATCGATCAGTTTTATTCCATATTGTAAGTTATGGGGCAGGTTAGAACAATGCACAAAATAATAATGCTTGTTGAGAAAGAAGGTACCGGGTGATCCAGAAAAAAATGAATTAGAGCAGGTCGTGAGCTAGTTACCAAAGTTGGTATCCCGTGATTCGCCTACTGTGAGCGTAAACAGAGACACTATTGACCATTGAAGAGGTTACGTTAACTGTCAAAATCATGCAACAATATTATTGTCCGTGTTTTAAATAATAGTAAGTAATTGCCTGTTTGTAGGCAGTCTAAATAAATAAATAAATATTTTTACATTATTTAATAACCATAACTGTAATTACGTCCACTCATGCTTTTATTTTAGGTTATAAAATGTCAAATTTATTTTTCAAGTAACAAATCAGATTACCATTGATATGAAATTTAAAAAAATGAGAAGCAATGTTACCAACCTTAACAGCTTAATCAGCGCCTGCCCTAATTCCTTTTTTCTGGGTCGCCCGGTACAATTAGCCTTAATTTTATTTTCTGCAATACGTGGGTCGTTTGAAAAGTAAGGTATACGACGCAGAGATGGCAGTACCATGATCAAAATCGATGTACGGCTTATAAGTTTGATCCTTCAAACGACCCCTTGCCTAGTTTCAGTTCAGTGCATAGCGAGGTTATTATTTGGTCGCGCGAAGTAGACGAACGTACAAGCATTTTCAAAAATGATGGACAGAAAGGAAATTCGTTCCGTGATAAAATTTTATATTTTGAAGGGAAAAACGGCGATAAAAAAGTAAGCTATATCGTGTCCTTCCCCTTCATTTAAGACCGTACATTTGATGGTTGCTGACTTTAAACGTGGCCGAACTATTACCGAAGATGAACCGCGCAGCGGACGCCCAAGTGACGTGACAACTTCGAATAATGGTGACTAAGATCCAACAAATAGTTTTGGGTGACCGAAGATTGAAGATCAGTGAGATAACAGACACGCTAGGAAGCTCAACCGAACGAATTAATAATATTTTACATGAACATTTGAACATGCAATACTTGACGATCAAAAACTATTTACGGATCTAACTGTGAAGACTAAAAGCACATCTTTCAAGAACGTACTGTATCCCTGTTGAAAAAAAGATCTCCATTTTCCAACTTTTATATTTTTCAGAAATATGAGTAGTTAGATTTACAAAATGTTAGAATAATTTAAATGCCTTTTCTTTTTCCCTTCTTCTTATCTTTGGCTGAAGCCCAAACCAATGGTATGTTAATAATTTACAACAGCGAATCTTTTAAACTACTCTGTGCGTTTGCTGTACATAAGACGAACCTTATCCGTTGAAAAAAAGGTAGACCTATCGCTATTGTTAAACAATTAATGGTTTAGAAAAGTCGCCGGAATGTCTCTCTAAAATTTAGGAAAATATACGACCTACTATAATTTCAATGAAAACTTTTCCCTTGTTCAGAATCTGTTAGCAGATTAGTTATGTACTTGTAGTAGCTATTTTATCTAATTCGAGGATCTTTGTAGCAAGCATTCTGTGGGCAGATTTTTATAAATTTCTTCACCTCCAACTCCAATAGAGTTCTTTTTGTAGTTTTACCAATTCTCGAACCTCTGCCGCTATGTGGCTCTTGGTTATTTCCCACCGCTAAAATGCTTTTTGCTTTCTTCTTTTGCAAGAAGCAATTCCCTTCAATTTCCTCATACCCCGGCACCCACATTAACTTTAATGTATTATTCCTGGTCAGTTGCTTCAAGGGTTGTTTGCGGTCCCAGGCTATTTTAGACTCAAATTTAACGGAATTAAGAGCTTTTAAAGCAGCCTGACTGTTTGATAAAATGTATATCTTGGCCCCACGCAAGCCGTAATTAATTCAAAGGTCTTTTACATAAATTTCAGCTTAGAAGATGCCTTCTAAGAGTTTTGCAATCATACATCTAGGCCCTGCGATTCCTATGCTCACCCCCAACTTAGAGCCTTCAGTATACCAGATATAGTTGATTCTCTCACTAGTGTCGATTTGCTGGAGGCATTTTACAACTTAGTGGTGGATTACGAGGGTTAAATGCAACCATCATAAATCATTTTAACTAGGCCGGACTCGAAACTTTTTACGGCTATCTGTACCAGCTGAACACAGAAGAATTTGCTTTTAAACTTTTAAAAGCAAATTCTTCTGTGTTCAGGTAAAAATTTTCGAGGCCGGCCTAGTTAAAATGATTTATGATGGTTGTTTTTAACCCTCATAATCCACCACTAAGTTGTAAAATGCCTCCAGCAAATCGACACTAGTGAATGAATTCTATATACTTGGTCCAATTTGCTATCTTCGCGTTTACTGATAACCACTTGAAGAGGGCAATCGAAATTATATTTTGCTGACATTATGTCTGTAGGTTTGATCACGGATCCAAGTTGGCTAACTTTCACAATTCTTAAACGACCAATTATATCTACTGGCTTTAGTTGAGTTGTCTGTTGCAATCTAAGAGTACTTAAGCTTGCCTCCTTCCTTCCGTACAGATGAAGGGGCAGGAAGTTTAGCAGAGCTTCCACGACTATTGTAGGACATGAGCGCATGACTCCTGTGATTCCTAAACAAGCAAGTCTTTGAAGCTGCATACCTTATTAATCTGCTCCATTTTTGGCCACCATACTAGTGAAGCGTAGGTGACAATGGACTTTATAGCCATTTCGTTTGACACACAGATAATCTTTGGCTTTAGGCCTCAAGTCTTATTAGGCAGTTTCTGACATATCCACAGTGGCACAGTTGCTTTTGTAAGAGTCATTTCTACGTGCGAGTTCCGAATGCGTTTTCAGTCAAGGACAATTCCCAATTATATAACTTCTCTAGAAAATTCCTTTCTCCTTTTTATGAATGGAATAATAATGGTTTTGCTTGGATTTACACATAGCTGTGCTTCTGAACACCATTTGCTTGTCATCTTAAGTGCTATTTGCTTGAAGCTGCAGATTACTCTGCCTCATGGCTGTCTCTTATAATCACGACAAGATCATCTGTGTATCTTTGGTGATCCAACTTACTCATCCACAACTAATAACCGCAACAGAGGTGATAGAACTCCGCCTTGCCGACATCCTCCACCTACGATATGGAGGGCCGACTCTTTTGAGGATCAACTTCAACATTTTCTCTTACTCTCTGAAATCTTTTAACCTATTTTTAAATAGTTGTCTACTTAATGATATTCTTTCCATGCACGAGTATATTACAACTCACTAATCTCTGACCCGATTTTCCCAAGTTACATAAGAAATTGCATGTTCTTTAAACATCGCGGAACATTTTACCAGATTTCCAACAGACACGAGTATATTGCAATTCGTTAATCTCTGATCCGATTGTCCTAGTTACATGAGAAATTGTGTTGTTTCAAGATCGCAAGACATTTTTCCAGATTTCCAACAGTAGATACCAACATTATCAACATGTAGTCACTAAAAACGTTACTACTTATGAACAATTTGTTAGACATGTGTATGTGTGAAACTTTAATTGGACTAAATAAGATTACTAGCTGCACTTTTGCTGCAATATAGTCAATGTAGGTTGGAGAGGAAAATGTTCTACGAACTTTACCATACCTCGTAGGTTTAACTCAGTTTTTGGTAACGTGGCATTAAGCTAAACTCAGATTTACAACAACTACTACCTATTCAAAGACGGACCAACGTGGATTAATGATGAAGATGTCCTTAAATAAGCAGAAGCCCTGAAAGTGTTTAAAAAGGGTAAGAAGAAATGCAAAGGTGAAAATGAAGATTTGAAGTGAAAGAGGATACACAAGTTGAATAGTGGTTGGTACTGAACAACCTCAGAAAAGATTACTGCTATCAAGTTCTCCAACAGTGGTGGAAACGGTGGATTTTCGTTTCCTAGATATGTAAGTTTCGGGGACGTTTTTCTTCAGATGAGGAATTTTTCATTTTCTATTGCTTCTAATTCGAATCTATAGGTAACAGTTTGGGTTTCGCATCTGCCTTGGTTGACACGTTGAGTTACCGTGCTCTTTTAAGTGTTCCCTTTTCCTCCTGAAGAAGCCCCTTAAAAAAGTGGGTAAAACTTTGAGTTCTTCTGTCTCAACAATGACACGGTCCCAATCCGGAAGACATTTTGTTAATACTGACACTGACCGTGGAAGTCTTCGAATTCATAACAGTTTGTTTTATTAAATTTTCTTCTGAGATTTTTTCTCATTTAACAAGGAATTATGATATTAATCATCGTAATATCTGTAAGAATTTAAAAGAAATGCAGCTCTTTTATTTCTTTTCTTTTTCTATTTAAGTAAATCTGTCTCAATATTCTTCATTTCCTTTTCTTTCCGTCTTTCGTCTATGGTTTAGACTTTGCATTTACCTGTTTATTCCCTATTATACTTAAATGCGGTTTTAAATTAGAAGCTTCACGGAACGCAAAATAAGTATTAAATACTCATATTTTATGATCAAGTATTTTAGTGATTTTTCATGAATAGTCTAAAAAATTGACAAGTGTTAGAACTGTCTAGTTTTTAAGTTTCTCTTTGGCTTCCATCTATAAATCGTAATTAATTTACGTTTCTTCCTGTAATAACTTTTTTCATCTTGACATTTGATTTTTGCTTTCGTATTTTTTGTAAATTTACAGTAGCGTGTCACTCACCTCATTTATTTTATTTAAATTTTGAATTACTAATAAGACTGGTTAATAAAACGGCTTAATTACGATTTTTGTAAATAATTGGAAACGTTTCTGTTTTATTGGCGTTTTTCCTAAGGTACGAATCACATTATGCAAATTCTACTTCCTTATTTAATCCCACTTTGCCATAAAACACGTTTGAATATTCGTTTTCTCGGAATCATAAACGAATTGGACTACGTTAATCTAGTTGATTAACTTAAAGCGGACAAATTTAAAAAATACTCAATTCCCATTATTTTCTTTTCAGACTATTAACACCTTTTTGAGAATTCCAAGAATTTACTTTTTATGTATAAACAAAAGGTAGATGAAACTTTTTTTCTATAAATATAAATGTATCTAACAATCAAAAACAGGTGAACTAATTTGAATATGGTCGCAACTTAATTATAAGCGAAACTTTCGTCGTAGTGTTAACGATACTTTCAAAAAGTGTATTTACAGTTAACACGAATGTCGTTTCTCACTTATAAGTACGTCTTTAATTTACATATGCTTCTATTTATGCGTCAGATGGAAATTAATGGCACTTTATGTGTATTATTAAACAACTTATAAATGATAAGTACAACAGATATTCTGTGTAATAAAATCTTTGTCGAAATGTCCATAATTATTAATGATTATGGCTATAGAGATTTTAACAGTAATATCGCTAAAGGGATTTTCTACATGTGATAGCTTTCGGTTTGTGTAAAATAATTAGCAATATTCGAGATGGTAGTAAATTGCTTTCTACATACGTATATTACTAATTCTCAGAATTTATAGCGTATTTTTAGTTTGCCTTTATTGCCTGTTTATACGACTTTCAGTTTCTTAGGCTGATTTTAGATTTCAGTTATGAATTATGATTAGCGAAAGTGATTAGTGTGTAATGTCTATGCTTCAGTTTTGGCTTACTTTTCCAATTTGTGAATATTTTTAAAGGCGCTTGGTCCCCAGCACATGATTTCTTTAACCCTTCGACTTACAGGATATTTTTGCCACGTTTCCTGATAACCTGGGTACATTTTGTACCCACCTTATAAAAACTAAAATTAGGCATGTAAACATTACTAGCAAAGGTAATAAGTTTTGGTATGGTCAAATAAATAATAAAAATATATTTGAGAGGCTTTATTCACACTACAAGCATTAAAACTCAAAAAAACAAGAAAACAGAAAGTAAAGTGAAAAATACATTGAATACGATTAGTAGTACAAATTAATTGCATGAATTGCATTTTTTTATCACATGTTTAATCATGATTTTTACATATCCATTTATGACAAACTTCACATTGGTGGTCTGCCTTTTTATCCAAATTTGTTGGTTTAGACTTAGTTACAACCTGGGTACATTTTGGACCCTGCATCAAATATTATCCAAAAAAACTAAAATAAAGGGATTAGCGTCAGGTATCTTTTGCAGGCACATTCCTAGAGGATACATGGACAGCTACTGAACGCCTTGGGTACGTTACATGATCAAAATACATTTTATTCCAAAAATTAAGCGCATGGGTACAAAATGTACCCAGGTTGTAAGTCGAAGGGTTAATATTTTTTGTTCAGCTAGTTAAATAATTAAGGGCCATATTCATAGACAGTATTTAAAGTTGGTAGGGGTTTAGAAGATATTAAACCAATATAATTAATATATGTTGCTATAGCAATTAGTAAGTAGGTAGTAAACACTGTCTATGAATATGGCTCTAAATGTTTAAATAATAGCAAATTTAGTAAACGTTATTTAAAACAAAACGTCCTCAGCATTAATTATAATATGAGGCAACAACCGCAGGGATCCGGCAAGCAAGCCAAATGCCCACGCAAATAATAATCAGTGATGACCTGGCCCTGTCAAGAACCCAAGTTTAATATTTTATAAAATTAGTAATCTGATCTAAAACAGTTACCTACGTCGAAAAAATAAAATATGAAACGCACTAAAAGAAAAAATACATTTATTCAATCAAGAGAAGAAAAACTACGAAAAAATAATGAAAACCGTTAACAAAAGAAGATAAAACAGGAGCAATGTGAAAGCAAAAACAACAAGCTAAAAACAAATAGATTTTGAAACTAAGAAAATTGTTATAAGTTACAAGGATAATGGTGGCAAATATACCAAGAATAAAAAGATGTATTACAAAAATGCAGACGAAGAATGGGAGGAAGAAAAAAATTGTATAGGAGAAAGAAGCAGATCGAGAAGACGAAGAGCAGAAAGAAAAGGGGAGAAGCAGGCCAAAGGCGAAATGAGATCAAAAGGGAAAGGAAGAAGAGGAGAAGAAAGAGGAGAAGGAGGAAGATGCAGAAGAAAAATAAAATATGAGGCATTGAACGCCTTACTTAAAAATACATTTATTCAATCAAGTGAGGAAATACACGAAAAAGTAATAAAAAAGATCAACTAAATCAAACGAGAGAGCAAAAACAACAGTATAACAACAAGTAGCTTTTGAAACTTGAGAACTTGAGAAAGAAGAAACGTAAGAGGAAGAAAAAGAAAAAAGGAGAAGCAGGAGCAAAGGGTAACCGAAAATGAAAAGAGGAAGGAAAAAGAGGAGGTGGAGAAAGATGAGAAAGAAGAAACCTAAGAGGAAGAAGAAGAGTATTAAGCGAAGAAGAAGTATTGGGAAGAACAAGGAAATGTAAGGAGATGGAAAAGAAATATGAAGAGAAGAAGGAAGCTTGGTGTTGATAGAACTTTTACAACGAGAATACCAGAAAATATCAATTTTGTATACCACATACCACTTGAGGAACATTAATGCCAGTGATGTATTATACATACATAAGTTTGACTCGGGGCCACATAAATAATGTTTTTATTTTTAGTCAATAAAATCTGAGAATGTATATTGTTTAATTATTATACAAATGGGAAAAGGTTTGTCTTAAAATCATATCAATTAAATTATCTTCAACGCTTTTCAACTCTCTGAATAAGTACCAGGCTCACCACCGTTTTCTTAATATTTTTAAAGAACGAAAAATAAACCCTACAGGGCTGACTACGGGAAAAACTGTGTTTTTTTGTACTAAAAAGCATTTTAATAGCGCTTTCCGTTTCGCCGTTAACTTTCAACTTCGACTTTCGATTTCTAAACCCTGTATATTTCTAGATTTTTGGAATTCGGGGATAATTCTGAATCTGGATGTGTAACCTTCGATTTTTCAAGATGGAATATAAATTGCTTTTTGGTAAAAAAAAAGAACAGACTTTTCCTCTATATCCAACCCCGGAGATTTCATTTTTTACTTCCACCAAATTAAATAAAGTAAAATAGGAAAAAAGTTTGATTTGTACCCCGTAAAACAGAATGAAAGCTTCAAATGTTGCCTACGTAGTCACTGAAAACAATTGGGACCGAACCACAATGGTGGCTGTCGAATCCGTGTTGCGTCCTGTACGTATAGCGTGCGGGACATCCGGGTACAAAAGTGATTTAGGAGACCTTAACCCCCTATGTTGCCCAACATACTCCCTCGTGAAGTGTAAGTGCCGATACCTTTTTTTGCAGTTTTACGGCACTCGAGAGAAAAAGCGCATTCATACCAACGACTTTTCTGACTTATTTGAAAATATAAATTTTATTTTTCCACTTCCGGGTGTAAAATACCGCTTTTGATACTTCAAGACAGGGCGAAAAGTACGTCTTTTTCGCTCTAAGGCTATAAACTTTACCCCGTTGGCCAAAAACAGCTCGTTTAAATCCCTTGATACACAAATAACTATTTTTTAACTTCATTTCCTAGTTGAAGAATGTGGCGAATATTAAAAAATGTTTCTTATTAATTCGTGTAAAGAAATAAAAATTAAAGAATTATTTTACCATTTCTTACAAAGTCAGCAGTACTAAAATCATGTAAACTCTCGAATGTTTTTGTAGACGAAACAGATAAAATACAAACAACAGATCCGCTCCTTAATTCCAAATATATGTATAAAAATATACGGGGTGTTATATTTCAACTAAAATTTGAAGTTGGTATCGATCAAACCTGAAGTAAATATTACAAAACTAGTATGTATCTCAAAGCTGCTATATCCTTCCATGTTCAATATTGTACGTTACACTAACATCTTCGATGGCAATCCCATCCAAGACGACACTTATTATTTCGGGGATAGGATCTTTGTTTTTTCCAGATTCATTGATAGACTGATTTCTGTCTATGTTGTTTGGAGCTCGTCCAACATACCCTGTCGTTCCCCTGTGTCATCGCTGATGAACAATGTCATCCGCGCAGGGGAGATGGTTTACGTGTCGACCATCGGTGTTTAGGCCTTTGTCTTGCCATTCTAATTTCTTGAACACTTCTTCCAACGCAAGAATGAACATCCCCTTTTTCTAGGCGTATTTTCTTTGTTGATTGATCGTCTGTGATGTTTACTTGTAGTTTTGCATTGTCATCGAAAAATGTTACAGAATAGGTACGTCTGCTTGGGACATTTGTTAAACTCAGTAAAGAACATCAAAGTGCTGAGGTTAAAAGAAGGATCCCCGAGACCTGGGTAGCTACAGGTAAACTTAGGTTAATACTAAAGAATCGCGACACCAGCATACTTCCTGTAGTGACGTACGGCATGGAGACGATTTCTCTAACTGTCAAATCTACCAATATGCTTAAAGTACCACAGAGAGCCATTGAGAGAAGTATGCTGGGAATAAGCCTCAGAGGCCGCATAACAAACAACAACGATTAGAAAAAGAACGGGAGTGATAGATATGAAAACGGCCGTCGCAAATTCCAAATTGAGATGGACAGGACGACGTGAAGAAAAAAGCGGGAAGTAAATAGTACCAACTGGCGCAAGATAGAACAGAGTGGAAAATTTTAGTGGAAGCCTATGTTCCTATGTACAGGATGGACTGCTAAAGGCTGCTAAAGAAGAAGAAGTTTCACTACAACTACATTTCTATATATTTTAATTTTCATTAGAATCAGAGTAAATATTTGCAGCTAGAGCTAATGCTACTTTTATATGTTAAACTATTTTTTGTTTAATCAGAGAAGTTTAATATGCTGCAGTGACTCTGATAAAGGAAAACGTTGAACGTTTTAATTAAGCAGTAATTATTAGGGCTGAAAATGTTTAAATTAAATTAAAAGTCGATTAATTCGATACATTGATTAATTCGTTATGGCGATTTAATCGATATATCGATTGATAGTTTCGATGCTTTTTCAATATCAGTACTTTCGATTTTTGTTTTTCAATACTGTGCAGGGCTAGTAATTACTCAATCTTCCCTTAGTCATATTCCGTGGTACAAGAAATATATCTCTGAAGCTGTGAGGGCAGTAAAACTGAAAAACACCGTATAGTGGTTAGCGTGGTTACCTCGTAAAACCAAAGTTAACGAGTTCGATTCCGCTCCAGGTTGGTGAAATTTTTCCTAGGGAAATATGAAAGCCTTCCGATATTAGATAGTCATGTGTTAATGCTTGATATCACGAGTAAGAGCATTTTGAATCGAGTAGTCTAAATCTGAACTAAAAAGGGATAATGTTTAAAGTATTTTGTATTATTTCATACAAAACATCTATTTTAACGTATGAAAAGAAAAACCAGCGTTACGACCACCTCTCCGGACAGAAAGATTTTTGATGTGCTTTTAAGAAATAATTTCAAACTAAATAGTACTTTAACATTAACACCATCACATTGATCTAGGTCGAACTGGATGGTAAACCAACTGTAATATTCTACGAGGATGTATTGATATCTAGTTAGCCTAGACCGCTTCCATGGATAAACAAAATATTGCGATACCATAGCAACGAACAGTAACTTATTAGAAGTGTCAGTGTAAAGTTTCACGTCAAAAAGTCAAACCAGTTTTGCGCAATAAAATTTCAAAAAAAGGATGTCGACCGAAAATGTGAAAATTGAAAAATTGGAGTATCGAGCCATCATCAAATACCTGTATTTGAAGGGGTTAAGAGGTAAGCAGATTTACGAACATATGCTTAATACCCTTGGCGATCAATGTCCTTCGTATGCGACCGTAAAAAATTGGGTTGCAAGCTTCAAAAGAGGTAAATTTTCCATTGAAGATGGAAAAGTTCTTGCTTCAGTTTTTTGGGATTGCCATGGAGTAATCATGATTGTTTATCTGGATAAGGGTAGAACAATAACTGGGGATTACTATTCGACGTTACTGACCACTCTACGAGAAAAAAATAAGGAGAAAAGACGCGGAAAGTTGTCCAAAAGTGTTTTGTTTTTGCAGGACAATGCCTCTGCACACAAATCGCATGTTGCCATGCAAACAATTCGTGATTTGGGGTTCAAATTACTGGAACACCCCCCTTATTCACCAGATCTGGCTCCGTCCGACTATTATCTCTTTCCTCAACTGAAAAAAAGTTTAAAAGGTCGTAAATTTTCTTCCAACGAAGAGGTTATAGAAGCTGTGGAGGCTTGGTTTGCAGAGCAAGATAAAACTTTTTTTTTGAAAGGTCTAGAGGCGTTGCAGGTTCGGTGTAATAAATGTATTAAATTAAGAGGAGAATATGTGGAATAATAAAATATTTTGACTTTCAAATTTTGTTTGCTTCTATAGTAGGCTAAGAATTTTTCAATACGTCCTCGTACAATTTGATTTTTTTAGAGAGCTGCAGAATATAACCCTTTATATTTGTTTAATTAAAAGTAATGTCCCTGTTTGACCTCAGGTATAATGGAGCTACTCTAAAATTGCTTTTTTTACTCTTTAGTGTGGAACGTCCTGTATATGTATGTAATACTTCTACTAGAGCAGCAACGACTTACAAACAACAAATTTGCATAACTAATAGTACCACATAATTTTACAAATAAATCATGGGGTCAAGTCTAAGAAAAAAAAAAGGTGATCTGTCCCGATAAAACAGTGAACTACCAGAATGGTCCCTGATAACCCCGCCAGTCAAAATAAATGACTGAAAATTATCTCGGTTAGAAGAACGACCGTGTGCATGTGGCTAACGTGCTCATGGTGTGTTTGGACCGCGCTGGCGTGTCGCCCTCACCGACTAACAATAACAAAAAATTGTTCGACGTTGCCAAGACTTACATTGTTGTGATTGGCTACTGGTGCAGGTCTGGCGCGGGATGCACCGACTCGCCCGCACCTCTCAACCCTTTCAGCCGCGCCGTGTCTAATGGCCATCAACAGAAAAGATAATTGAAGTCCGGATATTCTGGTGGAGAGATGTGTGGCCTTTTCCTATCGATGGACCTTCCGTTTAAACCCACACGTCTGTAACTTTTTCGACGGTTACAAGTCGATGCCGCCCTTCCCTAGTTTAAACCAGACCGACGATTCCGCATGTTTGTTAACCCTTTTTTGTTTCTCGAGATCACGAACGAAAGTAAAATCTCCCTTTTGAATATACAAGAATGCCAACAACAAATTTAGGTAGTTGTTCGGTTGGCGCTCGTAGGTTTTTCGTTACCATTAACAAACCAAGGCCTGCTAGATTGCAGGAAGTTTTATTAATTAATGCTGCATAGCGCAGTAAAAGCAGTAAACAATAATGAACGAAAGCCGCACAGATATTAACATTAACATTAACGCATTAGTTAGTGATCATCCAAAAACTAATATTTTTACAAACTGATATGAATCAACAGTAGCCTGTAAATTTCGATTTGTGGACAAAATTGATTCCCAGAAAGTTCTTGTATTCACATAACTTCTCTTCTTTTGAAGTACAGTATTGATCAATTTTAGACGATTCATCAACCCATCTACAACAAATCATCTACCCAACAATTAAAAAAGTGGCCCAAAAATTTCATTTAAAATCTGTTAAAAAGTATACATATATTCGATGCTCTTAATCGTTTCGTTGCAAAAAAAGCTAATCTCCTTAATTGAAAGAACAAATACAAAACCCAAATTAACTTTGGTTTATTGTAATTAACCCCTAAACTGCATGACTACTTAGAACACATGGGGTGCGAACCCTGTTAAGGGTGGGCACCTCGCTGAGCGATTTATTGAACACGAACACTTGGGGATAAGAGATGTTAAATTAATGTTAGATCGTGTTTCTTTCACAAAAAATTGCCCAACATAAGCATATAATAATCGGTGTGTGGAAATATTGAACAATAGTTTGATTTTCATTTTCGTAATCTTCCAAGTAAGTCAAGTAAGACATCCTTAAAAACCCCTGTAAGGTTTTTCAAAAACAAATTTTGGAAGAAAAGTTAGAATAATAATTTAGGATTATTCTCTATAACTATTTTATTTCGAGGAGCTAAACAGACGAAAGTTCCAATTTTTTTAATTATATTTACCTATTATTGTTTGGTTTAATTCAAAGCTAAAAGTATGAAGCGTACTAGGGATCAATGAGGCCTCGTGTGAGACACTTTCCAGGGCCTCCTACACCCCCCCCCCCTTTACAAATTTTTCTTTGTGTGGAATTTTTGCCGGGAAATTTTTTGTATGTATTTATAGAAGCAAATTATCTCAAGTCAAATTATAAAGACCTTTATTAACGTACCAACAACATAAGTATTTAAAAGCAAGTAAAAGTAATAAAGCAATATTTTTTTAAACAAAACACAACTAAATAGCCGGGGTGGGGCGGTGGTAGAACGTCAGGCTAGCGTTGCGCTAGTCCTTGGTTCGAATCCTCCTGGTGACCATTCGTCGTTGGGCACCTAATTAACGACGCTCTAAAAGAGTTTCGCCTCTGGTGTGGTTGACAGGTTGACGACACGTTGAATTACCGCGCCCTTTTACTCCTGATGAAGCCCGTTATAAAGTGGGCGAAACGTTGTGTTCTTCTGTCTCAACAATGACACGTTCCCAACCTGGAAGACGTTTTGTTAATACTGACACTGACCGTGGAAGTCTTCTACAACATAATTCTAAAACATCAAGAAAATAAATTGCTTAGATTGGTCAAAAAAATGGCTTCAAGTTTGCCATCAAAATTTGAAGATAATTTTTTGATCACCTGTTATCTGTTGGGTTAGATCTTTTTTTATAATTTTTAGCTTATTGAATGAGCTCTCCACATTAAAAATGACAAAGTAAGAAATAATAAGAATGGCACGTAACCTTCTGAAAAATCACTTTCATTAAATTTAAAATATTATTTATTTTTATTAAAAAAAGACGTGTTAACATATCTTTTTCAACATTTTCTTATGCCAAATTTTTCATTTGAATGAATTGGCTTGTGAAGTTGATTAAAAGAATTTCTGGATTCTTTTAACGAAGGTTTTTTGGTTCCAAAACGTCGAAATAAAATAGAAGATATCCCTGTTTCTGCAAGGACAATCGGGCGTATCAGCTTTAAGAGATCCACCAAAAATAAATTATGATTAGAAATTAGAACAATACAATATCTATTAGTAAAATAAAATAATAAAATGTAGGCCCTCTTCGCATGCCTTATTATAATGGTACTTTACCTATGGAAATTGATGAGTCAGTTAACCAAGTGAATATTTAATATGAAACGGGCTATGCAGCGCTCACGAAACAGTCTTATTTTGTTGTGCTGCGCTCGAAAATCTGTTTTCTCGCTGCTGTACCATTGGCTAAAGGTTGCAAAAATAAAGCTAGCATTGAACTGCATGCTATACAGCTCCATTTGTTAAAAAGCTACATTTTAAGCGTTATTTTGTAGTATTCTAACTGACTATGCATTTTTTTATGTTTATAAACGTAAAATGGATGATATAGGTACTTAAATAAAAGCAAAATAAATTCCCTACTCTTAATTGTTAAAAGCTATTAATGATAAAGGAGCGAGATCACCCTATACCTATACGCTATACCAAACTTAAAAATCGAAAATGTTAGCATAGGAAAAGACATTTTCGTAAGGATATATCGGGTGATCAAATGAATTTCAGATTAGGGTAGGCGCAGAGTACTGCAGCGCACTATAATTTGAATTCGACAGTTCATAAAACAAAATACCTATTTAAGATTAAACTAAGACATGCCTAAAAAATAAATAGCCTACTAGATGTGGAATTCATTTGATCATCCGTTACATATATTTAGGGAACAATAATTAGATTTGTAGTTGTAATCGAAAAAATGCTTTATTTTGTTATCTGAATTATTATTATAATTAGTATTATTATTATTATTTTGATGAAGAACACCCAAAAATATTACAAGCCGTCTCTGAGGACAATATAAACATGCTTCCACTTTCTTCAAGCGAACATGCTTTGCATTGGGCCCCAAGAAGAAGAAAAAATTGCAGGAAGGCCCGCATTTAAGCTGAATCTACAGGGTGGAAAAAGGTTTGGGATCTAAGCTTTCTTGTTAAAACAGTTCGAGATATAGATTTGAAACTTTACGCTATGTAATACAACATTTCTGCGCAGATTTCAAACATAAATTATTTCTTTACTGCATAGTTTTTTGGCACGATTGCCATCTTCGGGTTTTTTAAATATAGCAATTGGGGGTTTATTATTTATTATTAGAACTCACTTTTTCTCTTTCTAACCAATATAAAATTTTATGAGAAAATATAAGGAAAATATAGATAAATGATAAATGTTAACTACATAAATAATTGCCGAATTTTAAATTCTCTCTCCGTCAAGTATGACATGATGTAAATTTTTATAGTTTTATGCAAGCCTGCCTGTTTTTGACAACATGCTGCTTTTTTATGTTGGCAAAGGTTTCTAGATTTAGAGTGGTGCTACATACGTATATTGTACGTACCTATATTGTTTTATAAGTACATACATACGGGCTATAGGATCTCTAGCCCACTCTATGAGCACATGCATGTATTTTCAAAACAATCTATGCATTAAACAAAACAGACACAAAGAACTCGAAGTGGAAGTACAAATTAACATATACAATAAAATAGCGTTACCCACAATAACATATGCAAGTGAAAATTGGACGATACAGAAAAAAACACGTCAAAATAAATGCAATAAAGATGAAACATCTGAGAAGGATAGCAGGAAAAACTAAATGGGATATTAAAAAAACAACTAAACGAAAACGAATAACACAATAATTGACAATAAACAACTAAATTGATATAGTTTTCTTGTAAAAATGAATCATGATAGAGAGGAAAAATCAGTAGGTGAAATTAATCGTCTGGCAAGAGGTAGAAAGGCCTGGAGGAAGACATGAAAACCCAATCAGACGTCTGAAAAGGCATAAGGAATAAAAGAAGAAGAGATTAGGTTACTGGTTTTAATAGCTTTTATTCATCTTTGATTAACTTCTTGATACCTTAAGCTCTGCCAAATCTTCTCTCTGCAGGTTTAGTCAAACACCAAACACGTAAATCTCAATAATATTGGTAAGTTTTGCACTATTTATTGCACCGTAAAGTTTGATCTGTTATGCTGTGCATGCATAGGTCTAAATTCACTTTGTACTATTCTCTTTAATTTTCTTGCTAATATTCTTTCATATACTTTTAACAAGGTGCATAATAATGCTATTCCTCTATAGTTACTACATTCTTTGATGTCTCCTGACCTGTGTATGGGTAGTATGATTCCGATGTTCCAACCATAAGGTATTTCTTTGCTAGTCCAGAATAGGTTTATTATGTTGTGTAGTTCTTATTTTCCATATATTTACTAATTTCTGGTCATATTTCATCTATCACCGGTGCTTTAGATACTTTAAGTCTTGCTATTGCTTTCTTCATTTCAGTCTTAGTAATACTTTTTTCACTTTCTCCGTCCTTGGGTACGATCAGGGCGTTTTCAGCTTGTTGGAGGCCCGGGGCTGGACATTTATTAGGCCCCCTACCAAAACAAAAGTTCAAAATTTATTTTGTGGCCGGCTGTAATACCCCGGGTCACATTTTTAACATATAAATAGAAAAACGAAACAGTGTATGGAGAAAATTAAGAGTAACAGTTTTATTTATTATTTCAGAATAATAACGTGACCTATTATAAAAGGAAGTTCCCCTTGCGGCAAATTCCGAAAATATTGGCTCGAATGATAATTTGCCCACAAAATCTGATTCTAGATTCAGGATCATTAAAGAATTTAGTCTGTTCTCTGTTATTGAGGTTCTCAGCCTGTTCTTGATTAGCGCCAGTTTGGAGAAGGATCTTTCGGCTTCGCAGTTGGTGACCGACATGCTTAAGTATATTCAATACCAATGTTAGGAAAAGTGTTGAGCAAGTGCTTTTCATACAAACATTTGTATATAGCAAAAGGATCACTAGAAACTTGGCTATCTATTGCCAGGGTGTTTAGAAATGAGTGGAGTTGAACCACTTCCTCTTCTAAAGATTTCTCTAAATCATCAGGGTAATGTCGAATTAAACTTCTTGACTCTTTCCTTAATTCCAGAGTTTCTTGTTCTTCAAGTGTAAACCCGGTCAAGCTATACAGCAACTGAAATCGCTGACATAGTTCATTGTATGCTGATTTTTTACTAAATTTCTTAAATAAAGCTTTGGCCTCTCGCAGAGTTTCAGCCTTTTCGTTTTCATCTTCTCCCATTTGTGAAAGAGTGTCCATAATAGTACTGTAGTTACTTTCCACAGCTTTGCATGAGTCATAATGGCACGACCATTGTGTTGAATAGAGTGTCAGGGTTAACATTTGGTCTTCATCGTCGTCAAACAAAATTTTCCATCTGTGCATAGAAGCAGAAGAAGACATAAAATTTTTGTATAATGTCGAAAAATGATACTGCGCAAGAATCAACGCTGCTAGCTTCGACTAAATTTAAGGAATGTGCAACACTACGTTCCATGTGTTGCACAGCTTTGTCGTTTGTCGACTTGATATGCACCTGAAGGCCTTCATATTTCCCAGACATATCACTGGCATTGTTATAGGACTGGCCCCTGCAATTATTAATCGAAATTCCCCGTTTTTCCAGGAAATTCAGAATTTCTATTTTTGACGATACATCACTCTGTCCATAGATAGGCACTAGTTGTAAGAATCTCCCATTTACGACACTGCGGTAACAGTATCGTACTACAATAGAAAGCTGATCCGTATGGGTCAAATCTGGAGTGGAATCAACAACAAGCCCATAGTAGTTTGACTCCTTAACTTCAGCAACAATTTCCTTAAGAACAAATTCTCCCATGAGAGCTATAAATTCATCGCAAATTGTATTCGATAGGTAAGAAGGTCAAGAAGGATGCCCTTTACCTTTGTTACCATGCCATTCTAAATGTTACTTTAAAAAATCATCATACTGGGCTAAAAGTTCCATAGTTCCCTAATAGTTGCCATTGTTCGGTGAACCAAGAATTTGGTTATCACTTCTTAATGGTTGTCCTCTCTGTTTCAATTCTATTACTACAAACTAAGCAGTTTATTCTCTCATTAGGCCTAAGATAAGGTAAGCCCGGGGCTAGAACCCCCAAAGCTACCCCCCTCAAAACGGTCCTGGGTACGGCAGTGGCGTAGCTTCAGATTTTGGCCCCCCCCGCCAAATGTGACTTTTGTCCCCCCCTCAAAATTTATATCAGCACAAAATCACAGTTCAAGTTAGTACCTAATGTAACGTGCAAAATCTAATCTCCCACTTACATTCGGACAAGGATAGAAAATAATGTAGGAGGGTTTAAAACCGCCTTAAAACATATTTATTTATAACAAGTTAAAATATCTAATAAGTACAACTACATGACATACTTAGGTAATAGTCACAAAGTAAATAAAAAGCCACCGACATTTAAAAGCAAAAAGAAAAGTTTGTATCCTAGATAATGTAATAAAAACAAACTACAACACAAAATAAATCTATTCTGTAAAATAAAACACTCGGTGGTAAGATTAAAAATAATGAGAAAATCAAAGAACAAACATTATTCAAGAAATTGCTTACGTCTGGACTTAGTTTCCGCAAAAACTTTAACTAATTCAGTTTTGTCCATTGCTGCAGTTTCCACGGCCTCTATCCCTCTATACTAAGCAATGCTAAATTACTTAGTCCTTTTTGGGGGCAGCAATTTCTCAAATAGTTTTTGATTACCTTTAATTTAGAAAATGAGCGTTCTGAAGACGCAACGATTACAGGAAGCGTCAAAAATAATATTAAAGCAGTATATACCTCTGCAAAATTTGATGCTAGGGTATCATTTTCTACAAATAAAAAAATGTGCAAATTCTCTAATGCCTTTTTGTCTTTCAATGGCTGAGATAATACAACAATTTTCAAAGGAAACGCTGAGGAAATATCGCGAGGGTAATATTGTTGCAAAGCTTCAGCCGATTTAAATAACTCTTCTTCCGTCACTGATACAAGAATGGGTGGACTTAAGAAACTAAATTTGTCAACAGTCTTCTTCATCCCTTCAAAACGGTTGTTTAATTGATTAATAATAATGTCAAAAACTTTGTAATAAACTTTAAAATAATGCTCTTGGTTATAAAATAGATAATTTGTATCACATTCATCATATTGCTTGTTTAGCTTATGCTGCCTTTCTTCTCTAAATAATGGATAAATATTCCATCTTTTAGCAGTATTAGTAGCGTCAGTTTTCAAATTTTCGTAATTATTTCGATAATTTTTAACATTTTCTAGTGTCAATCCCAAACATTCTTTCTGATCCGGTTAATGGCGGCAGGTGGCCAGTGCCAGTTAGCTTTTGAAGTCTTGTTGAAGTTGTTTGGTATTTTTTTTTTTGGGCTTGACACCAGGGCCCCCGTATGGTAGCTACGCCACTGGGGTACGGTTATTGTCTTCGTGTTAAAAATAGTTGCTGATTTGCACCCAAAGGTTGCTACATCTCAAGTCAAACCCGATATAAAACCAATATTGAATCACATTCAGCGAACTCATATCTATGGCAACAAAAATGAAATCGAGTCTGAGTGGCACCAATTTTTATTTTGAAGTTTATAATGATTGTGACGCAGCTGGCTGTAAACGTTTTGAAAATGTCGCAAAATTCGGATTAGCATTTGTTACGGTTCCAATTTCAAACGCAAGTGTCGAACGCGCGTTCTCCATCTATAATATCGTCAAAAATAAGTTGCGGAATAGATTATCCATTGAAATGTTGCAAAGCATGATGATGGTCCGATGTCCGATTCACATTAAATCGAAATGGTGGATCTTGCACAACCTTCAATCCATCCACTAAAATGTTAAGTTTATTCAATGTCAACATGTATGATTTTAAAAAATCTGAATCTCCGGAAGAGAACGAAATTATATTTGATGTATTAAATAATTTATAAATAAAGAGTATTAAAAAATATCACACACATTTATTAATTATTAATTATTATTTATTAATAATTATTTATTATTTTTACAGGGTATTATTTTTTTTAGGGGGATTTCTAAGTAATTGGGACGATTTTAGGGGTTTTTGACTTTAGCTTCGGGGATAAATATTTTTGAGAGTTGGTAACACTGGTTTCGGAATCGCTATCTTCCCGCACTTGTTATGAAAATAACTATTTCCAATTCCTACACATAAAGTGCCATTTTAATGTGTCAAATCTAGTTGTCAAAGCAACATTTTAACGTGAAGGGTGGATAAAGTTTTGCTATAAACATTTTATCCACACTTTCCTTGACGACATTGTTGCTATGAACATTTTATTCACACTTTCCTTGACAACGTGAATAAACAGGAATCAAGGAAATTAGCTCACGAGGCGAGGATAAAATTTCTCTTTATTTACTTGTACCATAAATAGCTAGTTTTTCAAATATGAGCAAAAATCTGTAGTTCTTACCGTTCTAGCAGGAAAACCCCAATTTCAAAGTTTTTCCAGGTTAAAGGCTTCATTTAAAGCTTAAGTCCAGCTTTAGACAAAGTCTTTAGTTTAATCTAATAGGCATATACCTTACTTAAGTAATTTCTAATTACGGTTTCTATTAATTTAACATTTTTTGGACAAAAACAAAAAGAAACAGTGAAGTATTTAAGCTGTATCCTCCACCTTATAATCAATACAATTTGAATCTGCTTCGACTATGATTTTTAAAATGTGAGCATTACATACTTGACGTTTTCAAAAACGATATAAAAAAATAAATTTCGTTATAAGTACCTTCATCTCATCAACCACATTTAAAAATACAAACATAAAACATAAACGGATTCAGCGAACCGTTTCGAATTTTTTTAAGCGGAGTCTATGCCCGATGCAATTACGAATGCATATTGCAGTGGTCCGGCGTTAGTTGTATCGTATGATAATCGAGCTGTGCAATCTCACCGCGACCTTCTCAAGGGTTTCGAGTTCCTCCTTGGTCGAGTCGGCCGCGGCGTGTCGCGGGTTCCCCTCCCCCGCTTCGTTTGCCGACGACCGCGCGCTCCCTAATATCAACTTCGTGATGCAGCCGGTCCAATGCAACAGTCGTCGATCGTATTTTTCCCCGACTATCTAAATAACATTTATTATTCATTCCACTCACGTTAACGGCGATCAAAAGCTATTTTATATGGTATCGATTCTAACAATTACGTACCTATGGTTAATTAGATAATGATTTGCATACGGGCTCATTTATGACAGTAGGTCAAGGGTCGACGACGACGTGAAAGGGAAACAAAACGGGCGCCCTTTTATAAATACGTGCCGAATTTTAACAGGAATTCTCTGACTATGCACGAGCTCTGACCGGGGGTTACCTAAAAATTCAAGGTTAATCACCTGCAGCCAGAACTTCGTTCCGTAGGGTCGTGTCAAGGGTGAATTGGGCTATTTGATCCTCTTACTCTTTATAAGGTCAGATTAAGTTACTTATTGTTTAACAATAATAACTTAATTTCCTTATGTGGAAAATTAGATGAGATTATTTTTTTTTCTAAATTTTCATTGTACGTAGCTCTAGAGTCTAGAGTCTTATCTTTGATGCACAAAAATCATGCATTAAGTCTTAATACTGACATTTAAAAAATTAGTAAAACACGGAATTTTTTTATTAAACTTCTTGCAGAATCATGTTCAGCTCTGACTTGCAAAAGAACTATGTTTTGTTGTTTTCAGCACATCATGTTAGGATTTTTGTAATTTTGTGAGAATAAGGCGAAAATAACCCAAATCAGCTTTTTATACTTCATTAATAACAATCAAAGCGTCTACTGATTTTAAAAATTCAAAGTGGCAGGATTAACATACGATTATACAGATTACAGGGTGTTCCAAAATGCCAATAAAGGTTTCAGGTAACCTTCCTGTAAACTTAATGGAGATACCAGATTTGCTAACAAAAATTCGACGACCTTTACAAAGCAAAAATAGAGACGTAAACTTAGTAACACTGCTAACTAAATCTTATTTTTTGCTTTAAATGCGTAAAACTACTATTTCCAAATTTCTTTGCTATCAGAGTAGTCTTATGCCAGTACTACAGCATGAACATCTTTTACAGGTTACAAAAATTATTTTAAGTACATAGTTTCGTTTAAACTATCAAATACCAGCATGATTACATTTGTTGGAACGAACAATTTCATTTTTTTTAATCCGCAGATATCAACAGTGCTATAAAAAGAAGACAAAAAATTACCTGAAATTGAATTAAAGATAAAGTGGGAATTTAAATTTTTAATAACAATTTGTAATAGTAAGTAAACTTGCAAAATCTGCTTTTATTTCGTAAATGCATGGAGTATATCTCTTCAAGCCTTATAGACGTTTTAATTGTTTTAACAGAATTACAATAATTTTTGGACTTCTTGCGTTAACTAATATTCCAAAGTTTGGAAAATAGTTTGAAAAGAACATTAACTTAAGTCTTAAGTACGGGTAGTGTGAGAACAGGCTATAATTTTTTTTCAAAATGTCTTCTCTCAGTTTCAATACATTTTCTTGTTCGTGCTGTAATTGCTTGTTGAACAAGCTCAATCATTTATTGATTAATGGTAGCTGCTACATCATAAATTATGCTTATTAATTCTTCTCTTTGGGTTTCTGCTGGAGCTAAGTAAACTAAACTTTTATTTTAAGTTGCCCTACAAGAAGAAGTCTAATGGATTCAAATCGGGACTTCTTGCAGACCATGCTTTTGGACTTCCACGAACAATCCACTTATTTTGAAAATGTTGATTAAACCATTGTCCAACTAAAGTCCCGTTATAAAAATGGAGCACCATGTTGCATTCACCTACCAGTAACAGCATATCGTCAAAGAACTCCGGAAGATCTTCATTTAGGAAACGCACGCCTAGAGACTCATACGTTAACGCACCAGCCTCGACACCGAAAAGTATAAGAGGTTGCAGATAATACATAATGTATAAGTTAGGAGTTAGCCTGTTTGGAAGTACAAAAGGTCCAACCAATCTACTTATTCCCCACTATCCTAGCCCAAACATTTTCAGAAAATCGAAACTGAAAGTGTCTTTCACATACAGTTTGAGGATGTTCATTGTGGAAATTAAAAACTACATTCTTCATTAGTTTGACAAAATCTGGGTGTCTTCTGAACGTTTCCAGCAACCACTCGCAATAGTTAGTTCATTTTTCTAGGTCTGCTTCAATAAATGCTGAAATCTTGTTTTGTAAAAAGGTTGCAGTCCATCATCTTGTAATAGGCTGTGCACCGTTGATTTTGGCATATTTAAGATTCTAGCAATATTAAGCACACTAATAGGTACCTGATTCTTCTCTTACTTTGTACACTTCTACATACATCCCTATTATTAGGCTGAATATTTCCTATTTCTCGAAGTCTTCGATTTGGAGATATTTTTTCTTAACAGTTCGGATGTTTTTTATTGGGTACTGTTCTAGCAGCTTCATTACAATTTCTATCACATTATCCAAGAATCAATATCATGTCCAGTAAGGTGTATTCCATGAATAGCGCGTATTACAAAAATTAATACGGCAAACGAATTAAACGCGAAAATGCTTCAAAGAAACGGAACTAGAACTTAACAAAAATAAAAAGAAACTTCAATTAGAAGAACGGATGTAATTGCAATTTTACAGAAGGCAAAAACTCAAAATCTGCAATTACACAATGCTAATAATATGGACTTGCACATTGCACAACCTCGTACAAGAAAACTAAACTGCAGAGGAAGTTTATCTGTTCAGTTTTATAATCACAATAATCAGAATACACAAAGAAGTATTTTTGGGACACCCTATATATCGATTCGTATATTTACTGGAGCATGTAAGCTAAGCCTAGGAAATGTGACACCATTAAAACGATTTTGACATAACTGCATCTGTCCAAAATCAGACTATGTATACCTATCTAATTATAAATATCTGCTATTTCTATTGTTCAAAAATAATAATGGAATTTTACCTGAAGTTGCTTTGAGTCTGACAAAAGAAAACCCTCTCCCTATGGTTATCAAACCCGTCGATTTGTTGGATTCAAAACAATGGAAAGACTACCAACTCGAATTTGTAATATTTAGCAAAAGATATAATGTGTCGAAGACGACTGTCATTTTTGTTCAAAATTCAAAATCAAGCGTCTTTCGCTTACTTGTAGGACCTTGTTACTCTATCTCATAGAGCGGTATTTGGAGGAGACTTGTATTCGGAGGAGAGCGTCGTGAATTTGGTGCCCAACAACGAATGGTCACCAGGACTCGATACCGATCTCCAGATTGCAGAAAAATGCTGCTCATCGGGAGATTCGAACTCAGGACTAATGTAACGCTAGCCTGACGCCCTACCACTGCGCCACCTTGATATTCTTTGTTAAAAATGGTTTTCTTGGGAAAATCAAGGCAAGCTTAACGGACTTTTGAGGCATTATAAGTTAAATGTCGTTTCTAGCCCCAAAAAGTATGATCAACTCTTTCAAAATTTGCAATTTTGGCAGGAAAATCAAAAAATAAGAAATACACGTTCAAAATACAGAATGTTTCGGAAATCGGTACAATAAATTGTTTTATAGACAGGTTGTTTACTAAATTTTTAGGTGTATATTCCATAAAAACCGTTGAAAAATTCTTTTTCCACAGACTGCAGCGTTCGTGGAACGGTATTCAGATAAGCCCTCCGCTGAAAAAATAACTCTCAAAGACTTTAGGTGTCTTTCAGTGCTATTTGGTAGTACATCTAAATCTGTTGTACACATGGGCACCCATATGGGGGGGCAAGAGTGGGCACTCCCTGGATTCCTTAAGCTAACTTACGATTATTTTTTATTTTTATTATGTATATTCCAGTTATGAGACAAAAATAAATTCTAAGGTTTTTTCGTTAACCGGTCGTAATTTGTTTCGGGAATTTTGAATGCGAATCGACTCTTCCCCCCCCCCCTCTGAGCCTGTCTTGCCCCTACCTACGAAATGTTATATGGGCGCCCCTGGTTGTACATGTTACAATTAAAGTTTAAGTATAATGGCAGCATCGCGCATCTTGTTTTTACACACTAAAACCAGCCCTGACGACAAGGAAGTGGTGACGGGTGACGGGGCCTGGACTTTTTTATGGGTCAGAATTTTCTAAAAGATCATAGCTTTTACAGATATGTTTATTTATTTTTTTTAAGGGATAAGAGCGCGAATCTAATTCAACTGATCGATTAAAAAACAAAGCAGGGCATTTTCCAAAAACAAAAACTTATCTTTCACACTGATACAACTCTAAATTAAAAACTTTGAATTTTATAGTGAAGTAGAGAGTTTATTGAAATCTCAAATTTTTGAAATTCAATGAAATTTTCTGTTGAGGATTCTTACTTCTTTCCATCTCCTAATACTTTATCTTCCAGCTGTTAGTATTATTATTTATTATTTATTTATTTATTTATTTATTTATTTATTTATTTATTTGAAAACGTTTATTAACCACTTGGCAAAGAGCTTATAAGCAGATCAATCTTGAAGTTTGATATTTCAGCACCCCAACTTATATACTTTAAAGATACAAGGAATAAATTCTAAAAGAGACAAGCTCTAATTGCTAGTTTTGGGGACGAAACTCGTTATAGACTAGATTAACACTGAAAATTTTCTAACTCAACTAATTCAAACAGTCAATGGATTAAATTCAATAATTATTTACCTAGCTTCTATCAAATCCTTCTAACAAATCAATTGAGTCCAGGTTGCATTTAATGTCCCAAATTCGGCACTTCAACTTTCTAAAGGATTGAGATTTTGCTTAATTTTATTTAATGAAAAGAGAACCCTCTGTACATCACCATTTAGAAATACTAGTTCCAAATGCAAACTTGAAAGGATACATCTGTTCTATGCAAATTTCGATGAGTACTTTGCACCTCATTGCATCCACAATTTCGCTATCTCTACTGGTGCGATTCGGGTTAAAAGGAAAGCTCTGCACTAATCCCATTAATCATGTACACAACCCGCTCCTTATTCAAGCTTCTGCTGTTTCTTGTTTTTCGATTAATTCTGTTCAGGTTTGTTCTGTAGGTGATACATTCAGATTAGTCAATTGAAAGCTTTTGTTTTGTTTAAGTAACTAGAGCTAATTCCATGAAAAGGGGAACCTTTCGTTATTCATCTTTTAAAAATTTCTATTGAAAATAATAGTGAGAATAAATCAAAAATTACACTTAAAAATCGTTATCATAAAAACCTTAAGTGAAAATTAACTTCCCCTCTTTTGAAATTTTCACCCTTACTTACAAAAGATGCACCTTGCATCTGAAACAGTTTAAGCCCGCAATTGTGCTGCAATGAAGAGTTGTACTAAGTATCCCCCTAACGATGATTGAATTTGTTTCAAGATTAAGTCCCCTCTGAAGTTAACAGGACCGCAAGGCGAACGACGATGTGTTTTCCAATTTTGAAGTTTGTGAATCGGGACCGTGTTCCTAATTTCGTTTTTAAAAGGACTTTTAAAAGGATTAGTGTTAACACCTGAGCCCTCGAGGTAGAATAATAGAATAATTCTTTAACTTTTATTACAGAATATCAAAATATGGTTTGGAGAGCTTTTCGACTAAAAGAGTTAAGAAGTATATCTTACAAGCTATGCTTGAAAAATATTTTTGTACAGGCTGTTTCGAAATTCGGTCATGCACTTCAGATTATTTCCTGATCAGAATAAAACAAAGAATTCTCATAAATGCTCTTCCGATTTCTTAGCTTGAGGAAATTACTTACAGTATGAGAGGGAGAAAATCGGTGAAGAAGAAAATAAGCTTTTAAATGACCGGACTGTAACTATTGGACCCTTGTTCAGTAATAAAAATCAGCCGCCATGCTTGGTAATAAAGGTTCTTTTAAGATGCTTAACTATATTTATAAAAGTATTTATTGATTTAAGAAGACAACACAAAGAGGACAGTTTTAGGATTTTATTTAAAACTACAGGATATGTTTACAATTGCTGTTTTGGTCCCAGATCCTAGGAATACAGGGTGTTCTTGGGCCAACGCATTATAGCCAAACATTAAGGTACTTTTGTTTATTTTTAGAAACGATTGTATGGTGTATTGGTACAGCATGCAATCTATGCTATTGCGCGTAATGGCTTAATAAGCTGGTGATATTTTGCATTTCCTTCAGGGCACCCTAAATTGAGGAATATGAATTTTTAATTAATATCTGGTTAGCCTTGCTTAACCGTGATTTTTCGGAAAATAAAGGGAAATCTTCTTCCTCTTCTGACTTCTTCTAAATGATAATTGACGATTTTTAAACGAGTCTAACTAACATTTTCATTAGTTGGGGTAAAATACAATACGACGCGACCAGACAGCCTGAAAAGTCGATTAGTCGGGGTGAAACGGGTAGGTCGTTTTAAAAAAGAATGAAAATGCATTCTTTGATGGAATCGATTTTGTAGCACGCAGTTCCCTCGTTAAAAATTGTAAGTTTGTGTTTCTTTAGATCGATATCTGCATACATACACGTCGAACGATGGGCAAATAAAAATTAAGGTATGGAAAAGTGCTAGGATCGAAAAACTGCAAGCGTAATAACGATAGCAGAATGAACTCGGTTTACTCAGTTAGTTGGAAAAAAGTTGCATCGCGCAATATAACACGTATGCGAGACGAGGTAAATTTGTGTATGCGAAAGGCGAGATCGCGGGTTAATTCCGCCCACGCCTAAAGGACTGCAGTTGGGAACAAACAAAACGAGTAAATTGCGGCGCAACCAATTGTCGCGGCCGTAGTAGTACATTGCATAGTCCGCCACCGAGTGTCCTTGAATATGGGTAAGTGACTTTGATTTTGGGTTCTGTGTCGCTAATAAACCGAGCGGGAACCGTGTTTGTCAACAAACCCGAGGAGAAGTTGGAAGTGTTCCATGCGTCTGGCCTTATTCGAGTACAAAAGGGGGCAATCGGGGACGGCTAAACGGCCCATCTCGGGGGTGGGTAAACTGTGTCAGAGTTGAGCGAGTGGTGCGTAGGTCAGCGCCGCGCCCGGCTGGGGCTCCCAAGGTGGAAGGTTTTAAGTCGGGCCGGTTTTTTGTGATAATGTGTGATATTGATTCGGGTGCAGCGGGCCGGCGCGATGCACGTGCATGCGGTGGGTGGCGGCGGCGGGGGCGACAGCCGGTGCAGCCAGACAAGCGGGCCGGCAACAGCGCTTCATCTCGCGAGATCGGAGCGGGTCTCGGCGGAACATGAGGTCGTCTCTTGTCGAGCCGGCAGCGGGAACCAGTGCGATCCCCGCCACCGAACAAAAACTTAAGCAAAATTGTATGCAGCAGCGATCCGCGAGTGCCGCGGCCTAAATGGAGGCTGCATCCGCGAGTGCAGCGCGCCCGGACGTCGGCCAGTGTTCCCAGTGCGAGTGCCATGTGGTGCGTGAGGTGACGCCGCGGCCGCCCCCTACGCCGCCCCTGTAATAGTGCGGTGGTGACATTTTGACGATTCGCGCCGCTCCCTTAGCGAGCATCCATGCCCTGCAGACATGGCCATCAACTTTTCGGCCTCTTTTGCTGCATGCCTGGCGGCGGGACTCAAAGTTCCCAGACAAATCATGTACTGCATCTCACAAGGTAGGAACGAACGAATCACCACAACGAAAAGACGGGACGACAACCGCTAAACACGTGTGAGACCGTCCCTAACTTGCAATTATAATCATTCCAGCGATGTGTTAAAGTAAACATCAGTGGAAGAAGCAGTGATTCATCCTCTGAGTTTATTCTTATTCGGGGTTAATGTCGCATCTTTGTGCTTGTGCAACTCCGTGTTTTTCTTGTAGCATAAAAAACCCTTTGTATGTACCTGATTGTCGAGCGCGCCCAAATTTTCCATTTTAAATTACCCATCGCCAATTCACAAAAGCCCGAAGCGAACACCGAAAATCCCAAAAAACAAGTGCGCACCAACTTTAAACGAAAAAAATCGTGCGTTCTTCCCCAAGTCTACGCGTTCCGTGATAACAAGAGATATCAATTCTGGGTTCGCACGAAAAACCGCTGTGCGTTAGTTCAATTTTATAGGAAATTTTAAAATGCGGGTGTGCACAAAGAAAATCCCCTCATTGTTGCGCTTCGGACTGTTGGAAAACAAATTGATGAATAAGAAAGTATAGGCAAACCGCAACACATTCAAATCGTTTCGTCCAAACATATTTATCGCTAATGATACGATTTAATTGATTTATTGGTGTTAACGCGATTTTAAATTTAGCGACTCGTTTTAAAACTAACGGCATTTTAATCTTGGACTTCTGAATTTTAATAAGTCGAAATTTAACCGAATCTTATTTAATTTTTAATTAGAGAACGTTTTTGAGTCCAAATTAACGATTTCTATCGAGTTTCGTGTTTTTTAATGGTACAATTAAGAGTTTAATGTGAAAAATTTCCAAGTTAACCTGTAAATATCAAAAAATTAACCGTAACTAGAAAACTGATTTATCACAATCCAAAAATTGTTTCTCCTTTAAATCAACTTTTAAATCCCCTGGTACAAAAAAAATCGAAGTCCAAAATCCAGAAGCCACCTAGGAAAGTTGACGAGTTTTTAACAAAAAATCAACTCCAACGAAAATGATTTATTAGCGGTTTTTTCTGTAAAAAATTAAGAACAGTCAATTTGATTATGTTTGCTTAAATGCCACACAAGCAACCGTGATGACAGAAAACTTATAAAATTATATCTGCTAAGCAAAAAATTAGAGATAACTAAAGAACTTATGAAATTTAATTTATTAGACCCGGTTATCAAACGTGACTTCTTCAACAATGGCTGTTTTTATCTTACAATTTTATTTAATTAAAAAATGGTACGTTTGATAGGCATCCTTTTTTGTTTAGTTTGTTAATTTTCATTTTTCGATTATTAATTCTTCCAATTGTCATTACGATTTGTCTTTCTGTTTCTCCGAATTTCTGGAATTCGTATTGTTAGTTGTAAGTTTGGTAAAAGAACCTTTCTGGGGTCCTCCAGGGTAAAAGGATTTACCAAATCCTAAATATTAATTTAGAAAAATTTCTGGATAATCCGAAACCATTATTATAGTAGCTCTGAAATCTAAACTTTTTTATGAAGTTTTCTTGTAATACTTTCGGAAACAATAAATAGGGAGAGCACTGGGACGTACAGCCGAAGTCAGTGGTTCAAATCCCTGCGGAGGTAATAGTTTTCTTTATGTAAATTTTTCAAAATTCAGTAAAATAGCTTAACAATGAATGGTTAGCATTCCACATACTTAATAAGTAGCTGCAGCAAAAACAACAAACTTTAATATTTTTGATACCTAAAAAGAGCACTGATTTATAAGTTTTATCAAAAGTTATCGGGATACTTTAATAGTTTTATTATTTGGTTTCTCTATTAAGCACTGTAAAAGCCTGGTTACTTTTTTATGATAACTGATAACAAACCTACTTCACAAAATTAATTTTAAGACACAAGAGCACCCCATATTTTCTCTGAGGTTTGAATATCAATGTCCAAGCGAATTCGACATTTAAATCTATAAATTTCCTATATTTTAGAAACTTCGTCGATCGCTTTTTTGTGGTCATCAATTCATTAAAAAAGTAAGTATAGTGTTAAGAACGAACTATTTCTTTAAATCTTTAAATACGTGAAAAAATACCGCAAATAATATGGAATTAGATTAAAAAGATTTAGTTTCAAACACAAAAAAACGTGATAAATGTGATGATAAATCATGTGCGTTTGCTGTTTCCATAATTTAACTGTAATGGCTTTTCACCAGTTGGAGTTGCACATTCATATTAACTGGATCTAAATATAAGTACGCATCCGAGGCAAATACTGGATATAAAACGAATACTTGGCCATTTATCGAAATTTTACTACTTTTCAGACTTATTAAGTGCCCCTTCTCTACGCAAACTGCTTTGTTTAGTAGTCCAAATGTAAAATTAACTGTGAAATAAATTAGGTTTTGCTAAAATAAGCCACTGTTTTATAAATTAACAATGCCTTTTTACAGTTTAACGCGGTATCAACTGTAATCGCATTCCATGTAAATTAATTAATTCGTTTTGTTCTATAATTTTGTTTATGTACTTGCTTCGTCCTCTTCTCACCTTCTGCCTCCTTCCTTTCGTTCTCTTTTGCTCTCCTGCTCTCCTCATTCTTTTCTACTTCTCCTACCCCCCTCTTCTTGTAATTAACGTCTTCATTTTCATTGAGTTTTTGTTATTTCTTGTCAGTTTATTCTTGTTTCCAGTCGTTCCAGTCCTTTATTTTTTTAAATTCCATTTGAGTAAACTTCCTCTTCCTTAAATGTACATTTTTGTTATCCTCTCCTTTTATTTTTCAGTTGGTATTCATAGTTTGTTCGATTTAGGATGAGTTGCACAAAACATTTATTAAATTAACGAATGATCAGAGTTAACCAAAGAAGATCATTTTTGTTTATTAATGTGATATTTGTCATAAGTTTCTAATTTTGATTTGATTTTATTCATTTGACGAAACTGTTAAATAATATTTAGACAACCCGCCCTTACAGTGCAAAAAAAGAATGGATTGAAGTTCTGTTTGGTTTGTCTTATTGTCAGTTATAATTTGTTCCTGCTTTTTTTGCAATAAATTTCACATTTATACTGACGATTTTCTTTTGTTCCTAAATTGCTGATTTTCCTTGGGGGTACTCAGGAAGTTTACAGTTTTAGGTGTTCAGAGCTTCGCTTACTTCTGACTAAAAACATACTTAAGCAAATTTCAGGAATTCCCGAAGGATTTTTAAATGTTAACAAGGAATTTATAAATTTGAGTAGGTGTTTGTAAATCTTTCGACCTGATTGCTGTTAATAGACTTCTTTTGTTCTGAAACTAAAATAAGAACTCTTTTTCTATTTTGGCCTGATGCTTTACTTAATCATATTGCCTTTTTACTTTTAGGAGTAAGGCGGGGTGCGGTGGTGTTGAGTTGATACTTTTTTCAATTTTGTTCTGTGTTGGGTTAATTGCCTGATTCATTCCCATACTACTTAATATGTCCTTTTTCTCAGCGTCCTGCTTTATTGCATCGTTGTTCCATTTCTTCTCGGTCTTCCCTTTTTATTTTTCCCGACACTTGCGTTTTGTACACTTTTTTCATAATACATGCCCGAACCATCTTAACTGTCCGTCCCCTATTTAATCATTTATAGGTTCAATATGTAATTGTCATCTGTATGTTTCGTGTCTTATTTTATGCCCTTTTGTTTTCTTCATTGTTTTCCTCAAAAATCTCATTTCCATTGCATTTACTCGTGTTTTCTTCCTCTTCTTTCTCTTCTCCCATTTACCCGTTACAGTGTCGGGTACAGATTCTTCACCCAATTTTTCCATTCTTTCTTATTTTAGGTTTTTTTTCTTTATTTCCTTTCGTGTTTCATTTACTTCTGTTATCATTTCTTCCATCTTCCTATTCCAGGTTTTCCTCGGTCTTCCAGGTTTTCTTTTTCTTGTGTATTTGCTTCTATAAATTATTTTGTTTTCCTCTCTGTTTTCAGTCTTGTCCAAACCATAATCAGGTCTCTGTTTTGTTTCTTCATAGAATTCTCATTCCTCCATCTGTCTAATTTAGTTATTTCAATTATTCTTCTCATATATTTTATTTCAATTGCTCTTAGTTTGTTCTTATGTTTCTGTTGTGTTGGCAGTGTTTCAATGCTGCATCATAAGTAGGTATAATTGGTCTGATTAACGTGTATATTTCCTTCTTAGTTTTAATCGGTAATTGTTTCTTTCCAAGCAGTGTATTATTTATTGTACCTATAAGCTTTTCTTATCTTTTTAGAAACTTCTAGGTCTATGTTCCCATCTCTCGTTATAGTAATTCCCAAGTATTCCATTGTTGTTACTTCCTCTATTTCCATACCTTTACTTCTCTTATATTATTTTTTATACCTTCCCACTACCATAGCCTTTGTCTTGTCTGTATTCGCCTCCATGCCCATATTTTCTATTTCTTCTATCCATATATCTAACATTTCCTGCATTTTCTGTTTCGTATCTGCTAAAAACGATATCGTCGGCGTAAAGTACATCTTCTATTTGTATAGGTTGCACATGCTGATATCCTATTGTCGCCTTGGCTGTTTTCGCTTTTATTTTTTTTAAGATATTGTCCATGTATATTATAAATAATAAGGGTTCGAAGAGATTCTTGCCTAATCCCTTTATCGATTCTGATAGCATTAGATATTTTACCCATAATTTATATTTTTCCATACACATTTATATAGATGCTTCTAATTACTTGTATCATTTTCCTTTCTATTCCTATATTTTCTAGACAGCACCAGTTCTTACTCTTTTATCACAGTGTTGAAGGCCGCCTTCAAGTCAGCAAAAGTTAAATATACTGTGGTGTCAGTTTCCAATGCTGTATTTATTACTTTCGTAACTACATGCATGTGGTCTGATGGTTGCCTTGCTTTGCTATAGGCTCCTTGTTCATCTTCTAACAGTTGTTCAACCTTGGCTCTTAATCTTCCCTCTACTACTCTTGTATATAGGCATCTTAAATGTTACTGATGAAAGACAGACAGCTCTGTAATTGTCGTACTCTGTATGGTTACCTTTTTTGTGAATTGGTATTGCCGGTCTTATTACTTTTTTCACTACTTCTGTTTGTATCATTTTCGGTATTTTTTCTCTTCCTAAAAATGTTGTTTTCATCATACTTATTAAATGTTTTCCTGTTTTTCCCATTCTTTCGTCTATCTTTTTGTCTATCTTCCCGTTGTTCTCTTAAATATTTAGTTAGAATTATTTACTTGTTCTATTTCTTTTCCCTGTAATCTTATTTTATGAGTTTTATTTTTACTTGAAATTATGATACTTTTTGTTTTGTCTATATTTTTTATCTGTGTTAGTATTGTAGATCGTCTTCTGTTTCCGCTAATATGGCCATATCTTCTGCGAATATCAGAATTTGTTTCATTTTCCAGTATCCTAGTTTTACTAGTCTCGTGATTTTCTTTGCTTCTTTTATAGCTTCATCAAGTACCGCCGAAAACAGTAATGGGCTCAGTACACAGCCTTGTTTGACCCCTGTCTTCGCGCCAAATTCTCTCGATTCTTCATTATTTGTTCTTACGCGATGTTTATATTCTCTTTGCATATATCTTTTATTACCTCTGTTGTTCTTTTATCTACTACCCGCTTCTCCCATATGTTCAAAATGTCTTCCCTTCGCATTAGGTCTAATGCCTTTTCAAGGTCATTGTTTTTACGTATTAGTTTTTCATTGGCTTGTCTTATCGTGAATCTTCTCCCACTTCTAAATCCACTTTGTGAATCTTCTTCGTTGTTTCAATTTTATTTCTTATTATTTTCTTCATTATTATCGCCAATATCTTTCCTGGGACACTGACTAGCGTTAGTCCTCTATAATTACTACAGCCTTTCTTATCTCCTTCTTCTCCCATGCACTTTTATCATTTTCAGGGATATGTTTTCTCTTCCTGGCGTTTTCCCTAGTTTTAATTTTGGTTTAATGTAATCCCAAACACAAATAAGGCATCACGGAAAATTTATTTAATTGTCATTGTTTGGATTTATATACAAGGTTGGCCAGATTTAAATCAAATCATAAAAATTTAATAATCATAATCAACGGAGCTTTTATTTTTCGTTGGTTTAAATGGCGAAACAAAAGACGTTTTAATTTTGTATTTAAAATTTAAAAAACCTAGATATTAACACAGTATTAAAACAGTTTTTTTCTTCCATAAGATATGCAGGAAAATTAGACAATAATTCAAATGAACGTAAACGAAAATATTAATAGTTTAGTAAGTTCAGGAGGTTCAGCTGTTTTAAATAGCGCATTTGGAACATAATAACTGGAATTTAAATATTTATTGCAAAAAAATTTATTGTAATAAATTAAATTAAACAATATCTTCTTCGCCACTTTACGCTCCTCTGGGGAGCATAGGACGTCAGAGACGTTTCTTAGACAGTTCTTGTAGAAGGTCGCTAGCCTTGCACTATTTTCACTACATTTCACGACACTTAACACACATGACTACCTGCTTCCATTATTCCTTATTTTTTGCTATGTGTTTTAACTTTTAACTGAGTCCAGGTTAAGTTTTGTGTTGTATGTTCGTTCTTAACCATTCTCTTCCATATGTTATATTTGGTCTCCCAAGCTTTCTTTTACCCTTCATAGTGAACTCCATTATTTGTCTAGTTTTGTCTGACACCGGTTTTCTTAGAGTATGCTCGATCCATCTCCATTGTAGGTATCCGTTTTATGATTTACTTAATGCTCATATCTCTGAACCATACATCAGTAAATACCCTCATTATATTTGTGTTGAAAATTCTTAATTTGGTGTTTTTCGATACTTCGTATTCCATACCTTTCGCAACATATTCAATGCGTTTTGGTCTTTATAAATTCTTGAAATAACGTCTTTGTGGCATCTTCCCTGTTCGTCAATGACACTTCCAAGTATATAAAATTTTCAACGTTCTCTATGCTGGTACCTTCTAAAGTTATTTGTCTGTTGCCCGTGGAATTAGTTTTCAATATTTTCGTTTTTCCGGTGTTGATTTCCAATCCAACTGTCTTACCTGTAGTATTTAAAAAGTTTAGTTTTTTCTGTAATCAGACACACATCGTCGGCATATTCTAAGTCTTCCAGTTTTTTGCTAAATTTCAGCTGTAATCCTCTCCTGTTGTCTGTTACTTTTCGCATTAAATTTACCCAGTCAATAATAATAAAAAATAGCATGGGTCACAAAATGCATCCCTGTCTAACCCCATTTTCTATAGGTATGTCCAATCCGTGCATTGTAGTTTTCATGTAACAGTTTAATTAGTCGTAGGGGAAACTGGTACATAGCGGGCCATGGTACTGGTTACTGTCATTTTGTGGTGGCCACATTTACTGTATGTTTTTTAGTATTTCATATATAGCATTTTCGTTTTAATAATACCCCGTTTTTTTTAATTGCATGTTTATATTCGTGTTAATAATTTCATATCAGATCGATATATAAATCTCAATTTTTGTATATAACTGCAAACATGTTTACTTTAAACAGTACTAGCTTGGTTTCGAACCAAGATTTATCGCGATTAAAAAATAAATAAATACAAAGTAAGACGTAGTGGTGCATAGTGAGACGATTTTGCCGGTGCATAGTGAGACACACAAACCAGTACTAATTATGAGTTAACTGTCAACTTTTATTGTGTATATATTTCATGTAAAGCAAAAAAAAGTTAATTAATAGTGAAAATATTTATTTAGTAGATTCAAACAATTTAAAGTAGTGTCATCACTACACCATTAAAATACTACTTTTTTTTTATGAATTAAATTTTGACTGCAACTTGCAGGAATATGCTATGTATTTTAGTTTAGATTATTGTTTTATGACTTACCTTATTTGTTTCTATCGATTTGAAATTTCTAAATAAACTTTTCTGTATATTTTAGTTTGAATATTGTACATGTCCCAGTATGTACCAGGGGGTGGCACATTGTGAGACACGTGGTACATAGTGGGACATCGGCAATTATTTGATTAGTATTCACTCAAAAATTCCTAATTTTGGATATGTAATACCTAAACCACCTATGCATGTTGCAATTACCAAAAATCCGGGTTTTGAATTAATTTGTAAATGTTATGCCCAATTGAAAAAATCCGTCTCAGTATGTACCAGTTTCCCCTACATATTTTTCGAGTAAGCCGAATTTCCAAGAATATCCCACATTTTAGTTCTGTCTACTTTATCAGGGCTTTTTTGAAATCCACAAATCCTAGATAAACTTCCTTTTGCCATTCGTTTACTTCGTCTAAAATTATTTATTCTTAATGGAGCTATGTGGTCTGTACAGGATCTTCTAGCTCTAAATACAGCTTGATTTGCTCTAAGTAGATCATCAATCTCTCCTTTTATTGTTTCTAGTATCATTCTAGATTTTGCTTGTGGTATTTCTCCTTTTTTTTGGTATTGTGATAATCAATCCTTCAGCCCACTCTGTTGGTATTTTTTTTTCCAACAATATTTTGTTCGGTAAGCAGTGTAAATTAACCAACATTTTTAAAACGTGCTCTAATTTAATTTTTGATTTTCTTTTTAAACATGATTTTTACCAGCTCTGTTTATATGTAATGCACTTCCTTTCGTACATTTATATTGAAGAACCTCCCAGTTTTTTTGGCAATTTCAAGTTTGTTATTATTTTTTGTTTGTTTAAAGATGAATTAATTAACATGTCGTTTATCAGCATTAAATATAGATAAATCATTTTTTATGTTCTTGTTGTCAATTAAGGTAAAATGTGAAACGCCACTGTCATCTCTTAAAATTACATTCTCTTCAGCTTCTGTATTTTTACTTATTGTAACGTTAGGAATACTTCGAGTACTTTCACGAAATTAGAGACGGTGTGTTTTTTAAACAAAGTTAGTTTCACTTTTTTTAAGGACTCTATTTTTTTATTAATTTTTTTAGTTAATTTTAAGTGTAGCATTTAAATCGGAATATCGTTTGGTTTAAAGACACGCATTCTTTAAGTTCCACCAAAATAAAGCCTGGTTAATAATACGAGCATTCTCGCAGAACCAAAAATAAAGATTCTAAGAAATATTTCCAGGGTACGCATAGGAACGCCCAGAAATTTAAATTTTACATCAATATTGCTTCGGTAACTCTTAAATTTTATTTAGTCGGTTTCACTGATGTGACTCGTCATAATTTTAGAGTAGAGTTGAAGACCAGCATTTTTCAGGAATGTTGGTTGTAACTTTTTTTTTCATGAATATTTCGGTTAGTTATTGTGATTATATAATTATCTCAAACAAAATTAAATAATAAATTATAAAAAAATAGTCAAATAAAGTAAATAAAAAAAGACAAAAACAGAATTTTTGAAATGATTCCGACTTTGGTTGTTTCACTAATCCGATTACTTCCTTGCTTAAGCTGAAGCATATAAATTATATATCAAAACGATTAATTAAAATGTGACAAGAATAGGTGCGTAATGATAAATAAAATTCCAATTTTATTGGTCGTCGCTTTTAAAATGCCGATGAAACCGGAAGAAGCACATAATAAAATTTTCAACAAGCTAATAATACTAATATTTATTGATTTTATTTATATTAATAGGATCGATGACTTTTACTACCAAGTAAACGTTTTCTCTTTATTTTAAGCCGACTTTGATTTTCTGTGCTTGCTTCTTTAGCTTAAGGATATTTTTACAATTTTGTTTTTTTGGGAACTTGTTCGCGGTACACATTTTATGACACAAAAAGACGAGTACCAACCAGTTGGTGTTCCTACAAAGGAAAATTAAATGTTCTTGTGATTTCTAAATTACTTTGTTGGGTTCTTCATTTATTTGTCTGGAGACTAGATATAAATTTTTAGAAAAAGTATGAAGTAGTTAATGAATCGTTTATTTAAGTTTTCTATTTCGCTCTGAAAATAGGAAACCTAAATCTGGAATTTTTTAAATGATTTCAGCTGGACTTTTGTTTGTTAAAAATTACCTACATTTACAAAAATTATGCGCATAAGCTGCAAAAATTAAATCAAGCTTTATGAATAGATTTTTCAAGAAGTGTTGCTAACATGTGATCAATAAAATTTCAACTTTAGTAGACCATACTTTCGAAAGGGTTGCTGTGATCCTCTTGTATCACTGAACACAACGACATTTTGAGGCTATAAGACGTTTTCGTCGGCGTTGATTTATTTTTTTTTTTACTTTTGACATTGAAAGTCGGTGGTTAAAATAGGTAAAAAGATTAGTACCTGAAACGTTAGAAAACAATATTCAAAAACTCTAAAACCGTAACCTCAAAATATCCTTAGGAATGTTGCATTCAACGATAAACAGCAAATTTGTCGCTGACGTGCTCGAAAGCATGGCCTACAACTTCTGAAATTTTATTGATCGCATGTTAGCATCTCAAAGATTGGATCTTTTATAGGTAAGGTATATAAAACAATTTTTGTAATTCTGAGAATAAGTCACGATAAGTCAGTAGTAATTAATAAATCCTGAAAGTTAAAGGAGTATGTTATTCTACTCGTATTATAAATATTTATTGTATTTCAAAATTTTCCCGGCTGTGCTACTTATTAGGCGAAAATCGAAAATCGTTTTCTTAAAGGTACTTAAACTGAAGCTTAAACTAGAGACTGCACGTTCGCTAAATGAAGAAATTAATTTATATTCAACTAACAGAATAATATTTTTAGCGAGATTCCTTTATCGCTCCAGTAAGATCTTAAAATTTAATCAATATGCACGGCAGACTATGACTAGTATAGTAAAAAAGGTTAAACTGTCATCTGCACTTAACTCGTTTGAACTGATTTAAATATTTTGTGGTTTTTTTGTTGGCCTCCTGCACAACATCTGGATATCCTTGTTCTTCAAATACTGTTACAACGCGAATGTTAATAAATATAGTTTTCGTTTTTTTGTTTGTTTCTTTCGGAATTAATTGCTACTCGAAGTACGGACCTTTTTATTCTACGCAAATTTAAGAGTGCAAGGTTAATTAAGCAGTAAACAAAAGTTACTGCAGGTGAAATTTTGAATTTTGCTACTTCAGGTCATTTGTTTGCTTTTCTGGTTTGTTTAAGTTTCCTTCGTTTTGAAGATAATGTTATTCTACCATGGACGTCAACGATTACTTTTATTTTAGCAGAAATTTAAACCAGTTCTTTTAAATTTTTATTAGTCTGGAATCATTAAGTTAATTCTCGATTATGAACTGATAGATATTGACAATATAGCACTGTAGAAATTTAACTTAGGTGAGAAGGAAACGAAGGTATAAAGAAATATCCATAAAGCAAGAAAGAGCTAGGTGGCGCAGTGGTAAGAGTGCCACGCTCGCAATAAGCAAGTCGCTGGTTCGAACCACTAAACGATTGGTGGCTAAGCTTAATATTGGGGATGAATTAACTGTGATTTATGGGATAGAGTAACAAAGCCCTTCGTAATTCATACGAATATTCTGTACACTCTAATGGGTATAAAGAGGTGAAGTTGAAAGAAAGGAATAGCAAGAGGCAAAATTCTTGTTTTTGGGGTGGGGGAGAAAATTACATTTGTGTAAATGTATAAAAATTGCAAGGAAGTATAAACGCTTTTCTTGTAGCTACGATATTAACGAATTTTTATCGCAATTCATGGAACATAATAGAATCTTAAAATATAATAGAGCAAAATGGAATTTTTTGCAGTTTCAGTCTGAATTTAAACGATTTATTCCTAGCTACGTCAATTCATGTCGGAGAAGTCGTTCTCTTGTTGTTTGTATTGTGGTTTTTGTTTATTTTCTTCATATTTTAAATTTGTGGTTCACGTGTGGTTTTACATTTAAAATATCACCATTCAAATCTGTAGGTATATATTACATTTATGTTCTGCTTACTGTAAACAAGTCCTAGAATTTATTCCGTTTAACAATTTACTGTTTCTATTACAACCTTAGGAATACAAAACGTACTTGTTGGTCGGTTATTACCAAAAACTTCTTTAAGGAAATTTTCCATGTCTGGTAATCTGCTATACAGTTTGGCTAACACAAACCCGCATATAACGAACTACCAATTTTATACGTACTAAATCCAAGGGTTTCGTTTAAATTGCCACAAGCAAATGTAAAAATTTTTCGTTTATTGCGAACCCGCTTAAGACGAACTTCTTTAATTACGAACAATTTTAGGGTGTTGGATTAACCAAAAAAATCCGCTTAAACGAACCGGAACTAAAATATCAATAAACAGGTTATTCCGGTATTGCAATCTTTTAATAATTGGTGTTTGAGTGTCTTGGTTGACATCAACTTATCGCACTTCCCTTGAATATTTGTTGCATCTGCATAGTTCCGCCGCAGTAGGAGCAAACCAACGCGCAAATAATGGCAGCAAAACGTAAACATTGTTTACGTTGTGAGAGAAGTACCAAATTATCGTTGATATACAAAGTGGCAAAACAAAATTACCATGGGTCTGGAACGTAATCTCTCAAAAGCAACCATTCAGGAAAATAAAATTAAAGAGTCTTTTTTCAGCATGATATCGCCCCACTAAAAAAGATTTAAAAAGTAAGACATGGGAAAGTCAATAGTATGCTTTTAAGGTGGTTTAAGCAACAATATTTTTATTCTGACTTATTTTACGTGTGTCACTTTTAACTCTGTATATAACGAACTCTCATGGTCCCTTGTGGTTCGTTATATCCGGGCTCCACTGTATAACTGTTGGATCTTACAGGCTTCGTCTTGCAAATTCTTCAGTATCGCTAGGTTTAATACTTAGTGTTAATAACTTTCTTTATGGATTATAAACCAAACAATCTTATGACTTTGTCTCGATGTTTGATTTCCTAAGCTTGTAAATTTGTTTTTGGTATTGGCAATTTTTTACCTTTTCACTTTACATTTTGTCGCTGCAGTTTTGCCAACATTCGATAGTAATTCTTTGTTCCATATTCGCTAAGAATGCAACTGAAAATATTTTTAAATATTTTTTTGTTTATTAACAACAACGTATTACATTTAATTACGACCTAAAAATATATTCTAAAGATGACATTGCCGACTTCGACGGCATCAAGGTTAGCATTCTTGCCGTATGAGCCAAAGATCTTGGATTCGATTTCCAGTCTGAATATCTGAAACTTTACCCTCTTTCAGATACAAGGTGAAACCGTGGGTCTCATGCCAGTACCATGTTAAATCACGATAAAAGTTCTTTTCAATGCTGCAAGTCCCTTGTGTTCGACAAAATTCTAGTCGGGTAGTGCCAAATAATCATGGTAGTTGATGCACGTTGAAATCTTTGGCAGCCACAAACCTAGATTTTGCCCATTAATAAACAAAAAAACAAGCAAAGATGACATGCCGATTTACTCAGGACGGCGCTAGTTGCAGCCTCTAGTTTGAAACTTAGTTGCGATAATTACCAGTTATTAAATCACGTAATCAATTTTTTGTCCAATAAAAACCATTGCTTGCATTGGTAACTAGCTCCATACGGAGAACTTCTGAAACTGTTTTACCTCCTAAGAACCTAACCGAACATTTTAATGCTTAAGTTTCCCATTGATATAAGCAACTCTCAGGAAATGACAAAAAATAACAATGGAATGCTATATTTCCTACTAAATGACTTTATATTCTGCAGGCTGTGGTTTTTCAACATTCATTCGTGCCTGTTTGTTATTTTTTTTTATTGGTTTATTCAACTTTAGGGTGAGTTGCACAAAAATTTTCTGAAGTTGTCTAATTCTGAATGACTAATTTGACGAAACTGTTAAGTCATGTTTGTGCAATCCGCCTTATTATGTATCTCCATATTTTATCGCCATACGGATTTTTTCATGCGGTTTATACATTTCATAATTTCTTCCCCTATCCTTTTCTTGTAGCCCCACAGCCCTGGATGGGTTTTGGCCTCTTCAACAACTTGTTGAAGTATTCTCACCTAATTTGTTTTTTACAACGCAGTGTCGCTACACCTACATCCAACTCCATTCGGCAGTTTCAACCATCACTTTTATCTTCTATTTTTTTGGTCTACTCTCTCATAGTGACCGGTCCTCGTGGGAGAGAGGTGCTGCGTTAGCGGCGAGAGTCTCTAGTACTGGACTGAGGTACTTAGCTACCGCAACTTGGGACCTCTTCCCCTATTTTAGTGTCATTTTTATTCATGTATTAAGTCACGAAATTTTCTTTGTTAAATTTTATAAATAGCAACCAAATACTAGGTGTAAATGGATGGGTGTAACAAACTTGTTTAGAATATGGGGGTTTAAAGTAAGAGTAATTTTCAATCGAAAACTCATCGTTTGTGAGCTGTAGATGTTGGTGTTTCTAACATGGCCTATACGCTCACCGGATCTAACTCCGCTAGACTTCTTCTTGTGGAGCCACATGAAGTTGGGTTTACGAGACCCCTATCGGGCCGGAGGAAAATCTGTTGGCCCCCGTATTCTAGCCGCAGTGCAGACAAATCAAGTGACATCTGGTATTTTCTAGAGTGTACCAGAACATGCTTGGGAGGTGCAATGTGTGCAAATAAGTTAGTCGTCGCCATTTTGAATGTATTGATAAATAAATAAAAATATAATAATGGCAATTATTTTTATTCTTGAATTAATGTAGAGCAAAATCATTTAAACAAAATGTGTTTGGATACATTTAAAAAAAAAATCGGAACTGCACTGCTGCTCGTAAATATTGCATTTTTGTACAGGAGTTCCTTACTGAAAGTTGTTCTATTTCGAACCCCCTATATACCGTATAGATTTGTTACACTTATTCATTTACATCCAGTATAACCACAATGAACGATGAGCAAACATTAGAATGGTGAACCTAAACATTTACACCCCTCGAAGTGTAAATATCTCCATACTTCCTGATGATATAACCACAACCATGTAGAACCATTCAACGTTATTTTGCTTAGAATTGCCGAGGATGCAACACCTGCATTGGCACAGCCACTCCACCCGCTATTAAACATTTTCTCTCATTTTCTTGTTTAATCTTCTATTCCAATGAATTTGCAGCTTTTCTACGTTTTTAACAGCTTTTTTTTAACTTCGCCTTCATAATAGCCTTCTTTTTGTTCATGCATACTACCGTACCCCCCGGAACCGCTTTTCGCATTACTTCAGGGGGTACGGGCGTCCCTTACATACTACATAAATGCAACTTATATACTAACTTATACTAAGTGAAACCGACTTGCACGGGCCGCGAGTCGAACCCACAGCCCGAGCAGACCGATCTCACTGTGGCCTCGGCGGGTAAGCGGAGCGACCACTCGCCCGCCGAGACCCCTTTCATAATAGCCTAATAATGTTCTATCGGTCGCAATTATGAGACATTGTGTCATTGTGTGGATTGAGTTCCTATTCCACGTTGGTAATCTGGTTCCTTAGATATCATTCTACCGTTTCTTTGTCATAGTGAGATGGTGCCAAATCTGGCCAAAACAATGTATTTCTGTCATGCTTCCTAAGAATTTAAATAATCGTTTTTTATAGACCCTCTTGATGTAGATTTCAGTGTTTATTATGCAAGTTATGAAAGATGGAATGCTTTTTTTTACCACATTCACAGGTGGTTGTTTTTTCAAAATTTTCCTCTGCAGGAACTTTCTCTCTCAACAATTAAAATCAAATTTTAAATATGTCTCATTGCCCAAAACAATGCAGGATCTTGTTCACAAATATTTGATATTACGAGTCTTTTAGCACGTAATACCACCTTTTCTGGTTGCTCGGTGCCTTTTGCCTTTTGTAAGTTACTACATCTGTTCTGTTCTTTTTTTTTGCACACTGGGCTGTGATATCTCTGCAGTTTTTGCTAGGCCTCAAGTTGAAACTGATCGGTTCTTTCCGATTTCTTTTAAAATGTTTTCTTTAGTTCTTCATTTTCAATATCCATAATGTTTATCTTTGATTAAACCATCGTTTATAAATTTCTGTATAGCCTGTCCAACAGTCTGTTCATTAATACATAATGCTCGAAAAATGGACTTTATTGATATTTGTGGATTGTTAGAAAAAAGCTTTCGTACATTGTTACTAACATCAGGTTCCTTTGTTGCTCAAGAAACTTATACGCAATAGTCTGTAGACACAATTTAAATATTCAAACTTTAATTCATTTCTTTGTTTGGGGAATCCAAAGATTTTTGCACGGAACGGCAAAATATCCCATCTTTCAACAGATGGGAACAAATATTTTAAACATAGTTCACCAAAATTGAGAGGACCAAAAGGTCCTATATGTTTCATTCACGTTTTAGAGAATTAAAGAATGTTCTAGTTAGGCAGCCGCCATCCATGTACAACGCGATTGGATATAGTAAACTATGCAAGAAGTTTAAATTTTACAAGTTGTCAACTTAGATGTATGCAGGGTGACTTTAATAGTTATACAGATATTTTAATTGGTAACGGCGGACGATAAAATAGCATGATTCGCCCAGTGATGTCTTATATAGAAACTACAGAAGCAGATGGAATTTTTTCTAAAATTGTTTGAGAATCATACATTTTTAAGAAGATGGGCCGAATGAGGCTATTTTTTTAATAATATCATGTTGACGTCTTCTTTTTGAGAAATATTAAAATGGATTTTACCTACGCTGAGAGGACTAGCATGATATTAATTTATGGTGATGAGGCTCGTGGGGATACTATAATAGCTCGAGCATTGCATCGTGAGTGTTTCCCTCGACAGATATTGCCCAACGCGCGAACATTTGTGAGTATGGTAGAGCACCTCAGAGATTTTGATTGCTTTGGAATTCAGAACCGTAATATTCGTCGTCAGTGTGAGGGTCGGATTCTCATTATAGACGAGGAGTAGAAAACCAGCCCGAATAAGTATACGGCTCCTTTCTAACCAGATAAAGTTTGTAGTCTGACAAACTTTAAAAGAACAAGGGTTACACCCCTTTCATATCCAAAAAGTCCCAGCTCTGAAACTTGAAGAGCTGCCTCGTCGTATTCGTTTTTGTAATTGGTTTCTCTATAAAGAAGCTGAAAATCAAGTTTTTAGCCAATAGCTTAGCTACAAGTGAGGCTGGGTTTTTTCTAAATGGGGTTCATAACGCTTTAGGGACGCATCTGGGGCGATGAAAACCTTTATGAAATTTTAAAACAGAACTTCTAGCAATTCTTTTCCAACAATATGTGGATAGGAATTGTTGGAGATCTTATTGGTCCCAGGCCCAGACGGTTGAATGGCTATCTCGAATTTTTGGAATTCCAGTGCGAATTGCTTGGGGAACTTCCATTGTATACGCGACAGAACATGTTTTATCTCCTTATTACGTGGCACGAGTGATGATGAATAACATGTTTCCAAATCGTTAGAGAGGTCAGGCCGTAATGGGTCGATCTTGTGGCCCCCAAGGTTACCTGACTTAATTCCATGCGATTTTTGTGTAAGAAGTCGCATAAAACAATTTATTTATACTAGTCTCCGGCCGACACAATTGAAAAACTGCAGCGACGAGTTAATGCTGTAGCTGCATGGCAAATTCAAAATCCAGAAATTTTGGAACGTGTTCAGAGTTCTTGGATACGCCGTGCGAATGCCACTAGTCAGCATTTTGAGTATCTCCTCTAGTTTAATTTATTATTTACTATGCTTTTCACAGTTGTAAATAAAATGTTCCACTCGTTATTCATCTTTCGTTTTTTCAGATTATTGTTAAGCATAAACAGAATTGTTTATTGTCAGACTCTTTTATCCTTCTTGTATTTGTATACGTCTATACGATGATTTGCGTATTCTTTACGCTTTTAATGTAGACTATCACAGCTTAAGATAGATGCATAACCGTTGAAGTTAGATTATAATATAGCAGTTCGACATACATACTTATATATGAACAATAAAATAGAAATTATACATGAAATAACTTTTTAAAACTTCCGTAACATGGTTTTCAAATAATCGCTTTATGAATGAGCCAGCCATACAGGACCATTAAGGTTTTTCCAATTTTAGTAAGCTGTGATAATATTAAAATTACCAAGTCAGATAACTGAAATAAGGAGATCAAAAAGACAGCCTGAAACTTTGTAAAAATCCCCATTCGCGAGTATATATGAACAAAATTAAAAATTATGTCCCGTTTGCATTAACTTCCGGAAAAGAAGGAAGCTCGAATCCCCCGGAGTGTTTTAAACTCCTCTCTTACGCTTTACTTATCAAACTACTAAAACTAAGAACTGCTCTTGTTAATTTCTCAAATAATAAATTAAAAGAGACACAGAATAATTACCACCGTTTTAAAATGCTGTTTAAATGTATCCGGTGCTGCCTACTTAGTACATAAAACATGCATCTCTTGCTTGTTAACACAAACTAGAAGGCAGTGTCTTGAATAAAAAGTAAGTAAAATGTTTACTTTCTGATTCATAAAAGTGTGAACCATTATTTTATAGCTAACGTAAGTGATTCTGTTACTGATTAAACAAATCCTTAAATTTAGAAATTCAGTATTTTCTTTTAATTCAGGAGAATTTGAAAATAAAATTTATTGGCCATCTATGACATGCGGTTTTTCAAGGCTAGGCTTTAGCTCCTTTTCTGTTACAGGGTGTTTATAAAATCCATGAAATAAGCTACGCCTTTTAAAAATGACAAACTGGGCATGATATCAGTTTGACCTTTGATATTATTCCGGTTTTCCGGATAAAAATCTACACACGGCGCATTTGTTTTAAAGGTAGGTAACGTGATCCCTGGATTTAATAAACACCCGGTATTTATTTATTTTATTATACAAGCACTAATAACCCCTCTGTATCATGTCGATTGTTTTGTTCTGAAAAATGGCGCCAGTTTGTTTTTAGTGTAATAAGTAAACAGAAGAGTGCAATACAACGAGTAACGGTACATTGCACAATGTGCTCTTCCAATTAAGTTATTGCTTCCATATCAGTAATTTCCAGGTAATAATAATTTGTACGTAAGTACAAAAGCGGAAGGAGAGGCTTTAATTAATTAATGAAAGAGGATCGATACTTCACCTTACACCTTAGATAGTTGCAGGTACCTACATAAATAATTTGATTAAATATATAGTTGTATCGACGAAGTATTTCTGTAGCATACTTTTAAAAAGTGAAGGAACTTATATCAATCAGTGTTGCTAAATTTCTTATTACTATAAAGGCTGATGCAGCCTGTTGTTGCTTAATTAGACAGTGTAAGGGTATTTTTCGAGGGGTAAATCTCAGTGTACATTTTCGATGGTTTTAAATGGGAAGTACCCTTATTATCGGACTCCAGGGCTCCTTTTTAATGCCGATAAACATCCGAAAACAGTTATTACATTAGTTATATACCAAAATTCAAAATTGGCCACTTTGAAACCTTCAAACAACTCCCTTGTTTTTGAAGATATCCAGAAACAACATTCTATAAGCAGTTATTCAAGTACTACGCTAGTCATCTCGGATATCTTCGAATTTTCATATTTTAAAAATAATGATGTAAAAATCACATATTTTGGCTAGCACAGGAAATTATATTGGCGCATATATTTAAAAAAACATCAATTTTACTCTCAATTTAAAACCATCGAAAATGGTCCACCCTGTACAATATGAAATTCCGGTAGAATTCGGTAAGAGTCTGTGAATGTAAGGGGATAGACAAATAGAATTCCTTGTCGCATTTTTATTGGAATTCCATATAATTCCCATGTAAGTACAACATGTCTCCAGCGGTTTACTCCTCGGAATTTTTAGAAGTAATTTGAGACAATCCAGGAAAATGTTAGACCAACATTGAGGCAATTTAAAGTATTCTATAAAAGATTTCGAGACAGAAAAATCTCAAGCCTTCTGTTGCCATTTTTTGGGACGAATCGTAGATATCTTTTTGAAAAAGTATTTTGTTGAAGCTAAAGCAATATTAGAAGCATTCTTAAGTGGAGTAAAAGACAATAATAATAATGAATCTAGTTAGTATTCATCGATTTATCGCCGGAGTGGCCGAGTGGTTAAAGCATTCGACTACAGCGGTCTCGGGGTCAAACCTGAGTCGGATTTTTAGCGGGTGGCCTACCCAGACATTAAAAATAGGTATACTTAACAGCAAAAAATTCAAACACTTTTGTTGTTACCCAGTATTACATATCTGTCTCAAATAGAAGATCAGGGGGTTTCGATAGCATATACTTTGTGTCATCTGCTGAAATCAGTAATTGATCAGCTAATGACTTAGTTTACTTATTAAATTTATTAAATATGGCTTTAACTACCGGATATTTTGCTGATTGTCTTAAAAGTACAATAATAGTCCTAATTCATAAAAACGGTGACGCAGCATATTTTAAAAATAACAAACTGATGGTGCTGTTATCTGTCTTTTTTAAACAATGCATTTCTATCTAGGATACCAGATATATATCAATACAAGTTCCTAAATGGTAGACAGTTGGGGGTTTGTATGGTAAAGTCTTTTATATGGGAAATTCAACACAGGACGCAATATTATCTGTTTATGAAAAAGTTCTGGCAAATTTCATTAACAAACTAGAATCACCAAGTATATTCTTCGATATGCCACGAACCTTCAACATCTTTAGTCATGAGTTATTAATTACAAAACTAGAAAATAATGGAATAAGGTAAAGGTATCGTCACTTACACTCCGCGAAGGAGTATGACCGATAACATAGGGGGTTAGATCGCATAAGTCGCTTTTATACTCTGTTGTCTCGTACGCTATGCGTATGGGATGATGTAGTAAGCATCACGCCTTCGACAACCGCCTACTTCCCTACTCCACGACCTACTACCCGCCGAGCATCCGACTCGGGTTTGACCCCAAGGTGACCGAGCTGTAATCGAGTGCCTTAACCACTCGGCCATTCCGGCGAATTGAATAAGGGGATTAGCTTTATCTTGAATTAAATCGTTTCTTTGGTAAACTCATTCTTCTGATATATCCGTATGTCTAGAAGTGCCACAGGGTAGTCTTTTCGGACCTTTCCTCTTAATTTTATTTATAATCGATGTTGTATATGCATTAAAGGATAATTTAGTACTCTTTACGCTGGTGATGCCTCATACCTTGTAACAGGTCGAAAATTTGGCATTAAATTTAATGCATGCGTAAACCAGTTGTTGTGTCGATTTAATTAACGCCGATATATGATTTAATCGATATCTTAAGATTTTTCATTTAGGAAGTAATTCCATACAATCCATATATCGTAAAGAAACTATCAGATTAAAGTATCTATTAACAATTTATTATCTATATGTTATACTCCACATGAAGTAATTCATCAATTTATTTCATTAAACCATAAAACGTATGGATTTATGCAGTATATCGGTTAATTCGATATAACGATTTATCGATAGTTCTAACATATCGATACTCTTTCGGTATCTTTTTCAGTAACATGCAGAGTTAGTAATTACTAGCTCCTGTTCTGTGTAGAAGAAATGTATCTCTGAAGTTTTGCGGGCAATAAAACTGAAAATCGCCGTGTGGTGGTTAGCGTGGTTACCTGATTAACCAAAGTTATCGAGTTCGAATCCGCTCCACGTCGATGAAATTCTTCATAGGGAAATAAATCTTCCGATATTAGATAAGCCTTTTAAATCGAGTAGTATAATTCTAAGCTAATACAAATCAAAAGGGGTAATACAGAAAGTATTGTTTCGTAGAATAGGTCTGATTTTGACAAATGAAAAGAAAAACGAGAGTCATGGCCTTCCCTGACAGAAACATTTTGGACACACTTTTAAGAATTTGTTTCAAACAAAACCACTATCAGACTATGTATACTCTATTTCATTTTTAAAAAACCACCAACGTCGCATTATACCTTAGAAATACAACCGGCAACAATGTTTAGTGAGAAATATTTCAGCTTGACTTTTAGAGGTTATGATCAGTTATGATGTTATTAATTTTTTTTGTCATCTTTCGCTATGACCTTTCGTTACCATATCACGTTGTACATCAGAATTTGTAACTAGTATTAAATAATATCATTATGCGGTCAATTTTGCTTCATCTTGGGGTGCTGTAAAATAGTAAGTTAAAGAAATAATTCTAGTCCTTTTAAATAAACCTTTTAGATTACAGAGAAGGGGCAGTGTAAGAACTGAAGCGCCACACTTTAAGGACCTATGCACAAAAATGAAAAGTCAAACAATAACGCAAAAAAAATTGTAAATATTGTAACTAAAGGAACATGATTTGTATTTACCGAAAAAATATTCTCTAATTTTTCGTGAATCTGTCTATCACTTAAGTCTGGTGCCAAATATTTTAACTCTTCAAAGCATTTGACTAACGCATTTTTCATCTTTCGATCTAATAAATTACGTTTCTTACGTCCCATTTTTCCAAAAATGTTAGACAAATTGATTTTGAAAATTAATTCAAATCTGACAAATGATAATGCCAACCCTTTATTTCCAAAATCGCAATATTAGGGTAATTTTAATTTTGCCAACATAATTCAACAGGTGGTGGTTTTTTAAAAGTGAAATATACTATAGCTAAATTATCGAAATAAATTTAATGAATTAAATCATAAGACGTATGGATTTATTCGATATAATTGTGATATATCGATACATCGATTTATTTAGTATGACGATTTTAATCGATACTTTCGATATTATTTCCAATACCGTGCAAACCTAAACGTGGGAAGCGCATATTCAAAGTTTAATCAAAAATATATCTACAAAACTTTCCATGAATACAACGACTATATTTGTGAATAACTATAATCGCAGTTTTCTTACAATTACGAGTAGAAGTTAAATTATTTTTGTGACAGCATTTTTGAAACGTAAGCCCTAATATTTGCACCTCTCTGAGTAACTCCTCAAGTACCTAGTGTATTTCGCCATGGTACCTGTAGATGTATAATCAGCTTATGTAATTCAACATCATACAAATTATACGTAAAAAGGGGCCCAAGCACACAGCCCTGTGGAACACCAATATATTGTAATCTTCACTTGAACGATTACTTTGCGATGGGTTACATAGGAAACTAACCAACTATTAACAACGCTTCTAATGCAAAAAAATTCAAACTGGATTAAAACTGAATATTTATTGAGTCAAATGCGCATGAAAGTCGAGTACGGCCGCCTCTTAACTAATTATTAGCTATACGGCTAGCTATAAACTCAATAACATCAAAAACATTCAGCTTTTTTAGAGTTGTTTTTCAAATTGCACGTTGTACTTTATAGGGCAAATTTTACAATATAGGTAATATAATTTTTTTTTGTAATTGAAGTTTCCATAATTTCCAACAGCAGAGAAGTTATTAAAATATGTCTGTAGTTAGTGATGTTGAATATTGGTCTATTTAGTCTTTTCATAATTGACACAACTGTTTTATAAAATTTTAGGAAAAAATAAATACCACCCCCAAAAGAATTATTGGTCGCAAGAGTATGTGGAGATAAAATATCCAATTTAAACCTATCTTCCATTAAGAGAAACTTAGTTTGCAATATTTTTTAATTAGCATAAAATAGTTTCCAAACATAGTCTATCAATAGGAATTTTGTAAATGACCTCTGTAGAAACTAGAAATTGAGAGTTTATACAAACTACAGGATTGAAAATGGATCGTTGTGATTGAAGAAGGTGGCGCTTGTCGAAAAATTAATAGCTAAATACATTAAAAGGGATGTGCCAGCCTCGTTGGCGTTAAAATGTTAGCATACATTTTTTATAAACCAGAGATCTCGGGTTCGATTCCCGATCCAGGTCGGTGAGATTAAGGAAGTCCTTCGGATACGACGTAATACCGTAGCTCATGTGCCAGTACGATGTCTGGCACGATAAATATTCCTTCCATGGATAGAAATCCCTTGGGATCGGCAAACTTTTACTCGGGTAGTGCCAGTGACCATAGCCGACGCGCGTTGAAATCCCGGGCACCCGCAAGCCTAGATTTCGTCCAATAAATAATAAAAAAAACAAAAGAGATGTATGTATCCCATTTAATTAAATTATTGTAATGTTGCTTGTACTTCGTATGCTTTTTCAAGGGGGCAGCTTTGAAAATTATTTTCAGGAAACATTATGAAAAATTATCAATCGTCGTCGTCATCGTCCTCCTTCCAGGTTTAGGCAATACCGCCTATTCCGGCTTCTTTTACCACCTCATCAGTCTAAGTAAACGTTTATCCCATATGCCCTGTGGTTTGTATTCTATTATTACTTTAGGTAGCCTATCCCCCTTCTTCCTTTCCACATGGTTCTTCCAATTCTGTTTATTCTGTTATTCCTTCTTCTAGGTTATACCATGTACCCATTTTAAATCGTGACCCCTTACTGGCTCTGAATATGCAACCCATATTACATTACAGGTATAGACTATAGATCTCTTCTTATGTAATCATTGCACAGACGATCGGATCTTCTACATCCTTCGATCTCTCTCAAGAATTTCATTTCAACTGGTAGAATGCGTTGTTTATTTTTACTTTTTACCACCTAGATTTTATAGCAGTGTAAGATATTATTCTTGATTCTTGTGTTGTTTATCTTTTTAGTGTTCCATGTATGGTGTTACATATATACTGAAATGTATATAATATAAGTTTTGTCGATGTCCTTATCCTAGTTGTAACTTATATTGCAACCTAGGTAGTCAAAGTATGAGATTTACTCCAAGGGTTGATTTTGAATTATAATTTTTGCTCTTTTGTTTTTGTTTTGCTTATTGCAATATTTAGATTTGTTTAGTTGATATACTCTTTGTTGCAATTCGTTTTCGGTTTTAAATATTATTATCATGTCTTAAGCAAACAGCATATTGTTTATATAAATATTGTCGTTGATCTTTATTCCAGGGTTGACCATATTTTTCCAGTCTCTGATAATGGCATCTAAATATATGTTGAATAACTGAGGAGATAAGCTACATCTCTGTCTAACTCCTGGGTTTATTAGGATTTTATTTGTTAGTTGTTTTCCTGTATGTAGGTATTTTAATGTTGATGCACCTGTATATTGTTCTGTATCGAATGATTTAGGTACTCTTGTTTGTTTATTTCTACGTCAATGAAGGCTAAGTGCGTCTCTAAACCTAATTATTTACAAAAAGCTACTAAGGAAACTTATAACACTTATAAAATGAAACGAAATAAAGTTAGCAACATTGTTAGAAGGCACAATTAGAGGACGGGAAAAGTTTATCGAAAATGACATCCATGGACGGCAAAATAATAAGACAAAATAATAAAACAAGGAAAACAGAGATACAGCAAACATCACAATATTAGATGATGAATGGATATACCACTACCAACAACTACAAAGAGGACAATCAAATTATTCCAAGTACAAATGATATCGATCCAATTACCCAAGAAGAACTCAATGTTGCTTTGAAAACTACAATAAAACAGAAAAGCTGCAGGGGTCGATAATACTGGGTGCATTATAAAGAATTACATCTAGTTACCTTTGAATTTTTTTGCATGTGAACCTTTATATGCCGCTTCATTGTTTCAAAGCTACTAGATGTATTTCATTTTAAGACACTTTGTGTAAATGTTGAATCTTGCTGGGAGAATCTTACTAAAATTGAGATATATATTTAATTAATGTGTTGGAAAAATTGTGCTATGTTTGAAAAATTGAATACAGGGTTACTGGTAATTCGATACATTCCTTTGGAGATGTGATGGGGCAGGAACTGAGAAACAAATTTAACCCTAATATACATTATACAAAACTCAATAGTTTTTGAGATACCTATTTCAATTTTTGTGTTTTTCTCAAAAAAGTAGATCTTACTGTCTTTAACGTTAATTTTAAAAAAATTTGCTTGCCATTTTTTTGAACTTTTTTACTGGATTACTTGTCCCACTCCATGGTCATCCGTTTGGAATGGAAATATCCGGAAACATTTCGATCATGTGAAAATTTTAAATAAAAACTCATAAAAAATAATTTTTAAAAATCAACTATGAAAATTACCAATTCGTTTTTCTCAAAAATTATCAACATAACAATCGTACAAATTATTTAAAAAACTTCCTTATTTCAACAGCTATCTATCAAAGTACAAATATTCAACGTGCCCTTGATAGTTCTAATAAAAAAATAGTAAAAGTGATACAAGTAGTATGGTTCTTATTTTTGGATAAACAGGTAAAAAGTAAAAGTGTGCGTGAAAAAAATGACAAATCGTTCATGTCAGAAAGTCCTCGACTTTGATGCTTACGCATGTGTGTTATTAATTGGCATTATTATCTCCGTGTCCCTTAAGTTTGTTGCTCTTGTTGAGTTTGTTGCTGAAGATTTTGGTTTAGGTCGTTGTTGTTGTTGATATTGTGTTTTAAGTGCTATGGCCACGTACACCAATGCAGAATACGCTGACATCTTGTTTGTCTACGGATATTGTGACGGCAAAGCTGCCGAAGCTCGCCGAGAATATGACGTCGCTTCCCTAACCGTCGTATACCAAATGTTCGTGTATTCGGTACGACATATCGAAATGTCGCTGAAATTGGCTCCGTTAAACGTAGACAAGATAACGCCGGTGCTCCTCGCGTTTATCAACCAGATGATGAGGAAGAAATATTGCGACATTCTGATGAAGACCCAAGAACTTCAACTAATAAAGTCGTAAGACTAACCGGAACGTCACAATGGAAAGTTTGGTCTACGATACGCAGTATTCGATGACATCCTTACCACTATACTCCTGTGCAAGGCTTTCATGAAGGTGATCGTGGAAGGAGAGTGGAATTCTGCCGCTTTATGTTAAATTCAGATGCAGACAATGCAAATTTTTTTTATGGACGGATAAAGATGTTCCTCTCACCGTGAGACAGCAAATGATATTTCAGCACGACGGTTGTCCAGCACATTATCGGCTGACAATACTACAGTTACTCGGTCAACGTTTTCCCAACCGTTGGATTGGAAGGGCAGGCCCAATACCTTGGCCAGCGCGAAGTTCAGATTTAACACCTCTAGATTTCTACGTGTGGAGCCATATGAAAGAGATGGTCTATGAAACACCAGTCGATACGGAGAATACGTTAGACAAAGGATAGTCGACGTTGCCCAACACATACGGCATATCATCACAACCAGAGTAACAAAGACGGAAATAAGAAGACCCTGCCGTGCTTGTATACGGAGTAGGGGCTCCCATTTTGAGCAAGAACTGTAGTACAACTTTGAAATTAATTAAGAATTAAACGATTACCTTTACAATACGGTTTTTACTGTTTATCCAAAAATAAGAACCATACTACTTGCACTTTTACTATTTTTTTATTAGAACTATCAAGGGCACGTTGAACATTTGTACCTTGATAGATAGCTGTTGAAATAAGGAAGTTTTTAAAATAATTTGTACGCATGTTATGTTGATAATTTTTGAGAAAAACGAATTGGTAATTTTCATAGCTGATTTTTAAAAATTATTTTTATAAGTTTTTATTTAAAATTTTCACATCGAAATGTTTCCGGATATTTTCCATTCCAAAGGGATGACCATAGAGTGGGACAAGTAATCCAGTAAGAAAGTTCAAAAAATGTCAAGCAGATTTTTTTAAAATTAACTTTAAAGACATTAAGATCTACTTTTTTGAGAAAAATTTGAAATATCTCAAAAACTATTGAGTTTTGTATAATGTATGTTAGGGTTAAATTTGTTTCTTAGCTCCTGCCCCATCACATCTCCAAAGGAATGTATCGAATTACCAGAAACCCTGTATAGCAAAAGTTATATCTCTATTTATAAAAGGAGCTAATTACAGAGGTATTAGTATACTTAATGCATGGTACAAAATATACACAAAGAGTATAAGCAACATATTGCGAGCTATTTCAGATGTACTACTGTTAGAGGAACAAGCTGGATTTCGAACAGGGAGAAGCTGTATCAATGTCTTTACGTTAAGACAACTAATAGAATAGATAGAAATTAGTAATCAAAACGTTTTAAAAAGTTCTGTAAAATGGCTTGGAAGAATTTATCTTTTCAAGATTTTTTTTATAAGTGACCAATACATTTTGAGTTACATTTGTGACATACCAATACTTATATAGATAGTCCATTTCCTTTTCTACCGCAATGCAGTGTCGAGGCTCATTCACACTTGCTGGTGTGCAGTGGAGGTGATGGGTCCATTTTAGACTTGCATCACGCTCCAACCAGCTTTCATCCACAACACATTCATATCCCTTATAAACCTAAAAGCCTTAACTAACGAATTCGTCCCAAATCGGCTCCATAATAATACGGCCATCGCTGGAATCGAACCCGTGTTACCCAGCTAGCTAGCAGGCACTTACCTGACTGAGCTACCCCGGCTACCACATTTGTAATTACATATTTTGATAAAGCCTTAGAAGATTTTGCTAAGGTTAATTTTGAAATTGATTATTTCCGAGAAAAGAATAATTTATTTTGAAGGCCATTTTCTCGCACTCGCATTTTATTTTAAACAAGAACAAGAACCGCCCAACTGATCATATCCTCGAAATTTCGTTTGAAAATATGAAATTCAATCCTTTACATAACTCCGAAAACAATTTTCGAAAAACTCAATTTCCGCTTCTAGCTCGAAAACCATTTTAAATTTCGGTTTGCACCACTAAATTTGTCTCGAGGCCCGAGAGTTCTTTATTACTTTTTGAATAGGTGTAATAGTCAACAAGATAGCCTGGAATTCCTTGGAAAATAGCCCGCCCTGTACAACCTTTCTTTCCATTACAAACCGACAACTTTTTTTTAAAATTATATAAACGATCGCACGATTTTTTTTTAAATTTGCGTTAATTTAAATACCCTGAGATTCCAAAAAACGGCATTAGAATAAACCTTGTCTGGGATATAACTGGCAATATTCAAATATTGTCAGAGTCTGCCGTAAAGCTAACTTTAAGTTTGTTTTTAACTACTAAAACCAACAATAATTTTAACACATCAACTATATATCATTGTTGTGATCTTTAACTTTATAATTAGAGCCTAGTTTAATTCATTTTTAAATCTCATGGTACTTACCTTATTTAATAAAGAGCATAGAACTGGTCTTCAAGACCTAAATTTCTGTCTGTATTTTGACCAAACGCCGTCCAACATTATTAAAACATTCATCCTGTAATTATTAGCAGAACTCAGAGAGTAAAATAGTTAATCAAAACATGACCGACATTTTCCAAAGCCTACTTTGATTACGTTTTTTGCTCGCTCGTTGTAAATAACTGGGCCGATACCTTATTACTTATTTAATTACCTTCGAAGACTGAAATTTATTAATAATCATCCATCATTTCTTTTTAAGGCGCGCGTTAAATTATTGCCAGAAGTAACTTAACAAAGGGTGGTGGATTTTCACGCACAGAGAGCTAATTTAACAAGTTCCTTTTTTAATCCAACTAATAAAATATGTAAGATTTGTAACTGAATATATAAATATATGAAACCTTCAGCATATTAAAAAAATACTTAGAAATAGAAGGCTTTAACACTTTAAATATCGTATAATAAACAACGCGCATACGAGTTTATCTTAAAATTCAATAATATTCTAAGGCTTTTTTTATTTATTTACTTATTCGTAAAATATACACGTAGTGAAAGTAAGTACTTACCTGCTAATAAAATTCTTAGAATCCACCATAAAAATAGACGTTATTTAATAGTCTTATAATTCAGGAACGTACATATTTATTTTTGTAGTGTAATGCCTATGTAGATATCTTTTACTTTGTTTAATCCTTAATACCTAACCAAACTATTAGATTATCTAAATCAATTCATTAAATAGACATCTTTCTAAACGAGCGATACCTACTTATTAATTTCATCTTACAAAATAGTTTTTTTTTATTGTTATTTGGGTCATGATTGGTCATGAAAAATTAGCTGATTTCTGTTCTGAAAGTGGAAGGGAACGATTGAGTATAGATGATTCTAAAAATTAATGCGAATAACGTAAAAAGATCAACATTAAACTGTTCGTTTAACCAATTGCAAAACAGTTTGAGAAATAATTAGCTTCACTCTACACAATCCTAAAGTTCCCTTAATAATTTGAAAAAGTTAAAGCAACATTCGAAAATAATCGTTTGTAGCAATGAAATGCGTTTATATCAAACAGCGAAGCAATAAAACTTACAAATTAATACTAACTACAGCGAGCAGTCAAGTTTAACAGACGGCTTTATAAATTAATAACTTAGTTTAGTCAATCTTCTAATAAATGTTAGTCTGGCTGCAGAGTTGTTGCGATTATTTGTTTTATTTGTAATCCGATGATTTATTTCAACAGCGTGTTTAGTAGACCGAAGAGGAAATCGAGGAAACTGGAAAATTTGCTATTTGGAATTGTCAGGAAAATTACTGAAAATTTAACATTTAATCTTCGTCATGTATTTTCTAGTAACAAAAGGTATTTTTGATAGTATTTTCGAGTCTGTTTTTAATTATTTTTGATATAATTAAGACAGTTTTTGTCAATAAGAAGATGTTAAAATTTTGCTCTGGGATTCACTCTGCTTTTATAAAAGTGGCTTGTTTAAGGCCAATTCAATTAATGAAATTGTAAAATAGAATTCCCTGTTATTGTAAGAACAGCGAACACTTAAAGGTAACAAAAATCCCGCCTTAATTTAAGAAGAAATTATAACAAAGTCTTAAGTATGAAAGTGGGCCATGAATATTTTTTGGCAAACAAAAGCATCTCATTACGTCATCAGTTTAATTATTATAAATTGTAAAGTACCTAATTTAATGTTTCCATAATTCTAGTTTGGACCATCCTGTATATTTAACCTTTAATTTTAACATTTTTTTAATGTGCAAAATTTAAAAAGCCACAACTCTGTTCTACTAGTACTAAAAATAATATTGAAACCGCAGTTCTAAAAATAAATAAGAATAATTAACAGATGTTTCTTGTAAAAGTCACATGGAAAATTCTATCAGTCAAACCCAAACATTACCAGGTTAACCCTGAATGTTTTTTTTGCACATAGACCGTGATTGCTGAATAAGAAAGGTCAATGTTCGATTTGAAGGTATAAAAGAAATGCCTGGGAAGTACATTTAAAAACCACAAATTAATATATAGCTTTTAAGTAGCAACGCCCAGTTAGTTTCACAGATATTCATTCGCCAGGTGTAAATTGGATTTAGATGTTATCAAAAATTCGAAGATAAATTTATTGGAACTTATTGGAATTTTTCTTCGTGAGTAAATTAGCATTTGGATGCTGTAGATAAAGTGCTTGTTTTTTGCAAATTCCGATTTGTTTACAAAGACTGCTGTAAGCAGAGCTGAGAAGACAGATTAATTAGAGACTTCAGAAAGATTTGAAACCGAAATGTTTAATTTTCTCTCTTTTCTCAAAGTAGGTATCCTTTTTAGTAAATCTGTAAATTTACAACTGTAGCCGTTGTTTTTTGATTAGTTTTGTGTTATTATTAGCCTCTTCCCCAACTAAACTTGACCAGTTTGAATTTATTTTGCTCTAAAACGATGTTGTCATATTTCTGAGAATTAAGACGTTTTAAAATATTTGCATTCTCCGCAGGCGTTAGAATCGGACAAAGTTTTAAATTATAATCGAAACCCTGCTTATCAAAATTTTAGCAGGAGAAAGGAAACTATTTTTATGCTTTTCAATGCACAATGTCTACCCCCCCTCTCTCCGCCTCCCTCCCTCCCTCTTTCTCACTCTCGCTCTCTCTATAAATCAGGAGTCGATAAAATCAACGTTTCAATATCGTTTGTAAAAAGGAAACATTTCCTTATTCTGCTTATTCAGGTGTCTTCCTATTTGCTTAGCTTTTAATATTGCCACCACTTCTTTATGCATTTCTTATCTGTTGTTCCTCAACGAGTAATTGATTATAATAGAGTTTTGGTGACAAATTATTATTTTTATCCAAATTGTCCCGAAATGCGCTTAAGTTGTTATTAACTAATACGATCAATTTTCCTCAAAAAAAAAGACGGGATATCACTATAAGGTCTTCAGATACCCAAAAACCTGCCCAAGATTGCCTCAGATTGCTTTAATCTACTTACGTACTGGCTCTATACTGAAGAACGAAACGACGAAACGCGGTCTGCTCACCCTTACCTCTCCTTTGATTCCTTTCTCTGTTTTTTTTTTCTTCCCAGGTCTTGTTTTTGCTTTACTTTTCCTTTGCCTAATGATATAACTTTCATTATCATAGTCGTTATTACCATCTCTTCCATTTTTCTTTTCTGTTACTTGTCCTCCTTTTGGGCCATTGCCCACTTTTTCCTTTAACCTCGAAAGATACCCTTTTGATTTATTTATTTTTGGGAATCTCAATAGAATTATTCACCAATTTTTTGGACATTTAAGGTCTTCGTGTTGTGCTTTTATTTCTTGATGTTGGCAGCTAATTTATTTGGCTTTTGTCTTGTTTTCTTCATGAAGATCAGTTTTTTGAAGTTCAGAAAAAGAAGGTATATTGTTTATTTCCACTTTTTCTCTTTAGAAAATATTCCCTTAACATGCTGTTTCCCATTCGTTCCTTATTTTAATTGGAAAACTAATTTTTGGTGGCGGTTTAGCCAACAAAGCAGCCTCTTCATGATAGCGAACGAAATCAAATATTTTTGCTTTACGTAGAAGTTTTTCCTTTAATATGACTTAAACTTGCTTCCCTATATTCCTCTGTATTTTTGCATTAATTGATTGTTTTCTGTATTTCTTTGTCTAGTACTACCGTAATATATAATCATAAGAAACTTTTACTGCTACCACGAAATGAAACAAGAAGGAAGTTTCTTGTCTGTATATGTGAATAAAACATTCTATCGTCCTTCGTCTTGTAGCAGGAAATGTTCAAGAGAAATCTCAACTTTTTCTTTCAGGCTTTTTTTTGACTGGAATACCGATTTATGATAACAATTTACGCTCTTCGTTTCCTCTACGAAATGTATCCAGAAGAATATCCCTCATGCAAACTTGAACTAACTGTTTATTCTTTCTAAGTGATTTCCTCCTGTGTTATGTTTCGGCATAGCTACTAGGTTTTTGTAACAGTACGTTAGTTCCAAGAAGCATGGGACGTCAAATGCTAAGTATAAAGCGATCCAAAAAGAAATTGGGGGATCCAAGAGAGTATTAGATGCTGTAGAACTTGTAGGCTCACCCAGTGAGGCAAAATGATTATAAATGGAACAAAAAAGTTCAGTCTTGGAGATCAACGTTCTAGTGGAATATCGGGCCGATGACCTTAAAAGGATGCTAGGTTTAAATTGAAGGAGTAAAATGTAATAGAACTTCCGGGGAGGCTTTTATCAAGAAATGGGCGGATAAGGGTTGAAAAAACCTCGAAAGATACCCTTTTGATTTATTTATTTTTGGTAAGCTCAATAGAATTATTTGCCAATTTTTTAGAGAAGGTAGAAGATACTTTAATTCCAAGGAATAAATTGTTCGAAAAGTGTTTGATCGTTACTAATATCACTCCAGCAGTAGCATGTATTTTAAGACACTCCAAGTGTGAACAGGATATATGTATGTATATTGAGAAGAATGGAGGCCAGAAGGACTGAGCACATATTTGATTTGTGCTTTTGGCTCTAGATGTTTATAGCCTTTTATACGAACAAAACTGATAAATTTAATGGGAATTGAAATTTTGTCCTTTTTCAGTAATCACTAATAACTTTTAAAGAATTCTAAGTTAATACATTAACAAACACAACCTCAGTGTTTAATTAATTGTACATCATCAAGCTAATGTCTGAAGATTCTTCTTTTTTAATCAGCCTTATTCCGCTTAACTTTGGTCGTTGTCTCCTCAGGATTTTCCATCTTTCACGATCGTGCGCAGTTTGGAGCCGCCTCGATTCTACAGTCGTTTTGACGTCTCAACCATCTTTGGTTTGGCCGTCTTTGTCTGTTGCCTTCCCGTGATCTTCATCCTTCATTGTGTTATCTTTTTTTCGTTTATGTCAGTCATTCGGGCTTACCCACATCAATTTCCGTTTTGTTGTATTTGTGCCAATTCCCTCTACTTTTGTTCTTTGTCTTATCCATAATTGTTTCTCTTATCGTTTAGAATGAATCCGAACATCGCTCGTTCCATTACGTGCTGTAACATGCTATCCATAACATTTTTTGTTAATGTCTAGGTCTCTGTGTCATAGGTTTTAAACAGGGAAGATGGACTGGTTTTGCACTTGCGATTTCTGATAAGTCTTTTTAAAGGTCTTTCCTCGGTGTATCCTGCATCCTCTCTATTTCCTTTACATTTACATCTATTTGTAGTCTTACATGCTTGTTTGTTAAATCACTTTTTTATGTATTTTTTTGTTTATATTTATTTTTTCGATTAATTCGCTTATAAGGTCTTGTAATGCTCGAAGCTATTGGCTATCAACACAATATCATCTGCTGTTTACTAGTCTTCATTTCTATTTGCCCCTTTATCTTCCCAGTTGAGGTTTTTGAAAACATCTATTGCTGCTGTAAATGGTTTTGGCGAGATGCTGTCCCCTTGTCGGATCCTCGTTACCTGCTCATATATAACTTTTATAAGTGTGCTATACTTCGAGCCTGTTCTGGTGCTCTTTAAAGTTTCAAATATTGCCAGGTACTTTACTCTTTTCATACTCTATAGGTTTTATTCGGTGGTCTTCTTTATCAAGATCCGAAGGGTTAGTAGGTGGTCTAGGGCACTAAAAGTTTTTCGAAATCTCGCTTATTGGCAAAAATCAAATTTATTTGTCAAGCTTTTTGATATTACTTTGGAGAATAATGTGTATACTTAGAATAACTGACCAATTGTTCAGTAATTTTCCATTTGTTCTTCTCACCCTTCTTATTAATGATGATATAATTATTGCGTTTCTCCAACCTACTGAAATTTTTTCTTGTTCTATTCACTTGTTAAACAATGAGCACAGATCAATCCTATTTATCATTTTTTTTTAAGAGTACATTTTTACATATCTCTCTTTTCTTATAGTCGATGTTTATCTTTTTTCATAAGCCAAGACCGGCCTCGATAACGTCAAAGTTGAAACTACTTGCCTCGCAAATCAAAGGTTTTGGATTTGATTCTGTAGGCCCATGGGATATTTAGCACGATGAAAATAAAATGATACTTTCCGCATTCGCCTTCCATATGGGCAGTATGGGTAAGCGAAGCCAAACACGTGACTACTCTATTAGTTAGATAATCGTGGTATAGTCGAATAGTACCATAGCAGGTGACTCGCATCGATGACTTTGAGATAAACACTATCATTGGGCCAGCAACATTTGACAACACACCGTATATAAATAACCATGAATTGAACAAATGCCTCGCTTATAGGTTGTCCATGTTTCATTATCAGCGTAGTATCTTGGAAATTGAAATCGTGGCTAACTATCTCGTTAGGACAAAAATTACCCTCTCTTGATTGCTTTGGAGTGCCTTTAAGACTGCCCCAAAAATTGCTTCTGGAAAATAACATATTTGTTGTTAGTAAATATCAACTGACTACCTTAAAAATCAAATTTTCTGAAACCGCCCTAAACTGTCCCATTCAGCCTTGAACAGCTTCATCGTGGTAGTAAGTATTCCGAAGCTTCTTCAATTGTTCCTAAACTGTATACTGTTCCACACCCGACTTCAATAGCAAATATCTTGGAAGCGGTTAATTTTAGTGAGTGACATTTAAATAGTACACCTTTTTGCATAAAAATGATAAGGCGATTGTGTTTTTCAATTAAATCTGACATAATTTTAAATAGAAGAGTTGAAGTTTTATTAAGATATGAGGTGTAGCAAAGCTAACGTTCTTTTATGAGCTACATTTAAATTGAACTCGGATTATTATTTCCCATCCCCAAAAAAATTGGTTGTACCAATTTTCTTCAAAATATTTTGAAAACCTTTAAAATTACAGAAAAAAGTTAAACTTAGAATTTTAACTTTGACGCCTGGTATTCCTTTTAATAATAACTTTTGGACTAAGGTAATCCTAGTAACACTTTGATCCCACGAATCGACTGTTGCGCTGTGTCCCATCTTAAGACTCACCCTGTATATGCACAATAAAGACCAGAAAAAAAAACAATACAACTATTTGCCCACATTTTGTGTATGTTTGTCTACGTGGCTTAGTTTGGAGTTTTCGTTATTGCTGTGGAGTTAACTTGTAATGGTTAATGTTTATATGATTATTGTATTGTCTAGCGAGTAAGCTAACTGGTTTTACACTAAATTGCTTCAAGGGTCTCGTTTTTTTGTGGCCGCCATAGTCATTCGCGATTTGCACACTTTAAATGTTTAATATGTGATTTGAAAGTATCAAATAATTCTAAGAGGATGTAGCAACGCCCAGCAGTTGTAAATCTTACTTTCTAAATTGTTCTTTTTAAATATCCAAAATGCTTTTAGAATTTTACTCTAAACAATTGAGCGATAATAAAATAAAGAATCGATTCTTCTGAAGCCACTTCCCAATAGTCGGTGTAAATTATTATAATTTAATAATTCTGTCTAGGAGATTCATAAACCAGTAATTTGAAAACCAAATACTACATTCACTGGATTATAACTTCAAACATACTCCACCAATGGAATCCGAAGTTCGATACAAACACAAATACCGGGAAATACGTTCGTACAAACTATAAGCGCATGTTTGCAATAGTAATTTCGAACACTAAACTCGCCTGAGGTGGTGAATTTACGAATACTCGCCTGGTCACCGGAGAGTTGTAACCTGTGACTACTAAAATGGCCTTAGTTTGTTCTTGATTGTTAAGTGCCAACTTAACCCGCAGCAATTGGGACCTACTTGATCGTTTTACATTAGTACTTTAACTTTGAGAATGCTCAGTGCGACTTTTGCCATCTTAACTTGTAAATGGTAATTTCAAATTTTAAGTTACGTTAAGAAACTTTTAGAATGTACTGAACTCATCAAGATTCTTTCACGTATACTTTGTGTATGTAATATTTTTCGAAATTTTTGAACAATGTTGAACATGCAGCGGCATTACCTATATTTTTCGTGTATAATTCAATACCTATTTTATCATTTCCTTGTAACTTCAATTGTTTCCACAGGGCGTCCTATTTCTTGAATATTATATTAGAAACTTTTTCGTTTGTAAAGCTAGAGGAACGTTTAGATAAACAAAGTAATGCAGTTTTTTTATGACGAATTGAATGCTCTAAACAAATTTGACATACTACAAGTTATTGGCAAAAAAGCGAAAAATTGCCTTTACTATTATTTCACGTAGTTAATTTATTTTTAAAATTGGAAAAATATACGCCAAATGCTTTTTGACTAATTTTTTTTCTTTATCGAAATTTTACTTTCAGTAAAGCCCAAAAGTGTTCGATCGGACAAAGCTTCAGGTAATTTGAAGGATTCATTTCTCCGACCATAAAATTGCCGTTGTTCTTCTTATGCCATTGCACTATCAAAAATTCATAACGATAAGCCGCTAGGTCGGGCCAAAATACTGCCTCGCCACTGCGTTTTTTTTTATCATTGGTAGAAGTCGTTTATTGGGGCACTCCTTAACATACAATTTGGCTGCCCTTAAAGAGGCAGTGAAAAATGAACTTGATTTTATCGCACGTTTTCAAACTTTTTTTCCAAAGTTTTCAGTAAAAATAAATTTTCGGCCCCCGATCTTGCAGGCTTGGCAATGATTTATATTCCAATTTAACATATGTATATAGGTTTTATCGCTCATTATCACACACACACACATCCTTTTTTTTCCAAGCATTTGGTCGCTCAGTATACACTCGTATCTATGAACACAAACTTTGCTTGAAATCAGGTCTTCTTTCACACTCAACTTTTGGTGAACATCATCACGACACTGGCCATAAGATCTTGTTTGAAAAATCTTCAATCATCGCCAATGTCCCTCATTTTTTCAACAGTAAAATTCGTGAGGCCATTGAAATCATCAAGACTCCAAACAACTTGAATCGTGACACTGATTATCATCTGTCAGGCATATGGAAGTCTGCCATCGCTACTGATTCCGCCCACTCCACTCCTGACCAGTCGTTATCTTCGCGCAATACATTTGATCGGTTACTTCTGTTTTTCTTCAGAAATTACCGTGCCTTTCTTCTTTTTGCTAAAAGAGTTTCGGCGCTGACGTAGTTCAGACGTTGAATTACCTTGAATTACTCGATTCGTACCAACCGAATGGACAAGCAGGGTTCCGAAAAAGTTATAGTGTGATAGATCACCTCCAGACTATTCAATGATAGTAAAAGGACACAGAATAGTAGAATTTGTAGACTATCAGAACGCCTTTGACACGATAGAAATGTGGTCTTTTCTAACAGTCCTGAAGGGTTGATTCTAGGTACTTCATGATAACCAAAAATATATATGAGAACACCCCGATTCAAGTTAAAATTGATGACGACTTGAAAACAACAAATCATATTGGAGAGAGGAGGATAATGTTATATCCTATAAACTTTTCACCTTAGCACTAAAGGATGTTTTCAAATAGTTAAATTGGGATAATGTTTGAATAAATATCGAGAGAAACTACCTAAACCACCCTCAGTTTGCCGATGACATTGTATGTAGCGATCTAAAGGAATTGCAAACGATGTTGGAACAGCTAAGCAGCGCTTCTTAGAGAATTGGGCGAAATATGAACTTCCAGAAAACAAAAATTATGAGTGAACATCAAGAAATCATTATCGCACAAAATCATCAAATAGAATTCGTTAAAGCATACGTTTATCTAGAACAGACCATCACGCTAGGAAAAGAAACTCAATCTGCAGAGATCATAAGAAGAGTTGCTGCTCTAACCTGGACAACCTTCGGAAAACTAAGACACGAGAGTTTCAAAGCTAAAATGGCAATGGGAGAGACAGTATACAAACAGATGGGCATCTAGAGTTGCAAGGTGGAGACCCATACAAACGAAAAGAAGTGTAGGTCTGTAGGTAGACCACAGAGAAGATGACATAGAAAAGGTTGCTGGTGGAAATAGGATAAGATCGGCTTAGGACAGACAAACGTGGAAAGCTATTGGAGAGGCCTGTTCAAAAGTGAACCAATCCGGGTTTAGAAAGAAGAAAACACATTTGCAGAGCAAGACAATTCATAAATACTACCAGTGGTTCTGTGGCAAGCATATTCTTACATCATTTTATCTAGTGTATCGGCTGCACCTTTTCCTTAGTTATAATCTAGTACTATCCTTGGTTTGAAATGTTCTTCTTCGTGTCGTCATTATGCGACGTTGAAAGAAGTACTACACTGCGGTTTTAAGGACATAAGAAATCATAGTTACTTTATTTGTAAACAAAAACTTCCCTACTTTTGTTTTTAACATTTCCTGTGGAATTTCGCGGCGCTTTGGGTTCACAGTACCCAAATGGTCTTTTCTCCAAGTACGCTAATTTTACAGATGTAAATAAGTTATACGTCGTGATTCCATATCCCTGACTTAAGTGATGAACCAGATCCTTTTTAACCCTTCTACCTTTTTCGGGAGTATTGTCAATCATTCCAGTTAGATTTGGATAAAAATTTTCTACATCGCATAAGGTTCAAATTTGGATTCCATATACGAGTATCAGGTTTAGATTTTATATAAACTTGAAATGGACATCGATCTCTGAAAGGTACTAATTGCTCATCTATGCACGAATCGGCATTTGGATTCTGATTTTGTTTACAATTATTTACAAAAATGTCAAATACTTCATGAATTGGTGCTTACTTTAATGATTGATGAAATAATTTATATTGTATTTATGTAACTTCAGATAGTACTAATAATATATAGCCTTTTGGTAGTAATAAATTTTACAAATTCAATCTTTATTTTATCGATCATTTTCTGACTTTTCAAAAAAATTTATTTTTGACATTGTAAGTATGATAATAAACATATTTAAAAAACTTTCTAACTAATTTTCATAGTGTGTGCCTGATTCAGCTGATCAATAGACAGCAAAATATTACACAAATGAATAAATAGGAATTCAGAAATAATTTGTTTTTTGGGCCGCTTATACATTAACAATCGCCCGAGTGGCCGAGTGGTTAAGGCATTTGACTACAGCGCGGACGGTCTAGGGATCAAACCCGAGTCGGATGCTCAGCGGGTAGCCTACCCAGTCTCTGATAATAATTGGGAACTGAAACACAGTGGTGCAGTAAGGAAAGTAGGCGGTTGTCGCAGGCATGATGCATACCACATCATCTCGTATGTATAGCGTGTGAGACAACCGGGTATAAAAAGCGACTTAGGAGGCCTTAACCTTCCATGTTACCGGCCATACTCCCTCGCGGAATGTAAGTGCCGATACCTTTACCTTTATACACTAATCAACGTTTTATCGATAAAGATACTTGTTTTACAACGATGGCGGTTTTTAAAACGATATTCATAATTTTGAAAATAAATTCCAATTTTCAATCTATGACAGTCAAATACTGAGAATATAAGAGCAGTATAAAAGCAAACTTCTACGAAATTGCGCCATTTTTTTAAAATTTTGTTACATCAAAGCATTAGTAAAATCTCATTATTTTCGTAAATTTTGCTTATTCAAAATTTTATAGGGAATTCTAACTGAAGTTTCTGCCAACCTTAGTACAATAAATCATACAAAAATTATGAAACCTTCAAGCCTCTTAATTTACAACAAAAAACACAGAATTAAGTAAATCACAGAAGTAGAGCATAACAAAAATTTATTTGTTAGGCTGCTTTTAATCTTGACAGTTTTCCAAGAATAATATAATATAATAACGTGTCGTACTAAAATTGCTGAAATTATTATGCAAAATTAACATTAGTTTAGGATACGATGTTTGAAGTGTTTGTGTGTTTCATCATAATAAAGGAACGTTATGATGGTAATATTTCAATACTTTGTAAACTAAGAATCTTAAAATATATAGCACCAAATAAAAGGCTTTAATGTCTTTAACTAAATAAGATGTTCGGTTTGATTTAAATTTGAAAGCCGAAAGGAATAATTTATAATGTAATTGAGAAAACAATGGACAGGTTTAGGTGGATACAAGAAAATTTAAATTTGGTAAAAATGTGACTTTCGAGGGTTTTTCATGCATTCAGATCAAAGCAGGCCAAAATTTCAATTTGCTGTGTTAGTTTTTCAATATGTTAGAGGGGATGGAATATGTACCGGGTGTTTCGAAATTGTCACTGAGGCCTTTGCCAAGTTCCAACCTTAGTTTGTGTTCATTTTTTTCTCGTGGTCAGGTTCGAGGATAACTCTATTTCTATTGTCGTTATCATTATATAATTTTTGTGTAAATTATGTCCATCTTCCATTTGTTATTTTGGTTATATAGGATTATTCAAAATTACCGGAACACCTAAATATTTTTAAACCGCAAAGAACTGCCATACGCATAATGTAAAAATTTCCCTTTTATTGCGAATCCGCTTATGACACGAACTAATTTTAGGGATTAAAAAAATCCGTTTACAACTAATCTGTTAATTAAAATGTGCATAAACAGGTTTTTACAGTAATACGACCTATTAATTGTTGGTGTTTGAGTGTTTTGGCATCAATTTATCGGGTACTTCCACTGAATTTTCGCTGCATCTGTAGCAATATTATTGGTTTTTATTCAGCCTTTTAGAAACAGAATCGAAATAACGCGGAAATAATGGAAAATTCAGCGCCGGCAGCAAAATGTAAACAACCGTTTACGTTGCATGAGAAGTACGAAATTATCATTGATATAGAAAATGACAAAAACCGTGTGTCGCGAACGTAATTTCCCAAAAGCAACCATGGGAACTATTTACAAGAATAAAATTACAATCAAAATGGCGTTTGAACATAGTAACAACACACTGCGCTTTTAAGGTGGTTTAAACAACAATAAATTTCTTATTTTCATCATCTATTTATCCCCATATAACGAACTCATTTTCGCGGTCCCTTGCAGTTCGTTATATCCGAACTCCAATGTATACGAAATAAAAAAATACACAGGCAAAGCATTTTAAGTGACTTGGAAATAGATCTTCCAGCTTTTACAGCCGCCCTTCAGTACAACTCAGGCCAACATTGTTGCAAATTTTATTTTTCATAGTTGTAAAAATAAACACAAAATAATCAAAGGCATTTGTACAAAACAAAGTTAATTTAAGTGAGTACTTTTAACCAACTTAATGAAAAGCAATTAAAATTAATAATCGTGTAACATTTTTTTCGGTTATATCACATTATACATCTGAAATAAACACAATTTTTTATAAACATTCCATCAGAAATTATCAGAAATTTTAATGACGAATCATCATCGTCTCCGATGGACAAGCAAAGCAATTTAACCTTAATTTGGTTAAATACTTGATAAAACGAATGATTAAACGATATATTTACGGGTCAAATCTCGGTGTCAGTATAATTAACAATAAAATGAGATTAAATTAAGGTTAAAATAAATTACTCAACATGTAATTAATACCTTGGTAACTAAGTTTGATATACGCTCCTTTGGCATAATTTGAATTTGCTACGGTCATCTTTACGCAGGTATTTTGTTGTAAATATTTTATAATATTTTAATGAACTTTAATGATTTTATCGTATGTTAACTTATTTATTTTTTACTACTGGCTTTTCAGCCTTACTACTTTGTTTTTTAATCAGTTTTGGTTGTACAGTGTGTCCGAGGTTAGAGGTAAATGTATGTATAACCTTCTTATTTCCAAAGTTGCGATAAAACCAATTGCACCTTTTGAAATTAAGCTGCACTTTTCCTTGTTTGACGGAGGGACTTCAAACTTACAAATATCGCTGCGCAAATAACTATCAAGGTATCAAGAGATCTAAAATAAAGTCACCTTTAGCTTTAGATGACTACGAAATGAAAAGTCATGTCGTATCTAGATTCGGGAAATATTACATCCCTTTGTTTTGAGTTATTTCTAAAGTTTTGGGAGAGGAAATTCCAAATATCGAACTTGGTTTAGCAGTTCATCTTCAAGTGATGTCCACAAGTGCGATGACGCATACCAGCGCCTGCACCGGCAAACCGTATGTATGCAGCAATTGCAAATTTTGAGGTTATGTTGTAGGAGAGTGGTACACAGTGGGACAGAAAAAATAAAACACAAATTTTCTTCCATACCATCATGTTCAGTTTGGATTTTTACGTGCAATCCCTATTGGTTATCATTTAGAAGTGTTAAAAATTACTAAGTTCTTATTTATTACATCAAATAAACGTGTAACAAATTAAAAAAAAAGGTTGCATCTGTCCCACTGTGTACCACCGCAGGTACACAGTGGGACAACCCCATGTACACAGTGGGACAAGAAAAAAATACACTGTTTTGGAGTTTTTTTAATTTTAATTAAACACAAATCTGTTCTTAGACAAAGTTTATATTGTGAGGAAATGATACAGAGAAGTTGTAATAGCCCCTACGTTCAGTTGGGTTTGGCAATATTTTTTTTATTTGCTGAATTTTCACGTCACTTTCGTCTTTTACTACGGGGAATACATACTCTGTTTCTTTGTTTCTTTAGGAAGTTCACCGTCACGTTATTGTCTTTCACTTTCAAAACCTGTCCTGCATAATATATTTTGTTTTTCTTCCCTTCAAACTCAACCAACACCCAATTGAGGGGGCTTGGGGCAGCGTTATTGTCCAGGAATTCTTCTGCCGTGATGAAGTTAGCTGAGTCTTCATCATCTGTTGAATGTTCAACCCAGTCCACGTCGTCTTCGTCGTCTACTAAGTTGGGTTCCTCATTGGATGACTCCGATGACTCTTCGAAAACGCGTTTTTTGACTTTCTTCTTTTGAATCTTAGATCTAACCTTGAGCCTATTCTGTTTTTCTTCGATTTTCTTTTCCAGTTCAGCTTTCGCTGGCGAGCTGGTGATAATGGACGACTTCTTTTTTCGTATTGTCTTTCGATTTGATTTTCTTTCCAAAGCTTTGGGAAAACTCCGGATGTTTTCTGGTGATACAAAAGCCCCTGGAACGATGCTGGGCCTGATGGATGGGGAACTGCAGTGGTCCTCAGTCACTGGACTCGGTTCCCCTGGTTCTCCATTTGGTTCTGCCAAAGCGCGTCCCTCAATCAATGGAACTTCAGAACCTAACTCTTCAGGAGATTGGACTTCTGATGTGGATGGGCCGTCGTTGACTTCTGCTGTGAAAGGCCTGTCGGTAACAGCAGCTTCGATAAAATCAGCATCCGTGAAGATCTGTTCATTGAACGGAAAAATTCCCGTTTTCATGAAACCAGATTTGATGTTTTTTGGGGTCATCGCTGCATCATGGGCCACATTTACTGAACTTGCGATGTCGTAGATAGTTACTGGATTTCCTGGATGATTCAGCAACCATATGTCAGCTGCAGCATTGTAGGCCGCCTTGAATGGCCCAAAAACAGCTTTATCTAAGGGCTGCAGCTTATGGCTACAGTGAGGCGGCAGCGTTACGATTGTGACCCCTGCAGCACGAGCTTTATCAATGACTTCGATGGACAAATGAGCATCTAAGTTGTCGTAAATCAGCAGACTTGGATTTTCTTTTGTGCTATGTGATAAACTGATGAAGTGGTCCATCACTTTTGGAAATAACTCAGATGTCAACCAGCCTGAAGGATTTGCCAAACCCAGTGCTCCATGAGGTGCTCCACGAAGCATATGCTGCTTAAAAAACTTTCGGGGAAAGATGATGGCAGGGGGAAGGAATGTGCCAGCTGCACAAATAACGGCACTGGTTGTGACTAAGATTCCCCTCTCACCACTGGTGCAGGAACTCACTTGCTTAATCCCTTTTTCTGCTATGATTTTCTTGGGATTTTGAACAGTCGTTGTGCCTGTTTCATCTAAATTATATATTCTTGATGGATTCATCAACTTAGGATTTTTATTAAAAACTTCCTTCAGATTTGTAAAAAAAGTTTCAACATCGTGCTTATTGAAGGAAGTCATTCTTGACAGGCTACACCCCTCTGGCTGCCTGATGGATAACTTGTTTCTTTTGATGAAGCCCCGTAGCCAATCGCCTCCGGCTGCTTTGGCTTGGATCCAGGAATTTGGAATTTTTTTTATTATTTGCAATGGCATATTCATAGGCTAGTTGTTTTACCATTTTAGAGTTTAATCCATGTGCCATTCTGGCACATACCAAAATGTAGTCTTTTAGTGCAGACTCCTCATGCTCTGTAAATACTCTATTTACAGTATAGTTTGGAGCCATTCGTACATTCTCAGTTTCTGGTTCGTTTTTTATCTTGCTCCAATATCGCTGCAATGTTGCCCTTGGTATCCCCACCTCTTGTTCAACCACACGCAAAGATTTCCCTTCCTTAAGGGACTCCAATGCCTCCTTCATAATTTCCACACTATAAGTAACTATTTTTCTCTCTTTAGGCTTCCTTGGCATCTAAAAAAATACAAACTTATTAATAAATAGAACGACATAGATTGTGTGCGGGCGTAGGTACACAGTGGGACAGTGTCCCAGTGTGTACCAAACACGCGTGTCCCACTGTGTACTGATGTACGAAATTCGAAACATTCAACAATATCAGGAACAACATCGACGATATTTGGATAAAAATGACTTGTTTTCATACATCAAGGCTCAATTAACACTATAGAAACGGAAAAAAATAAATAAGAAAACTCACTTTTCCGTATTTTGATTATCCAAGTCAACAAAAATCTAACTTTTCCATATAAAAGATGGGAACACTTGAATAACACAACACGCTTCTGTCAGACTGCAGCCATATTGGAATGAAAACAGTGGTTACCTTGGCAGCACCGAATGGGAATGGTTCTGATTGGTTAACTCAAACATTGCGCGAAATTTGAATGGTGTCTCACTGTGTACAGCGGCCCACTGTGTACCACCCTCACCTAGTGTTGACTCCACGCTATTTTTTTTTTATTTTTTTTATTAAGACATTTATTTGCAATCTGTTATAATAACAATAAGCAAATCAGATTTAAGACATTAAAGTTTCAGTGGTAAGTTACATGTGCAGCATTGCCCATTGCCGTTCCTCCTTATGATTATGAGTATTCTTACAATTATATGTATATGTTAAATACTAGTACAAATGTTAAAAGCGGTGAGGAAGATCCAATGCCTTGAAACGTTTAAGTCTAGGAACTTGATCACTGTTGTCGAGCAGAGTGATTGGAATGCATTTCCAATCGCTGAAGATATTTGTAACTACACTTCACTACTTCCTCTTTAACTGTTTTCACATTCAGATCTTCTCGTATTTCTTTATTTGGAATATAATTACTAATAGTGTGAAGAATCTTCGAATGAAATCGTCCAAGTAGGTATATCAATGTTGGAGTTTGACGCAGTGCCCCAAAGCTGTATTCCATAGCTCCATATTGGCTTTACGACAGTTTTGTAAACCAGCAGTTTGTTAGAGAGTGATAGCTTAGAGTTTCCACCTAGTAACCAGTAATAATTTTTTAAATTTTCGCTTGAGTTGTTTCCTCTTCGTCCAGATATGGGTTCTCCATGTTAAGCTTTTGTCAAGGTGTGGCCTAAATACTTTACGCAGTCTGTTTGTGGTAGAGCTTTATCATTCATGGTACCCTCAGGAACGATACCTCTTCGTTTGGTGAAAGTAATTTGCACCGACTTGTGGCTGTTTATTTTAAAGCGCCACTTTTTGAACCATCCGCATACATGATTCAGGTTCTGTTGTAGAGTTCGGGCGGCTGCATAGGGATCGTGATGTGTAGCGAGGATTGCCGTATGATCAGCATAAGTTGCAATAGTTGTATTGGGGCTGGTGGGTATATTGGCTGTGTATAGAACATATAAAACTGGCCCCAAAACGCTTCCCTAGGGGACTCCGGATTCAATAGTATATAGTTCCGAGACTGCTTCTCCAAACTTCACTTGGAAGTATCTTTCTTCAAAGTAATATTTTGTGCCAGACCTTGTCGAAGGCCTGGCTACCGTTGAGAAAGACTGCAGAGTAGTATTTCTTTTCTTCGAAGGCGGTGTTGATGTTGTCTACTATTCTATGAATCTGGTCAATTATGGAGTGTGCACTCCAAAAGCCAAATTGATGATCGGGTATGAGCTTTTCGTCTTCGAGGATGGGAGAGAGTCTTTTGAGTAGTAGTCGTTCGAAAAGTTTAGAGAGCAATGGTAGTCCACTGGACTGGGAAAATTCCTGTCCGTAGAATGCTATTAAAGATTAGCATAGTTAACCTGATTGCTTTGGGAGGCAGCTCCTTCAGTATTCGCCCCGTGATTAGGTCATAACATAACCTGGAGATTTTTTGCAATTTGTTCTTATAGCAATCATTGTTTCCACTTCTATAAGAGAGAAAGGTTTGATGGGGAGTGAGAGCTGGAAAGGGACTGATAGGTAATTTTCTATATCATTGTCTACGTCTTCAGATGGTAGTGGCTGGAAGACTTCCTGGAGATGAGTAGCAAATACTTCAGCTTTGCTCATATCAGTGCGCGCCCATGATCCATCTTTGCCTATTGAGACGCCTAGTGGCTTTTCAGAAGGAGTATTCAGTATTTATTCTCTGTAGCAGTCAGTCCTTTAACGTATTCGTCAATGTATCAGTTGTTGTATTGAACATTCGTTTGTTATTAGGTGATCTACTAATCTGCCATGTTTTTTGGAGACGCCGTTTTTCAGCAATATTTAAGCTTCATATCTACTGAGTAGCAAGGTTGAATTGTTTTTTCTGCTGTTTGTGGTGTAGCTCTGGTAGCAGCCATTTGTATTGATTCTGTAAAATTTTCCACCGCATTCTCAATGTCAAATGTTGTTTTTAGTGGGATATTGGTAGTTAGTTGTTCTTATAATATAACTTTGAAGTAGTCCCAATTTGTTTTACGATTGATCATGGTTGGTGGTTTAGTTATTTTTATTAATGAGGTGCGCCAAGTGGTATATTTTTAGTCACGAACAAGTCGTGAAGGTCAGGGATTTTGTCTTTATCCGTTGGCCAGTAGGTGGGCTGATTGGTAGATAGGTGAGCTAGATGATATTGTAGCATAGACGGTAAAATACGTCCTCTTGGGGTGGGGATGCGAGAACCCTAGTTAGGATATTTGGCGTTAAAGTCACCTCCAGCCAGGAATCTATTACCAAGTGATTTAAAGTATTCTTCTAGACTTTCTGAGTTGGGCGATGATATCTGGAAGGACAATACGCTGCAGAGATTGTTACAGGACCTACCCAGTCTTCTACAGTTATACTCGTTGCCTGAATGAATTCTGAGCAGTATTTTTGGATTTCGTGATGTCTGATATGATGTTTTATCATTAACGCTGAACCTCCTCTAGCTGTGCCATTCGGGTAGTTGGTGTTGTAGATATCGTATCTACGAAGTTTAAAGTATTGTAAACGCAATTTAAGAACGAAATAAAAGTTGCGCCGCCTTTTTCGTTTACTTACGCCTATTATCGTAACATTTCGCTTTATAAAGCTGTGTTATTATTGGCTATTACGTAGCCTTGTACAATATTTAATTAATAATAATTGCTCTCATTTTCCGTGAAATCATGCACGCGGCAACATCATATGTTTACAAACAAACACTTGGTTACTAGATTCGAATATAAATTAATGTTAAACAATATTATATAGCTGAGTGTAGCATTAACTCCTCTTTGATAATTGGCAATGCAGTGGAAATGTGCGAAGTGCAACTTTTTATCAGGTTAAATTGCGTTTACTATATCAAATTTAACAACAAATGCCTTCTTATTGAATAAAAAAGTAAAATACAAAGATTGGTGAACTATGATTAGAGTAAATGCTGAAAATGTCTAGTCTGCCTTATTCCCTCAAACTGAATACGTCTTCTCATCCCATTACAAACACTTGGCAACAATTGAGGTGAATTACTAATTTGCTTGGCATTTTTCTTCTATTCTCACTTTTAAATCATTTAAGACAATAACAAAGGGTATTGAATATAGTGTATTTTTAAATAAGCCACACAAAAAAGTCTAGGGGGGGAGCGGGTATTTCAGTATTCTTGCTAACATGATCCTGTCGCCGAAACAGTTTAGAGTATCTGCAGCTGCAAGTGCTGCTGTGCCATCTTTTGGCTTCATCGACATGAAGCTGATTCTAGAACGGTTGCAATATTTCATAAGGCGTGGGGCTACCACATCACCCCGTACGCGTAAGCGTGCGAGATAACCGGGTATGAAAGCGACTTAACCCTCCATGTTGCCGGCTATACTCCCTCGCGGAGTGTAGATGCCGTTACCGTTTCCTTTACCTTTACCATATTTCAGTTAATGTTCCGTAGAAAAATATAGGTGAAATTATCCTTCAGTGACTCATGGCAGCCCGTAAACTTAATTTTCATGAATGAAAAGGAACTTCGATTGTGGCGTGGAAATTTTCGCTATTCCGAAGCCTATAGTTTTGTGAATTAATATATCCGTAAAACAAAACCAGGTCTCCCTTGTAAAAACAGTTAAATTCAATCGCTGATCGTCAAGGTTGTGCAAAATCCATTCGCAAAATTGGATTTTTTTAGGAAAATCCTTTTCCAAAAATTTCTGGCGGAGGTAAAACGGCAAGGGCCTCAATGCAATTCGTGTTTCGGTAAATGTCTAACTGGTGTTCTTGGAACTTCTTCAATTCGTTGCCGAACAGCTTCAACTGAAGCGGGTGATATTCGTTTTTTACACCATCTTTCATTACATTTCCAGTTGCAATAAGATTTTTCACATCATAAAACTGCTTATAAGTCATCGGGATACCTCTCTCGAAATTCAGCAAAACAAGGAGGATTCCAATACGATCACTCGCCATCACTTTGTATGTCATTCTGAAAGTATGATCCAATGATAAATAAACCTCTTTGAAATGTATTAAGAATCATCTTTACAGTTTAACAGACCTGTGTAAAAATTGATGACAAAAAATAAAGGCTATCATCGTCAGCATCATATTATGTTGGATATACGTCTCCTCCCGCTCCTTCCACGTTATGCGGTTCGCAGTTTGTCGGAACCATAGTTTTCCACCTATGCTTTCTAGTCCTCTTTCCATCGGATTCTAGGTCTGCTTCTATTTCTTCTCCCTTGCTGCGGTCTTCATTTAGTGACTTTCCTAGTCCACCTGTTGTCTTGTATCCTGTATCCTTGTTAGGTGGCCAGCGCATTGCCATTTCAGGCTGGCAACACGACGTGCTTCATCTTCTACTTTTGTTCTGTTTCTTATAAAGTTATTTGTATGTTATCGATATGACATTTGTTGAATCTAACCAGGACACGACTTTCAATTCCATATCCATCTGATGATGACTTTATTTTGAATCTTTTAGTATTATTGGTATGTAGACTTAGTTGGACTTTTAGAAGATGTGTTTTTTACTGGTGGGTTATTAGTGGGTTAGAAGAAGCCGATACTAATACCTTTCAGATTTTTTTGCGAACAGGGAAACTTATTTCAAATATTTCTTGCTTTCTATCATAGTTTACGCAGAAAAATATCTTTGATTTGCATGTGCATGATCAACTTTCGACTACCTACGTAAACCACAAGCAAAAAAATTATGCCAAAAAATACTTTTTTCCAGAATATATTCATATCTTAAATTTAATTTAAGGGAATTCCCGCCGCTTAATGGCTTAATGGCATAAGGGATGGAGAAAGAAGAAGAAAAAGAATTTAATCCCATTATATAAAAGCAATCTTTTGCCATTTAAAAACATTCACTTTTTTTGAAGATCTTTGACGTTTGATGGCGCTTTGGAAAGCATTTTTAGGTAGAGATAAGTTTGGTTAAATCGGCCTATTTTGGTCTCAACATATACATAGCTTTTGTACAAACCTTTTAGAGACACCCTGTATAATTTCAACAGATTACTAATTTATTTAAGGAACATCAATTGTTACTCTAGGTTGGCAATAATTCAATGTTCTTTTTTTAAGACTAAAGGCTAGTTGCACAAAGCTTTTGTTAAATTAACGAATAATCAAAGTTGACAAAAGAACATCATTTATATGTTTATTAATGTATTATTTGCCATATGCATTTGAATTTTGATTAGATTTTGTTCACTTTGACGAATGATTAATTTGCCGAAGTCATTAAATCATGTTTGTGCAACGCGCCCTAACTCTCTTTCTATTTTAGACAAACTGAAAATGAACTAAAAAACGAATAATGCCTATTATATTAAAAATAAGAAAACACAGGGAGGTTTTATAGTTTATACTATGCTCATCCATAAGATTCGACTCATAAAACAGGTTTACAGGTTTAAACATTTTAAATATTATTTCCAAGAAACCCTCCGTCATCTCTGTTTTTTGTTCATTATTAAAATGTACGTTGCGGTTTGGAACGCGTCAGGAATTTAACCCACTCTTTACTGATAGATAGTTCTTTAGGCGTGTTTTTTCTTCTGTGCTCGAGCCTACTACATTTATATTTAATTATGTGTATAGCAAAATTTAAAACACGCCCAAATGTCCATTTTAACAGGTCAAAATTTTACAAGACAATTACTGTAGGGCTTTAAAAATTATAAGTGAGGATTGTATAAAAAAAAGGTATTTGGCAGTAATAAAAAAGAAAGCAAAACTAAAAATTAGAATGTTCATACAAAGAACCAAGAGTTATACAGGACGTAAACGGAAAGTTAATCCATTTTGCTGTTATTTTTTAGAGTTGAAAAATAAAACTTTCAGGCCTAAATACCGAGAAAACTTTTTGAACTGAAAATTAATTTTGTAACAGTCACACACAAGAGCCTTCGGCTTTGAGACGTTCTGTATATTTTTACATTTTTGGCATCCCGAGTACCTGAATACTTCCGGGTTTTTTGAAAATTATTTCATAATAAAAAGTGCTGTGAAGCACATAAAATATTGTCTGAACATTTGGTGGTGCGATTTTCACATTTTATAGTTCTTTTTTGGGCCACCAGTTTGAAAACGGAGACGGACTTACCTCCAAGGCGTTATGTTTAGTGTTTTAACAGGTTAATAATTTAATTTTTATTTTAGAAGCTGGAGGCAAAATACCCAAAAAAGAAGTACAAAAAGTAGGTACATACATAAGATATTACTTCTTTATCCCTGTAATTAAATGAAAAATGGTAGTTCCTGCGGCTGAAGTAGAATTTTAAAGTCATTTTTGGTTTGTAACTGATTTTCAAATGAGACAATACTGACAATAGTGGTTACAGGAGCGGAATATTTTTGCAAATCCAGCAATAATAAAATATTGAAAACCCGTTTAGTAATTTTTGTAAATTAAATCTTTAAACTCAAAATGACGGTACAACTGAATGAATTTTTTTGGCAAAAGTGACAAAATCAACTGTTGATGAACCTTTATTGATAGGTCTTTGGTTTTTTTTGTTTTTTTGTTAAACCCTGGTATGTTAATAAGTTTTTCTTTATTTATTTCATGAAGACCTTTAAACTACAATTTCGTTTAATTCACAGTATGGACGATTTAAATATACTGCAACAGCACGAATGTCCTAAAAATAAATAAATACTTATTAAGTATATCATAGATGAAGAAGAAAGTTCAGAATGTAGATAAACACTTACTCGTACTTGATAAAGCCAACTTTTTGAGTATGTCTGTAAAATCGTTAGATAACGATTAATAAAGTTCGTAGTTGTACGCAGAAACGAATTTAATTTTCAGAGGCATAAACTCTGACTTTTTATTGATTCTGTGCATTTTATTTAGTAACTAATTAGAATTTAATTTTGCAAACTAGTTCACGTATGTTCCAAAATTTAAAAAAAGTATAAAAATACAAGAAAGCTGGTAATTAATAGAGTAAAGTGTTGTCATATCGTAGAAAATTTCCCTAAATTTGGGGATATTTCAGTCTAAAAGAAAATGTATTATTGATTATTAATGTTGAGTTGTTTTCCTTGTTGGAGATTTCTCTCTTCTCATCTCATCCAGCCTCTCTAGTCCACTGTTGGACATAGGGCTCCTCTTATGCTTTCCAATTTTCTCTGTTGTGCTGTAGCTATCCATTTAGGTGTTATCCTTTTCAAATCTTCCGTCCAGCGGTTGGGGGTTTGCCTCTGCTTCGTTTATCTTGTCTGGGACCCACTCGACTATTCGCTTCGTCCGTCTGTTGTCTTTGAAGCAACGTGTCCAATCCTCCTCCACTTCAGTTCGGTGATATGCTCTACAATGTTTTGACTTGGGATCCTGTCCCGTCTTGTGGTATCTAGCATGACTCTTTCCATTACAAGTTGTGCTACTTTCAGCTGCGGTTCAGTACCGTAACTGATCACTGGTGCCACACTGCTAAATACTCACGGAGTTTGCCGAAGACGGCCCACCCCCAGGTCTACTTGTCTTTGGATTTCGCAGGTTTGGTTGTCTCTACCCAGTCTGATTTCGTGGCCCAAGTATTTGTAATCGTAGACTTGATCTATGGTTTGTCCCGAGATGCTGATTCTCCCACCTGTCGCAGGGTTGGTCATGAACTTGGTCTTGTCCATGTTTATTTCCAAACCGGTTCTCTCTATAGCCTTTTTCAACTCCCCAGAAAATTTTACGCCATCTGCTATGTTGTCAGCTATCATTCGCAAATCTTGATTTAGATACTCGCCATCTATGTTAATTCCGACATTATCCCAGTTTAAATATTTAAACACATATTCTAGGGTGGTCGTGAATAATTTTGGGGAAATAGTATTCCCTTGCCGAATTCCTCTTTCGATTTTGAATGTTTTAATTGTTTCGTGGAGTTTTATAGTGGCTGTAACATTGCTCTATATATGTATATTGCATAAGTTTGGCATATCTGTAATCAATTCTGCACTGTTTTGAGGCTGCTAGTATTGCTGGAAGTCCGACGGTGTCAAATGCCTTTCTGAAGTCGATAAATATTAATGGCTTTTCAACACCAACAAATGATCATTTGGCCCAAAGGCTGTTCGGAACGCAGCCTGCTCGCAAAGTTGATAGAATTCCAATTTGTTGTTTAAAAGTTTAGCTATTATTTTGATGAACAGGTTGTACACATGAGAAAGGAGAGAGATCGGTCTATAATTCGCAATTTCTGATATGTCTTCTTTTTTATGGATAATGATTTCCATCTCATTTTGACTAAATTTAATAGTAAACACCCGAAAATGCCAGAAAATCAGACAAAGAATATGTACGTAAATAGGTATGGTATTAATTATTTAACAATTTTCTGTCTCTAGTAATTTTAGATTCATCAAAATACATTTTAATGTAGAAAAACATCACGTCTGCAGGGATTTGAATCACTGACCTTCGGCTCGACACGCCAATGCTCAAATCATTGAGGATATAATGTTTGTGTATATACCATAATTGGAGTTACGAAATCTCTTATCAATTTTGAAAAAAAAAGAGTTATATGTAAAAAGAAGTAGCGAAAGCGTTCTCAATCAATAGAAGAAACAGACAAAAACTGAAGTTCACACGAGCATTTCTAACTTTTTAATAAAGTATGGCTTTTCCGAACTTCCTTTGCTTAATTATAATCGATTTAAAACCAGAACAAGAGATTTCTCTTCCTTCCCTTTTGCTACAAGTATGTTACTTACAGGTTTTGCCACGGATGTAACCGTAAATTAAGGATTTAGTTTCGCATATTTGAGTTATTTTAATTATTGTAGGCTTTGACATGTTTACAGTAAACTAGGACAAAGCATTCGAAACTTCTAATTTAAATATAGATCAATGCAAATACGGAAATTATAATAATCACTTACTGGATTTAGGAATTTGTAATTAGATTGATAATTATAGTTTTGATCTGATTTGGATGAGATTAGAATCAACCTGCATTATTCAGTGAATTAGTTTGAAAACACAGACTAGAAACTGTTGCAGCTTGAGCCGTTTTTTAGCCAAATTAATTCATTAATAAACCTAACTAAAAAAATCCTATTGGTTGGTATCAACTAAATCCTTGAAAAGTACTGGTTTTTAATATCCCAGTGGTAGTTCTTCTCGAACAATCATTTTTACTAAACGAACAGTTGTAGTTCTAAAATGATTTTGTCGTGAGCATTAGGGCACCTTGATTTTCATTTGACGCAGGTTGGTGACACTCTAGATTAATAAATAAATTTTCAGCAAAAATTTACTTTGTCGTGAAATTGTTTCAAACTTGATACAAACATACGTAAAATGCCAATTCCAAAAATGTATAAATATACAAAGTGTTCCATTTAAAATAACAAAGTTGAGGTTAATTTACATCCATTATTTTGTTTGTATTCTTTTAATAGCAAAGAAATAAGCATGCCAATAAAACACCTGTTAAAGTGTATGCTATAAAGTTTCGGTTTTTATTTCGTATGATGCTTACTGCTTAAATTCCAAGACCAATTAATCCAATTGGTTAAAACTACCATTAAACCCTTTAAAGTAACACAAAACCTAAAAAAGAGGTTTCTTTAAAACAGTTTAATGTATTTTCTCGTATGAAAACAGCCTACCAACTTACCTTAAACATTGAACATAGTTTTATAACCAAAAACCATTTGTAGTAGTAGTTAAACTCTTTGGTAAGAACTAATCGCATTCAACTAAGCATTAAATGTGAAAGACCCTGTATAATAAAGGCACTCTCATTTTAGAATTAAAATCATTTTAAATATGCAAATGATCGAGCCCAAACGAATTTATTAAATGGAAACAAGCCCCGATCTTCTTTCTTTATAATTAAACCAGTTCGAATTCAATAATTTCAGTCCCTCTTTCGTGTAGTGCGGTTTTTGCATACAATCCCCTCGTGGTCATCCACGAATTATTTATTATACGCAATCTTCCCCGAGGTTATAAGTACGCAAACGAATGTTAATTTCCAAGAAGGTGTACACACCTACAACTTGTACCTTTTGTTCAGGGTCGTGACTTTACAAGAGTGCAAGTTTTTCGAACGCACTTCTTTTAGAAAGAGACTGACTGACTTATTTAAGAACGGACGGACTGGCTTTGCCGTTTTAGTTTTTACTTATTTTATAATGGTGGAATATTAAGAAGACAGTTTAAATCAGAGCTTGCGACAGGTGAATGATGGATCAGCGTTTTCTTGTACATTAATTGTAGAATTTGTCGTAGCGAAAGGTTTTTATTAAGTAAATCTCTCGTTAGCGTCCTGTGGTTACACGTTTTTGAGATTATTAAAATAGCCGTTGTTAAAGTTGTCACAATGAAGCTTTAAATAAGTTACAGTGTGATAGATCAAAGCTTGGATTCTGTCTTTTCGATATTATTATATTAACCGTCTCGATGAGGTTGATAATTTAGCTTCGGTTTGCTATTTTCTGTTATTCTGCTCATATTGTTGGTGTTGTTTCGTTTTTATTCAGTTCTGATGGTATTAAAACGATGATTTACAAAATTACTGCGAATCACAATTTTGAAAAATAAGAATCGAAGCTTCAGATCGATACTTGAGCGAGGTTCATGTGTAGTGGTTATTATTTTATAACAACTGGCTTTTCGTAAGTTGATGTGTTACACTGTATGTAAACTGTACTCAGATGATTTCTGGAACTCCTGTTTTTTGTAATACTTAAAAAATGCTTAATTAGTTTTACTATGTTTTAAGTTACCTAAATTTAAATGAAATTAAATTGCAAAATTTCTATTATTATCAGAAACAACTTTATAAAAAGACATTTGTTTGAAAATGTTTTTTATCTTTTCGCGAACTGCTCCTTTAACTTCAGTAACTATTTCGGATTTGATGTGGTTCATATCTTCACGTAATTGCTTTTTAACGTCCATTGCTATTTGTGATTTGATGTTCTACAATTTTACAAAATAAAATTACTTGCACTTCAATAGAACTTTATTTATATATTTTACACCTACTTATTTTTCACCACGTCCGCCAGCCATGGCCAACTTATAATCAACCTAAATGTTCATTTAGAAACAAGGATTATATTATATTTTAATGAAAATTAACTAATAAACTCTAATATCAATACAATAAGTTGTTTATATAATAATTTTACGTTTTACCATAAAACATTTAATGTTATTAAATTTTACGGTCTAAGGGTTTATTAAAAATGTCCCCAATTTAATACGGAGTGTTACACTTTCTCGTTTGTATAATGGTACCTTACCCCAATGCGCTTGGTTTTCCTGTTTATCGCTAAATTTTTTATCAACTTTGGTACACTTTTAATTGATGGACTTGCTCTGGGCGCATGGTTCTTCCCTCGCCTAGAAATGCTGGACTCTGAAGCCTCTAGACACCCTACACCGAGTCCTGCTCTGGAACCGCATTACATCAAAGCAGGTCTGACTTTCGTCTATCTTTCTTTATTGAATTCTCAATCTTTAGTTTTTCTCTCTCTATATCATTATCGTCATTATGTATTTTACTATTTTAAGCCATTTTCAATTTAGCATCTGTTCTGTGATGTTATCTGCTGTTAGTTCTGCCCCAATCTCCTTGTGCATCAGGTTCCACCTGGCCCTCTCCCATCTTCCACAGTATATTACCGCGTGTTCTGGTGTATCTATGCTATTTTCATTGCATTGTTTGCATCTGTTATCGTCTGTTTTGCCTATTCTTTGCAGGTAAGTTTCAGGTTTTCTTCTTTCCTTTCCATCCGTTTTTGAACGTTTGGTATTAATCTTCTCGCCCTTATTCCTTTTGTGGTGATATCCCATTTCCTTTACCACTCTTGCATCACTTGTTCCCTTATCTGTTTTTTTGTATTACCTGTTTTGAGAATTTCTTTCCTTTCTTGTATCTTGAGTTCGATCGGTAGGTATAATACTTGCGAGTATGATGCAGCTTCGTCTGAAACCGTCCTGTAACCTGCAATTATGTGGAGTGCTATTCGTCTTTGTACACGTTTTAGTTTGTCTCTGTACTTCTTGTACTGTATTGCCTCATTCCACACTGATGCCGCATAGAGTATTATATTATGTACGACACTACTCAACAATCTCCTTTTTATTGTCGTTGCTACTCCAAAGTTGGACATTATCCTGCTGATTGCTGTGGCACTCTTTTCAGCCCTACTAGCTATCTGACTTATCTGTGCAGTCATTCTCATGTTCCTTTGTATGGCAACGTCTAAATATTTGAGTACATGTTGTGTCTCTATTCTACTTCTTGCGATGTTAATTTCGGTCCTTTTGAACTTCCTTCTCCCTTGCACCAACACCAACTTATCGCTTGCCCATTGTACGAGGGTGTTTTGAAAAGTATTTTTTATTAATATTTTATTAGTAGATAAGATATACAAATAAGCTATATATTTTCTATAAACTTGGAATGTCCTCTATCAAGGGATGTCATTACTTTTCTACGAAATCACCATTCCTGTCCACACACGCACGCCAACGCTAAACAAGGTTTTTCCTCCCGTTAGGGAAGAAATAAGGCGCCTGTTGCTAGCACCAGTTACGCACAGCTGCTTGCAGCTCTTCATCATTAGTGCAACGATGTCCCTTCAGGTTTTCCTTCACTTCGGAAAAAGAAAAAACCGTAATGGACGAGAGAAGTTGTAATGCTTCTTGCGTTTGTTGACAGTACTGAGGACGATCATTTTCGCGCTGAAAAATTGCTTCGGTGCCAGGTCTAACTCGATGCAATCGAGCATGGAGTTTTTTCAACGTGTTCACATATTGGCTGGAGTTGATAGTGTTGCCTTGCTTCAAAACTTCAACGTGCCGTTCCAGTCTCAAAATACGGTCATCAGCACATTGCCTTCATTGATTGCCGCTTATTCTCAGGTCGTAATGGTGTGTCCAGGACCCGCCACCAGTGACAATCTGAAGCAAAAAGGCATCTCCTTTCGAGTGATTCATTTCAGGAGTCAACATGCGCGGGATCCATCTTGCGCACACTTTCCTGTAGCCAAGCAAAGCAAGAATGATGTAGTGGAGTAGTGGACTCGTTCAAGAAAGAGATTAGCACGAATCAGTTCTGTTTATCCGTGGCTGTCACGGGCTGACCACTTTGAGCCTGAACATGCAGATTGTGGTTGAATTTTTCCTTTCACACTTCTTGCCCTGGGCCTAATAGTACTGACATCCACATAGACGTTGCCATAGACAGCACCCATTCGTTGATAAATGCCAATGGGGGCACAACCGTCAGTCTTTAGAAACTCAACAGCGTTCCTTCAACCGAATGTCCACGTCACTTGTTATTTTGGTCACTACAGTACGGCCACCGATATTGCAGGCTTTTGGTTTATATTTTGAATTACAGTGGGAATATATAATTTCAAAAATTCCTGGTTTCTCCATGTCTTAAGTTTGCCTCTTGAGTTTCCTAAATGACTCCTAATATTGTTGGAACCGTGAACAATTTTCAATCCAAAGCTTTTACAAATTTTTCCAAGACCTTTGTGCTGGATGAAAAGGAACTTTAATATTATTTCTTTGGGACTTTTGTCTTTTAAGGCGTTGGAAGGTTGAGGAATCTGGAATATTCATTTTTATCCTCTGTCTTTTCCTCTTAATTTTAGGAGAGAAACCATTGTAAACAGCTATACATTTTATGACCTAAACTTCGGGGCCATATCTTGTTTTCTTCAGTGGAAATTTAATAATCTATTAACTAGGAAAATAAATGTTGCAATTTTGTTTGAAAAATTGTGATTAGAATCTACTAACATATTTATGTTAACGTTGGCTTCTTTCCGATAAATCTTACATTCTAATCTACGAGTATTATTATTTCTGATCAAAAACTGCAAAAATATCATCCACATATCTAATTCCATATCTTAGGGAAATACAATGCTTTATTTTTAAATTCGGTTTCAAATTTTCCCATAAACAAGTTAGATGTGAAAGTGTGAAGGATGAAAGACTATTTCCCATTGAAGGGACCTGCACGCTGCACATGGAATTTTTCATCTGTTTGTAAGCAGTTCTGAGATATGTAATGGTTGGTTAACCTCATGTATTCATCAATTACTTAACGATCTAACGTGTTAACCGTTAGCGTTTCCCTTAGTTTATGGAATCGGTACACCAGGAGACAATGAACATAGTACGTCGTTAAATTCTAAATTTACAATTTTATTGATAAAATCCGTCGAATTCTTTTATCGAAAGATCTTTTTGGTGTACATTCATTCCTGTTGAAGTATTTGTTTGGATGTATTTTTTACAAAATGTTAGTTCGTATGCTGTTCTTTTTATAGATACTAGAACAGAACTATGTAACTTGCTACATGCTTAATTTAAGTCATTTCTAAATATTTCTTCGGGTTTAGCTTGTTCTTTTTCTATGATAAACTCATCGTCCACATAGAGGCCTAGTAGTTATTATTGAATTGTTCCAAAGATGCTGATTATTTCTCTCCTTATATCGCGTCATCCTTGCCTTCTCGTTGTGTACTTGTTTCAAACGTCAAATAACAACATAAATCACATTAAACGTTAGTTTTCCTCTCGCTTTTACCTCTGTCTTAGTCTGTAATTCTTTGAATTTGTTGATTTTCAGCACTATTTTTTTCTATTTAAGAAGTTCAGTTTTTAGTTTTCTGTGCTTCTTCATCTTTTGCTTATCACTGTTTTATCTTCAAATATATCTTGAAATTAATACTCTTCGTTTTATTGAATCACAACCGTGATTGGGCTGGATTGGGCATATCTAATAAACAACAGCTTTTTGATTCTTTCTTCTAACTTTTTTAACTATCCCATTTGTTTTACATGCAGGTCACTTCTTCCAAAGATTGTTAAATATTTTAGATCAGGTTTCGTATTATTTCATATTTCATGTAGTCTTTTATCTTGTAATGTTGGTGTTGTGTTTAATATATAAGCAGCCTCCTTTATCCATCAATGTATGATTTAGACGTTGGGCTTTCCCATTTTGTTGTGATGTATAAAGCCTGGTATAATTCCATAACTATCGCCATTGCTGTAAATTTCCACTCGTATATTTCTGCCACACCATATTTTTAGAGTTCTTATTTTCCATTTTGATTCGTTTCTCATTTATGAAGGATTTTAATGCTTCAGCCAATTCCATTTTTCCTCTAAGCAAATACGAAATGGTAAAATGTGTGTAGTCATGAATTTATCATTCCATCTCATGCCATTGATTCTGTTGTTTCTGAAATCACAGCGTTCATTTAAATTGTAAGATTCTTTTACGCATCTTTCTCTATACATAGTTTCCAAATTTATTCGCGTCTAGTTTTGTGCGGTACTGCTTTGCGCCCTGGGCGACCACTCCTAAAATAGATTTTTTCGTCAATCCCTTTATTTGCAGTAGCTTCTTTATGAGCAGTTTTAAAAGCGATTGCTTGGTTTTCATCGTCTGTTTTTTCCTATTTTCTTCAGCCTGGTGCTATTAAGCTCAATTTAAGCTCATTTACATATGTATTTTATACCCACTTTTTTACCATGAATACCAATAATGACCTACTTACAAACAGCTTCATTTTCAATTGTAAACAAACATCATATTCTATTAAAGTATTTTTTTCATTATGTTCAGGACATTCTTGTTGAAACGGTTAAGCCATGTTGGCTACCACATTTTTATTATATTTTTACTTTTGTGTTTTTCAGCTGCACTGATAGCTAATATTCTTAACGCCAAGTTAGTATAATTTTTGTTGTACACATACTGCTGTTGCTTGACATAAATGCGTCTTGAAGTGTTTACGACATTACAAGAGAGGTACACTGTTTAATTTAGCAGGTGCCAGTTTATATGGACATTTATTATACCTCGCTTTCTTAAAAGTTTTTAATTTTGATTTGTTATTAAAAGATTTAATTACCTAAAATGACAATTTTCCAAGTGACGAACAAACGTCCACACCTTTTTGAAAATCCATCAATAATGCCTAATACATTTTAACCAATTCTACTGTTAAGTTGCAGTATAATTAATTCCTCACGAGTTAAGTTGCCTTCTTCTTCTTCATCATTAGCTTCGTATTTTGGATGTACGCCTCTTCCAGATCTGCTTTCCATATTTGTCTGTTGTTTGCTCAACCCATCTAATTTGGGGACGACCTCTTGGTCTGTGATAGTCAGTCGTATAGTCTCCAGGACAAGATTTGTTTATGCCATTTGTCCTTAAATGACCACTTCAATTTCATGGCATGTTCGATGACATCTATTACTTTTGTTCGTTCTCGGATGTAGGTGTTGGTTTTTCTGTTCTTCAAGGAAATTCCCATCATTACCCGTTCCTTAGCTCTCTGCGTTGTTTGAAGCTTATTTAAGTTTCTTCTTGTCATAGTCCAATTTTCTGCTCATAGCACAATATTGATATAATATATGTATTGAATACCTTTGTCTTTAGGTATAGCGGGATATTTTTGTTTTTTTATTATGAAACTTACTTTCCCAAATGCAATCCATGATTGTTTCACTCTTCGTTTTATTTCTTTAGTTAGTTAACATTTGTTGGAGTTTTTGTATGTTCTTTGCTAGTATCCCGACGTCGTCAGCATATCGCAGATGATTAAGATTCTTGCCGTTTATATTAGTCCCCATTGTTGACCAGCCAATTTTTTTAAAAACGTCACCCAGTGCGAGAGTAAACAGTTCCAGCGATAGTCCTCCTCCTTGCCTAATGCCTCTCTTCAGTTGGACCGGATTCGTTGTCTCGTTTATGTGGTATGTTGCAGTTGCTTTATTACTAATTTCTTTAACAGTTGTATGTATCGGGTGTCTATTCTACAATTCTTTAACACCTCTTCGATTGCCCATGTTTCTATGTTGTCGAACGTAATCTACAAATGCCAGATGGATTGGTATGTCACATTCGTTGGTCTTTTGTATGAGTACATTCATTGTTAACAGTCATTGTCTACAGTTGAGAAACCTTTTCTGAAACCCGTCTGCTCTATTGGCTGGTAGTATGTATCTAATTATCTTAATTTGGGAGTTTGTACATATGCATTTATTTAATCGTTTCCTTATACCTTTAATTAGTTCTTCTCCTCCCTCTCTTATCATCTCAGCTGTCATCCCATCATAACCGACAGGTTTATTTGTTTTTATACTTTGTATTGCGTTTTCCACCTCCCAAATTTCGACTTCTGATAATATATTCTTTATGGTTTTTTTGTTGATCATAAGTTCCTTCCTGTTTTACTTTACTTTTATATAAATCTGTTTAAAATTCTACTATTTTTATTATTTTCTTGTTACTCGTTTCTTTATTCATTAGGGAGTGCATTTGTCTCCTGGCTTTCCATTCCTTTATTGTTTTCTAATTTCTTTTTGTATTAGTCTTTCAAATTTGGTTTTTCTGTAGTTTCGAATGTTCCTTTTTATTACTTTCTGAATTTCCAATTATTCAGTTGTTCTTTTTTGATTATCTTTATTCATAGTTCTTCTTTTCTCTATCACCTGTTTTGTGTAGTCAATTTTTGGCCCTTTCTTTTTAATTTTTGCTTATTTCTTTTACACGGTTTGTTATGGTTTCTATTATTCGTTCATTCTAATGAAGGTCACTTGAGCGAAAACAACAAATATTATTGATATAATTATGAATAATATTTGTTGTTTTCGCTAAAGTGGCCTTGTTCTTCCTTATCTCTTGCTGGTATGCACCTTTAAATCTTTGCAATCGCCGCCTTTCCAGTTTTTTATTTATACTTATTGGGGATTGTGGATTTGACCATTATGTGGTTACGTCAATGCTAATGCTGTTTAACACATTGACATTTTTTATTATGCTTCTAATATTCGTCATAATATAATCTTTTAAGTTAAGTAGTAGGAACCATCAAATGAAAGCGGGTAAGCAATTAAGTAAAATTATAAATGGATTGATTATATCAACTTTGATCAAAGTCAGCTTATTTATATAGTCATATAAACGTTTAAAGTACAATTTACCAAAAAACAATGTCAAAGAGTAGGTTAAGTAGCGACTTACAATTATTAAACTTACTTATTTTAAGTAGATTATTTACTAATTAAAAGCTCAGTTAACTGTATTAGTAAAAATTCAAAAAAAAGGATTAGGTTTAAAAAAAATTGTATACAAATCGATGAAATTAATAATTGTAATTGCTTATAAATCTTCACGCGCTTCAGGTCCATCTGCGTTCGCATATCAAAATTATATTTCCCATCGACAACGATGTTAATAGAAACACCCGCCAGTTCATTAATTATATCGTTATAAATCATTCCACAATTTAAATGATATTTAATACGGTTCACGCTGACTTTGTTTATTAACACAGCACTATAACACCATAATAGTTATAACACCTTGTCAGCCTAAATTAGTTACTACGGAATGTATTTTAGAGTAATTTGACAATATTTGAAATTAAAAGCGTACTTTTATGCAAATATTTTAATACAGTGGTGGGAAAAATGTGCAAACTGTGAAAAAACAGAAGTTCTGTTGTAACAAACGAGGAATAATTAGCATAACCTCAAATGTCATCCACACTAGTTGCATGATTAATTAAGGAAACAGGCCGAAAATAACTGAAATGATTTAAAATTCAACTTTAAGCTGAAATTATGCTACACCACTGTTCTCTTAAAAGTATGGCGATTTTTACGTGTATGAAATTTGTAAAGACTGATAACCTGTAATTTAGTTGTTTTAAGGAGCTGTTTCTTTTTGTATTTTATGATTCGACTGCAACAAGCTAGTCTGCACATGTATTTCAATCACACGTGTGAAATTTATTAATAATTTACTTATCCAATACCTTTTGCACCTTTAGGTATAGGGCTTTGTGGGTACTGAACTGTGGTTTTGTGTATCTGTTTGGTCCTTGTTGCAAAAACTCTTCCATTCTTTTCTATTCTGGGTCTCTCTTGTAACCTCACTCCAATTCATACCCCTATCAACTACTGCCGTTTTAACTTTTACCCATTTCTTCCTTGTTTTTCCTACTCTATCTTTCCAATTGTTCTTGCTTCATAGACCCTTTTTGTAGTTCTATTGTCCGCCATTCGGAATAGGTAGGTATATGCTCCAGCCATTCTAACTGGATTATTGACACCACTGCTTTTGTATTTAAGTGATCTCTGAATACTTCATTTCGAATTTGAGCTCTTCTCGTTTTACCTTCAATCTTCCTAAGGTACCTCATTTCCGCTCCGCGCTGGTAATTCTGGATTTATGTTTATTTATCAATGTCCACGATTCACTTCCACATATTAAAGTCGAACTCACTACCTTTTTAAACACTAACACTTTGACTTCTTTGTATTTCTGTTTTCCCGAGGAGTATACTTTTCGATGTCGTGCTTCTTCTCTTCTGTACCTGTTAACATGGTTTTTGTTTTCTAAGTACCTATTAATGGTCATGTTTATTTTTTGTTGTTCCTGTTTATATACTTCTAAATTGTGTTATAGATCTTCTTCGGTTATAGCCATATCGTCTGCAAATGTTACTTCTGAAACTGTTGCTTTTTCCGTTTTCCAGCAATCTAGGTTGAATTTTTTTAGTCATTTTCTCACTTTCCCGGACTGCGTCGTTCAGTCCTGTCCTATTCTTGTCTCAAATTCTGAAGATTCTTCGTTTCTTGTTCTTACTATGTTTGTAGTCTTTTTGTACAGAGCTTTTATTATGTCTGTTATTCTCCACTCCTTTATCCTTTAAGCACTTCCAAACATCTACCCTTTTGATCCTGTCGAAGGCCTTTGCTAGGTTTACGAAACATACATGTACTTACCTTCCTTTACTTATTGCTTTCTCGCTTATTTGTCACATTGCAAATAATATGAGGTCTTGAGTCCCTTTGTGCTTTGTGAAACCGCATTGTGTAACACTAGTTAATTTCTCAATCTTTTATCTAATTTTTGCTTCTATAAACCCCTTCTCTGGAATGCTAGGATGCTGGAAGCAGTCACCCTGCTCTCTATAATTCTTACATTCTCTTAAATCCTCATTTATAACCAACGGTATTATTAAGTCCGTTTGCCAGTCATTTGGTATCTGCTTGGTTCGTAATATATTGTTTACTAATTGTGGGAATAAGTTAGTACCAATCTCTCCAATGTATAAGTACCTTACTTCAACATTTTCGCTATTATGTCGTCTATCCCTGGTGCTTTTCCTAATTTCAAGTTTTTTATTGCAATGTCAAGTTCTTTACTTGTTATTGCTGTCTTTTCTGTGTCCTCCTCTTCTTGTCCTATACCTACTGAATACGTTTGTATTTGGTTCTTTTGCGCCCGCTGCTTCTGCACTTTTTCATCTTCCGCTTCTTTGTCCTCTTAACAGTTTCTGGAAATATTGCCTCCATCTTTCCATCATGTCTTGTTCTTTAGTTAATAGATTTCCGTGTTTATCATTTATACTTTCTAGTGTAACCTGTCTTCTTTTCCCTTAGGGCCGGTCTTTCAATCTTCTAATAAACCCCCTAATAAGCTATTTGGCAAATATTTTCCATGGAAACGATTGTATTAACTAAGGTTGTCAGAGAAAATAACTAATAGGAGGATAAATTTATTAGGTGATGGAAAGACCGGCCCTTAGTCGCACAATTTTTAATTTTCTGTGTAGCTTTCCTTCATTTTATTTCCAAATTTTCTCCAAGTTTCTTGTTTTGAATTTTTACCAAGGTTTTAGCTTCAGTTGTAGCAAGCTGGTATGTGCCATAATCTCCTTTGTCTCTAGCTTGAAGGTATTTTCGCCACTTGTCCTTTTTTTCTTTCACTTTTGCTTGATTTTCGATGTCCACCATTCTGTTATCTTCTAATCTTTATTTAGTATTTGCTCTATTCCGCAGCTTTTTTTGACGGCTTCTAAAATATTCGGTTTTAATTGTTTCCAATTTTATTCTCCTAATCCGTTTTGTTTTTATGTCAGTTTCTTCTCCATATATCCCTTATTTCCTCTATTTTTAGCTTATGACTCTTAATCTTTTCGTTCACTGTTGTTCTCCGCTTTCTTTGCTGAATTCAACGTTAATTTTCATCTTCATCACAACTGAAATGGTGGTCATTGCCTATTTCAGTTCCACGTTTCGTCTTCACGTCTCTTATCTTATCCCACGTTTCATGACTTTCTGTACTTAATTCTATTATTCCGCCCTGGACATTATTTCCTATCTGCTCTCCTTGTGTGCCCATATATCTTTCTATCACTCTATTTACGTTTGCTATTCTCCCATTTAGATCTCCCATCACTCTGATGTTAATCTTCCTATTACATATATATTTCTGTTTGCATTTCTTCGAAAATTTGTTTTTTTTTCTTCCTCTTTTAGTGCATTATCGTTTATCCCATAAGCTGACTAATGTAAATACGTCCTTTGTGTTAAGTTTTGCTTCTACTATTAATATTCTTTGATTTACAAATTTCTCGCTCATTGTTGTTCTATTCTTTCTGGTTTAATTATTAATCTTACGCCTTCTTTTTCTCTCTCTGTATCTTTTACTCCCGACTAGTAAATCCAGTACCCCTTTGTTAATTTTGTCAAGCCATTCCCCTCATCATTGTTTCCGAAATACCCAAATAGTGTAATCAAAGTTCATCTACCAATTATTCAGCTTGCGTTCCTGTTAAACTCCTTATATTTCTTGTGTCCAATTTAATTTTTGAATATCCATATCTGCGTTTTTCCTTTGATGTCGATCCGTGGTCATTGCCGTGTTCATCGTCTTTCGTGTTCTGTTTTCATACTCCTGGATTTTCTCCTTCTTCCTAGCTCATTTATCAAGATTATCATTAGTCCATATTTTCTGGACTCCTACTTTAACTTTGTTTCTTTTCTTTCTTCTTCTTTTCTGAAATCTCTAATTTTCTTTTGAACATCTCTTTCCATTAATGTCATATCATTGTTTATATAAATGTCTTCGCCCTTTAGTTTGAAACAGTTTTTATACACTTTTTTTATCTTCTCCGTTTTGTGAAGTTACTGAAATTTTTTTGTTATTTATTGCATACGCTTCCGTGATAACTGCGTCAACTATTTTATTAATTGTTAAGTATAAAAGTTAATGTGTTGATCGTCTTTTTGTTACTATAATTTTTACAAAAACGTACAACGTATATTTGCTACCCTTAACGTTTAAGATTGTTAGATGTCTATAAATCGGTATTGAACTACAGTAGAATCCGGTTATAACGAGCACTGAAGGGAATAAAAACAAATCTCGTTATATCCGGTATCTCGTTATAACAGTTTTTCGTTATTTTTAAATTTATTTTATCATAATACAAACACATATGGTGTAAAACAGAACACAAACATGTTTTAAGATACGACGTCATTTAAACATTTCAGAGTATAAAATAACACAACACAACAACACAAATAGTTAATAGGTTAGTTACAGGGGCGAAACTAGACCATTTCAGGGTGGGCGCGCGCCCCCTCTTCACCACTGATTGTAAAAAGGAAAACTAGTGCTTTTTGGAAATTTAATTTTATTTTTGATATCTCTCTTCTAATTGTACTAAATACAACAATAAAAATTGAAATTAATACGTAGAGGATATTAGTAGGTAGTTATTATGAAACTTGAAACTGTTGCAAACTTGGATCATTTTAATGCTTTATTTAGGGTTTCCGGTCTCGAGGTGGCTAATAGCCTTGATAACGCTTAGCTGACACATTTTTGGCAGACTTTCTTAGAATAATATAATATAATAATATAATACAGTAGTGATTTATCTCGCTGTAACAGGATTTCGTCCAAAAATAGAAGCCGTAATAAGCGAATTCTCGCTGTATGAGGTCTCGTAGTAAACGATTAAAACTAAATAGGGGTTAATGGCAAATCAATCAAGAGTCTGTAAAATTGTCGTTATAAGCGGAATCTCGTTCTATGCGGTACTCGTTCTAAGAGGTTTCAACTGTATTAAACATTTCTGAAACCCCCAAATTCGACAAAAAGAATACATCAGAAACTATTTCGTCTTCTTGTGTTCTCTTCTAGTTAGTTAAGACGACCTTAACAGTTAATCATTAACAGCAGTTTTCCTTATTTTACACACGAAATATGTTAATGCTTGAAGTCAGAAAAATTGGTAGGTGAGACCTTTTTCTTAATCAGATTCTTGGTTAAATTTTCTATTCTTTCCTCGACAATAAAGACAGAGTATAAAATACCAAAAGCTAAAGAAGTCAAAAGCGAGTAGAAAGCAAGAAATTATAAAACACCAAAATAAATATTTTTTATAATCTGTAATCAGTATGTTTAATTTTCAATAAAGCTAAAATAATTTACATTGCATATAAACATCAACATTACATAATTTATTAACAAAAATTATGAGATTAAATCAGTAACTAACCAATGGTCTTTAATAAATATTTAACCCAAATATGAATTCATCCGTGGCATTGGTTTTTATTTTGATTTATTACGTTCAGTTGAAATGATAGATATACAGAAATATATTCAAATTTCTCGTGCTTAACGATCATTTTTAGTATATTTTGTTTTATTTTGACTACGTAATCTGAAATTGACGATAGCCTCCGGGTCAAGATTGCAATAATCAGCGATTCTTAATTTCTGAACTTTGAGAGTAACACCTAACGATTGACCCTGGTCATTTTTATCATTATAATTAAAACAATAAACCTTGTATTTTGTTTCTTTTATGTTTTCTTATGACACAGTTGTGCTAAATGATTTATGGTGCACGGTTGTTATATCACATAGGTAATTTTGGGTTTTTACGGATAAATAAAAATACGCGGATTTTAACTAAATTAGAATTTGTAGTGCATTGTGATTTGATAACTTTTAAAAGCCTGTAAGGAGAGAGAAGATAAAACAATAAAAAAAACTAGTGTGTTCGTTTATTTGTCTGCCCAATTATTATGCTTTCCAGTCGAAAGTATTTTATATTAAATAATATGTTAAAGGACCTGCAACAGTATGAGTGAAATAACAGAATAACACAAAAAGTACTTCCCTCTTATCATTTTCAAGTTCATAAACTTGGCCATCTTAAATTATCTGAAGAAGAAGAAAAATTGCATAAATGAGGACTCAGCTGGAGAATTCAAGAAATGCACTTTGCTCTCAATATCTTGACATTTATCGTTTAGGATTACAGTTATTAATCTTAATAAAATAGTATTTCGAATTTGACTCTTTAAATCTCAAAGCTGAAGGGGATAGAAGTTTGGGAGTTATTGGATTTAGGGGTATCTGTGATGGCAAATGTTGAAGTAAACTTACTAAATTAAGTGATCACATTTGAATCTGAAGCAAGCCTTGCCTCCCATATTTATTAATAGTGGAAAACAAATAGTTATTGAAATCTATCCTTTTCGAAACGAATCCAAGCTGTCGATTCTTGTGTTGAAGATATTGTAATTCATTTTCTTCTTATTATTAGACCATCGGCCTGTTTCTACCAGTTTAGGCGGCATCCCTATACTTCGTCTTCCTCTTGGAGACGTGTCCCTAGCTTTCTGACATTCTGGCGACATTCTCTTCGCCTCCTTGTTACCCAGTTTAATTTTCAATTATTGTATAAATGTCCTGTTATTATCAGGAACTCAAATGTGTTACATTTTTGCGATATTAATTTTTGCTTTTTTGCAGGTGAGTCAACTCCTTTTGCTGCTTCACAAACGATGCGCAGTTTACTAAGTATCGGTAAGTTTTTAAGGTTACATTTTTTCAAAATCGTTAAGCATCCCATATTAAACCATATTCTATTAAATTAACGATTGCCTTATTATTATCATTACTGCATATGCTGGAATGAGATTTCCCCTACGTGAATTTTCTAAAATTTACTAACATTCTAATTCTAGTCTTAAAAGTTAAAAAGTAATCCAGAATGATACAAAAGTAACGTTTAACGAAAACTTTAAAGCCGCGATAAACAGGAAATACAATCGTGAAATGCATTTCTACGGTAATTTTATTATGACAGCCGTTGAGGACAGATAAGCTTAATTTATAACTGTTTTCATTCTAAAAGCTCGTATCAGATGTTTTACATTCAAATGTTCGTGGAATTATTATGAATGATAGGAAATATCTGTGAATGAGCAGGCCTGCTTTATTCTTATAGATTTCTGTCATTCTAATTTTTCGGCGTGGAAAGTTTCTACAACGAAACGAGTTTTTCTTTGGAGTTTCTTAAATATATTTGAGTTAGTCCTTAAAAGACTGCATAAACGTATTAAAAATAAATAAATAACAGAATAATAGCAAAATAGTGCAATGCACAAGAAAAATAAATACATATAAAAATTGGAAGAAGAAAGAGGGAGAAAAGTAGATCAAAAGGAATAACGAAACGAGTTGTTAATTTACTTCAATTCTTTGATCATTGAATTCTTCTATATACAGCATGAAACAAAAATAACTGAAATTATTTGAATTTCAAGTTTTAGCTTGAAAATATACTACACCATTTTTCTCTTAAAACTATGTCAATTTTACGTGCATCTTCACGCAAAAAAGAGAGAATAAATATTATTTGTTATTACAAAATCCAAAATTTTTAATTAAAAGAAACTACAAAAATGTTTAGTGTCTATATAGGACAATGCAGTAAACCGATTAGTGAATAGTGTAAATACAAATAATTGTATGGAATCGATTTAATCCATATGGGAACCAAACAGTCTGCACAGTGAATGATTCAAATATTATTCGGTTTGTTAAGACCTGCTATCGGTAATAAGAACCGGGCTTAGTGTAGACCAAACACACTTTGATAAAAGATTACTGCATTCATAATAGCAACAATACATTTAGGATATTTCTTATCAGTGTTTTGATAAAAACTGGCACTTGATTAACAACTTCAATCAAGGGCTTCTATAGTTTTGAGTTTGCTTATGAAAATTCTGTAGGTATATAGAAAAATTGAGTTTCTTGTTTTGTATTGGAATTTCAGATTTGTCTAAGTCATTTTGGAAAATCGAAATTTTAAAACCTTATTTATTTCAGAAATTAATCTTTTATTTCCATAGGAAACATGGAAACCTTATAATTAAAAGTTGAATATATTAGATGTTCTAAATTGAAACAATTTTTAAGTAAATGATAAATGTGTCCGAAACGCCAGAAGATACATACAAAATATGCTAGAAGTAAAGCGAAACAAGAAGCCGACAAAAAAGAAACAAAATAATTTAAAGCAAGGCGAAAAGTAGCACACAATATTTATTGATATAAAATAATCAGCTGCCATTAATTACTAATTATACATATATTCGACGATAAATAAAGGAGCCGATTAAGTAAAAAAAAAACAATAAACAAATAAAACTGGAAAATAACTGAAGAAGCAAAGGAAAAAACCGAGGCGAGGCAGAATAAATGAAAAACCAGAAGAAACTGGCGTCACATCCAAAAGATGAAATTTCGTGCAGTGAATTTCAAATCTATTTTATATCTTACATAGAGTGGTTTAGAAAGTTTGAAACAAATGACAAATTTTTATATTTTGATTTCTTAAAACTGTTTGGGGGGCCTGATCGAAAATTCGAATTTCAGGTTAAAATAAAGTGGAAATTTTGAAAGTTTAAAAATGGGGGCAAAAGTTTTAAGAAAATTCGTTAAGAAATAAAGGTAAAAGTATGGACGCTCACGCGTGAGGGAGCAGTGTTTCGATTCCCAATTCTTTTCAGTGACTAGGTATGCCACCCACCGAGCATCCGATTCGGGTTTGACCCCGACGCCGTCCACGTTGTAGTCGAATGACTTAACCACTCGGCGACTCGGCCACTCCGGCGATATAGTTCTTAAATTCTAAACTTACTACGGAACCACTCATTTCAGTCATTTCCAATGAAACCTGCGATCAGGCAAAACCAATAGTTCCACCGGAATGTCTTCTATTCTGTTCTTTCGCATCATACTAATGGTAAGTAGTTTATCACTTTATCACTATTGGTTTTGCCTGATCGTAGGGTTTCGTTGAAAACGAGTGGTTCCCTGGTAAGCTTAGAATTTAAGAACTACATATATATTATGAAGATATCGTAGCTCACGTTTAGTTGCGCCCCGGTGCTTACTTCTATGATAATTATTAAACTATGCCCACGTACTTACTACATCGGATTATATCCAGTCGGGTAGCAATTGCAGCATACAGTAATGTGCCAATCACTTGTCTTGGGGTATATCTCTTATTTTTTGGAATCTTGATTGTTCATTAAGTTTTTCTGCAGGTTGGATAGGAATACGATACGAATGTATCCTTTTTGACCCATAATGAAGTCACTGACATCTTGGTGAATCTCAATTCCAATGCAATAAATTGTCTTGTTCAAGATCCTTAATTTCAAAATGTTTCAATCCAACTCAAATCTTGTGATATGTCTATATAAATCAACACAAACTATTAAAATACAAATACGACAACCCCCTACCTTCCCTACTTAACCACTGTGTTTCGGTTCCCAGTTATTTTCAGTGACTGGGTAGGCGATTCGCCAAGCATCCGTCTCAGATTTGACCCCGAGACAGTCCTCGCGGTAATCGCATGCGGCCACTCCGGCGATTGTTGAGAAATACGGCCAAAAATTCAAAGATATCGAATTGTTATGAAAATATTTTTTTCTTTTTTGATAATTCAAACTGTAGAATTATAGAATTTTCAAACACGTAAGTTAAGTACGCAGAATTCCCTGCTACTAATTTTAGTTTCAAAGGTTTTGAGAAATAATCTGATTTTCAGTTTAAATTAATTATTGAAAACATTAACTTTCTAAATTTGCCAATAAAAATTAAATTAATTGATAAGGAACAATTTTACCTATCTAAAGTTACAAGGTTATTCAAGCAAACGCAAATAAAATAGCTTTCTTAAATACAAAAAGTTATTGGCATATTCAAAGGTTTTAAATTAGGGAAACACATTGAAGATCGAAAAATTTTATTAATTTTATATTATATTCGAGGTGCTCTTTCAATTTCTAACACTTCTTCTTAAATTGTTTTCAAAAAAGTTCACTCTTAGGCCCAATTTAAAAAGCTGAAGTTTCCTACGATATTGCAATTATATTAATGTAGGTACAATCTGCATTTTTTTATAATAATACTATACTATTTATTTCCAACGGATTATACCAATACAAAATTAACACTAAATAAAAGTATGCCCAAAATTAATCCAGGCTAACACTTTTTGAGAAATTTATAATGAAAAGGTCTCAATTTCTTGAAAATTTTATAAGCCTTCCTGTATAAGATAAAAAAGGAAAAAATTGAAGAAATCCAGCAAATGGAAAAAGAAAAGGAAAACCAATACAAGATTAATAAGATCAAAATAGGCGATGCTTTCGAAGAGTTTAAGTAAATTTTCTGTTCTTCTTCTTCTCGGCTTTTATCTACCCATTCACAGGTGTAGGTTTCTTGTAGTCCTCTCCAAGGTTCACGATCTGTGGCTCTTCTTATCCATGCTAGTCCAGTTATGCGTTTGATGTCGTCTACCCATCTTTCCTGTGGTCTTCCCCTGGCTCTCTTTCCTAACCAAGAGCGCCACTGATCAATTGTGGCATTGCATTTATTATCTGCCTCGGGTTATGGCATGCAAATCTCCATTTCATAGTGATTATAAATACAGGGTGTGTACGGTCTTCTAAATTTTTTTTTTAATGGGTGATACTACAAGTCAAGAGAAGGCGAAAAACGTTAAAACACCTTAAATAAAAATTTTATAATAAAAGAGATACATACATCAGTGTGTTTCACTTTACATGAATCCACTTAAATAACTGTTATTAATAACGCAATTAGTATAAAACCTTTACCAGTGGTAGAGGCCATTAAGATGAATCTTTTTGTAGGAATAAAATTTCCAAATCTAGCCAACTATGATTAAAATAAAATCTGGCGTTTCAAGTAAAGTCAATTAAAAATGAAATTTTTTCAGCGAAACTTCATATTTGGGGTATTTTTGTGATTAGCAACAACTTTTTTAAATACTTTTTTGCTCTATCTTAATCGCTGCTATGACTTTACTTGAAACGCCAGTTTTTATTTTAAGCATAGTTGGCTAGATTTGGAAATTTTATTCCCACAAAAAGATTCATCTCAATGGCCTCTACCACTGGTATAAGTTTTATACTAATTGCGTTATTAATAACACAGTTATTTAAGTGGATTCATGTAAAGTGAAACACACTGTATCTCTTTTATTATAAAACTTTTAAAGGTGTTTTGACGCTTTTCGCCTTCTCTTGACTTGTAATATCACCCATTAAAAAAAAAATTAGAAGACCGTAAACACCCTGTATATTCTCTTATGTCAGTTACTTTTGTTATCGATCTTAGCCATGTGTTGATTTTCTATCTCGTAACGAAATATTTAGTATATTCCTTTCCATCGCCCGTTGAGTTTTCGTAGCTTTTTCCATGTTTCTCTTAGTGAGGGTCCATGTTTGACACGATGCATTCATTGAAGACTTTGATTTTCAGATGTTGTGGTATGTTTTTTGTTTTTCAAAATGTAGTTGAGCTTTCCGAACGCGAGACAACCTGTCTTCATCCTTCTCTTTATCTCCGCTGTTTGGTTCTCTTTGTTGGCTTTTGTAATTAGTATACAATATTACCCTAAAACTTGTTCTATCATTATGTTGTCCAGGAGCGGCTCGTCCTTAAGAGCTGCAGAGTTGTAGAACCACCAAAAATAAGATTATAATTAAAACAATAAATTATCGAATAATTCACAGCCTATTCTCGCGGTTTTTTAAAGTTAAACCTATGCAAATTGTTGAGCCAGTCAACCAAATGAATATTTAATACGAAGCCGCTATGCAACGTGCACCAAACAGCTGACTTATTTTGTTCTTCTCGTGCTGTGATCCATTATCTGCTTGTTCGGTAGACATCGCTACGTTACGACGGTGCCCGAAGTCAAAAAGGCAACGGGAAAGGTACAAATGTGCTGCATTTAGTGCAGCTCAATTTGTTAATATGATGCGCTTTAAACTGGGTGTTGTAGTATTGTAACTGTCTAATTCGTGAATTTACTTTTTTTTGTACGACCATGCTTACAAACATTCCTAAAATGGATGCTATAATTAAATTAAAGGAAAATAAGTTCCCTGCACTTAATTATCAAAATTAATTAATGGTAGAGGCGCCCTACAACCGTAATTAAATAATGAAAGTGTTAGCCGTAGTCAAGCGAAAGCTTATAAAACATTTCCGTAAGGATATATGTATATTTTTAGGATTGGCTGTCATTGTAATTTGAAAAATGTTTTATTCAGTTTTCCCTGTGTATTAATTATTATTATTATTATTATATATCTTTTTAATGCAGAACACCCAAAAATATTGACTGCGAGCCGCGCCTGATTTTGTCTATACGGATTTGTAGAATACCTTATGTATTTGTCATGACTTGGGTCTTAGTTTTGTTTATGTATAGCCCGACTTTTGATGAGTTGATGTTGAGTTTCTCTATCATAGTTTGAAGGTCTTCTTTGTTTTCGGATATTAGTATTAGCATCGGCGTATCTGAGGTTTTTTAGATATGTGCGATTGGCCCGCTCCTTTATTGACTGAAATTGCATTTGCCTCTTGTAGTAATTCTAATTTTAATTTTATAGTTTCTTTTGCCCCCCTCCCCCCAGATTCCGTGGAGCTGACCAGCAAACTGGTGTGGGATTCTGGATTAATCCTACCCACCTGGGGACCCCTTCGGTTAGAGTTAAAATTCATCGTATTTTATCTTTCAGTTTTCTTTTGAGGGTTAAATGGGGCTAAAGGGTGGATGGCCATGCGAGAAGGCGACTAAAGTAAATTTCCTATTCGAAGATAAATCGGAAAGATTGTGGAGAGAAAATATAAAAAAATAAGATAAATGAGCAAATGAACTCAACATAAAAACCACCGTGAGTAATCAAGGCAGAAAGCGAATACAAGAAGTGGCCAAAGAAGATGATTACAAAAGCAGAAAATAAAGCGAATAATCGCCAAATAAGTTTGAATCCAAAGAATGGAACACGACAGGAGAAATAGAAAAGGAAAAGAAATTAAATACGCTTCTCCGTATTTCGGTGGGCACTTTAAGCCGGCGGTCTCGGTTGTGATACTAACCACAGAAAATAAACCCTCATACTAACACATTTGACAATCATTAACCTCGCCACTGTGGGCCGATCTTCTCTCCCTTTCGATGAGTAAGATTAAAGATTATCCTCCTGCCCAGCATACATGCTAAGAGGGCTCACGTAACTCATACTAATGAGTTAATAACAAGCATTGGCCTAGGCTTCGGTCATAAGGGGTATGAGAATAAATGAAAAAGAAAAGAAAGTACGAAGGATTAACAACAAAATTAAAAATGGGAAGAATGTCCGAAAGAACTGGTTAAAGAAGGAGGGAAAGATTATCATAATAAAACAAAGTAACAAAGCAGAAAGAAGATTAAAAAAATCGGAAAAAGATTAAATTGGCCAAAATGAGAAAGGAAAAATAAAGCGTAAAACATGATGACAACTACAAGAAAAGGGGAAGAAAGAGAAAAAGCAGAAAAAGTAGAAAATAAATTGATTGTAGGCACACTTACTTTAATATTAATTTGGCTCCCATGGGTAAAAAAACTATATCAATGGGAAAAAAACACAATGAAATAATAGATAATAATTTGATTTTAAATTCACAGCAATTAGGCCCTTTTATATGCTATTTATTAATAATGTTTAAAAACTTTATAATTTTGCGTATGCACCCATTTTTTTCTGTTATTGTATTAACCCCCCCCCCCTCTTCTTCCAAACTACTGCTCTGAATTCAGCACTGACAAAAAAATACGTGGTCAATGTTAAATTAAACTATTCCGAAAACGTATTCTGAAATTTACAAATGGAAATACTTCAAACAATCGTTTTGTGTTCCCTTATTTTACTCGAAGTGTTTTAATGCAACTCCATTGCTAATTCATTACCTTTTCCAAACATAAAAGCTGAAGCTTGTGTCAAGTTCCGGTCTATTGATTTTATAAACCCCTTTTATTTGTATTTTCCTCTGCTCTGAAGTTTTGCTTTTATTTTGTAATACTCGCGATGTCTGGTGCACCGCCGAACATTCAGACATTGGTTTTAGTGAAAATCAAATATTGTACAAGAAACGTGATCTTATATACACTGTAGTCCGTAAAATGTCGAATACCGCCTCTCACTATTCCTATTGCTTATTATTTATTTTTCTATTATTTAGCGTTGGAAATCGCCAAGGAAAGTGTAATGTAAAACAGAATATAAAACACGACAATATCATTACATTTGATTGAAACAAGTTTTCATTAACTAACACGAAATACTCATTGACAAAATAAAAGCCATCCCGCCTGGTTTTTTATTTGTGCGAAGCACTTTATGAAAACTGGTAATTCTATAAATGTATAAATAAGCTAGAGTCCTCTTGCCCTATACATATTCACATCACCATTGATCGCTTAGGTAAAGTTCCTCAAAGGCACAACATCAAAACTATTTTCAAACCCTCTCCAAAGATTTGGCAGATATTTCCTTCACCAAAGGACAAACTTCAACCCCTTATCATCAAGAGGTGTCTATCGGATTCTTTATTCGAGAGGTTTGGTGTTTGTAGTGATTCTTAAGATCAGGTTTTCTTTCACATCGGTTACAGTATGCCATTTCTTATTTCCTTATTTTTTAGACAAAAAAAAACCGCTCACAATCTGAACTACGACATCAGTTTTTCTTTTTTGATATAAGGATAATAATGTAAGGGTGTCTCCACTATTAACTCGACCCCTATTATGCTCTTTTAGTCATTATTTAGCTCTTGACTAAGCCCCTTACGGTTGTGGGCGAAACGTTGGGTTAATTATCTCGAAATTAACACGGTTTAAGTCCAGGATTCGCTCAGTCCGCAATGATTCTAGCCATGAAAGTAATCGTAATCTATTTTTGGAATTAAACAAACCAATTTAAAGTAATCCTAAGTAACTCGTGTAATTAAAAGTCATGGATTAACTAATAACACCTAATAATAATCTATACTTATGTATTATTATTAGTTATATATTTTGTCAACATTTCATGAACCATGCTAAAACCTAACTTTTAGCTTCGTGGATTACTTAGGATGGCTTTAAGCTTAAATAATGTAATAGAATTGATGAAGGGTCTTCTGCAAATTAGGTATGATCAACATTATGAGGCACCACATGATTGGAAATATTGTGCTTTAATTGTAATTTTTCAAAGTAGCTCTCCATTTTTATAGTTACTTACACTTGCCTGCGACTTTCACCAGAATGCCTTCCTCTAAATCTCGTAGTGAAAAGCTAAACCTACCAGTTTTCTGAGTTTCATTCGACTTGCTGAAAAATTAGTTTGCTGACTCAGTTCATCAAAACCTGCAAGTAAGATAGATCATTATCAGCAAACACACTTTTAGTCATGGTCTGAAACTGAACATAAAGATAAGAATGGTCAGGTTCTTTGTATTCCATTGATTATTGTATGGGGCGTATGGGTGGAAGAGTGAATCCTACTGAACTAAAAACTTCTGAAATGTAGGTGTATCGTCGTATTCTGCAGAAGATGGGAAGAGCATGGTAGAAATAAGAACGTTTTGGAAAAACTTGGAAAATAGCGGGAGAAATAGCCCATTTGTTTATCAAAATCTGATAACAGATGGCACAAGAAGAAGAAGAAGAAGGTCAGTAAACAAGTTTACTGACCTTCTTCTAACGGTATGGGTTAAGTCATTAATAAATAGAATAAACAAACTGGAACCCAGTATGCTACCTTGCGGAACTCCAATTGCGAATGAACGTGGTTGTGAACTGTAAGACATTGTGTTGAGCGATAAATGAACTATCTGGCAACGATCTGATTTATTAAGTAATAATTCATTCGTAATTCACCGAGTCCCTTTTAAGATTATAATGAATTTGTTTACATCTATGATAAATATACTTTTACATTGGTATTTTACTTTGTTTGTATGTCTCACCTTTGTAATATGTTCCGGTGGTAACTAGAAATTGTAGATAATTATATAGCTGTTTTAAAAGGAAATGTCGAAAATGAAGAAATAGAAAAAGGTAAAACTTCTGTAAAAGTTTGATAATAATTAGTTATGTGACCAAAAATCATCTCAGTATCGGGGCTGTGCATTGCACATTGCACCATTACAGATACATTAACAGAGGTTACAGATAGAGACAGACAGGCAGACGTTACTTAGTCATATAAAAGCATTACGAATCTTTTATTCAGATTGATCGATCAAATCAAGTTTATTTCTCTTTAATTATTTTCCTCCACTATTTACACATACTCGTAAGTTATAACGATTTACTAGTTTTAAAACTTGTCTAGGTGTTTTAGAAGATAATCAATAGCTTACCTACTTATTCTATGAAAGTTGGCAAACTATCCATAAATCGATTTATTCGACATTTGAATCACTATATTTGTTCCTTTTCTTCAATTCGGAGTTGAGTCAAATTCTCGGCTTGCCATTTTCATTTACACACATTAAGATTCTACTCAAAAATGTTTTTTTCTCCATGTTTAACATCTTTGATCATACTAGGCATCAAGGCATCCCATACACTCCGTCATTTACACGATTATACAGAAATTTTCCTATTTAGTTTTTTGTACTTAAGTTTTGTGTATTACTCCGGCTCTATTTTTCCCAACCTATTAACTTTTCCAACACATTCACATCTTTTAATAGTTTGTACAACCTTCCTTGTAAGATTTTTGAAATAAATTATACGAAAATGTTTAAATCTTATTCATGATTCATTTTATTCTTCTAGTATTTATTTCTTTTAAGATGAAGAGTGTCCAAAAATTAACCTTCCATTGGTGTTAATTTTTTTTACCATCATGCTATTTACAATCGTATACCCACTGTAGCAAAACACGATTTATGTGCAATTTTGATAAATATATTTATTTTCTTTTATGTAGCTACAATTTAGAGCTGATGTGTAACAACCTTCTTTTCTTCTTTTCGTATGTTAAGAAAAACGACGAATAACTTGTTTTTTAGCTATAATGGCGTAGTTAAACGAAGAGAATAACTTCAAATATATAACTACAGTCAACTTTGTCCTATACTGAGAGTTATACAAATACGTATTTGAGTTTTTAAAACGATTTTGTGGTTTTTAGGATTCTTCAGCATTTCTTCTTCTTCAGCCTTTTTCCGTCCACTCGTGAACATACAGGCCTCCCCTAACTTTTTCTATTTGGTTCTGTTCCCACCTACGTTGTGGACGTCCTACACTTCTTTTATGTAGTCGTGGTCGCCATTGAATTATTTGTTTACTCCGTCTTGATTCATCTTATTTTAGTTATCAAATCGTCAACTTTAATTCTATTTCTTATGTCCTCGTTACGGATATGGCCCCTTAATCTGATCCATAGTACAGACAGATCAATAAAAAAACCAATTAGGGTAGGCTGTGAAATCGAATTATTTTGAATCGGTACTTTAGCCACATCCATCGAATGACATTCCTGACATGAAAATTTAAAACTGAACGCTCTTGTCAAATTATTTAAGTTTTTTATTTGGTGAAAAAATTTAAAGTTTGAAAAAATGGTATTCACTACACAACAAAAAGCGAAAGCTATTGAATGTTTCTTTCGAACCGGCGTAAGAATAAATGGAGAGTGGCAATATTCATTTCATGACTGCATGACTGATTTTCGTGAAGAATACCCCGATTTAGTGTTCAATTACAATTATTTTCGCGACGTAGTAACTGAATCTGTACAGTTATTTAGAGAAAGTGGTAGTGTCGCTCGTAAAAGTGGAAGTGGACCACCGCTTAGACGAACAGAAGCAACGATTGAAGCTGCCCGGCAGATTATGGATGAACAGCCAAAAACTTCCATTAGAGTATTGGCTCAACAAATAAATTTATCTTATGGCACAACTCGAACAATCCTAAAAAAAGATTTAAACCGTCATGCATATAAACTGCAATGTTTTCATGAACTTTTACCAATAGACCCTCCAAGACGAATAGAATTCTGCAATTGGTTTCAAAATAATCTGAACAATGAAGCAGCTCTGAACACTGTATTTTTTTCTGATGAGGCCTGGTTTTATCTTTCTGGATATGTCAATTCACAGAATATGAGGTGGTGGTCAAGTGAAAACCCTCATTTTTTTTGTTGAACAACCTTTGCATCCTCAAAAAGTTGGTGTTTGGGTTGGAATTTGTCGAAGAAGATTGGTGGGTCCCATTTTTTTTAAGGCACACTCACTGCTGCACGATATCGGGATGAGATACTCGGCCAATTCATCAATCAGCTAGATGGCAAAGAATTACAGAATTTTTCGATAACAGAATAATAAGCAGGAACGCTGAAATCCCATATCCAACTAGGTCTTGCGATTTGAACATATGTGATTGTTTTGTATGGCCTTACATTAAAAATTCAATTTATTCAACGCCAATTCATAATCTGGAAGAACTGAGAAATCGCATAACAGAAAAGTGTGAAGAAATCAACAACTCACCTCAAATGTTACATAATGTTTTTGCTGGAATGCAAAGAAGAATTCGTTTATGTTTAGACGTAAATGGACAACATTTTCAACAAATCCTATAGTTTTATGTAAATTTCAATATCGTAAATTAATAATTTTTTCATGTTTTTGTTTCAGTTTCAATTTAAGGTTATAAATTTTGTTTACAACATCGAAGGTCGATGGTTTACAATAAAAATGTCAAATTGCAAAAGTTTTAAAATGTCATTAAGTGGATGTGGCTAAAGTACCGATTCAAAATAATTTAATTCACAGCCTACCCTAATTGGTTTTTTTATTGATCTGTCGTTATTATACGTTCTATCGCACGTTGTACAGTTGGCCGATTTGATTGTAAGTGTTGTAGTTTCCATGCCGTGAGTTAAGGCTGGTAGGATGCACGTATCGATGACTTTCTTTAGGAGTAAATTGGTACGTTTGTTCAACACTAAACTTAGTTTTCAGACCGTTGACTAAGTCATTCTTATTCTTCGAGCTATTTCTGTATGTATCTGTCTATTTTTACCGTATAGCCAACTTTTTCTGTAGTTTGTTCATCGATCTCTACTAATATATTTTCCATAGTCATCACTTTTGTATCCTAAGTTCATCATTAGACCGACTTTTTCTGATGCCTGCTTTAGTTCTAATAGTATTTCTTGAAGCTGTTTTATGTTATCACTGATCAGCAAAGTGGAGGTGGCTTAAGAATTTTCCATTTATGTTCATATCCTTTCCATACCGACCCACGCCTTTAAACACATCTTCCATGGCGAGAGTACACAGTTTAGGAGATATCACATCACCTTGTCTCACCCCTCTCCCTAAAGGGATTTTGTTTGTTACTTAATCTTCACCTATTTGTCTGTTTTCACCTGTAATGTGTTGCACTCATATATATTTTCTAGGATGTTTCTATATGTCGAATCTACTCCGGCATGTTCCATGGCTTTAAAAGCAGCCTATAGTTTGATCTTCAGTATTCTACACTTAGTTATTTTCGTTTCTTTCTAATCCCTCTCCTCTGTACTTTAAAACTTACTCCAGTAATAGGGTGTTCCTTAAAGTGCTTCTCACAGTTAAATCTTTGAAACTGTCCCGAAAACTCTATTAAGGCCTTTGCTTTTAATGTCTAATAGTTTGTTATTTGAAATATATTTAGGAAATAGATGTATTATGTTGACATTTCGTAATTTATTGCAGCTAAGTATTATAAGCTTTGCGTGCATTTTTTATTAATTACATTTTCTACTCAACTATTTCGAACAGCGGCATCCAAAGTAAAAATTGCCAGGATGGTGGCCAAACTTCGTAGCGGAGATGGCACATAAAGAAAAAGAAGAGAGTCTAAACAGTAATTCCTCGTTATGAAGAGTCGTACAAGAAGCGGATAATCACGAAAAACTGTTACGTGTCAGCAGCTGGTAATATTCGAGACAAAATTTGACGAAATCGAAGACGATCCATGCATAAGATGCCCATGGAACTTGGTATATCCAGAGAGAAAAAGAAAGGGAGAGACGATTGTTAGAAAAATGCTTAAAATGAAATGCTACACAAACAGAGAGTTCATTTACTGCCTTCAAATACATCGGTTAACAGAATAACAAGGTGCAGAAAATTGCTTCGGCGCATTGTTGGAAGTTTTATTTGTAGATGAAAGAATTTTACGATGGATGGAAATAAATTAATAAACAAAGTTATCGAATAGTTTCTCGTATTATAGATGATGCTGGTGATAGAGGTGGATTAATTTTTAAGTCGGCCCATCTTCGTCCACATAGGTCTAGGGGGAATTACTATGGATGGAAAAACACCTTTGGTTTTTATCGACCAGGAGATGCGATGGCCACAGAAATGTTTCATAGGAAGTATTGAGGGCATCGTAGAACCATCAGTAGACTTTCTAATAGGATACTGTAAGCCCCATTTAGCAAATACCACTATTGCTTCGATTCTAAAACATTTTCCAAACTTCATTTCCTCCAGATTGGCCTTCGTTTTTACCATACTTGAATCAAATGGATTATAAGATATGAGACATTGGTTTGTGTATACAGTCACAGTTGAAGACCTGAAAATGTTGCCTAAGGATCACCTGGGCTGGTGTTCCTGAGGAAGTATTGCGATCCGCAATATACAGGTAGTTTTCAGAAAAGACTACGGACCTGCAGTAGGGCACCTGGAAAAACTTTCAAAACGTGATGGAAGTACTGCTGATTTTAAACGGCATATGAAGCCAACTTGAACTGCATCTTATGATGAGCCAAACATCTATCTCATGTCTCGAAACCATATGATCATTCTGACCAACAGGGACTTTTTCATTTTTATGGTGAATTTTACGGAAGGAAGTGTAAATGGAATGTTTTGATATTAAAAGGGATATCTGAATGTCCATTTGACTTAAATCTTAAAATTAAACTTCAGGGCTCGAATGTTGAACCTCAAACTCGAAATTCGACTTTTCGTCAGTATAGTATTCGAAATTCAATTTTTCATTGACTAAAAGCAAAATACAAATCTTGTTTCTGAATTTGATATTCATTCTACACAATTTTGATTGTGGATTAAAAGAATGTCTCAGCAGCATACCCTCATTTGCTCTTATTTTCTCATCCTTTTCTCCATCATTCTAGCTATACTTATTCTTAATTTTAAGAAAACCTACTTATTTTATGATCAGAAGAAACAATACAAAATGCCTTGGTTGTTTTTTGAATTTCCAAACAATTATCGATTTAAAGAAATAGACGAGCGAGCACTCAAGGAAGAATGTGATTCATGTATGATTTCTCCAATTAATTTTGGCTCATCTTAATATAATGCATTTAAAACCATTTACTTAGGAACGCGTTTTAATTATTAATTCTGAAAGTAGCTTTTAAATTTTCAATTAACGATTTTGAAATAACTCGCAACTTTGACTGATAGAACTTCCTCCAAAATTGGTTGATCAATCTTATAGTTTTTTTGTGGTTTCATTAAAACTATTTTATTATTAAATTACTAATCCATGTTTAGAGAAGTAAATTATATTGATTGTAAACTTATTATTGAAATTATAAACTAAGGTTTGCTATCAAATTAAGTTTGCTGATCAAAATGTAGCGATTAAATCGAGTTGTTTTCTATGCAACCATCTAAGCGGTTTAAATTGTTTATCCTGCTTCAAACAGTAGACGTAGCATAATTAGTGTCGAGTTTCTAATACATTAACTTAGACGTTTACGGGTCATTGTTTTGCATACATAATTCCTTGTTATAAAATAAACATCATAACTAATCACTCAATTAAATTAGTTGTAAACCCTCCCCACTCTACGGGCGAAGAATTAAAACTCGGAAATTTATTCAAATCGTCGCAATTTCGCGAGTTAAAGGACCCAGATTTTTTAATGAAGACGGGCCCAACCAAATCCGGCGATGAAATCTTGTCCTGTTTTCGACTAAGCAGAAATGCAATAATAAATAACAGGTCCAGTTACGGTCGGAAAGTAATTAATTTATCAAATTCAGGTCATATTTGCAGATTCTAGTTTGAAGTCTGGAGGCAAAACTCCTTTTTCGTACGTCTCCAAAATATTCGTTAAGTGGATTAAAAGTTAGAGCCGGTTTCTTTTTTTTTCTTTGCCGAAGATTTGCAAGGTCGAGGACCAAAACGGTGTTACGGTTTTATATGCTAAGATAATAATAATAAATTAAAATGCCCTGCACTCCTAACTTAATTAAGCAGCTGGATTAATCTTCGTTATCTCCTCATTTTTTTTTCTATGATGGTCATTTCTTTAAATGGAGAACATCTTTGATTAGGTTTTTAATTCGTTTAAAAATGGTTCGGTCGTAAATCTAAAACTTGCTCAAAACTGCATTAGGAACTTGTAAACGGGATTTTTTGATTAATAGCCCGAGAGTTGTTCGGTTAAACGTTTAAAGTGGCAAAGTAACGTTTTAGCTCGTAAAATTACAGATTTAAATTCATACATATGAAGAATTCGCCAATGACAAAAGTTTTAAAAATTATTTAAATATTTAGCGTTATTTTTGATCATTCTTTTTACAGTTTGTGCTGCAATATAAATTTTGGCAATTAACGTGAATTCTTTAAAATATGAACTGCATCAAATACAGAGTAATTTAGTTGAATAACAACGTTACTTAATAAAAATTATATTAAATACGAATAGAAGCTAAAGGTGATAATCAATAAAAGCAGGTAAGTGAGAGTTTGTTTGTCGAGCTTGCAAGATCGTAAGAAGACGAAATAAACCATTTAACTAATTGTTCTAGCCGGGCAGTGCTAAAAACCATAGCTGTTGATGTGAGTTGAGATCTCTGGCACCCGTAAACCTAGATCTCGCCCAATAAATGAACAAACAAGCAAATAACCTCTCATGGTATGGACAACTCCTAATTTAAATTGCCATTAAACATACAAACAAATTATTTAGTTTGTTTACGTCCTTAGGGAAGTAACTTCGTACTTACTTCCTTGCCCTCATGGAAACCAATAAACAAATGGTAAAACTAACCTACCTTCTTCAAATATGACCAGACAGATGTCGCATGGTGAATGAAAAAGGTTAATTTAGCAAGGTACCTACTGACAATCCGGACTATGTGTAAAGAGATCACGAAAGCATAATACGCAAACATATCCTACATATTCACCTTCGAAACACATTTTATAAGTGCTCGGCTTTACAAAATTATGCAAATTTTCGAGACAGAAAAAAAAATGGTGGCCATTTAAAACTAGCTAGTTAAACTGTTCACACGTTGGAATTCGAACTGATATCAATAATCATCTAATAAGATTTAGTAGTTTAGCGGTTTTCAGTGTCAGACTACCGGAACACACTGGAATTTTAAACGCGTTAGTTAAATTTAAATTTATTACTGCGTCGCAAAATTATCATAAAAATGTTTACTTATTATAATTATGCAAACATATGCAGATATGATGCACGATTCATTTTATTATTTACGTTTTAATTTGAGGCCGTTGTAGTTTTGATTGGGCTTTTATTGCTCGCATTTTAGTACTTTATTCAGTTGGAATTTGTTAGATATAACTGATTACATCCAGAGGTGTGATCCATACAAAGAAGCACCAAGGAGGTTCTAATCCTGTCAAAAACAGGAATTTCATTTAGTCTGGTGAAGATGTGGATACTGAAAATAAACCAGTTATTTTTCAATAAACGCTTGAAAACAAAAAGTTTAATAATTTGCAAGAATTACAACTGAAGGAAGATGAAATGAGACAGATGTTCGTTGTACGAATAAAAGAAAAGGAAAACTTAAAGATATTTTATTATTACAAATATTTCAGAGAGCCAATAAAAATAAGAAAAACGAAATAGGAATGTCCAAGAAACAGTTAATGATAAATTAAAATATTTGAATTTGAAAGATAGAAGAGTATATTGAATAAAATGAGGATAGAATTCTCCGAAACAGCAAGACGAAGTAATAAATTACGCGTCAGCTATATTAAAAGAAAAAGTTATTCTTCTTGGCCATCCTATGTGCCCTTAAGACGTCGAATCTCCCTCCACTAACCACTACTTTATCACTTAACTCACTTGTCAATTATGTCTTCCACCCACCTTCTAAATTCGCCCATAGAAAGAAAAAAGAAAAAGGTAAAACAGAAGGAAAGAGGTTAATAACAGGTCGAGAATAAATTGAAGAAGCAGGGTATTTGAGGTATGATTTATGTTTTAGTAGCATTCGGTTAAACATCCTGCTTTCTTTGTTTGCCTTGTGTCTCTCTTCTGCTCGTCTTTTTCGTCAGATCTTTTTCGTCCATCTCTTTCTTTTTCTTCATCATTATCGTCATCGTCATCTTCTTCTTTTTCTTCTGCTTCGCTAGTTCATATTTTTGAAGATCTAGCATAAATCATTTTTCATTTAACAAATTATAAGAATTTGTCACCGTCCACTCTGTGTTAACGTTAGAAAAAGCTAAGACTGCAAAACAAGCAAAAATCAAAATGAGGGATGTTAAAATGAAGAAACAAGGGAAAGAACGAATAGAACAACGTCGACGAAAAAGAATATGTGAGTTATATGAGTATAAGCAACCAATTTTAATACTATTATAATAAACAAAAAATAGATTGGAAAACCTGGGAATTGAATGAATAACAAAAAGATGACAAAGCAGAAAACTAGATAGTGAATGCAATCAACCATTGGTCGATATGGGGCTGCTGCCGCTCCAAGCAATTAAGCATATTACCCCCCCCCTCCGTGATTCTGCAGTGTCAGTGTTCGAAATATAACCGTATCTCACACGGCGAAAAACCTTGGTCCTCTCCTTCAGCATGTGAACTCTTAAACCTCAGACGAGTCTAACACCAATGGTCGGCTCTGCCGCGGACGACAACCAGGCTTGCCCGACCCCTGAAATATCAGTGTTAACGGCGTAACTGGTTGCTCGTTCTGATACCAGGCCTACCTAGGCCTTCCTAACTACCAACTCAGTGGAGCCCCCGTACGGAGAGGTAGTGGATGCGGCAAGAAGATTAATTTCTTTTTTAACACCTGAGTAGGCACTACTTACTTACACTAATTCGAACGGTTTTACTCTATTTAGTGCCGCACTAGGTCTCTGTTGCCAAGGAGTTGTAGGATCTCGACATTTTGATGTTCATGGAGTTTTTCTTCATGTTTCCTAACAAACCGCTGAATTTCATCTGTAACTGGAGCTACCTTCAGATCTTTGTGGATGTCTTCATTCCGAATGCACCACGGCGCTTTATCAATAGCACTTTATTCAGAAATCTTTGTATTACAAGTACTTTGCCTTTTTTGGTGCACCCCAGAACTGTAGTCCAAATCGGTTTTAGCACTTACTTACATATTAGCAGCTTAGTATGTATCGTTAATTCAGAATGACTTCCTATCAACCAATACATTTTTCTAAATTTCAGATGGAGTCCTTCTACCTCTTTTTAACGTGCTTTTTCCACCTTAGTTTTGCGTCAAGTGTCATTCCGAACTTTTCGATTAGCCTAGTCAACGCGCGTTGATTTCGTTTCAGTTAGTTTAATTCACCACATTTTGGTCCAATTATTGACCTCGTTTCCAGCACTTTGAAGTTTGGTTGTTGCCTCCTTAATGCTGTTACCTTCTGCGATGATGTCAGTGTCGTCAGCAAATGTTTCAATGGTAACTTCACCCATGTTTGGTATATCGTTTATATAAAGGACATACAGCATTTGTCCCAACACGCTCCCTTGGGGAACTCCTGCAGATATTTCCTTTAAATTAGAATAGTGGTCTTCGTGTTTTACTCTGAAGAGTATATTGGAGATGTATGATTTCAAAAATTGTCTGTGCTGTATGGGTAGGCTTTTTCTATTTTATATACCAGTCCCTCGTGCCAAACTCTGTCAAAACCTTGGGAAAAATCCACGAGTAGTATTGAGCAAATTCTCTTTTCTTCTGATGATATTTCAATTATATTTGTGATTCTGTGGACCTGCTCTATTCTTGGATGCTTGTTTCTGAATCCAAACTGGTGGTTTGGAATCAGATTCTTTTCTTTGATAATAGGTTTGAACCGTTTCAGGAGTAACTCAAATAATTTTGAAATCGTTGGTAATAACGAGATTGGATGGTATGATGTTTTTTAGTTTGGTGGCTTGCCATGCTTTAGATTAGAATCATAATTAGTTCTGCAACTTTCCACTGCATGGGTATATAATTTAACCGAAATACTGCATTAATTAGGTGGGTTAGTTTAGCGATTCCTTTTCCTGGAAATTCCTTCAGAATTTGACTAGTATTAAGGTCAAATCGAGGTGTTTTTTTGCACTAATATTCTTGGTTTTTTCATTTGCAACTTCCGCAGGTATTGCCAGGTTAATCGGAGTTGTGTCTTCATTGGTTATTATTGGTATGTTCTCTTGATCAGCTTGGCTAGAGCGTGACTGAACATTTTGAGCTGTTGGCTTAACGTGTCTATATGTCTTTCATCCTCTAGTACCTTTGTTTGCTGCCACCGTTTGTGGACTCTTCTGTTCTCGGCAAAAATGTCTTTTATCTCTTGTGTAATTAATGCCGGGTGTTTTCCTTTTTAACGTGGGGGTATTGTTCCATGCTGCTTGTTGCGGATCAACGAAAAATTGCTCTATTTCGTTGTCGAGCTGTTCAGCTGTTTTCAATGGTGTATTTAACTTGATTATTTGCTCAAGTTCTTTTCTAACACGCTCCAGTCCGTCCTTCCGTCCTGTTATTGATCAACGATGATGGTTGATTTTTGGTGATAACTTATTGTTAAAATAATGGGCAAATGGTCAGAAGAGAGATCATATCTGTCCTCTAATATCGATGTAATTGGATGATATACCCTTCAGTACAAAGAACTGTATTATATCTGGCATTTTGTTGATATCTATAGGCCAATATGTTGGCTTCCCTATTGACTTATAGTCACATTTTGTTTCTTGGATCGCTTCAAATAAATGTTTACCTTGGTGGTGTTTAGTCTGGATCCCCAATAGGTATTATTTTGCGTTAGTCACCTCCGATTATAAAAGAAGGATAATCTTCTTTCTCCAATAGATACCTAGGAGGCAGTAGATTGCAACCACTATAGAGTTTTATTTTAAGATTTTTACGGCTGTAGCTTGGATCTCTCCTGTTTCATAATTATCTTCTTTATAGTGTTTAGTGTTTTCCTTAACTATCAACCGCTAACCCTCCCCAACAAGTCTGCCTAGATGTTATGTAGGTAGCCTATACAAGATGTTAAAAAATAAGGTAACGAACTTTGGGAGCACATTGAGAGCGGGAGATCTAAGAGACTATACGAGTTCAACACGGCCTATCCACCTTTCTTGGTACTATTCGATAGATGTTCTCGAACTAGCAATGAGAAATGTGCTAGAGCACCATCGTGTATCAACATCTGTTCAATTATACATCTTATAGTAGTGGACGCAATCTGCCTAAAAAAAATGTGTGTATCCTTCCATTTACTCGATAACTCGATTAGCTAGAATTATGAGTCCAGTTAGCCTATCGCTTAAAATGACTGACCACAGATTTAAGCTAAAGCGAACACCCAATTGTACCTACCAATATGTATTAAGACTTTTCCATTTCTTTTAAGCCTGGGCTCAAAATGTGTTACCCTTTTTCTAACAACCTGTACCTATATAAAAATGTATTACAGATTAGTAACTTTGGAGGGGAGATTCGCAATTGTTCAGACTCTTTTAGTAGTGTCGATGTTTCAAGCCTGTTAGGAAGACCATAAGACCATAATAGTCGGTGCCAAAAAATCTGAATTTTAAACATTTTTACAGTTTATTTGCATTAATCTTTTTGGTACAACTTTAGTAAAGCAAAACGAATACAAAAACTTCGTGTTAAAAAGGACGGGGAAGTTTTCATTAACGTCTATGATTTCCCAGAAACCTCTAACATTGTTTAAGCAGTTTGTGGCTTAAGCTAATCTAATCATGCTCAATGGATACCCTGACAATCACCAGATCGAATCTGAATTCTTCCAAGAATAAATAGTTGTCGTTAACTGAATTTCCTGTGCTTAACAAAGCTTTGGTCACAACTTCCATTAATGACAAAGCAGAACTGCATTTATTATTTTATTGGATTTCTAAATCGGAGTAAAACTGGAATCTAAGTGAAATAAGGTTTAAAATTTTAAATTCTGAATTGGAATATGCGGAAGTGGGTGTATTTAAAATTGCAGCTTATTAAGCAAATTTATCCATTTTCATGTAAATGCGTAAATGTAAATATTTTAATGTTTACCGTCTGCATTTCATTCGTCCGGCATCTGTTAATTGAATGGATTATTGATTCATTTGTGTAAATATGTAGCCAATGTAAATTTTATTAATATTCTGTAAAACTATAGGACTTATTATTTTACCAGCATACCTGTGGTTTAGCTTTGATGCAATTTTATCATTAAATTTTAATAATCTAATAATTAACAATAGGCAACCGGCAACGCCCTGTAAAGGGTACGCCATTTCATCGTGAAATTACTAAAAAGCTTTTTTGTGAGAAATAACAATAGGCATTTTTAAAAAGAGAAAACTTGGAAAAGTCTTTAAATTACTAAAGATTCTAAAACATCAGATTTTGCGTTCCATAGGGCTCTCCTTCATTGACCATAATTCGATGCAACAGAAAATTTAACATTATTTTCAATTCCATCACTGTTTATAAATAGAGGCATTTATACCCAAATCCCATCAATGCTTAATACCTTCATGTTGTTGTGTTTGTTTTGATTATTTGTTGGGGAGTGATCTAGGCTTGCGGTTGGGCGGTTGCTACAGATCTTGACTCAACTGACCGTCTGGTATTTTTCCAAAGCCAAGGACTTCCATCCAGGAATCTTTATCGTGCCAAACATCGCAATTGCATGGGATTTACGATTTTTCCTGGTGTTCAAAAATTTCAGACTTTTTCCGCGTTAAAAATTCACCCGACCTTGGTCGTACTCTTCTACACCACCGCAGTCGTCACCCTTCTTTCACCAACACACACTTGACATTTTATCTAAACTCTAAAGCATTGAGCGCATTCAGCGATGAGCTAGACGACTCCGTTGAATGACCAACTTGTGGCAACAACTGAACATTCATGCAGCGCAATTCTTCTTGGCTGTCAGATTTTACAGAATTATAACCTCACACTTTGTGGTTCGAGCATCATATTTAAGAACAAATATATTGTAACGATTTCACTAAATCGTTCTTGGGTCATGTGTGTATTCTTCCATTTAAACAGAGTTAGAATAATATGTATTCACTAATTTAGAAAAATTAAAGTTAACAGAATTAACCAGGAATGTAGCCTAATTTATTTTAAACCACACGTGTTGCATATTATTCGCTCACTCTCGTGACTCCGTAGACTTGAGTGTGACACCCATTCCTGCCGACACGCGTCTTATACATATTTGCGGCCGCAGTTTTATTCTCACATATGCTGGAGACCTTCGGTGTCTTCCAGACTATTCTTGGGATTCACGCTTCTCGAAGGGTGTCGCGCTATAATATGATCACATCCAAATAAATACCTGAATATTATTATATTTGTTAATATTGTTGTTTTACACAGAAACATTAAAGGACCTCAACTGCGTAAATATTTCACGCTGAACGTTAACTAATGTTGCTGGATTTTCAAATGCAATACCCATCAATTGTCGGTAAATCATCATTGCCATAAAACAAACGATTCAAAATTTAATAATTTTTTCATAATAATTCAGTGTGCATGTCTAAACATGACTAATCGGTCAAAGTCAACAGTAGATGAAGATGCATATAGCATATCGTACCTATCACGTTGAGCGCCGGGTATTGACATATAGGAACTAACATTCCCTGAACGTATCCAGTTTTTATATCTAAAGGAAAAGATAGCCACATGTACAAGACCTCAGTCTCTCATTCTGCTATCTGGGGTTCGATTCTCAAGGCAAAGGAGTCTCGCTAAAATACGTCAGCGAAGCGCACGTTAAGCCGGCAATCCTACTTCATACCAGTTGTTCATTTTGTGGTATTATGAATAGATTGCCATTTATTCCAATGAATAAAATTAAGCCTTTGTTATGAAGGTTGTAGTGTTTGTAGAAAAACCATTAACATAATCTTTTGTTGAAAATATGAAAGATAAGACATTAGTGCCGTTCCCCATGAAGAAATATATTTACTCTTAGATGCTTGTTCAAGAATAACTGATTCACAGTTCCATAAACAACTACTTACTACTTTGAAACGATTAGATCAACTCTCAAAATAGCTACGATGGTAACTAAATTCATTAGGATACCATGATAGAGGAATACATGCTTATGAAACGAAAGAGGGCTTTAAAAGTTGTAACACATATTATAATCGAAATCTTTCCGTTGGTAATCACCTAATCACTGACTGCGTTTAAGACTCAAGGGTTGTTTGGTGAGGATAAAGTCTTAAGGGATCTCGTTGAATAACGGATCGGGAAGGTAATTAAGATCTTTGTCCTAACTACATTTATCTTTACAGCGAGGTGGCAGGCATGAACAAACTCTTGCAATGGGATTACAATAGCTATGATCGTACATTTTCCCTGCCTTTTTAGTTGACATTTTAACTGTTGGTATGTCTATACTTACAAATTTTGCGGATATGAGCCTTTTGTACTAAGTAAGGGACTAACCTTGTCATCCATGGCAAAGAAGACCTACTCATAACGTTATGGGCTTAACGCTGAGCAAAGATGTTAAGTGACACGCCGGCTTAACGTGTCTCCAAAGTAGAGATGGATGATTCGACTCCTTTTGAAGATCCACCAAACCGATCCAACTAAGGAATAACTCTCGTAGTCGGAGTTGTTGAACGTGACAAAACGAACCTTCGCAAGAAGTTCAGACGGAATGGTTTCGCTTTTATACTGCGAAATTAGCGGCTAATAATACAATCGTCTACAGCGTGTTCGAAAATGTCTGAGATAAGACTATAGGCAACACATTATACATGATTGGTATTTAATAGAAAATCCCCAAAAAGGTTTATACAAAGTGCAGATAAATTAATTACTTCGTCTATTAATAATTATTTTTTATTAATTACTAAAAACAGAACAATACTAAATTTGAACTAAATGCGATTGCTTAATTCTTATCTTGTTGAAAGAAACCATTGTTTAATTCATCATCGTGAACTTGTTCAAAAAATTCTTGTAAAATAATCTTCCGATACCTTTCAGCTGTTATAGTTCCTTGAAAAAACACAGGTCCTATTATACGTCTTCTTGAAACAACAACCCACACTCCAATCTTCTGGGGATGTAAAGTGGTTTCAACAAATTCATGGGGATCTCATACGGATTGCAAAATCAGGTGGTACGAGTTGCTGCACGGCACTCACTTTGTTCGATATCGTCTAGTGTCTCTGCTGTTAATTTTGTTGGTCGCCCAGAAGACTTTCCCTTACAAATGCAGTTTTTTTTCTTCAAATTAGTGGATAATATTGTTTGTGGTTTACAAAATTGTGACGATTAAATTGTACATCAAGAAACTGCTGCATAAATTGTTGAATGCAAGACTCCAAGTTATAGCTCCAAGATCTATCCGCATTTAGAGTTGCACTGCGATAATGAGCCATTAAAATAAAAGCGTCTTGCTCCGATGTAAACACCATATTTTTTCTTTTTGCTGAAATTAAATTATGTAAATGTAGTAATTGCAACATAAAATGTAATTTATTGCAACTAAATTTTGTGTTTTCACACTGGCGAGCAGCCGTACAGAACAGACGCGTGAACACGGCGTGAAAACACAAAAGTTGCACACACCGAAGCCGGGAGTTTAAAGGTTTCTCCATGGAGAAATTAGCTATAATTTATAATTAAGTCCTCACAGAATGGACGAAGCAGGAATCGTTGAATTTCAGATGAGACGTGGACCTGCAGAAACCAAACGATTAGAAGCGTTCGAAGTACTGTGGTAGAATCTTACCTCAAGTGCCAAAATAGGCTCAATAGCTCTGAAAAGAACTGATTTTTCACAGATTAATCCAACAAAAACACGAAAAAGCGACCAGGAAGCGAAAATCAAAAAGACAACACGATTTGACAGCAGCAACCTGGTTGTTTAACCAATGTCAACATTGTCAACTGTTAGGAATATTTCTTTATTACCAACCTAAATTTTGAATTTTTCACGGTTCTTTTGACCTTGATCTCAAACTTATTTGTACACGTTGTATATCAGGGGTCAACAACGCGGCTCCAGGGTGCCCGCGAAGCAATTTTAAAGTGCCCGCCGTTCAAATATCTAAATTCTAAATTTTAGATATTTGAACAACAAACACTCGTACTATCTATTCACTCGGATGAAACACACTAAATTCAAATATCTGGTGTATTTTTTTGTAATTGGATTGACTGCACTACATGTTTTTTAAAATTTATATTATGTTCGAAAATAGAACCACGGGACCGCGGTTAGTTTTTTCAGGAAACCGGTACTATTTACGAACGCGGTTCCTGAATGCTGTGGTCAAATCTGCGTACCACAGTAACCGCGATCTGAGCGCGATTTCGTAGTAAAATATTGTAACATAACCTTAAACTCACAACTACTACACACTACAAACCATTCGCGCAAGAAAGTGACAGTTGTTTTATAGGTTAGCTGTAACACGCCGTTCGAAAATAAAAATACGAACCGTAACCGTTCAGGAACCTCGAACCATAACCGCGGTCTCGTGGTTCTATTTTCGAACATATAGTTAGTGAGAAATTTTGGTCCCTGCAATGTTGGGTTATGCTGTCATATTGATAGATGTCAAAATTAAAATTTTTTAAATAGTTCCATATGCAGTTTTTAATTCTTCGTAACAGATAAATTGCCTTCTGCCCTATTTCAGTAAAATTCATGGTTCAACATTTAAGTTACATTGCATGCAACTTTTATTGTATAATTTTTTTAAATGTCAGATTTTAAATTTCCGTCCAATTATATAGTAACCAGAAATAACATTACAAAGCAAATTTTCAGTGCCAATATGTACTAATTGTTCAGTGCATGTCTGATGTTTACATATTAAGGCCTTTCCACTTTGTTTAGTCAAGAAAAAATTAGAAACAACGGTCGCGCCATTTGAGGTGAACTATACATTTTTCCCTTTAGTTCTTATAGTAAATCTTGTAAATCCACCACAGATGGCGCCATCGTTGTTTCTAATTGCGTCTTGGCTAAATAAAGTGGGCAGACCTTAATATGTATGTAATATTTAATTTAGGTGGCTTTGATCAATTTTCGACTATTAAAGACATCTGATTCTGCATATAGTGAACTATTTTCTGTCCCCCCTATTTAGTTTAAATATTACCCCTCCCTCCTCTTTATCCCTCGGTGCCCGCAGAACTCCCGCATTTCTGAAATATGCCCTCCTAGTAAAAAGGTTGCCGACCCCTGGTTTATATCGTTCAATGTTACTATCAATATTACCCAGACGTTGTTGAAGTTATTTAAATTATAAGAAAAACTTGCAGGTTACGCAAATGGAAAAAACATTTTGAATAATTTTGAATGTCGAATGACACTGTCAGTTGAATCAACAACTTTATCGATACAATTGGGTTTTTACAGTTGAAGAATTGGTTAAACGCCGATTCGGAATCACTTGGAGTCGGTCTAAAATAGAAGCTGGATTCAACTGACCGACTCCGAGCGGATCTACTAATCTCTACTATGAAGTATGAAAGGCTATGTATTTATAATTTCCGAGATCTATGCATGTAAGACCTAAATGTTTACACAACACTCATTTTTGGATCTTCTTCTTAGAGTGACATACCCTTTACAGGGCGTTGCCGATTCTCTCTCCATATGTCTGTGGTCTGCGTGTCAAGTAGCCTACAGCTTAACGTGGGCTCCGAACAACTGAAGTGCTTGCACTTCTACTCCAGAGAGGACTTTACTAGGCAGAATACACCTCGGTGGTTTGCCATTGCCTTCCGAGGAATTTTTGGATAGTGGCATTTAATCATAGAAACCTACGCACTCTGGTCGTTCTTAAATCATACTTGACAAGAGCGCAGTATTTCGCGAGACCTAACTTATCTCTTGACTCAAAAAAATTAGAGGGCTTTATTCCCTATCATTTAGATATTATTATAGTTTATGCAGAAATGTAAGTTTTTAGAAAAAACATGTTCTCCGACCGGCTACAATTTTGGGGTCATCAATGCTGATGAATATAAATTACGAAACATACATAGATGCATCTTCGCCATGAAAAAAATTCGATGTTGTTTAAAAATGAGTTGTCGTTTCCTGTCGCTCATAGTAGAGACGGTATCTTGCAAAAAGTCTCATTTAATAAAATTTACGGCCTGTCTTCCAGGCCCTTAATCATTTTGGTGTCCCTTTAGTGCAGAAATTCAGCTAAAATTGTTTACACTGGATCTATAAAACGTTTTTTTTAAAAACGTTGTCAAGTACATAAACTGGCGATAATTATGAGTCTTTAACACGAGCTTCTCAAGTTTCACGTAAAATGTCTTTATCCGCCCTGATCACTTTTTAAAAATACCAGTACGTCCAGGTGTTCCACATAACGTTAATAATTGCAGTCTTTAGTTTGAAACTTAGCTGCGGTGATATGTCATTTGCAGCAATTAATTCGCATTATCGCCATCGGAATGGTTAAAGCACACGACTACAGCATGAACTTTCTCGGGATCAAACCCGAATCGGATGCTCGGTGGGTGGCCTACCCAGTTACTAAAAGTAATTGAGAACCGAAACACAGTGGTGAAGTAGGGAAGGTAGGCGGTTGTCGAAGACAAGTTGCTTGCCACATCACCCCGTAAGCGGCTTAGGAGGCCTTAATTCTCAATGTTGCCGATCATACTTCCTCGGGGGGTGTGAGTGCCGATACCTTTAGCTTTTAATTCATATTATCACTATTTGGCCAATAACAATAATTTTTTCGGTTAATAAGTGGCACAGTGCAGGGCAAACCTGAAACTGCCATTTGATTTGGTTTTAAATTAGGAATTAGGAATTAGACTACCATATTTTTCAAGGGATCAAGTATTATTCAAAATTTAACATATTTTATAAGGTAATTGTTTAAGGATTGTAGAGTACTGACGCGTACAATCGGTCAGTGGTTCAAATCCCTGCGGAGATGATATTTTTCTATGTATTGAATTTTCATAATTCGTTAAAATACATTAACACGTGTCGAAGTAAATAATATTAAGGCCATTTTTAAGCTACTGGAATTTGATCGTTACTGTTATCTAAATGACTCTAAGCAAATAAACCTTGATCTTCCTTATAGGCTACCCAACCTCAATTATCGAAAATGTATGGAAGCAACTTTGTTTTCGTTAAAGTTTAAAGGGTGTTATGTTCATCTGAGCTCTGAAGGACATTTAAATAATCAGTCTAACTCTCGACTCTTAGGAGTCTTAGGGTAGATCTCATTCGCCTTTCTTTCGACGAGAAAATGAGTTTTCTAGTTAGTACAGCCACAAAGAGGTCACAGGCCTATTCAATATTTCTTTAAGTCCTACTGTCGTAGAAATTGGAAATTTAATTTTTTTATTCAAACTTTTCCAAGTTCATCGTCAAGTGTAAAAGGCCTAACTTGAGCTAAACTATGATGGAATTCTTCCTTGCCAGTTGTCACAATTTTATTATAAACATAAATGCAACGTAAATTCGCCAATAACTCAGGAGTTTAACTGTTAATCAAATAATAAAACCAGCTGTTTTGGCATTATTTGGAACAGCATAAGTGGCCAGTTCTCTGAATTTATATCAACTTAAATTTGGTTATCATCATTTTGACAAATTTTGAAAGTTTTGTATTACAACACGAATGCAATAAAACGGACGTTTTTTTTAAAGACTACAACGTGACAAAAGTCATTTTATCTATAAAAAATGTAATTCCCATACTGCGTAATCGTTATTTATCCTTCAAAAATTGATTTAATGACCCCAGGTTATAACAAGAGATTGCTTATAATTACAAATTTTAAATAATAAACAAAATATCGAGTTAAAATCCAGCGGTTGTGAAAGATACAATTATATCAAAACTTGAACAATCCAAGGACAATATAGATAACCTTGACATTGGTATTCGAGATATTTAATATTTTTACATAATTTTCTGATAATAAAAACATCAAACTGTAAGTAAGCGCCCGTATTATATTCCGACTTGATTGTACTTAATTAGGTACTGTTTCTATGTAGATTTGTTAGAATTTTCAAAACAAAGTTCATCGCAGCCGATTTTTATATATATTTAACCTTTGCCTCTAACTTTTTCTAATTTGTTGTAGTTTAATCAATGGCGTATAATTGGAATTCGTTGAATTTAGACGTTACTTTATTGAATTCGTTTTTTCTTTATAAATAAAAATGTTTTTCGTAGAAAATGTTATGTAGAAAGTCTCAAAAGGTTTAAAAAAGATTGTTTTCCAATTTCTTAAATGTTTAAATTAAAACGAATTACAACTGGAAAATATGGTGGCTTTAAGTACGTGTCACGCGAACCTCAAGGAAATAATTCTGTACCAAGCTTAGGGCTGGTCTTTCCATCTCCTAATAAATTTATCATCCAATTATCTTTCATGGCAACCTTTATTAGTACACTCCTTTCCACCAAAAATATTTACCAAACAGCTTCTTATTAGAAGGTGGACAGATCAATTCTTGCTAAATAATTTAGCTTTTCTTTAACATATTGGTTCCATAATACAGTTAGCTTCTTCCAAGACTAATCATGAAATCTTCTTTGAATTCCTTCAATCTTTATATAGAAAATTTAATTTAGACTTAGTCGTATGCAAACTGGGTTGTTTTCTTGTGAAAATCCAGCATCACTTACTAAGTTATAAACTGCATTTCAAAAGCAAATAGGACAACAACGTGCTTGACATAATTATAGAAAACACAACCGACCTCCCAGCGAAACTTCCGGGAAGTTGCCTTGAAATAAATAAAGCAAAAAAATGTACTCTTTGAAGTACTTATTACGTTCTTCGTACCGTTATTAGTTTATTTCTACATGACTGTACAATTAGAAGTACGTTTTCTAGTTAACAACTTAGGTTTACTATATTGCCGAAGTGTAGTTATTATTTTAAGTGAAATCTTGTTTTAAACGTAAAAGTACCCTTTGTTCATTAGTGGTTTTTTTACGTTATAAAGAAACCGATTTTTTGTGGATGCTTTTGCTTTTTTTATTGGTTCAGCATATCTTGATTCTGGCTGAATTTCTTTTGAAAAGTGTAACGAGGTTTAAACAAACGTATTATTGGGATTTCCTTTTAAGAACATCCTTTCTCTCTTTGCTCTTTTTCTCCATCTGTCATCCTTTCTTCCTTTTCCTTCAGTTCAAAAACAAAATTTCCATTGATTTTCAAGCAATGAATTTGCAAGCCAATTTTGAGTAGTAGGTAACTGTTTGCTCAAAGTTATTTTTTGATATCCTTTATACTTCATTTGTTCGTGTTATATTTTTTAAGCAAGCAAATGTTTGAGAATTATTAGACATTGATAGAAAACCTCTATAGGTAGGTACCTACCCTTTTGGCTAAGACAATTATTTACATTTTATTTTAAGGTAGTATCCCTCTTTGTGTGAATTAAAACACCTTCGCAAATAACAACTTAGCAAAATGGCACAAACTTATAGTCCTCTAAAAATATGAAGTCGAATTATAAGTACATATAGCTTTTGAAGAATTTGAGCAAACCGATTAAATTTACTCTTGTAAGCGTCGACGGTGTTGAGGTTAGCATATTTGCCTTATAAACCAGAAATCTCAGGTTCGATTCTCGATCCAGGTCTGTAAGATTTTGAATGAGGAAAAATATCTTCCGGATGGTGTAGATCTTGTGCCAATGCGGTGTTTCGCACGTTCAAGATCCCTTCCAGGGATGGAACTTCCTTGGGTTCGGCAAAATTCTAACCAGGTAGTACTAAATTACCATAGTAGTCGACGTGCGTTGAAATCCCTGGCACTAGCAAGCCTAGATTTCGCTCAAAAGATAAACAAATTTACTCTGATTATTACTTATTATTTTTAGCCATGAAGTAAAGTATAAAACTACGTACAAAACAACTATCAAAACAAATCAAAATGGCGATTTACAAACCCCTCCTCTTCTGAATTTTGTGAACTCCTTAAATGTAATCCAAGATACATATAACGACTCTTGCACTAGTAAAAAGTATTCTAAAAGCTAACTGAATTGACTGGGGATTTGGAATAAATTATGGTGCAGAGTAGCAGTGAAGCTGCATTATAAACCAAAACTTTTAGTGGAGATTCCGACTGTTCAACGAAATTTTGGATGCAGAAAAAATTTGAAACTTAGGCAACTTACTGTTCTGTACTAGTTATTATGATATTTGGCACATTAAAGAAAACGTCCAGGAGTAGAAGTCCCTTTGCCTCGGAAAAATTTTAATCGGGTAGTGCCATAGCAGTCATCACGGGTTGACATCCCCCAATAAAGAAACAAATCTAACTTATTAATTATTAAGTATGGAATCAGACCAGGCTTAATATTAGGTTTTACTAGCATCAACTCACGAAATAAAGTACGCACTAAAATGTTGCCTATACAGGGTGATTCAAAAGGTATGGTCCAAACTTAAGGGTGTGATTGGTGATGTTAAAATAAGTAAAAAATGCCAATAAACTCATGTCCGATTTACAATTGTTTTCTAGTTATAACAACATTTAGGATAATTTATTATTAATAAAGAACGTATACAATTATAAGAAAAATTAAAGGTATCACAACAAATGTTCAAAATGTCCACCTAGTACTTGTATTCAAAGTTGGCAACGCCGACGCATAGAATCTCGAAAATTCTTCAACTGTTGAGGATGTGTTCGAATATCTTCAACAGCTTCATTTATTCTATTAACTAAATGGCCCCTGTCCTGAATTTCCGTTGTATAAACTTTTTCTTTTAATGCACCCACAAGTAAAAATCTAGTGGATGTGAATTGTGCAACGGTGCCCCGTCATGCTGATACCCCATGGATCTTCGAACATCAAGATGCAGATCTTCTAATAATTCCGACAAGGCATTATCTAAAAGGTCTAAATACATGTTCGGTGGTCAGACTGTCTCCGGTGAGGATACCTTCTCCCATATTCTACCACAGGTGCACGGGCATTTCCGCTGCAATAACCATACACAAAATGCATTTCTGCACGTACAGAAAATGGCTCCATCATTACCACATTTATTGAAAACTACGCCAGTTCAAGCTTGAAACGTCTTCTGCCATAAGGAATTAACATTTGTTTTACTTATTTCCTAGATAACGTGATTTGGCGGAACACAGATAAAAACAAAGAAAATCTCTGTAACTAGATAGCGGTTGGAAATAAGACATGGGTTTATTGGCATTTTTTGCTTATTTTAACAACACCAATCACACCCTTAAGTTTGGACCATACCTTTTGAATCACCCTGTATACTGCAAAAATTGCATTGGCTCACCGATCACTTGATGTAACGGTGGCTATTTTTAAATCCCATTTAACACATTGAGAAGGAGTGGAAGCTTGATAATGTAGATTGCTCCCTAGGCACTACATGGTCTCCATGATGATTTCGTACGACCATTCAACATTGGAAAGCCTTTTCCAATATACTTGAATTCACTAAGGCTAACAGACCAACTTTTTTAGATAGATAACTCGACCTATAAAATTAGGTGGGGAAAATTTTTTATAGTAGGCCAGTGGGTATTTTAATTCGACAATAATTACCCACAATATACGTAAAATTCAAGATCCCAAAGAAGGTTTTTTTTCTTCCTGGACCAACTCATTACTTATTACTTGTGTAAAACAACTTAAATTAATGACTGCAAGGCGGGCGGTCTTGGGTTCAAACACGAGTATATTGACCTATCCAGTCACTGAAAGTAATTGGAAGCCGAAAAAGTGGTGGAGTAGGGAAGGTAGGCGGTTGTCAAAGGCGTGATGCTTACCATGCCACGCCGTACGCATAGCGCCCCTGACCTACCGGATATTTTCACGATTTTCGGGCTATATTGCTTTACGGGATACCTTGTACAAGATAGTAAGATAACCAATACAGTAAGAGATACCATATTCGGTGGAGAGCGTTTTTTGATAACGTTGATTATAAGTGAGTAAAACTATACACTAAAGGAGTAAAATTAGCTGAGGCAAAAGATATTTTCGAAAAGCATATTTCGTGAAACAAACTATTAGAGTTAAGTTGGAAAATATGTGGACACCCCCGTCCTTACCGAAAATTCTCTATTTTCAAAATATTGTATTAAGTCACCTTCTCCTAAAAAATACGTGTTGATCACCAAACTTAGTCGTAATGGATTCTATCATCATTCATATTTGACCATATTATTACATGTTATATACGTGACACGAATACATACAGTAAGTCTTACTCTAAAGAGTATTTTTACTTGATAGAATTGCTCTCTGTATCTGATTTTTCTTTATTTCTGATATTTACAAGAAGTTGCTGGTATTTCATTTAGATTCTTATAGTTTCCAGTGTGCTTTTTCATGTGATAAAGGGTACAGTATTAGGTGAAATTTATGAATGAACGATCTAAGCTGCTTAAAATCGCATAGAAATGACCTAATTTTCCAAATATTTTTTCCAAAGTTGTTTTATTTTCTTCATTTAGTATTAATTTAGTATTTCAACCCTTCTGTCATTGTGGAAAAGCCTGCTGGAAGTCGTTCGTTTTTGAGTTGTTCAGTGGCATTTCGGTTTGTTGTCTGTGGTTTCAAATCTTTTTTAAGTTTAATTTTCATCCTAGAGAAAAGTTGCAGGAGACATGGGACAAGGTCGAGTGAGTAGGGGGATAGATGATCATTTCCGACCTTTTCCTGTAGCTTTGTGCAAACAGCAATGGCATACTGTTGGTCGTCAACTAATCAACCAACAATCTTAGAAGCACCACGAATCGTTGACCTATTCCCTGTAGTATTTCCAATTACTTCATTCACTTTTTGCACAATTCCAAGCGTTCTGATTACTTTCAACCGTCATGAGCAGTCATAAACAACCGAAATTTGTCTGTTTTTGAAACCATTATGTAATACAGTTCGGCATCCAAACATTGGTGAGTTGTATAATCGAAAGCTTAATGCTTCTACATTGAAAAGCTTTTCCAAGCATTTCTTGAGTTCTAATTACATTTTTTTTTAGTCTATATATGTATAACACACTTTAAAGCGTGTTTTTTGCTTTCACACATCTGGCCTTTTCAAAATTGTACCCACCACCATACAGATCGCGCCAAAAAAGACGCACAGAAACTCAACACAAATGTTTATGAGTTATGACACACCTTGTGGAACAGTAACCTATAAGGGTTTTGTGCAGGTTTGTAAATTTGTTCGTGACATTTTAATTTTGGTGCTTTCCGATAGTATCTCGTATAGTAATTCTCTATCGGAAAAAATCACCAAAATCACATGCTGTTAGTCTCGCTGAACCACCGACATCCACCCATGGTCAACAGATGGTGGTCACCGGTTTGAAATTTTCAACTTGTTTGAATTTTGGTGGACGGTGGATGTTGGTTGTTGATACTGCGCGTGCGCCAAGGCGTGTAGCGTCAGTTGATTTACGACCCCGAAAGGTGGGAAATTTAAATATAAGTTAAACTTGGGCAGGTTATTCATTTTTATGGGTATTCTGACCTAAAATAAACGTAATCGAAAATCTGCGTCATACGCTCAGCACGCGAATAACATAAACATAACCAACACAAATGTCAATTTTAAGTCAAAAAATCACTAACAGGCAAGGGGGATATTTTTTAAATATTTGGCGATCAGCGGTGGTGCAGTGAGACTGCAGCATGTAATTTCAGTTGGTGGTGGGTGGTGATGATGCCTCAGTGGGACCGCCGCCTAATAATACAATGAACCTTATTTCATTTTTGTCTTTCTCAAAGAGTGTTTACAGCTATCCCTGTCTCCATTCTCTCAACCAGTGTTACCATCTGTCGTGGTCTTACCACTCCCAGTCCTCTAGGCTTCGTTTTTCCTTGGCTTCTTCCACTTCATTTCTGTATAACTTCGTTCTATCGAGCGCCATTCTCTTCTAACAAGTTAATATCACAGAAGCTTTTCTTCATTTAATGCAGTATGCCTTTTTCAATATCCATCCTTCTTTTTATTTCCCCGTTTCGGATGCGAGTTACTCTACAACTGCTTCTCTAGAATTCCGTTGTCATTATCTTTTTGATATTTTATATAAATGAGATAAAACAATTTAGTTTTACAATTGACCGTAGAATAGCAAAACCATTTAAAACCTTTATTTATATCGTTTTCTAAATACGATCCTTTTGATGCTATACAGGGTGGTCACTTTTACAATGTACACCATAGGGGTCTCGGAAACGGTAAGAGATATAGGGTTGGTTAAATAGGGAAAAAGTTGCTCCATTTTAGGCTCTTTAAAGCTTTTGTAGTTTCCAAATTATCCTGAAAAAAAAACTGAAAAGTTGCGTTTTTTTTTATTTCTTTAATAACTTTTTTGCTATTAGGACGAGTCAAATGAAATTTTGGATGTTTACATAATTAAGCAAGGGCTATCTATTACCCTCCTTACAAATTTTCTAGGCAAGCTAGATAGTTGGGTTTTCATGGATAACTTTTGATTTTCTTATGGCCGCCATATTGGATTTTTATACCAGAAGGTGCAGAGAAAAATTACAAATTCATCCATGTATCACACATGGTCAAAAAATTTTTATTTAAGTCCTGTGCGTTGGCCAGCAAGATCCCCTTGCTTAAACCCTCCATTTTGAATTTATTAAGAATACAATTCTGACTACACTATCAAGATTTTGTTTGTTGGCTTGTCTCTAAGCACCGTATTACAAAATCGGAATAGATCTCAACGTGCGCTGATTGTTATAATTGTCAGCACTAGAGACTTCCACTCTTGAAAGTGATTTTTATCGTGCCAAACATCAGAAAGACGGCAAAGTTGCAGATTTTTCGTATTAAAAGTCTCATCTGACGTGTACCAGAGATTTCTGGTTTACAAGGCAAGCATCCTAACCCTGATGCCACCATGGCTGGCGATTACTGTATTCGTTTTGGAGTACTGGTAGTCCCGGAACTTAATTGTTTTACCTCGTCCCTCGTCGGCTTCTTTCTATCACATTAAACAGCCTGCTGTGTCCTATCTTATTTCTCAATTGCCCATACTCTGCCATTGTGGAAGAGAAGTGCCGCATTAACGGAGCAATTGGGCTACCGATTCCAGCACTGACCGAAGACAACGATGCTTAACTCTCCTGCTCACGCAGGAGTGGGAGTACCTAGCTACCGTAACTCGGGAACCTACCTCGTCCACAATAAAAAGAATAATACACAGTAGCAGTGCTATTGGCTGCCAGGCAGTATAAAAATTATTAGTTAAATTCTAGAACAGCTTAAGATAATCTATGCGTTTTGAAGGACACGTTAAAATTTTAGTCCTAATTATGCCAGAAATATCTGTTGGATAGATGTTCTTCCACATTTCGTTAGGTATGGTTAGCCCCGCCCCCCTGCTTCGTACATGTATGTATAAGCTCTGACATAAAAATAAACAAACTGATGTTACCTTTTCGTATTTACTACTACTTCCTACCCAAAATTGGTTACGATCGTCTTCATACAGTTTGTTCTTAAATTGACACCTCTGCATGTAATATTATCATTGTTCATAATAGTGTTGCATGTATTCTGTAGGTCGATTCAGAAACTCTACTGCTTTCTGCTGATAAAATGGGCCTATTAGATTTGATATAGAGTACTTCAGCGCAAATTAAGATTTAAGTCGTTTAACATGGGTATAGTAGTTTGGATTTAATCTTAGCAAGAAATACTGCGTTGGATTGGCAGTCCCTTTACCATAAAACAGCCTTTAATCTTCCTAATGTACAACGCAAATGACGCGCAAAATTACTGGTAAACTCAGAGGTTAACAGTATTATTTATACTGTTGTTAATGTGTTAGACATTGGTATGTGAAGTTACTGCGATTATTCAAGTGTGCCACCTACCTCGAAAACCTGAAGCTAAATTTTACCTCACTGTGGAAGATAATTGAAGACATATTTAAATGAGAATGACTTTCGTAGCTTTTAAGCTTTGTATATATTTTCATTATTTGTTTCTAAGGACCTTTTTAAAATATTTTAATAAATATTTACTGGTTTATGAAAATACGTAAAATCGGTCATTTCCCGTTACTTTTAAAAGGACTAATTTACTTCATTTTCTTGATATATTATTATAACACCCAATTCGAAACCGCTTACGTACTTAAAATCGTTCTTATGGTATGAAATCCAATTAACTACATCAGACATCCAGGCGGTAATTAGTTGGTTTTCTCCCGACTGAGATAAATTTTAAATTGATAAAATGGACTCCACCAACGTTATTTTCCCTGCTTGTATAATTTGTAACAAATTGTAGACGTTCAAGTTTTGCATGGTTATGGTAGCGCGGATATTAAGCAATTAAGGACATGCAGGCGAAGTAATTGCTTCAGTACAATATTGCAAGAAGAACTGTTTATTGTTCGTATAGTTGAGTTTCAGTTTCAGGAATAACATTTCAACTGTTTCTGATTATTTGGTGTTATTTTATCATTTGGGCTGCTTCTTTCCAATACATTTTTTGTCAGGCTGGGGAATCCATAATTTTTTAATTATTGCAATTAATTGACCTGCAATTTCTACCCCTCTGCATGGAATAATTTGTACAAAGCATAATGTAATTAATATAATTAAGAAAAACAGCTAATTCCCAGGGGAAATACTGCTTGTACTCCTTTGATGGAAAAGTTTTAATCATTAGGTTGTTCTATCTATGCGCATCCCTATGGAAAATTCTGGATAGTGGAAACAACTGCGCGCAGTAATCCCAAGTGTTATCCTGTGGTCACCTGTTAAAATTGCAGCAACCAAATTACTTGAAGGAATTGCAACCACCGAGCCTGAAGATTTTCATTTCAGAAAAAGCACCAGAAACTAATATTTTTTTCCTTAAACTAACAGCATCATATTTGTTAATACAATCAAGTTATGCACCTGAATTGCCAGCTATGTGTATACGAGGGCCGTTCAAATATTAACGTATAGTTTGGTTACCACTGATAACATCAGAAACCAGAAGGAAAATTATTGTTAATCCCCTTCACTAATCTAAACTATATAGGTTTTCATTTTGTGTATGTTTTATAACTACCACACATTACCAGGTATTCTGATCTATAATCGTAGACTAATAAATGACGAAAGAATAACTTTCTTCCACTAATCGTTTTCCTGCCGGTTCTTCGTCGCCTTCTTCCGCTTCTGAAACTACCGTATCGTCGGCATCTGATGGTGCCACTTCTTCTTGCTCCGTTTTAATTGCACATCCAGTCTTATGTTCAATTTATTCCTGGACATCAGTAAATTGTTCTTGATACCGCCAACATATTAGGACGCCAATTTCGGATAATTCTTCGGATGTGATAGCGGCGCTTGCTTCTTCTTCGGACGATAATGAAACTCTCCTTAATTCGGTCCTTGCGTTTAATTCTTGGTATAGAATTTGTCTTAAATTTGGTTGTAATATCCTAAACTGATTTATAAATTTCAGTACCTTTCTTTCCAGTATCTCCCAATTCTTGCTTTTTTTAAATTTCACCATGCAGTAGTTTTAAAATCATCCTCTTGATGGTCCATCTCTTGGCTTACTTCGTAACAAAAGAATATAATTTGATATAATTTTTTAAATAAATTTTCGCAAGGAACTTGGACATTTGAAATACGTAAAAATTTTCTGGCGCAGTCCTTAAATCTATCTTCGCGTCTTTAATTTTGGATACATTCAACTGACTTTTGTTTATACTGTTCGGAAATTTTTAAAATGTAATTGAACTAGATATATTAGAATTTCCAGAAAATTACAATTCTCAGAAATTCTGATACTTCTAGAAAGTAACTCCCAAGAAAATAATAAAAATTAATAAGAAGATAAGAAAGAAAATTCCTTAATAATTTTTGTCGCAAGTCTACTGAACTGTATTGGTATTTATATCAAGTGATCCAATTTAAAATCATCCTCAGTGACCCATGGAATTAAAAGTCGTGTCTTAGCTTGGTTCAGGAAATTGTGACAAAATTAGTTGTTATTAGTTAAGGCATGACTTTAATTCCAAGGGCCACGGAGGATTAAATCGCTTTCTCGAAATTTTCTGGAAATGATAAAGCTCGCGCTGCTCGTAAGACGTTTTGAGTAGAAACTACTAACGTTGAACAGTTGTCAGAAGTTTTCATTTCACATTTTCTAATAAATGCGTTATTTATAAAACGGATTTCTAAAATAGTTTCGTTTGTATCTGAATATCCATCACATGTGTGATACAATCACTATTTTTATAGAACTTTTCAATAACAGCTTTGAAATGCTGCAGATCAACAAAATGTTAGCACTAGTAGGCCATGCTTTTAAAAACGTACGTAATTGTGAATATTAAATGGCGTTGAATGCAACTATCATTTAACTACTAACTAAAATTTTGTGATTATGGTATCAAGTTTTCGCGATCATTGGTTTCACATGGAGCCATAAACTATTAAACCTTACACCCTTATAGGATACAAGAGACACTGTCATTCGTCATTGATGGAATGTAAGCTTACCCTCAAATCACTGGAGGCGCTGTTTGATTATACATATACCAGTTTTTTATACTTTACGCCAATAATTCATACATGTATATTTTTCTTGTGCAAACCAGAGAAGGTTAGTATGTTGACATAAATAAAAATAAATTTATTTATTTATTTATTGGACGAAATCTAGGCTTGTGGGTGCGTCGAGTACTATGGTCATCGGCACTACCCAATTTGAATTTATCCGAACCCAATGGGCTTCTACCCCTGGAACGAATCTTTATCGTCTCAAACACCGTATTGGCACCGGACCTATGGTTTTACCCAAAAGAGATCTCTTGTTTACAAGGCATCTATGCTAACTTCAACGCCATCCAGGCCGGCAATATGAAATTTGTAACGTTTCTGATATATGGACATCTTCTGTACTCCTTTTTGGGTTAAGTGTGAATTGTTTGATTTGGTTTTTCCTATTTTTAATGGAACATAACTTCACAAATATATTATAATCAACTTAAAATTTCAAATGGTATTTATGCTTATCTTTTCTTCTTAAGACAGTTAAATGTGGTAGCAGCGTACCAAAATATTGCTCTTTCAGAGCCTGGTTCCTGTGTAAATAGTTAATTTAAGCTTTTAACAGGATTTTGCGAAATGTTGTATGGAACGACATATATGAGTTAAAAAACTAAAAGAGTAAGTATGTCGATAGTAATAAAAGAAACCTTAAACACGACACACAATAATTCAGTTGTAATATATCGCCATCTATTGTTTATGAATCGGATTACTTTTTCTTCGTCTTTTCTTCTTCTAACAGCCTCTCATAGTCCACTCCTGGACACAGCCCCCCATACTCTTCCACGATTCTTTATGCAAGCTGGTGCCACTTTCTTCCTACATTATTTTTCATATGAAGCCAGCGTAGCTGTGGTCTGCTAACACTACGCTTATGTAGGCGAGGTCTCCACTGTATAATATGCCTTATGTGTCTGGAATCGCCCTGTCGGGCAACATGCCTCATCCAACTTCACTTTTTTTAAGCTATACGTGCTATGACATTTTCGACTTCCGTCCTCTTTCTAATATTCTCATTTGTGACATGGTCAGATTTATTCCTAGCATCATCCGCCCTTTGTGTTGTCCGAAGTTTGTTGGTCGGCCTGAACAGTGGGCGTCATGGTTTCCATCCCATATGTCATCACGGTTAGTATGCAAGTGTTAAACACTTACCTCTTTAAATTAATTGGAATTTCGTCATTTCATAAAATATGTGTTAGTTTACCCGAGGCTGCCCATGTCAATCGAACATGTCTACTTATCTTGGCAGTTTGATTTTCTTTGCTTAATTTGATGCTACGTCCCAAATAGACATAGTTATTCCTCAATATTTTCAATAATCTGATCCCCCATACGTACATCTATCGTATCTTTTGTCATAATTTTTGTTTTATTTAGATTTATAGGTTTTGCGGATTCTCTTTGAAATTCGTCTAACATATCTTGTAGTTCCATGGTACGTAGTGAACGAACGCAAGATGTAATGTTTCGTTGTATTCCTTGCATTTTTCAGTGTGCGGACGACTTGTGTATGTTCTACTGTGCTATAACCTTTATGGAGTCTAGCTTGCTCTGGAGGTTGATAAGTGTCAAATATGTTTGTAAGTCTATTTGTTATAATGTTTGTTAGGAGTTTGTACGGATGGGAATTTTTAGTTTCTCGCCTTTTTTGTATAATAGAAATACTTGGGCATTTTGCCATTCATCTGGTATTCTGCCTTCTACCAGACAGTTGTTGAGGAGTATTGTCATTGATTCATTTCAGTTGAACGCGGTCTTCCCCAGGTGCTCTACTGTTCTTCATTTGCGATACTGCTAATTCTACTTCTTGTAATGTCAGCTAATCCTTCTGGACGTTGAGGATGATTTCGTCATCTGCACTGATTTGTTTTGCACTCTTGTACTTCCTGCGTATACTATAGAATTGTTCAACAATTTCTATCAAATTCTCTCTCTATTCTTTGATGGTTCCATTTGTGTCTTTTAATTGGTGTATTCGAAGACGAGCCATGCTATTAACTGTCATGAGAATCTTCATATTTTTGTTGTTTTGATAGTTGATTTTATTATTTCTGTGTTAAAATGTCTTAAGTCATCTCTTGATTTCTTCTTTATAATTTTGTGTAGTTCAATATATTCTGGAGTACCTTTATCTAATTTTCTTCTTTTTGAAATGAGTTCTCTAGTCTCTTTTCGTATTTTTGAATTCTTCTTCGTGTTAAAAATACATACCTTCCTGATAACTGTTTTAATACCAGTCTTTATTTTGGTCTGTAGAGTATTTATGTTCATTTCGTTCAATATTTCTTTATTAGATAATTTTTTGTTCAGGTCCGTTTCTGCTTTCGCTCGTATCAACTTATGGTCACTACTGGTATCAAAATGATTTAGGACCGATACATCTTTTACTATGTGTTTCTGATTCGTTAGAATATTGTCAATTTTATTTTTTTGCAATTAAGTTTGGGCTTCTCCAAGTCCATCGTCTCTTTGCTGGCTTCAGAAAGAAGGAGTTCATACAATACATCTTCTCCTTTCCAAGATAATTTATCAGCCTTTCTCCACGTTCGTTCATAGAGCCAACTTCGAATTTTACGAAGTATTGGCTTATATTATTAATTGGCACTCCTAGTTTGGCGTTAAAGTTGCCCATAATAAACCTGTATTGGGTCTTTTCTGTTGTTAATGCTCGTGAAATATCTTCGTAAAAGTATTCTATTTCTTCATCGTATACAGTACTTGTAGGATCATAAACCTGTATTATTTGAATACTATATCACGTTGACAGTGTCATTATTATGTAAATAACTCTCTGTGATATCGACTTTATTTTAGTAACAAAGGGCCATATTCATAGACAGTGTTTAAAGTTAGATGTTACTAATTACTATAGCAACATGTATTAATTATGTTGGTTTAATATCTACTAAACCCCTATTAACTTTAAATACTGTCTATGAATCTGGGCCTAGATGTTTAAATTTTTATGTATCATTATCGCCATTCCGCCTATATTCTATTCTTTTTCTTTGTTGTTTTGATAGAGGGGATGTCCTGGTATTAGTCTTCTGGTATTCTAGTTTCACACTAAGATGTTCCATTTAATATGAGATAACTCTTCTAGTTCTTCAAGCCGCTTATTTGAACTCAATGTTCGATGCGGCATTATGAAATTTAGATTTTAGATTATTCTTTACTGGGTATTGCTTTAACTAATTTTTACTTCCCCGAGAATCCCCCGAGGCTGACACCTGGGGTACACATCAATTTGTTTTAAAATTCGTCTTGGTTTACGAGAGGAGTTTTAGCTTTAAAACCCTCCACGTTGGCTAAACGGTTTGGAGGATGTAGGTAGGATTAAATATGAGATAGATAGATATTCGGGATTTGGACATGATTCCTCCCCTCGGTGTTAGGAGGTAAAGGCAGGATCGCTAACCCCTGAAGTAGACCTGTCTTCGGCCGGGTTCGTAGGGGAGTATCTACCCGCGGACCTTACTTTTTGCCCTCAAATCAACAGATGGTGCTTTTTAAGGTTTTTAAATTTAAGTAAGTGTGCTTTCTATCCTGTAAGGTTTAATGGTTTAATGTTCTATGCATGAAGCTTTAATGACTTGAAACAGTTTAAAGTGAAGAATAAATGCCAAGATTGTTTTAATCATTAAACTACGATGTAAAACGTAATAAATAAACCACTGCCCGTGATAATTTTCTAAAGTTAACCTCAAAATGTCGTAATAGGTTCATTTAACGATGCTCAGCAACTCACAATGATATACCATACCTTTTCTAGCGATTAAATTTTATTTATCATATTATATCAAAGTAAATAACGATAATTTTAAAATTATTAAGTTTTTTAAAAGTACATATATTCTTCGGAAGCATAGAGAGTGTGCTCCACATGTTGTTTTAGTCAAATTTAGTGTTCGGTTCACACATTTAAATTCATTTCGTCCATCTCGTGTTATATTTGTATTATTTTGTTTACTTAAAGTAGCTAATCATTCATCAAAGCGAGCAAAATCGAATCAAAACTCAAATTCGTTTGACAAAGAACTCGTTAGTAAACAAAACTTGATACCTTTTTGTCAACTTAATTTTGTGCAACCCTTCGGATAAGTTTATATATTCGTTCTTTCTGTTACATTATTTTCAAGAAAGATTCATACGAGTATAATTAGTTATAAATTTGACACTCTTCGAAGAAAATCGACATTTAGACAGCAGCAGAGATGGTTTCTTTCAATAAATTTAACAGACATGCACAAGCTGTTAAAACAAGAAGTAATTAATCTCTGGCTACAGTTTTAAAAAAGTAAATTCTCGAAACCAGCTTACAAAAACTGTCGACATCGATACACAAAGATTTTGTTACAGGAAGTTTTAATTGTCTACTACTACAACCGGCGCCTTCGCCCAACAAAGTACGCTTATTCTTAAAATAACACTAATGATGAGACTTACGAGCTGTAAACCGAGGATTTACACATTGTTATTATTGGATTGCCCGGATTTACTTGAATGTATTTTTAAACAGCGGTTTGGATTAAAATATTAAATTTGTAGTAGATTTTAAAAATTAAGCAACAAATGCAAAATTGTTTAGTAACAAACATTTATACAAAATTGATGGATACTTTGAAATGTAAAAATTTGGAATTTTAACCAGATAAGTATATGTAGATGATCACCGAATTTAAGTTTATTTAAATTTCTAACTGAAAACTAGGACTTTCTAAGTCTCTAAGAATTCTTGCTATACAAATTAAAATTAGTGTTTTATATTTAGTTTATACTGAAACGATTTTCAAGAATTCGGTGTGAATTATTTATTCAATTAAAAACACAACAACTGTTAACAAACTTAAGCACTAATAAAAACAGTGGCCCGAAACTAACACTAAGATTATACTTATTTACGAGGGTTATTTAATAATTATGGTGAAAAAAGCAAAACACATTTTTTTTAAATCAATTTTATTTTTCAACATAGTATTCATTGAGTGCTACAAATTGTTTCAATCCGTTAGAAAAGTAGCTTTTTCAAGGGCTGCAAAGGTTTCTTCCCACCAAGCCAAATTTTCAATTTTGGGAAGAGGAAAAACCGGTAGGGTCTAAGTCCGGAGAATAGGGTGAATGAGGAATTAATTTAAAGCCTAAATCATTGGTTTTTGTTTCAAATTTGGCATGATTTTATTTGAAGAGTGACACTTGCCAGCGGTGATGTCATCAATCAGATAGTGGCGCCATCTCATAGAAATTTACCTGAATTAGCAAACGACCCTCGTATGTACAGCAAAAAAAGGTCTATTTATTTATATTCAACTGCGCGCGTGAAGTGTTTAATTCATCCGACCGCTTCAGAGCTGTGACTATGACTTAACTGGTCTCAATTGGCTCCTTAAACGCGCTTATATCGTATCGCACGCTTCCAGTCGGCTCTCGTATACATCTCGAGAGTTCTCGAATTCGCTTGTCAGTTGTAGGTTGTTCGAGAGTCCGCCCAGAGATAAGGTATTTCGTTACAATAAGACAAGTATGTATTATTTTAGTAATACATTTGTTTGTCTGTGTTTATTTAACTATTAATCTAAGTTTTCGGATGCCAATTTTCTCAACGCACCTCAACAGTCATGCTCATTTGGCATTACCCGACTAAAATTTTGTAGAACCCACGGGGCTTTTATCCCTGGAAGTGATCTCTACCGTGCCCAACATAACACATGGCACGGGGGCAACGGTTTTAGCTTGTATCCAAAAGAGTGCATTAAAAATTTCTCCTGATTAGCCGGGATTGAACCGGAGTTCTTTGGCTAATACAACTTAGAATTCCCCTACACCACACGAGACCGACAACAATTTATTTATCATATTAACCACACCTTATGGTATGATTAAGATATTACTTTAAATCTTCATGGCAACTGCTGATAAAAAAAAATTAAAAACCACCTAGCATTTCATGTTATACATAAATAATAAAGAAATCGTCTTCTGTAGAACTAACGATAAAGACGAAAATGGGCCAATTAATGACTCGAATTTGTTTAATGTCTGGCAACTCCAAAAAAAATCACAAAAACTGTAACTGTCGTATACTAAAGGTTGTCTTGTGTTGCCTATGCTTGATAATTATGGAGGCATAAGATAAAATGGGTATATTGTAATTAAGGCAAGTCTTCAAAATCCTTAAAATTTTGGAAATAACAACCCCAAATTAATTATTTAAAAGATAAAAACTACAACTGCTTTTAACTATGAAATGATAAAAAAATTCAGTGTGAATAGTTTAACCATAAACTAACGTAAATATTAGATGAAAAACAGAAATAGAATAGGCATATATTGAACAAGGAAAATCCAAAGAGATCGTGCTAAATTCTATAAAAAAATCGAAAACTTATGTTACTTTGAATCTGTTTACATCTCTGAATGCAACCGTCATAATGACATTTTGAAGTTAGTTTATACACAGTGGGCAAAGAAAACGATTTTTAAACGCTGATCAAATCTCAACTGGTTGGTCTATTAGAATTATTTTACAACTATTAGATAGTCAGTTCTACAGGCTTTTTAAAGCTGTATAATATTTAATAGAAGCACGTTACAGAACTACAATACCATCGCTTGAACTTGGTTAATAAAAATCAACGATTCCCGAGTAACTATTTGTTTTTGCTTTGCACTTAAAATCAAATAATGGCTCCAAAAAACCGAAAAACTATCTTTACTAATAAATGAAATTACAAATACATATGGTTCTATATGACCCCCGTTCTTTTGCTTAAACCTTAATAAGTCTGCGTCGCCAACGATGTATCGCAGTACGAATACGTACTTTGTTGATTGAAAGACTCCCAGCACTGTAGTAATTGTTAGCGCAAGTGGACTACGTCTCTGATGACAGTTCTGTTGTATACCATTTTCTCCAGCTGACTCCATATAAAATAATCCATAGGATTTAAATCTGGGCCATTAGGAGGCCATAAATTAGGTTCAATAAAGCTTGGACAATTTTCCAACAAAAATTCTACGAGCTGGAATCGTTGATTTTTATTAACCAAGTTCAAGCGATGGTATTGTAGTTCTGTAACATGCTTCTATTAACATATTATACAGCATTAAAAAGCCTGTCGAACGGACTATCTAATATTTGTAAAATAATTCTAATAGACCAATCAGTTGAGATTTGATCAGCGGCAGCGTTTAAAAATTGGTCGTTTTTTATTGGCCCACTGTGTATATATTTTTCATAAATTGAGACTAAAATACAGAGGTTCCGGAAAGTTAATCTTGACTATGCATTCACGATGTTTTTAGATCGCAGCCTTCAGTTTATTATATTGGCACTAAATTTGAATAAAAATCACACAGTTTGTTATCTTGTTAGATGTCGAAGCTTAAGTTATGTAGGATTATTTTAGCTTGACTAACAGAACCAAGTATATAACTGGCAGCACTAGTTACCATAGAATCATAATCTCAGATTTAATTTAGCGTAATTTTTTTGTTAGCAAAGAGAAATTTATAACAGAAATCGTCTGGCTTTCTGTTACGAAATTGGCCTTCCTAACATGGCCTATTGCGGTCAAAAAATCATAAAACGCATTATAGAAGAAAATATGAATACTTTTGGAAAAATGATCGAAATTAAAACAAAATTATCTAAGTATAGGAAGTAGGCCATCCGTTTTAACGTTTTTAATTTTCGTTTGGTTATGAGTTTTTAACACTTAGCTCTTAAGGCGTATATAGTTTCCGAGCTTATGAAACACAAGACATTGTTGATACATCATAATTCATAATAAAACGCGCTCTTATTTCCCGTTAAAGAATTTTCAGTTTATTGGTAACCTTCCATTTTATTTTACCCATGTTACGCTTTTCGAAGGCTTTCCTTATGGGTTTTTAAATAATTTTCCAAAACTGCGGAACACTTATATTAAGCCCGATACGTGGAAAAATCGGCGTATCTTAGCAAAAATACAACAAAGACTCAGAAGCATTACCAGAAAACAGCAATACTGCAACTTAGGGAACGAAAAACATGCATAATTAAAGACCAATAAATGAATGCGAGTCCACATATATACAGTTTGTTCCAAACAATCCGCACAATATTGGAAATTTCTTTTTAGGTAGTCGATTTAATGAAGAATAAATTGGGGCAGTCATATCCCAGCAGCCATACTGTTCATTGACTTCAAAAGAATAATCAAAGTTATGGACGAATCCTAAGAAACTTACAAGGTTAGTTCAAATGACCGTGAGGAATACAAATAAAGTCAAAAGGGCCAAGGGGAAATAACAGAAGAGTTTGAAATCAGAACAGGTTTAAGGCAAGGCTCTAGAAAAAATATGAGAGATAGCCAAAGAAACAGAAAAGGGCACACTGTACAAAAGCCATCAAGTCCTAGGTTATGCAGATGATGTTGCTGTAATAGCAAGGAGTGCCAAAGAACTACAGGTAGTGCTGAGTAGTCTGTGAAGCGGCGGAGAAGATAGGGCTCAATATCACCAACCAGAAATTAAAGTTCATGAGAATAGATCCAATAGTGAATAGCACAGAATTTATCTTGAAGACAACACAAGGAGAGATGAAATTCGAATAAGTGAACCAATTTATATATCTTGGGGCATTTATATCGAAGAAGTACCAAGAAGATAAAGAGATTAAAGCAGGGCATATGAAAGGAAACAAATGCCCAGATACGATCAAAATACATATCCAGGGAAACAAAACTAAGATTACCTATATAAAACAATATTGAGGTCCAAACGCTATATATAGCTGCGAGATTTGGGTGAGAACAAAGCTGCACAGGAAAGCCATTGGGAAAGGAAAATATTCAGGTGGGTTTTAGGAGGATAAAGCTAGGGGACCTGTATATGAGAAGAACATATGAAGAGGTGTGCTAGTATTACAAATAGCCGAAAATAGACGCCGTTATAAAGTCAAGAAGATTGATATGGTAAAACAAGTAGCATGGAAGGAACCTAATTACAAGAAGACCAAAGGAAGACCAAAAAAGAGAAAGAAGCTGGTAGAAGAAGATTTGAGAGAAAAAGTTGTACATAACTGGAAGAGTGAGGTTAAGGATAGAAGCTCTGAGCCTAAAAGGCCTGCAAAATGCTTATACAAATACCAAAAAGGGCTGTTTGGATTTTATCACGTGACTTTCAGCAAACCGGATACTCATCGTAGTCATCATATTGAGCAGAAAATTGTGAAAAGGGTTTGTTTGCAAAACTTTGAAATAAAATAACTAAGAAAGTTGTTTAGAAATAGATGTTCACTACTTGAACGCTCTTTGCTTTTAAAGTAGAAAAGGGAACATTTTTGGCCTGAAAATTTGCACATGCTTTTTGGCACACACTGTACATACATATTCGCATTTTTTTTCAATGCAAATTTTTTTTATAAATTATATCTAAAAACAAAAGGAAATAAAAAAGCATAAAATGCAAAATTTCCTCAGCCCAGCAGCTTTACTTTTAGTAGATGTTAAAGTTGATATTAAGTAATTTCTAAGGTCTATAATTTATACGTAAATAAATCATGTTTTTTGGATGGTTTGATAATAATAAGAACGTAATGAAGATATCAATGTGAAGCATAAATTTAGCGTGCAATAGTAATTTAAATCAATAATTAATTATACAATTCGTGTTTTACGGCATTTTATAAGTCGTATCGGTATGCCTTTTGTGTAATAATTTATTTACATTCGAATCAGATACGATCTGAACGTACATACCGACAACGCATAATTATAAATTATTTATAATAATAAGTGCACTAAAATATGTCTTAACATTCGTGATAACAAAACTATACTAACATTAACGTCGATATAATATAATAAGGCAACTGTTTTACAAAATTATACTGCTCGGTTTACATTTATTAAATGTATTATGAACATCCTGCGCACTTGGATGTTTTATGGTTTTATAAATAACTCGACGCTTTTATCAAATTAAATTGTCTAGGGTCGAAATACTAAGCCAACGTTTTCCGTTTTGAATTTGAGATTTAAATATTACATGAAAAAATTACCGAATTTTTTATTTTCCCTACCAACTAAGGAAATGATTTATGCAACAAAACTGAAGTTGCCCTTCGTTTTCCAATATACTGAAATATATCTATTGACACTTCTATTCTCTTTCCTTGTTGTTTATCAAGGTTTATTGAAGCACAGCCTTAAGCTAGTTTAAACTAGGATTTAAGGAAGGCGTGCTAAGGAGCTAAGGCATAAGTCCTATCTTAAGCCAGTTTAAATTAAGCGTTGTCCTGAATCTGTATTGAAACACCAACCTTCAATAAAGGCTAAAAACAAGTTAGTTAGTTATTGAGTAGGTTTTTAGTCAGGAGTGTAGAAACTGCAAAGATAATGAAAATCAGGAATGATGTCGGCTCCTTTAAAATATAAATATCCTTTAATTGGAACAAAAAATAAGGACTGGTGAACTTACAGTCATCTACGTCTTTTGATTTAGGTCATTAAAAGGGTAAATATAAACAAAGATAGTTTTATATATTATATTCTCTGATATAAGTGTGCAAGTATCAAAATATGTGCATTTATAGACCAACAAAGAAGCTTGCGAAACAGTAATTTGTGTTTGTTTTGTGACCTTCTTTTCCATTTCTAAGAAACTTTTTAGAGACTTGCAGGATTAAATACTTTGCAACGTAACTCAGCTTTTATTTAACAACATTTCTGTTTCACATTGTTATTTTAATTAAATAAGGATACTTTGCTTTTGTCAAAACCTGTACTTAAAATAGCCCCCTCCCCCAACATATAATTCAATACTCCGAACAAACGCAGTTTAATATGTGACGCAGTAGCCCGTTATTATTGGCAAATGTGCTATGGGCAGTAGTCTAATTTTACTTTTCAAAAGCGTTTGGCATTGCCCCTTTTGATAGATTTATTCAAAAACTTGAACACCCGAGGAACTTTGTTAAAATAGATATAGTAACACTTTACAAATAGAACATTTCAAGCACCGATGAAAGTGTTTCCTGCGGTATTCCGCAGGGATCTGTATTGGGTCCTCCTTTGTTCTTAATATATGTATATCTGAACTGCCTTAAAGAATGCAGCAGATCTCGTAACATTACACAACATGATTAAGAAATGGTTTCTAAAATTGATTGCATAGCCGACATAATAATCGCAGCAGCATCACTTACAGAATATACATTACTAAAAGGAAACATTAACAATGTGGTGTGAGAGTTATGGTTAGACCTCGCCTAAAGAGCAGAAAGTACAAAAATGCGTTAAAAAGTCACTGAAACATTGAACTTTTATAAATGTCCAGAGACTAAACAGTAAACTTACGTCAAATTTAAAGGACAAGCCTTACGTGGAACGCCTTGGTGCACTTAACCACCCTTGAAGATGGAAAAATGAGGAGTGTCCTTACAGAAAGTTACCAAATCTTACGCGAATACAATATAATACAAAATCTAAACCTAAAAGAATGAGGACCTCACGTACAGGATGATGTTGTACTAGCAAGAGCTGGGAATTGCCTCTAACAAGCCAGTCTCATCAATCGTTACGATTTTATGCTATCTTAATCCAAGTCACTCCAGCTGTTTTACAACCTGTAGGCAGCCGTCTTCTGGCTCTCTTATGCGCATAAGATTTTTATTCTAATATTTTATGATTCCATGTGTATGTACTCGGCTTGTATTCTACACCGTTTTATTTTTTCTTGGTTTCTGTAAGAACAGCTAACTATATCTATCTGCATTTTCCGTAGCCCTTTAACCATGTCACATTGTTCAAAATCTATCTTAACGAGGTTTTGAGAAAATGAAGACAAGCTTGTAGTGGAATGGAAATACATCTGAACGATGGAAGGATGTTATACACACTGCACTTGGCCAACGCCCAGGTTGTCATAACACAATGAGACTGTTTAAGGAATATGAGGTGTGGAGTTTATTGGTGAATAGAAAAAAAAACGAAATATCTATGTGTTGGAAATGACACAATAACTGACCTTCACCTTAACGATAACGAAATAATAGGGGCATGATGAGTATGTGGATGTAGGAACAAAATTAAAAACTAGTGGGCGTACAGAAAAGGAAGTTTGAACTCTATCCTTTGATCAAAAAGCATCTCTCAAGAGAAGAAATGGCTCCTCTATAACCCCATATTTAAGAGCATACTGTATGGGTCTGAAACATGGCAAACGAACAAACCCCTTGAACGGAAGCTGTTGGTGTTGGAAATGGACTTCAGACAAAGACCGACCGGTAAATCAAGATTAGAAAGAGTCCCAAACGACCGAATAAGAATAAAGAAGTCAATACAGATATTATCCAAGAAATCCAAAGGAGGTAGTTGGTGTGATATGGAAAGGATGAGCGAAGAACGACTCCCCAAATTAGTATTCAAATGGATACCATCGGAGAGGAAGAAAAGATGAAGACCAAAATCAACGAGTATGGGTGGAATACAAATGTCAGAACGAAACTTACAACCAGGTGATTGCGAAGGCCGAAAGAAATGGAAGCTGGAACTGAAAGGCGTTCGATGCTGTGAAACCGGATTTATATGCATATATATAGTACATATAAGGATGAAGAATGGCTTTCCAAACGCTACCCCTTCCGCTTAGTTCTTGGTTTTCACCATATTTTTCCTAACTCTAATCTCTGTCCCCGATATGTATATGTAGAAGGTGATAGACTACTTCGCATGTTGTCAATAGCATTCTCATTACTCAGATTAGACGAAAAAGTTGTACAGAAAAATTATCTATGCTTACAGGCTCGATAATTTAAAATTCTTATCGCTATATAGGATGTTCCGGTTTCAAGAGTAATTTTGTTATTTCAAGTAGAACATACTGACATGGATTCTCACCTCATGTTTAAAATTGTCTCTAACTAAAGTCGTGTTTAACCTTTAACATTAACATAAAACGATATGGCTTTATATTTTTAATGTGTAGAAAAGAGACTCACAATATTGATAAGATAATAAAATTAAACGACGTTCAATTTAAACATGAAGTGAGAATACCGACCACTGTTTTTGACATTTTTAGATAGAGCTTAACACTGTGTAGGCGTGTAGGGTATTGTAAAGATTTATTTGTACGTAACAAATGAAATCATTCATTAATCATAAAATATTGAAATTGGAAATTCGATACGCTATAATAGCTCATACTAGAGAACCCTTATTCATATCTGTTATTAAAACCAACGTATGCCTTTTAAGCAATTGAAACGACCATAACTTTTATTATTTTAAATAGAACACCTTATATGTTTTACCAAATGATACAATGATAATATTTTTTTTGTGATATATTCATTGTTAAGATACGATTTATATTTGATTCAGTTTAAAGTTCCAAATGTTGGGCCTTTAAAAAATAGTTGCTTTCTGAAACGCAACACCACCGTTTGCTATTGGCCAAGGAAGAAATTGAGTTATCGTACAAAGTGTCATTTAACGATAAAGCGTTTGGTGATCAATTTGATGCTATGTATATTAGGTTTTCTGTGAAAATTTTTCCTATTTTTGTACTGTCGCCAATCGAAGGAAAATTGCTGGCAAAATTTCGTTTACAATAGTAGTATATCAATATCGGTTCTTGCTCAACCCCTAATGGACCAGTGCCTGAGAACCAACTGGAGGTGGTTGATGGTTGATATAGCACAGGTTCAGTTGGGGTTGAGCTAGAACCGGCATGATATTACCACTTACAATAATTACACGGGAAATTAAATAAAATACTACGAGGAATTCCACAGAACTTCATTCAGCTATCTTTTTACACAGACTACCAGGAAATTCAAGCGGAATTCCATTGGAATTTCACGCAACTTCATTCAGTTGTACATCGTAATTTCACTATGGTTTACTCCCCATCAATAACAAATAATTCATGGGTTGCAAGCTTCTTTAAGGAGTTAATCGACTATATGGCGTCTGGATGATATGAAATCCAAAAGTTATGTAAACAGTTATACTGTGATGTAAAACACCACCTAGTGGGAAGGGTCTGTTTGGCAAAGAAAGGTTATTTCTAGAATAATGTTTTTGGGCGTAAAGCAAAACTGACTGAATCGTAGATGACAGACAATCTACAAAGTCGACGAAATTAACTGGAAAACTCAAACTTTAAGAGTACATACCTATGTATTTATTGTCTGTAATCTCTTATACCTTTCGGTATTGATGCAAGCTTTAAGTGTATTTATCATAAAGGGAGTTAAAAGAAACCCATAAAGAGACTTAGCCGAAGTTGTGATTTATTTCGAAATAGAAATTTTCTGCCAAGGAATCAGTAAAAGCGAGATATTATTATCGGGACGTTGATAAAAATCTGTGGAATGAAACATTTTTAGCTTTTACTTTCATTGTGCCGAAAAATTCATTTTGATTAAAAATAGAGATTATTTTTGCTTAATGATATTCTGGAGACCGTGAATTTCTTGTTACATTTCACTCAACTTTTACGTTGTACATCAACACAACAAGTAGAACAAAACTTCCAGCTACTTTAATATAACGGAAGGCATAAAGCATGTACGCCTGAAGGTAGAACTAACTAGGTACAAGTACATGTTGTAACTATTTTAATGTAGATACATATGCTATTGTTTCATCAGGAAACTACTATGACGATTTATAGAGTAATATAAACTGCGTAAAAGGTTCATAACTAAATTGACTTTCTTCAATTTATGTTGCTGGTTTGTTTGGCATTCGGTTGCATATTTATTATTAATTGCCTCCTTGTACAGAAACAAATAAATTTGCCTAACGGTTGCCATCATAATAAATAGATGTGAATAATGATACTATCAAAAATTTTCAAATTTTTAATCCGTTGCACAATTATGAAATATAAATTGTATAATTTTTTAACCTGTGATTGCAACTACAAGTTAAATATTCATTTAAGAATGTTTATATCGGACAAATTAATTACTGCTGAATTATTTAAATATCCATTTGCAAATTAATAACTGACTTAATTATTTATTTATTACATTCACACTTAATTTACTCCTAATTTGTTCCGTTGGCAACCATAACATTTATTGTTATTATTACATAGGTAATTAATTTGATTTTGTTTGTAGTCGATTATTTCTTTGGGCATTTAAGTCTGTATATCAAGTATTATTTTGAATTTTGTTTGTGTGTTTATCGTATGATTATATAATAAATAGCTCTACAGGCCTAGAAGACCCTGGGCTTGTTTGGTTATCTCCCTCCACCTCTTCCTGTCCATGGCTACTTCTTCCCAATTGCGAACTCCAATTTCTTTTAGATCTACTACTACTGCCTCCATCCACTTTTTGGCCTCCCTCTTCTCCTCTTTCTCTTTACTCCGTGCTGCATGACTTGTCTTGTTGCTCTTTCCTCTCCTAACCTTCTTATGTGGCCCAACCAACGTATCCTTAGGCCTTTAATTATCCCATCTATCTCCTACTTTCTTGCATAAATATTCTTCTCAACAGTTTTCTTTCCCATATTTCCAACTTTTTTTGCTCCATTTTGGAAAGAGACCCCATCTCACTCCCGTACGTAACTGTCGGCCGCACTACTGCGATACACTATTAGATTTAAAAATTCGCAACAAAGATCCCGCACTTTTATTGCCTTTCACTATCCTTTCATTTATTTCCTTTTCATCCCCGCCCCTGTTTGATAGCATCACTCCTAAATAGGTAAAATCTCCAACTCCTTCGATTTCGTTCACATTTTCATCTTCCGACTTGAATTTCTACTCTCTTGTGTTCCCTTTCCCTCTTGGACTTCCATATACTTTGTATTCTCCATGTTAATTCTTAGACCATACTCCTTTGCGACTTCATCCAATTTCTGTAGCATTTCTATTATTTCGTACTTACGTACTTCTGGCTACTAAAGCTACGTCGTCGGCAAAAGCGACTATTTGGTGTTTATGGCAGTATAAAGTTCCGTTTGTGTGAAACTCACACTTCCTTACAATCTGTTCCAACAGCAAATTAAATAAATCTGTGGACAAAGGGTCTCCTTGTCTCAGTCTCTGGCTAACTCTAAAATTTCGTGAGGTGGCCCCGTTAATCCTTATTTTATTGTTCGTTTCTTGTAATGTCATCTTTATTAGTCTTATTATCTTTGTCGGTATTCCTAAGTTTACCAGCGCGTTGTAACGGTAGGTTGTACTCATGGCTTATTTGATATAAGCTGTTTAATCACAAAAACTTGGTAACTTACCGACCTAATTGGCCGAAACCCACACTGGTAATCCCCTACCAAGTTTCCTGCTATTTTCGATAACTTTCTACGTAAACAATTCCCGAACACTTCGTAAACTACATCCAGCAATGCAATTCCTCGATAATTCTCGCACCGGGTTACGTCTCCCTTCTTATGTATTGGGCACAGTATTGCCTGAGACCAATCTTTTGGCATTTGTTCTGCATTCCTTATCCTTTCAATTTGTACAATTTTCTCTGAAATATTCCACCCATCTGCTCAGACTTCTGTGTCGCCCACCAGATTTCCTCCTTTATCTCTGGAAAAGAGCGGTCTAGCTTTTTTCCTTATTTTCCCTTTTTTGCTTCTTGGTAAAAATTTATAATATCCTTCATAATGAAGTTTTCCTCCAATTTTTGTATTTCTTCTTCCATTCTCTTTCTTTTTTTTTCTCGTATTTAAATTTTAGAAAAAAAAACAGAATATTATCCTACATAGTACGTACCTATATGAAAGATTAATTCGCTCTGAATAAAAACATACAAATTAAATCACAAATAAGCTGACGCTGCTCAGATAGCAGATTTCGGGCTAGTTATTATGCTTACAAATTCCTGGCGAACAATGATGACGCTGTACACTGTACAGGCAGCAGCGTTCGCGTTGCTTATTATCGTGTGTTATAGAACAAACAAGCCTGCGCGAACTGCAGAGAATGTACGTTTTCGACGCTATTAATTTCGCAGCGTCTCTGAACTCCACGGAACTTGCTTCGACGCGACGTACGTACATTTCGCAGCGTCTCTGAATGGAATCTACAGCTTCGGTTAAAATAATTCCTTTTAAAAGCGGTTTAATTAATTAAATTTATGTAATAATTATGCAAAATATTGAATGATTGTTATATTATTGATATTTTCAAGTACAAATTTAATAGGTAATTAATTTCCGTATTTTGTTCTGGGGGTGCTGCAGTGTCGCAGCGCTTATGGACCAGCCGCCACTGCGTCTACATACTCTTTTTGCTTCTTTTCTGGTATCCTCATAATTATCTTCCCTTATTTTCGTGGGTGTTTCTTGTCATCATCTCCATCGTAGCTTTGATTACCTCCCAAAATTAGGTAAATTCCCGAATAACGGAACAGAGACACCGCCAATTCTTAATAAGTTGCATAGAGGTTATGTTGTGTAAACATTAAAAGCAACACATGTGAAATGTAGGGGTATTTTAAGTGTTTAGTAAATGTATAATTAAATTATTGCTTAATCCAGCAACATCAATATACGTTTAGAAATATACAAATATACCAAATTACCATTGGCTTCAGTAAAAGGGCAGTTAAAGAGGATAACCTTTTTCATGAATATGTGCTTTGTTTTTCTAACCCTTATACGCCCCAAAGATGTTTATTTTATATGAATTTTAGGATAGATTCAACACTTTCCGAAATACAAAATAGATTTGTATGATTAAAACGAGTCTACTGAATTACCAAGGTTTAGTTGTATTAATAACTTGCTGTTCCAACCAACAACCAATGATTAAGTTTAATGCTGAGTTATTCAAAAAAAATCGTGTAAATTCTAATTTACCCCTTAAATCAGTACTTAAATTATCAAGAATCGGTGATTGAGGTATCGGTAAAGATTCGTCTGATTTAGAATTAAGAAATTTCCAAATTATATTTTATTTCTATGAAAGTTCTATTTGTACTGAAGAATATAAGTACTGATATTTTAAAGCATATCACAGATGCTTAATAATTATAGGTGTTATTAATTGTATAATTATGATTTGTTATTATATTATTGCAATGTGATAATAGCTTATACAATGAAATCGTAATACAATTAACATTATCAAAGCTTCGACCAGATCTAAAACTACCAATAATTGCATGCAAAATTAATCAGGCACATTTCAATAAACTTTTTCGTGTTATTGAACAAGTCGTGTAGCTACTGTAGAAATTATTATTATTAATAAAAATCCTCTAACTTATCCAAAACATTCAATTCTTTGTTTTAAAAACTACCAGAATTAATTTTGCTTTAAATGTAATTTAAATTGAATTTTTTTTTATTTACAGATACCGGTGCACCTTACGTGTTATATAAAGATGGCATGGATCGCACACAGTCACAATGGGGAGCCCAAGATAGTTATGCGGGTACCCAACAGACATCTTCAGGAGCAGCAAGCCCCCAACAAGCATGTGGACCAACTGTACCTCTTGGAGTGGAGGCAGATTCAGTACCACCACGCGATCAAAGTTTGCCATCTCCTGCACCATCACCATATCCTGCCACACAAGCTGAATCAAGAGAAGATGATATTCAACCTGATCAACCTACAATGGACTTGGAACCTCGTCCAGCATCTCAGTGTTTTGCTGCTGATTTACAGCAAGCACCTCCACAACCACCGTACCACCAATATCCACGAGTGCCACCACCGACTGCCCCTCCTCCTATGCCACCTCATATGCTCGGTGCTGGTAGCTTCTCAGCGCTGCATTATTTAAAGCAACCTGGGGTAATGTTGACGTCCCTCGGACAAGAAGGTGCCGGACCGATAGATCAGTATACTAATAGTATGCAAGATTTACGTTCTGCTGCCCTACCTGACATTATCCAACAGCAACAGCAGTCTGGTATGAAACAGACTAAAAACGCTCTCGGGGGAGAACTTCGTCTCTTCAAGTGCCTGACTTGCGGGAAGGACTTCAAGCAGAAGTCGACTCTTTTACAACACGAACGAATCCATACCGACAGCAGGCCATACGGTTGTCCAGAATGTGGGAAACGTTTCCGGCAACAGTCGCATCTCACCCAACATCTCCGAATCCACGCGAACGAGAAGCCCTATGCATGCGTTTACTGCGAGCGTACGTTTCGACAGAGAGCCATCCTAAATCAGCATCTCCGCATCCACTCCGGTGAGAAGCCATATGAATGCCCAGAGTGCGGGAAGCATTTCCGCCAGAAGGCCATCCTCAATCAGCACGTCCGCACACACCAAGGCGAGCGCCCCTGCTTTAATGAACTTCTAACCGCCCGTACATGTTGCACGGGCGGTTAGAGTTGCAGTGCACCCCTCCTGTTGTACTCTGTTATCACCATAACTGCCTTACCGAAATTTTTTTATGACAAACATTAAAACATACCACATTACACATTACAGCCATGGTACTACATTATTTTTAATTTATACGGTGATTATACATTTAAGATTTGTATCAGGTGCACGTGCGAATTCGGAAAGTCGATTGTAAAAGCTTGAATAGGTAATGGCATGCTTCTCATAATCGCAAAAATAAATTTGAATGTTAGAACATACTAGTCGGTGTCGAAACTGTATATAAGGTAAACAAACGAAGTAGATTCCAAACAAATACCCCAGCTCTAGAGACTGTAGTTTGTACCAAATTTTATGTAAATTGTACGAACATCAACGATGTGTAGATAAAATAAAATGTAGTTTAATGTCTGATATACATACATACATATATTATATGGTAGGTATAGTTTGAAAAAGTAACAATGAATATCAAACTTTTGTAAAATTAACAAACATTCAAATTGATTATCATTTGTTACAGATTAGATTTTGTTTTTTTTGTTTGGTCCATAATACGGATCTTTAGTTTTCATCCGAGGTAAGTTTTACCAACTTGATTTTCATCTTCAGCTTTAAATTAAATCATTTTTTTTATTTAAAACTTCGACTATGAAAGTATATTGTAGATTTATAATAAATAAACGATTAAAGAAAAAAGCATTTTAGTAATCCAATAAAAATTGTAGTTTTTAGCAATATAAAAAATATTATTGTTTCCCTTTTTGACGCCTAAATTAAATTCAATTAAAATTAATGAACGAAGAAGTAATATCCACATCAAATTGCTTTTATAATCAGTTGCTTTGAAAAATATTAGAAACAATAGACTACCTTTGCGGGTCTTTAGACACTATCTAAAATTAGGTTAGAAAAGCGAGGTAAGGTTAGCCAAATTGTTTTGAAATGTTTGTTTACATACAAATAGTCAACATTTTTTTTTATATTCAAAATTATATTCGTTTCCAGTTTTTATATTGAAATACGATAGAAAATTTAAGTCGAAATAGAAACGCCAAAAAATTAAATAAAAGTAGATGTACGTGTACCAGAGACAATTTCTTAACTGTGTAATTATTGCCGCTACTAACAGAGCCAGTAAACTTACTTCTTTACTTGCAGACGTAAGCCCTCACCTTGTTTTCAAGAACGGTATTAATCCAACCTTGTGGCCGCAAGATGTACCATTCCCTCCAGATGAGGGAAAAGAAGAAGTGGCGTCCACATATGGGGATGGCGATGCAGGAGATAGATCAAGTTGTTTTTCGCCGGGCAGCGTAACAGGTAATCTACAATACCCCGCTTATTTTAAAGATGCCAAAGGTATCAACCATTCAGTTTTTGGATCGGCTGCCAATTTTGGAGCTCTGCACTACCTCAAACAAGGCCAAGCAGGTAAATTGCCCGATGTCATACAACACGGACGATCTGCAGGAATGCCCCTGTACGTGAGGTGTCCAATTTGTCAAAAAGAATTCAAACAAAAATCTACCCTTCTTCAACACGGTTGTATACACATCGAATCACGACCGTATCCATGTCCGGAGTGCGGCAAGAGGTTTCGACAACAGTCACATCTTACTCAACATCTTCGTATTCATACCAACGAAAAACCGTACGGTTGTGTGTATTGCGGTCGAAATTTCAGACAGCGAACAATATTAAACCAGCACTTAAGAATCCACACGGGAGAGAAACCGTATAAATGTGGACAATGTGGTAAGGACTTTAGACAGAAGGCAATTTTAGACCAACACACACGCACACATCAGGGCGACAGACCTTTCTGTTGTCCAATGCCGAACTGTCGGCGAAGATTCGCCACAGAACCGGAAGTCAAAAAACACATCGATAATCATATGAATCCGCACGCATCAAAAACTCGAAGAAATTCAACTGGATCAGATGGAAAACAATCAACCAACGGGATTTTACCCCGAGGACTGACACCTACGACGGTGGTTAAACCGGAATTATATTTCCCGCAATGCTACGCTCCCAGTTTTAATCCACCGAGCAGCGTCGCTCAGTTCCAAGGTCCAACATCCGAATACAAACCGTCTAATGGGTTACCGGCCCAGTGACTAACAGCTGGCTGGCAGTTCCCCTGTATTGGGTGACACAACGCCAGTTTAAAGACTGAATTTGCGGTGGTTGTTACTTAGTTGTGTTTATACGAACTGAGATTGTACTTTTACTATAGGTAAATATTTATTGAAGATATTCGATAGAAACATTACTTTGCAGAGTGATCATTACAAGGTGCTGATGAACCATGCGTCACGCGATGGTTAAACTGTAATATACTGGCTTAAAAAAAAAGAAGGAATGAAACATAAGGACTGCAGACATTTACAATAGAAACGGGGGAATCGTTCGTTTGTTATTTATGTGAACGTTAGATAAAAGAATTACTGATTATTTTTATGTACAAAATTTTTTTAAACGTATATTTGTGTCGATTATTCGTAGCAATAGCACACGATTTGAACAAATGGAGCGAACCCTAAATAATTGTAAATGCTTGTAAGCCTTATCATAAGTATACATACTATAAATATATGTAAAATGTAAAAGTATTTTAAATTTTATTCAGATTGTGTCCTGTTCACCTAGTGGCAATACTTTTAATCTCAAAGTACTTTATGTAAGTATAATATATTACTATTGTTGTAGTTAGAAAAAAACTAATATGTGATCTCTTTAATGTAAACTTACGACAAAAGGAAGGAAAGAATTTGACGGGTTCTAGTTGCATTTAGTGTAGCACACAAATCGGGCTAATATCGATATTAATTTTTTAATTACTTTTGACTGACCCTCGTGTGGTATTCTCTTTAAAGTGTGTATTTTGATATATACGTAAATATTCGAACGAAGCTCATGGTTTACTACAGTTTTTTATAAATATGTATACACAATGATCACTTCCTTTTAATGGTCTACACATCCAAAGACATCAATCTAATGCATACTTCTTGATTGTAAATATCGCTTTCCAAATTTTAATCGAAATCATTAGGATTAAACGTGCCAATTTTAAATATGCTATACTCATAAATGTTTACTTTGAAAAAGTAGAGGTTTTTGTATCATTTTACATAAATTAATTGAACCAAAACAACCGTGAAAATAATCACAAGTATGCATCAAATAATAGTGATAATATTTCCAACCGTTTTTGCCACGCTTTCTTCCATTTAAAATTCATTTGGGGTGCTACATTATAACATGTTTTCACACTAGATAGAACTACTGGTTATTTATGTGATAAGATGATCGTTTCCATGATGTAAGTATTTGAGAATTGGACTGATTTTTGTTTGTTTAAATTATTAAATTTGTACATTTATGGTTTAATAAAGCCAAAATATCAGGCGTTTGTTTTAATGACGTCTAAAAATTTAAGAATTGATTAATTAGATTGGTTAAGTTTCGCCAGATAACCAAGGCAACTTCGTAGATTTTATCTACAACTTGGATTTATGCTCTTTGATTCCGATATAGCTCGCTACATGAAATACTGGCTAAAATCAAAGACTTGAACGGAATAATTAATAAAGAGCCTCGCTTAACATTTTTGTAAAATTAAATATTAAATTGTCTTAACAAAGAATGGTAATGCGAGTGTTTAGAGTGTGATTTAAAACATATCGTTTTGTATCAAAGGATGTGACTGACGCAGTTAGAGACGGAAAGCATTGAAGGCTTTGATTCGTCACATTACAGGCTTCTTTCATGGACTTGGAAAGTCCAAATCTAACTTCGGAAGTAAAATCATAAATTCAGCTGTAGAGTTACAGGTTATGTTTCTATATGTAAGTACTACAGGCTTTACAGGCCCATGCCTTTTTGAATTAGTTTTCTGCACTCCTTTGTATCTGGAATCTTTGCTATCCGGTTTCTGTCTAGTTGCTGTAATTCTTCCTGCACCTTCAGTTTCAACCTCGACTTAGGTCTACCCCTTTTTCTTTTCCCCTTAGCAGTACTGCCTAGAATCTTTCTTGGCAGTCTTTCCTCCTCCATCCGCAGCACATGTACCATCCAATTTATCCTGTTGGCGGCTCTTACCACTTCTGTCAGCTCGTTCGCTTTTCTTCCCGCACTCCCAATGTCCACAGCTCACTTTCGTAAGTCACAGTTTTGTACACCCAGATCTTAAGTCCCCTTGATAATATTGTTTGTCCTTTAATATATTATCCAACGCAAATACCGCGTTGTTTGCACTTCTCCTATTGTTTCCAGTAACCTACCGAATATTGTCCCCAGATAACAGAAGCTGATTAATATCTTCAAAAGGAAAGTACTGAGAAAGATTCTGGGACTAGTTAGGGACAATGATATTCGGAGAATTTATTAAATTACAATGGCTACAGTGGGCCGGACACGTCGTCAGAATGGAAGATAAAAGACGGCCAAAAAAAACATTAAACAACTGAATGAAAGGTAAAAGGGCAGTGGAGAGACCCCAAAAACGTTGGGTAAATGAAATACAAGAGGTTGCACGTGTTTAGGAATCCGAGTCTGGAAGAGAGTGGTGGGAGGTCAAGGCTCAATTTGGACTGTAGTGCCATAGAAGAAGAATAGAAACTGTCCACTTCCTCGCCTGTACTTACTTTCACCTCTCGAAACTTGTCCTTTTCAAAGTCAGTATCATCCCACACCATGTATTTTGATTTTCCTTCATTTAATATTAGGTGGTATTCTTCTGCCGCCTCGACGAGCCTTGCTACCACTGTCATCAGCGTGATGTCGTCCACAAACAGTAACAGTCTTGAATCATTACCCTCTATTCTCACCTTTAATTCTGTTTCCTTCAAGGTCATTTCCATCAATTTTACTAATTTCAGTTTTATTCCTAATTCTTCCATTGCCTTAATTAGTTTTCCCGTTTTCCCCTGATCACTGTGTCATAGGCCTGATGAAAGTCAATAAAAAGAACATCCGTCTGCACCTTGTGCTTGTAGCTTGAAGTTCCATATAAATATCTGGTCTGTGACTGACCGCCCATTGCAAAATCCACACTGGTATTCTCCAATAATGTTTGTCAGTTTTGTATTTCATTTATTGGTCCTGGCTAGGGCTGAGCGATATTAAAAAAGTTATCGAAAATATCGATATCAAAAAAATATCGATAAAACCGATATATCGATAAATATCGATATATCGATAAATATCGATATATCGATAAATATCGATATATATCGATATGTATCGATATATCGATAAGTATCGATATATCGATATTTTATCATTCCGATATCGTTATTCGATATATCGATATATATCGATATATCGATATTTTTTCCCGGCACTAGTCCTGGCATAGGGCCTCAACGAGTGTTTTCCACTGATCTCTGTTTTGCGTTATCCGTTTGGCCTCCTTCCAAGTTTTCTTTGTCTTGATTCTGGTTATGTCGTTCTGCTCCCTTCTGAGTGTATGTCCAATCCAGTTTCACTTTCTTCTTTTGATATCATTTTTAAGTTATTTTTGGTTGGTTCGGTTCTATAATTCTGTTCTGTATTTAGTAGGTTCTTACTACACATTGCCATTATTTTGTATACTGCTCCTGATAAGGCTATGCCTCTATAGTTGTCGAAGACTGTCTTGGCACCTTTTTTTAAAAAACAGGACAGCTAACAGCCTGCGATTATTGCTTTAAAATTTTCTTGCCTACAGCTCCTGGATCTCTACTTGTATTTTAATTCCTCCATATTTAATCAGCTCCATCTGTTTTCCATCATCCCTTGGACACTTGTCCTTTTACTTCGTTCAAGCTCAGGGCTTCTATGATCTCCTTTTCCTGGTCTGCTAGTCTCCGCTCGCTATTTTCTTGCTGATGTTCGATTTCCTCTTCACTTTTATTTAGTAGTTTCCTAAAATACTTGGCCCAACTTTCAACCACCCTTTGGGGCTCGCTTACACTCACAATCTTCATCTTGAAAATAAAGGCTTTTCCCTCTATACTCTTGCTTAATTTTCTTCTATAATTTACACTTTGCACTTTGCTGTTTACACCTGTCTTCATCTTTGCCATCTCCTGTTTCGATGGCCCGGATTCTGTATTTTGACTTTAATTCTAATTCATCTTCGCACTCTTCATCCAACCAGCCCTTGTGAATCTTCTTTTCCTCCTTTGGTAATCCTTCTGTTGCTTCTTGGATAGCCTAGTCCACTTCATATTTACCACCGTTTCTTCTTCGTTCCTGTTCGTCCTTTTCTTCTTCTTTTGATTGTCCCTTCTTCTTCTAGGTCTTTTAATTCGAACATTTTTCGATTTCTTCGCATTTCAGAAAACTTAAAAATGTATAAACCAACTTCTCTTCAAACATAAACTCAGACTTTTAACTGTGTTTCTTGAATTGTAAAGGTCTAATTTCCAGTAGTTCTATCTCGGAACATATGTTATAATGTAAGGTGAAGAATGCGACCAAATTTATAAATTGTTTTTGTATTTTAACTTAAACAGATGTATCTCTCTCCCTTGAAAAAAAGGCGTATACGATTAATTTAGTGAACTAACTATAATACAAGATAGTTCCACAAAGTTCAAAAAAAGATGTTGGTTAAGCGGTGTGCAGGCCTCAGCCTATATTAATAAAGGATTTAGGTCTATAGGTTATCGTTAAGGGGCTGTTGCAGCCAGAATTTTGTTGATCTACAAGACTTGAAAAGCGTGATAGCATTTAATTAGTTTTAAGCCAATTTATGTATAATTACATTTTTAAATCCTTATTAAATAAGTGTGTAAATGGTTTAACTTTAAAAAACATATTTAAATATTAGCAAGTAAGTGGTTTCAAACGTTAGATGTGATATCCCAGTTGATGGGTAAAATTTTTGTTACTCATTAATGATATTATTAGAAATATTTTGATGAATTAATGTTACTTTGCATATCCAGTTTGTTTTTTTGTACTTTTATATGTGAAACTTTTACTTATAGCGTAGTTTTAACGTTTAATTGATTATGTATTAACCGAAAAAACGACGTTATATGATGTTTGTTATATTTTTGAGCAAATTACACCCTATTTCATTTGAAAGACCACTCCTTCGATTCTCAGATTGCTTAATCCGAGAAAAGAAGGACTGGTCTTTCAGTAAATTGAAACGAAAATATTGGAAACTTGCGATTAAGTTAATCTAAAATGCATTTAAACTTGTCGTATGGCAAAGCACAAACGACAGGGGTTAGTATGGTCCAATTTTTAGGTTGAAATGCTTCGTTTATTAAGTGTTTACGTTGTTACAGTCCACTTGGTGAGAGTTGTAAAATAGTGATTATAACAAACAAAGTTAAACTGAATGTTATGTCACTGTACGAACTGTAATTTACAAATACGAAAGGAGAACTATCGCTTTAAAAATTCCTAGTTTTTATAGAAAATTATTAGTTTTGGTGTTAGACTGTTAAATTTATTTCATACTGATGTTTCAGGTAAAAAATTTTAAGTCGTAGACTGACCACCAAAGAAAACAAAATTTCGTTGGTAGTTCTTTTTTTGTAAATGTGTAGTTCGTCCGAGAAAGCATTTAATTAATAGAGAAAAATTAAAACAGAGTAAGTGCCATAAGTAATAGCTGTTCATCTATAATTTGTTCGTTTTTAAGAGAACGTGCGGTGAATTCGAAAGATGCCTATGTATCTGTAGTTTGTTATAAGTAACAGTAAAGAATGTGGAATTAGTTATAAAGTAATTTATATTAGGAATTATTGTTTGTTAGCGAATTATTACGATAAAAATTGAATTGTTGTAAAAAGGAAAAAAATTAGGAGAGTCGACGATATCGAAACGTGAACCAAAAGACTGGGATATTACCGAACAGGGTGTACTATTTGACTTGTAAATGTTTCCTTTGATCTGGGGTAACTGATTTGTAAGTTTTTTTAAGTGTTTTTAAAACCCTTTATTTATGTTTGTGAGACAATCCGAAAATCAATATTGTTGTTCAAATAGAACTCAACGGTTACGTGTTTATGAAATCGAACTACTTTGCGTCCACATACTTAAATCAAGAGAATCAATTCAATAACTCAGCCACCTCAATATTGCCATTACAATAAACAGTTACTAACGCTCAATATACAATAGTTACAGTTTTTTTAACATACCGCAAACGCAATACAAGTATTTGCTCAAAAGTACAAATACTGTAAATAATAGATACCGGAATTGTTTATATTTTAAATATATTCTAATAGGATTATATGAACTGATTCTCTTTGTACTGCATATGAAATAAATATAAATGTATTTGTTAAACCCTTATGTGATTTTTTATTACCCAACCCATACTCAGTCCAACTAAGACACTCGATGTTGTACTGTTTAATAAATAAAATGTGAAGAAATGGTCGCATAGCATAACAAACAGGTACGGCAAGTGTTATTATACAAAAACAAAACACTACAATCAAAGAGAAATTGCAAAAAAAGGAGCAAAATTTGAAATCTTTTATGCCAAGAAAATACATTAGTTACCATACAAAAATTCAAATTAAGGCATTTATTTTTTTTGTAGCGATAAAAAAAATTAATATCAAAATATGGTACCTACTGATAATTACTTGGAAGTTAAGGTAGTCCTTCGAATCAAATTTCATTTAAATTTATGTCGTAAGTGATTTGAGAATTATTTTTGAAGTTGCCAAACCTGTTCACGTTTTCAGTCATCGATTTTTAAAGTGTAGTTCAAGTCTAGGTCACTATTTGTAAGGAAATAATAGTTCAAATTTTAATAATAATTGTTGTTAAAAGAAACGACAACTATCACATATGTAAAAAATATGTATACGAGACCTTACGATAAAAACGAAACTTTTCGCCAAATGTAAATTTGTCCAAAAACTTAATAGTATATTCTGTTCACTGATCTCCTAAACACCAGATTTATGTTGGCATGCACTGAACAATTGGTAGCCATTGGCACCGAAAATTTGCTTTGTAATGTTGTTATTTCTGGGAATTTTGAAATCTGACATTTAACAAAATTATAAAAACAATTTTCATGCAACTGTGAACATGACAGCATAACCCAACATTTCAGGCAGTGTTGCCATCTTTTATTTTCTGATTTCGGTAGCTTTCGGTTCTATTTTTCGGTAGATTTCGGTAGACATTTAAGCTGAGAAAAATATAAGTTTTTACCACCGTTTTTACCAAGCCCTGTAATGAAAATTTACGTTTTTAGGAAAAGCAACTACATGCGGTTTAAGAAAATGTATTTATGTAAGTCTGATACGTTGGCTCTTCGCTCTTGGGTCCAACAAGTACCATGCACAATCTAAATGTTACTTATTTTTTATAATATTTATGAGATATAAAAAAAAATCAATAATGATTGAAAATGGAAAAAAATATACTTATATGTAACTTTCAGTTTTGTCGCCATGGCTAGCTATTATTAATCAGAAATTAATAATTTTCCTGGTTTTTGCCGTTTCCGAAAACAATAATCCGAATTAATACGTGAGTTTTTCCCTATCGAAATATAATCAGAATTTAGCTTTAAAATAATTAGGGGAGAAAATAATTGAACTTCAAAAAAATTGTTCGCCGAGTCCCCACCCTTTATAGTTACTAAATAGGATTTTATTAAAAAAACAAAATTAAAATTTCCTGACTTCTTACTTGCCAGCGCTGCTGAAAGATAAACGTTATACATCCGATATTATTACGAAAAAGTGTTTGTATAATCCGCACGTAGTGGGCCATAAATATCAGTTACATTTTAAAACAATCTCCAGGCAATGTATTTTGATAAACAAAATTTTGTTCCGAGTCAGGTGCATTTTGTGATGTCGAGATAAGCAAAACAGGTTTTTTTGAAGGTTATTTAGTAAACTTTAAAAAATCGGTAGAAATGAGTCTAAAATCGGTAGATCGGTAGATTGAAGTCGAAATCGGTAGATCTACCGAAATTTCGGTAGGGTTGGCAACACTGATTTCAGGGAACTAAATATCTTTTACTAAATTTTAAAAACATGTAGTGCTGCCAATTCAATAACAAAAAAATGCACCAGATATTTGAATTTAGCGTTTTTCATGCGAGTGAATAGATAGTAAATGTACCATGAGATCGAAAAAAAAATGATTCTGAGCAGGCCTTGACTAGTACAACACGATTGGCTACACTGGTTCTAGAATGCCTATGAATTATAATGTGACAGTGACATTTCAAATGTAAGTCAGTTTTGCAATCTTGTTTCCAGAATTATTTAAGTTTATCGTTGTAATACTAGTGAAGGATCACATTTTGAACACCTACTCTAACATGTATTCATCTTAGTTTTCAGTTTGTTCCCTAAATAAATACTGTTTTGTGTTGTAATTTATTTGACATTTATTAACCTCTAACCTACTGCCACATTTTGAAATCAGTCTTGCCAATCGTGTTGAACTAGTCAAGGCCTGCTCAGAATCATCTTTTTTTCGATCTCATGGTATATGTACAACTGTAATTTTGATAAATCACATATAAAATTAAAGCTTTTTTTCTTTAATTATAACCAAGGCACGGACTTGTATGCACCAAAAAGTGTTAAAATATGCGCATATATATGCTCAAATTACGTGCCAAATATGCAATGGTTTTCATGAAATATTCTTTAAAATATGCAAATGACTGACCTAAATTATTTTATGTAATATTTAAAACAGAAATTTTTGGATGAAACGAATTTATTTATTTTAATTGTTAACACATTATTAAATACAAATAGCAAAAGAAAACATAATTAATACTAAACTACTTATATCTTTATAGAACTAATGGTAATTTTAGAGAAAAATAATAAAATAAATCTTAACTACCTATTTTCATTCAACAGTGTTAAGCGAAACTCAAAAGTAAAACAAAAACTAACTAACGAGTAAGACCAACAACGGTCAAAAACATGGTATCAGTGGTTCATTAGTCACTTCTTGGAAAGTGAAAGTTTTATATGACTGTCACAGCCCTACCAGATAAAGAGATAAATTTTAAGCTGGGATTAGACGCCTGGGAAGTGGGCAGTTTTTAAAAGTACATAAATATTTGTAGGTAAATACCTCATTTTAGAAATTCCCAACAAAAATAGACATTTACCAGAGAATTATAGTTTCTCCGAAATTTAGACATTCGCTCATTTTTTTACATTTCTCGTATTTTAGTGAAACTGTGTAGCTACATTGATCTCTAACCAAATGTATAAAGAAATATGCTTTAATATGCTCTTGAAACAAATTTATGCACGACATGCCTAAAATATGCAAAATATGCAAAAAAAAATTGATTCCATTTAGATCTGTTTTATTAGATACGCGTAAATACAAAAGCTCACTTAGCACATATTATTAGTATAGGATATGCATTTGCATAAAATCCGTGCCTTGATTATAACTAATGGTGAAGACTATTAAGAGGGCCTTGCAATGGTACAGCAGGCGATGAAGATGTACCGGGTTCGGAGCCCAACCATGGCCAGACTTTGGCATGGCGCTTGGTTGGCAAGTGATCCAAGAGGCTAAATATCTAGGCAACTTGGAACTCACATTTATGCAAAATTGTAAATAAAGGTAAGAAAACTCTTATGACAATTAAGCTAGCACTGGGTAAGACCTGGGAACTCAAACTACGTATGGTACACTGGTTGTATACTGCCGTGGTAAGACCTATGGTCACCTATAGATAACTGGTGTGGCTTCACAACTAATTTCCCAAGATGCGAAGCACCTAGCACCTTTATTCATTTTAGTTAATCACTTTTACATCAATAATAAAAAAATGACAAATGCATATGTTTATTTCTAAATATTCACAATAATCAAGTAACCTTGCTTGAAAACAAAGGAATACTAGTTAATTTCAATTGACATTTGTGTAATAGTATATTATACAGGGAAATTTTCTTTTTGTATACATATCCCCTATGTATAAGTACTTTAAAAAAAAACGCGTTAAAATTCTATATGTAGGCAACCAACTATACACTAAACATCATGTCACGTGGTGCGTAAAGGTTATGTTTCACGTTTGTAAATAAAAAATAAATCAAAATTAGTGGAATATCAATAGTACCTATATTGTAACACAAGTGTATAAGAACGCCTTTAAAGCACGCGCGACGGGTTTAAGAATACGAGGCAACGCCGAGTGTTTTTAGCGGCGCAAGTGCTTTAAAGGATCTTATACACGTGTATTATACGCTATTTTTTATTGCACCTACCGGCACTGCATAACTGCATTACATTGTAAAAATTAGAGTAAACAATTGAAAAATTTAGATTCATTTTACAAGGTGACGTGTGGATCCCATCACGTTGCATAGAGATGATTAGCAGTTGTTGTTTGGTTGTTATGTAAATTTGTTATAAAACGTTGTTACCTAGGCAACTTTAAAACACGGCGTGTTTTAATCGTCCTTTTTCGCACGCTTATTAGTTTGAAATACAAAGATTATGATGCAGGTATAATACAATAGTAGGTATATTGTGTAAAAAGTACGTGAAGCTGACCTTTTTATACAAGTGTGCAGTTTGCACACGAGCCGAAAGGCGAGTGTCACAATCACACGAGTATAAAAAAGGCTTCACGTATGTGTTGCACACTATACTTTTTCTACGACCTCAACTCAAACTTAAAAAATGAGTTAAATTAACAAACGTTCACTTCACTTGACGACTTGACAGTTCTGACAAATTCGTCGTCCAAACAAAAAACAAGCACAGCAATCTATTCAAATGTTTACCCGTGCCGAAAAGTGTATAGGCTCTTATGGAAGAAATGCGTAAAATAAACTCCATAAGAAATGCATTGCACTTCACGCATCGATGTAAAAAATACGATTTCGCGTACTGCGACCAATATGTGAAACTACTACTTTATGCATGGGAGTAGAAAATAGTTATTTATGTAACAAGTGTGTAAAATTAAGTTTTATGGCTTGAGTTCGGGAGTTTCGTGATGAGATGAAGTCGAATCACAAAAAATCCGAACGCGTTAGTTACGGCAGTCGTTTTGTAAACATCGACTTTTTTGCAACTGTTTAGAATTTCTAAAACGTCAACTTTAGAGGCGACTGTGCAAAAAATAATTTTTTGCACTACTTTACGCCCGCAAAGAAGGGCGGAAAGTCAATTATTGCAGACCACGGGCGCACTTTACGCCCGCGACAAATTAATTTAAAATATCACAAAAATACCTTAGTTACAAAACAATTTTTATCCAATTCAGTTACGAAATGTCAACATTTCGACATTGATTTTAGTTGTGAAAAGTGGTTCATTTTGTAACTAGTTACAAAATATGCTCCCATTTTGTAACTAGTTACAAAAAGATGATTTGAGTTGCAAAAAGTGGTTCATTTTGTAACTAGTTACAAAATATGCTCCCATTTTATCACTCCCATTTTATCACGATGACCCAACTCCTTTTTTAAGAAGATGTGGCATTTACATTTTGTTATCTGAATTGGATAAAATCTTGTATGAAACACGTTGCAAAACATGTCTTTTTATCACATGGCGTGTTGTTCATCTCGGCTTCGCCTCAACGAACAATTTCACGCCTGGTGATAAAAAGTCCATCATTTTGCAACTCGTTGCATAAATAGCTATTATATAACTTGTAAAATCACTCTTCTGTCGTGAATGTGTCAATTTGACATTTTGAACAATGCAATAAATGCGAAGAATTTTAATATAAATCAAAAAATTTAAATAAAATCTCCGTCCATGCAAAAAATATTGTAGGTATGCACCACAGGCGACTTTAGTCCTTAGCCGCGGGCCAAAATTGCCTTCTTTACGCCCTTGATACACGAATAACTATTAATTCAACGATTATTCTAAAACATAAAATATGAAAATAAAAACAGCATCAGTAATAGACTAATTTTTTGACATTAAGACTGGAATTTACACCATGAAATATACCTCATTTTAAGCACATTTTTTTTCATCTTTTAGACTCATTTTTTAAGCAGGAACGGCAGAGCATTTTTTTTGTAATTATCCATGTCCTTTCTGTCTGTCAATAGAAAGATTTTTTTAATTTCTAAAAACCAACTTTACAGTATTAAAAAATCTAAAGCTCTATATTTTACTTCAAAATTTTCAAATAGTTTTTACAAAAATATTAATACCGAAAAAATTTCTCTGTCAGTAGTTAGATACAACCACTCTCTTTCAAACGCTACAAGAATTTTTTTTTCAAAATGCAAATTATTCCAGAGAAAGCGGAAATAAGGTTCTACAAAAATCGGTTTAAATTTACCATTTCCAATTTAGCGTATAGGCAACACAAATAGCACAGTACTTATCGGCTTTAAATCCGAACTTTACGGAAACTTGACAAGGAGATTACAATTTAAATACACAGAAAATCGTAATTTTGTTTTTGCCATATCTTTTACAGTAATAACACAAATAACTATGTAAATATGCAAATTTTCAAATATGAATCTTACGCAATTCCTGACCTCTAACCTCAACGCGTTTTTGACGTTCTGCTAAAAACGCCCGCTTTAATTGTTTCTTATGACTTTGGTTTTGACAAATACGTACCCCGTTATGCAACTGTAGATTCGTCAAACAGAAATTGACTGTATGTAAATGCCAACCAAGTTAATTTGATTTTTTCTATAGCAGCTGTTAAAGTGCTACTTTATCTATTAATATGAGTAGATAAAGTAGCACTTTAACAGCAAGGGTAGATAAAGTACTATTTTAACAGCAAGGGTAGATAAAGTACTTTATTTTTTGTTTTTAACCCTAAAACGCCCATACTAATGACATTTTAAAACGTGACTCGATTTGTAATTTTTTAAACGTCAATGTCAAATAAATGCCAAATAAAATCTATTTTATAATTTTTTTCCTTTAAAATAAATGCTATAGAAAAAAATAGAGTATTATACACGACAATAAAATTTAATTATCTTCTCGAGCGTAATTAGCGTCTCGACGCTAAAATACGCCCTCGAAGATAAAATACAATTTTTTGCATTTTGACAAAAAAAGTGGTCTTTTTTTATTAAAAAATCATAAAGAAAGCAACACTTTTTTTAACTATTTAATTTTACATTTTGCATTAAGTAAGTATGCTTTAAATAAAATATTGTAAATTGTCAGTTTGACAACTGTAAATTTTCAAATCCTTTTTATCCTTTGAGTATATATACTCAAAGTTTTTATCCTATTTTGGGGGATTTAAGATGTCAAAATGCAAAAAAATATTGTGTACAACTCGTATGAAAGCATCTTTTTTTCACTCGTTCGATTGATGCACTCCGGCTTCGCCGTTGTGCATCAAACTTCAAACTCATGAAAAAAAGTATTGCTTTCATTACTAGTTGTACAAATAACTATTTATCGTCTTTTATAATAAATAACTATATTTTTGCTGCAGCATACTATTTTTTTTTCTTAAAAAATTTTAAATTTAGTGCATGGTTGTTTGCCTACATATAGGGTAAAACAATGGTTTGACAAGTTTTTTTTTTTAATGTATACATAGGCATTTATGTAGGTATACTGAATTCGAAGACTTCCACGGTCAGTGTCAGTATTAACAAAACGTTTTCCGGATTGGAAACGTGTCATTGTTGAGACAGAAGAACTCAACGTTTCGCCCACTTTTTTAAGGGGCTTCTTCAGGAGGAAAAGGGAGCACTAAAAGAGCACGGTAACTCAACATGTCAACCACGTCAGAGGCCAAACCCTTCTTCAGAACACGTTGAGTTACCGTGCTCTTTTAGTGCTGTAAGCAGTAATATTAAAAAGCAGTGGCAATGTATAAATGAAGTTGTTAAGGGGAAAAACGTACATAAAATTCATAATATTGTAACGAAGTCCTTTTGGCTTATTTACTAATGATGGTAGAGACTTGTAGGAACTTCATTACGAGTGTTAAATGCTTTACTTATTTGCAAGAGGTATTCAGTAAAATACACGATCAACTAACAACAAATATATTCTTTATAACGTGTGTTCACAAACAGTCGTCATCTCGGTTGCTTTGAAAAACAAATTACAAGTCTCAGATTAAATCATAGACAATGACATTTTACAAATCTTGACATTTAGTTTTGTGTTCTGAATCAAATTACGAAATATGTTTATGAAATCACAACCTACTGGGATGACGACTGTTTATAAACACCCGTTAGTTTTAGTTACAAACATTATTTAAACTGATTCACAACTCGTGATCCAAACACATAACTTGATCTAAATCTGAATGACTAAATACGGTGTACAAAACATTAGCATTACATTTAAATAATAAGCACTTCTGTTAGTATTGTATTATCTTTCGTTTTCACTTGTTTTAAGCTGCGTGCCACTCTCCGCGCTATATCTCGAGAACGGTTGATCATACGACAAAATGCATGAAATAAAAATTGTAGATCATTTGACGATCTACAAGTTTTATAATAACGCTAAATGCCATATGAAGGTGCATTCAGACTCAGAAATTTTGTCCGGAAAGTTGACGGAGAAATTTAAACGAACCAATCAGGAGGTGTGTAGAATTTGAATCGTAAGAAGCGGTAAATTCTACACACCTCCTAATTGGTTCATTTAAATTTCTCCGTCAACTTTCCGGACAAAATCTCTGAGTCTGAATGCACCTTGACGCATAGCAAACGAGATAATTGCGAAAAACCGATTATCGTGACCTTTGACCTTTAATATCTTGTGACGCAGACACGAGATTATATGAGACTTTTCAGCCAGTCTTCAGAACGTCAAAATAAAGGTTCATGCAAATATCCAACTTCTTTACTTTCATTCCGAGGTTGAATCCTTATTTTACTGGCCTATAATTATACAGCGCATTAAACATTAACCTTTCCACTTTGCCCCACCTTCCACTACTTCAAAATAAAGTAATAAAAATTTTATTTAATTTAAATTGCAGAACTAGAACGGAGGATATTTTGCAACAAGTGAAAAAAAAAATGAATAACAAAAATATATTTACCTATAAAGTGTCCAACTCATTACAAAAAACAAACTTTCAGATATCATATAGAAAAGAAATTCATATGCATACTACAAGACAAGGTTACCATATTAATCTTGATAATGCCAGAACAAACGTATCTACCAAGTACTTAATAATCCTGCATCTGCAGCTATTCAAGAATAAGTTATTACCAGTAGATGCTAAGAATTGTTATAGTTTAAATAAATTTAAGGAAATGTTACTTAAGCAGTATACAGGGTGTCAACGAAACCTGGGGCACCCCCATAAATTTTTTATTTTTTAAGATATCTAAATGAAATTTGGTATATGTAATATACTCTTTAAACGGCATTTGTTGACATAGGAAACAACTTTCTGTCACTTCCGGTTTAGCCGGAATTGACATCAACTTTGTTATTTCAAATGGAACACCCTATATATTTATACATTTTTGGAATCTCCATTCAATTTTACGTATGTTAGTATCAAGTTCGATACATTTTGATGACAAAGTAATTTTTTGCAGAAGTTAATCTAGAGTGCCATGACTTACGCAAAATGAAAGTCAAGGTGCCCCAACACTCGAGACAAATTGTTTTAGAACTTTAACTATTTTAGTTGCTGTATTAGAATGGCCTAAAGTTGGCAAAAATGCTTTTTCGAGAATAACTCTATTTTTTCAAATGGCACTAGGGTGGGACACTAGGATATTAAAAAGGAGCGTTTTTCAAGGATTTTATTGATACCCATAACGCGGGATTAATATGAAAATTTAATTCGGAATAACACTCTCCGTTCAAAAAAAAACGTATTTTGGACATTTAAATCTAGATACTGGGTTTTAAAACAAGTGAAACAAATGAAATGCACAAAAAAAAGACAGACTTGCCACAGTTGAAGTGCTAAAATAATTTGTTTTGAGTGTCGTAGCACCCTGACTTCCATATTACGCAGGTCATGGCATCCTAGATTAATAAACAAACTCTTCTGCAAGTATTTACTTTGTCATCAAAATGTTTCAAACTTGATACTACCATACGTAAAATTAAATGGAGATTCCAAAAATGTATAAATATACGGGGTGTTCCATTTAAAATAACAAAGTTGATGTCAATTCCGGCGAAACCGGAAGTGACAGAAACTTGTTTCCTATGTCAACAAATACCATTTAAAGAGTATATTACATATGCCAAATTTTATTTAGATATCTTAAAGAATAAAAAATTTATGGGGGTGCCCCAGGTTTCGTTGACACCCGGTATAGTATAGGCAAACATTTATACCAAATGTTTAAATTAAAAGTTCCATGTTCTTATTCCTGCTTAAGGAAATAACAGAAATGTAAGATGTAAATGTAATTTCAATAAATTCTGTACTTTTCAAAAAACAAAGAGGTTGATTGAAGACTTAAAGCAGGCTGGAGAGCTTATTGGTCACTAAAAAACGTTTTTAGACAAAATAGCCAACATCACTAAAAAAGAAAATATTTAACAGTTGAGTTGTGTAATTCCTTCTGTAACATATAGTGCTCAAATAATATAGACTCTAAATAAAAACCTACAGCAAAAACTCAGAATAATGCAAACAAAAATGGAGAGATCTATGCTCAATATCGTCACAAAATGTAGAAGTTTAAACTGGGAACTGGGCTGGCCACATAGCAAGAATGGAAGATGGACCAAATTAATAACAAACTGGAAGCCCTCTGGTGATCGAAGACCCCTGACTAGATGGGTTGATGTAATCCTAGGAAATGCCGGTTCAAATTGGGAACTAACAGCAGCAGACCGAAAAAACCTGGACGAGAATGCAGGAGGGCTTTGCTTGCAACTAGGATGGATAGGCTGATGCAAGACCAAATATACATTTTAAAATTATTTATCAGATTTTTAGCTTAGTGCTGTCCCCTAAGGGGTTGCACCCATGTACTAGACACACTTGTTTAGACTGTTTTTATAGTTCATAGTTGCAATATTTATTGACCATTATTTTTATCAAAATAGAGTGAAAATTATCCAGCGTTTATTATTTTTACCATATAAAACCAAACAAAATTTAACCTGTAACGAGTGTTGCATTTTTGCAACTGGAATATTTCATCTTAACATTTCAGATATATTGTGCTACTCATTTTAAAACAACAGCACCTGAGAGGTAATTTAACGTTGCACATATTGAGGACAATACCAACACTTGTTTGCTTCTGCTTTTAGTGTTGTTTTGTGATATAAATAAGTACAGATAAAATATAAAAACCCGAGTTATTTTGATCTAGTACAACTTGAGGCTTGGAATTCATCTTATATTTCTACAATTGTTCTTAATGTTATCACAGTTATCTATACAAAGTACACTTACATCCTAAAATAAAACTTGACAATATCAAACCAAACCTTCATCTTTATTACAAAGATTTTCAAAACATCATAAATACAAAAAATTAATAAAATAAATCAAAGGTGCTATACCTTAAAATATATAACAAGAGAATAACATCATTAAACTAACGATGGTTGTATTTTTATACCAGACTCTTGTTCTTCTTCATCACCCTTGATTTTCTTACTAACATTGGCTTCTTCACTAACTTCTTCAATCTTTCTTTTTTCTGCATCGGCAGACATTCCAAAAATCTGCTGTTTGAATTCTTCATACTTGGCGGCATTCGATAATAAACTGTCAGTTTCTGCGACTTTCGTAGATTTTTTGCCATTTTCTTCTGTTGAAGCATCTTCCGCGTAATATTTATTCAATTTTGCTTGAGCAGACGACGACGTGTCTATTTTCAGGATTTCTCGAAGAACCATTGTGGCATAACAAGAGGAACTTATGCCAAAGTCTAAAATTAAAGCTTTATATTGACCTTGCGGATTGTCTTCCGGCTCATTTTGTCCTATTAATTCTTCATAATCAGATCTGATTAAAGTGTCATTTGGATGTTCGTACTTCATAGTTGTCCAAGATAAATTATCAACTTGCCCTAGCATTTTTCTATAAGTTCCGCTAAGAGTGTAAGATTTAACTCTTTGTTTGGGCATCTCTAATGTCAGACCGTACTCCTTTAAAGCATCCTCGTACCAATTTTTTACTTCATTTTCGGGATACTTAATATCGTAACCGGGCAATGGTAGAACAACGTCATAAATAGAATAATTAATCAGGTCTTCGTCGGTTAAAATTTTTACTTCTTGGAATTTGTTCGGAATTTCGTTCAATTCTTCACCATTGTCCTCAGCTGTTTCGGCTTCTTCTGGAGCTACATATTTAATTTGTTCCGATAAAAGTACAATATCGCCTACAATAGGTTTACAACCAAATTCTTTAATCCTTCTCGACGCCATTTTATTCCAAATAAGGCTTTGAAATGAATGAATATATAACAGTCTCATGTTTCGAGGAATATTTTCTAATGCGTTAACATAGTCGTTATCGTGATTTTTCGCAAGTCCCAATAACAACTTCGATTCTACACATTTATTATGACTTCTACCAAAGGCATTGCTAGCTAACTTACAATTTGAGGTTTCCTTATACACACGTTTGGCTTGCGTTATATCGGAGTTAGGATCTTCTGACGATTTCGGTTTAAGTATTAAATGGCACGCCTCTTTCCATTTACCCTGAAGCAATTTTATACCAATTTCAAAAGTTGGGATTTCCTTATCGTTACCGAATCTTTGAAGACCGTAATAATTTACAAAGCCATTATCTTTTAATGATTCCATGGCATCTTTTATCGAAGTGTCATCGGCACTTACATTACGAAGAGCAATTCTGAATCTGTTTCCATTTAACTGACCTAGTTTGAGTGGTTCGTTATGAAATGTTATATTTCCAACATGAATATTTCTAAAATATTTCGTTTTACTAATCAATCTACGAGGATCGACTTTCTTAACACAAAACCATTGTGTTGTTTTTGCTCGTCGGTCTTTTACTCCGGCGTAAGTTAAAAGGGACGATTTCATCTTTAAACAGTCACTAATTTTGAATGTGGCTTCAAGTGTATCTACTATTTCTTTGTAAACAATAAAATAGACATATTCGCCTTTATTTTTAGGCCACTTTAATTGTGAGCCCCTTCGGTCCGTTCCTTTTGTAAATTTTTTAAATTCGATGAACTTTTTATCATCTACTGTTTTAGTACTAGCGACAATCTTTTGACCAAATACCTTCTTAACGGCTTCGTGTATTTTAGTGCGATCATCTTTATCAACAGCTGTGACATCAATTTCGACAATATTTTCTTCGGATGAATTTACGATTTCATTTAATTTATCCCACGTTTCTTGGGATATTAGATTGGTAGTGGACTCTATTGGATCGTCATCATTAGTTGCATCAAATTCAAAATCACTCGGTGCAGTCAGATCTGTCAATTTGGCAATTTCACCATTTTTATTTATTTCGTTGACGTGAAAATCTGAATAACGTGCTTTAATAATACCCGAAAATCCCGGCAAATCAGTAAGATATTCCGTAATACCTACTTCGTTTTCAGATAATCTTTCTTGCGACACGAACTGATTATATTTATCGTGTTTGATAAAGCTGCTATTCGGTGATGAATTAAATCTTCTATTTTGAGAAAATGAATTTCCATGTTTACCTCTATTGTTAAATCGCCGGTATCCCCCTCGTGATGACATACTGAATACCTGTTTAACACGTTATTTGTATGTATTATAAACTTTAACAAATAATTTAACTTACTGTCTAAAGATATTTGCAGCGAGGTACGATGTTGAAATTTGAGGTTAAACTTTTCATTTAACACCGATTAGTTTTTGTTACGTAGAGAGAAGCTGTACAATGTTTTTAATCTACTACGCAAACGATCTACTAATATCATTTGAACTAATAGTATACGATTCGTACAAAATTCTTCAGTGGCGAGCTTAGACAATAATTTATGAGAAGACATTTCTTTTTTACTGTGATTTGTATCCATGTTAGTTTTAGTGCTTGGAAAATTAATTTTTTTTAAATTATTATTATAGAATAGCAATCAGAATACATATTCTATAAGCTAATAATAATAGCGAGTTGGCATGATGAGACTTCATCCATCGACGAATTCTCAGGTAGGACTTCACATCAAGTCAATTGACCAGTTTCTTTCGAGTCTTCTCTTATTAGTAGGGGTTCAAGGAGGGGGTTTTCATGGTTTTCGAGTCTTGTATGGTGAGTATTAATCTTTTGTTGGATGACATCTTTGACAAATTTTATTTTAAGATCATTATATTGTAACGTTTTTACGACGTTTATTTAACATATTAAACTCGGTTCGTGGTGCAAATTAATTTATTAAACAAACTTAAAGTACGAAATAATTATAAAGAACAACAATTAAACACTAACGTAAAACTAAACGGAACACTAATATTAAAACCGAACACTAAAGTAATTTATCCGTAACAGTTACTATTTATTTAGACGTAGGTATTTATTTATACGTAGGCCGCGCTTATCTGTTCAAGACTGAAGACTCGTAGGCCAGCGCGCCTTAAATATAGACAGGCTTTCATTCTCGCGCGTTCCACGTTAGTCTAGAATAGAATTATCGAGAGCAGCCGACTCATAGGTGCGAAATGATTCACGGAACACCTGACACCTGCCACTCGTTACAATATATTGTTTCGTTGGAGACGAACCATGGGGCGTTTAGAATTGCCCTCAAGAGTTTTGATTAACATCTTTGGATTATGGATACATTAGTTTTGCTGGTGCAACCCCAGAGTTCTATACCGTAACTCCAAATAGGTATAATTATATTGTTTTATAAATTAAAAAAATTTGTTTTCCAAAGCTAATTTTGATCTTCTGTCGATTAACCAGTGCAATTGTTTGGCAGTTAGGTCTATTTGTTTTCTTTTCTTTATTATATCATTTTTCTATGTTAATTTGCTATCCATGTTCATTCTTAACTATTTTACTTCATTTTTTTTAGGAATTAGGTACTACGTTGTTGATATGTATTTCGGGTGTTGGGGATTTCCGTAGTGTAAACGTGACATGACTGGATTTGGTTTCGTTTATCTTGCTTCGCCATTTTTTAAACCAGTTGTGTTTTTGTGTAAGGTATTAACGTGTTCTTGTAGATCCAACACTGCTCTTTCAGGATTAGAATTTACCGATAAAATGGCTGTGTCATCAGCAAATGTTTAGAGTGTTGTGTTTCTGGAGGTTGGTAGGTCCGATGTACGAGGTAGAGTCAAAAATAAACCCAACTTTTATGAAGAATTGCATGTACAGAACCATGAGAGATTCCCAACATGTTAACCAGGTCATCTATCGTTTGCCGGCGGTTCGTCTGATCTCTTCCCTTACTCCAGGGGTTCCCAAAGTTTTGCCTAAGTGGGCCAAATTGTAAATTCCGAAATATTTGGCGGGCCAAAAAAAGTGTTACGGAAAAATATGTTTAAATCGATAAAAAGTTAGACCCAAGGGAAAGATTTATACTAATTTTATAACATAATTGTTCGAGTGCTGGAAGGTACGAAGGTAGTCATAAATAAGTAAACACTTTATTTATATTAGTATATTAAGTATAACGTACACAATAAAATATAATTATTATGTTACAACGTTTTGGCGCGTACAGTACTTACTGAGTTATCTGACATTAGTTACATTACTACAGGAAGTAACAGCATTACCAACTTATATTTAACACTCCCACTTAATGAATTTTTAAATCTAACATTCATTACTATTTACTAATACAGACCCATTTCTTTAGTACAAAAATTTTGTTTTTGAGTTGTGACTGCTTTAGTTAAGGTATCAGCCACCATTTTCTCCGTAGCTAGATGCTGGATCGCAATTGTTCCATCTTCAACGCAGTCTCTGACGTAGTGATGTCGAACATCTATGTGTTTCGTTCGAGCTCTATAACCATCCGAGCTGGCTAGATTTATTGTGCTCTGATTGTCACATTTTATAACTAAGTTCGATTTGATTGATTGGTCGAATTCTTGCCTAAATTGTTTCAACCAAATAGCTTCTTGTGTAGCAAAAGCTAACGCCATATATTCCGCCTCTGTGGTGGATAATGCGACGGTAGGTTGACGTTTTGAGGCCCACGATATGGCACCCCCTGATAGTTTAAAGACATATCCTGTGCAGGATCTTCGTTTATCAACATCCGAGGCCCAATCTGCATCGGAATAACCAGTTAATTCTTCATTACTTCTGTAATGTAGTTTCAGTTCACTGGTACCCTTTAAATATCGACAGATTCTTTTCACAGCTGTCCAATGTGCTTCACCATGATCATTGTTAAATCTGCTTAGGTCATTCACAGCAAATGCTATGTCAGGCCTTGTGCCTTGGGATAAGTAGAGCAGGCTTCCGACTAATTCCTGGTAAGGTACTTTGCCAAGTAAATTATTATTCTTCGCCATGTCATTTGATAGTTTTTGGTTTAAATCACTTGGTGTGTTTACGGGTTTGCAATTTGACATGCCAAATTTTGTCAATACTTCATTCAAATATTTAGTTTGGTCTATTGCTATCCCTTCTACTTCGTAAGTGATATTGAAGCCAACTACACTTCTGGCTTTGCCCAAATCTTTCATGTGGAACGTACTGTTTAATTTTTTCTTTAAATCGTTTCGTGTATTTTTATCTTTCCATATTATTAGTAAATCATCTACGTAGATCGCGACTAGTAAGTCTAAATTTTCATTATGAAATACACAAGGATCTACCTTTGATTTCTTTAACCCATATGTCTTTAGCATGCTTTCTAATTTTAGATTCCATTGTCTACCGCTTTGTTTCAATCCATAAATGGCCTTGTTCAACTTACACACTTTGCTGGTTCCATCATTATGCATTTCAGGCTGCTGCATATAAATCTCTTCGTTTAATTCGCCTTGTAGGAACGCAGTTACAGCGTCCATTTGGTCGATTTTTAAATTATGTTTAACAGCTAGAGCTATTAAATACCTTATCGATGTGTATCGCACAACTGGGGAATATGTTTCATTGTAATCGATCCCTTGTTTTTGCGAGCATCCTTTGGCTACCAGTCTGGCTTTGTGTTGAACTGTTTTACCATCTTGATTAGTTTTAGTCTTAAAAACCCATTTACATTTAATTGGTTTTCGGCCTTCCGGAAGATCTACTAAAGTCCATGTTTGGTTATCATGTAGGGATTTCAATTCCTTTTCGATTGCTGCTTCCCATTCTTTTCTATCATGCCTTGACAAGACTTCATCGATTGTTGATGGATCGCCTTCTACTGTTTCATCTACTGATGTTGAGTACAAAAAGCCGTCCAATCTTTTTGGTTTAGTGGCACGAGAAGATCTTCTTACACCTTGAGTTGCATCTACAACCTCTTCTTCTGGGATGTAAGTTTCATCGCTTGGATCTTCAAAGACTTCTTCAGATGATATGGAATTTTCTTCGCTTTCTTCATCTGATTCTCCTTTTTTACCGAGCTTTTCTTGGCTTTCTCCCACTGAATCGATACTCTGGTCATCGATTTTTATTACTGATTCAGTCTGAGGTTCTGTTTCTATGAAAACTACATCTCGACTTATTTCTATCTTCTTCGTAATAGGATCTATACAGCGATATCCTTTCGTTTCTTCACTATAACCAACAAAAAGCATTTTTGTTGATTTTTTATCCCATTTTAATCTTCTTGGTTTTGGGATGTGGACCATAACTCTTGAACCAAAAATTCTCATATGATTAATATTGATTTTTCTTCCAGACCATACGCCTTCTGGTGTTTCATTCGTTATGCTACTTATAGATCGGTTGATGATGTAGACTGCAGTGTTGACTGCTTCTGCCCAATAAATTTTTTCTAGATTTGCGTCGAGCAGCATACATTTTGCTCGTTCAACGATCGTTCGGTTGGCGCGTTCGGCGACGCCGTTTTGTTGAGGAGTATAAACTGTCGACTTTTGATGGATAATGCCAGATTTCTTGCAGAAACTTTCGAACTCTTGGTTGCAATATTCCTTCCCGTTGTCGGTACGGATTGCCTTGATTTTTCTTTCCGCCTGGTTTTCCACCATCTGTTTGAACTCTTTGAATTTGCCTAGGACTTCATCTTTGGACCTTAAAAAATACACAAATATCTTACGTGAATGATCATCAATAAGGCTTAAAAAATATTTAGCGTTTCCTATTGATGTATTCTCCATTGGACCGCATAGATCGGAATGGATTAGGTCGAGTACACCATCGGCCCTTGAATTGGATTGCTTGAACGGGAGTCGAGCTTGCTTTCCCTCCAAACAGACTTCGCATTTGACATTGTTTGCTTCACCCTGGAGATACATGCCCTCCACTACTCCTTTGCTCATCTTCTGGAGATCAGCATAGTTGATGTGCCCCAGGCGCCGATGCCATTTATTAATGTCATTTTGATTATTTGCCAACATGCAAACAGCTGACTTATTTTCAAGTTTATAAACACCCGAGTTTGAGTTAACATGTGCTAAGAGTTTATCGTCTTTACTGTATATTGAGCACCCATTTTTATCAAATATCACGGTATTATCGTTTTTAACCATTTGCGCGACCGATAGTAAATTAGCACTAAGTTCAGGTACTAGTAACACTTGATTTACATCGATTTCATTATTATTTACGCACAATGAAGTTCCTCCGATACCTGTTACTTTTAATTTAGCTTTATTAGCTGCCGTAATTTCTTTAATTGCACTACATTTAATATTAGACAACCAATCTGACATGGGTGTCATGTGGTGTGTTGCACCACTATCTATATACCACTCATTATTTTTGTTTTCATTTTCACCCGAGAGGTATACCGACGTAAATGCACTTTTAGCTTCATTTTTGTCCGGTTTTTCATTTTTATCGTTATGTTTTCTTTTATTACGACAATCGGCAGATTTATGATTCTTTTTACCACAATTATAACATTTTAAAATCTTCTTATTATGTTTAAAGTTAGATTTATTCGTGCTTGAATTTGCACTAAATAACGCATTGTTTGAATTATCATTTGCATTGTTATAATTACTTTCTAACAATTTAGATTTTACAGAATCACCTGTGAGTTTAGCATTACTGCTTTCTATGCCCATAATGAATGGTTTAAATTCGTCTGTTAGACCTGCAAGTAAAATTGCACCGATCCATTCTTCTGTAACATTAAATCCGACACCTTTGAGTTTATTAGCAGTTCCGATTATTTGATTTACGTAATCTTGCATATTATCACAGTTTTCTAACCGCACTGTAATTAATTTTCTCAATAGTCCAATTTGCCGGGTTAAACCTTTGTCGTCAAATAAATTAGCTAACGCATTCCAAATCTCGGAAGCTGTTGTTAATTCCTGAATATGAACATACAACGACTCACTTATTGAAAGAACAATTCGCGCTTTGGCCTTTTTTAACTTTGCTTCGTCCTTTTCAGTACAAGGTGAAAGTATGCATCCATCTAAATCATGGTACTCTAGTAAGTTTTTCATCGCGAATTTCCAGGTGTAATAATTTTCACTACCTTTTAATTTTTCTGGTAAAATTTGTTCGCTACTGCCCATTTTTAAACGTTATTTGCGATTTAATTAGCAACAAATGCTTAATTCGTGAACAACGAATGTATCACACACTTTTCGCAATAACTAATTACTTTTTACGGATCACGCCACGTTTTTTTACATAACCTTACTTATTATGACTTTACCTTCTACTGGGTTCTAGCTTCTGGGCTCCATAACCTGTTCGAGTGCTGGAAGGTACGAAGGTAGTCATAAATAAGTAAACACTTTATTTATATTAGTATATTAAGTATAACGTACACAATAAAATATAATTATTATGTTACAACGTTTTGGCGCGTTCGGCGACGCCGTTTTGTTGAGGAGTATAAACTGTCGACTTTTGATGGATAATGCCAGATTTCTTGCAGAAACTTTCGAACTCTTGGTTGCAATATTCCGGTTATGGGCCCAGCACGCTTCCACTTATATTTAACAATAATCGGTCTTTATTTACGACAATAATTACTTTTTATTACAAACTGTTTATTAACACATTTCAAAAATAATTAAACAAAAATAACTAAACAAAAATAACTAAATAATTTCAAATATAAAAAGAAATAGATATTTGTACAACTAGTAATGAAAGCAATACTTTTTTTCATGAGTTTGAAGTTTGATGCACGACGGCGAAGCCGGAGTGCATCAATCAAACGAGTGAAAAAAAGATGCTTTCATACGAGTTGTACACAATATTTTTTTGCATTTTGACATCTTAAATCCCTCAAAATAGGATAAAAATGATTTGAGAATTTACAGTTGTCAAACTGACAATTTACAATATTTTATTTAAAGCATACTTACTTAATAGTCCAGTCGGTAAAGTAAAAAATTTGTCAAAAGTTAGGAAAAAATCTTATCTAAGATTTTTCTTCGGGAATCGTTAGTGGGGATATTAGGGATGAAAAAATCAGAAAAATCAGTTCCAAGGGTATGGAGCAACCCCCCCAAAAAACCACCCCTTAGGTAAAAAGAACGGTTTTTCGCCTATAACTCGTTCGGTTTCAAAGATATTAAAAAAGTACCTCAGATAAAAAAAATAGTTTATACAATTTTCCACAAAAAAGGTCTCTTGCGATTTTTGCTCACATGCCATATTTTTTGAGATATTGAAAATTTAAAAAGCTTAAAATAATCGGTTTTGCAGAGATTGCATGATTGAGGCATCATACCAACGTCAATTGAATTTTTCTTGAAGGAATTGAAGGTAATCAATGAAATAAAAATAATGTTTTACTATTTACGAATATGGTATTATTATTATAATCTTTCTTATCATTACAATTATTATTAACATATTATTACTATTTACATATACATACTAATTTTACAAAATTAATCTACTTCATTCTCTTCTTCGTTATGTATAATGTCATCATAATCTGATTCTTCTGGTTCAACTGGTATTTGATTATTACATGAATTACTTCTGCAAGATCCACAAGCATCATTACAAAATATGCCAGCTTTTTTGCAAGAGCAAGCATTTCCGCATCCTTTTTTGCAGTTACAGAAAATCATTTTTAAAATTTCATCTGGTGCTGCTGGTCGTGTCATCATAATTGGTGTTAAAATATTATCTTTTTTCCAACCCCACTGTTCAGGAATTAAATCATTCGACAACCATTTTTGAACTTGGAGGTATACTCTTGAGCAATGTTGTATCGCTGCATCATTGGTGGGAGGAAGAGACCCAAGATTTACTGCTTTTTGTTTTACGACGTTCTTCATAAAAATTACGTGTCTCAACTCATTGAGACATTTAATTTTCTTCTGTGCTTTATACACTTGTAAAATACAAGAAATGCCATTTTCTAATATCGATATAGCTGATTGATCTTTCTGCATGAATACTTCTACTGCATTTTCACTTCAGTTCCTGCATTTTCAAATGACCTAAATATTGAATTTTTTCCTTTCAAATAAAAGCACGATGTCGTATCACATCCAGATAATGCATGTAGAAACAAGACATTCTTCTTACAAAATGGCATATGATCCAAGCTTTTTGAGGAATAAACTGTTCGTGCTATCTTGTTTCTTCCCATTTTGAGGAGGAAAATTTCTCTTTCTGATGGAGCCAATGCAGTCAATATAACTAGCACGTCGATATCTTCACATACTATCACTGGTACTTTTTCCTGAACATTGTAATGAGATAGGTTATGGGCACCCTGTATATAATATATAATATATAATAATAAAAAAGCAGAAGAACTTCCTTCGCAACTGAATTTTTAACCAACGTTATACGTTTTTATTAATGGGACTCCAATAGTACGGTACAGTGTATTATACTATATAACCGGCGCGTCACTTCGGTCATCAAACTGGTCCTCTTTCAATAGCTTTTAACTCCACCCAGATACATATAATATAATTTTTAATAGTATGACCGTATACTATATATACTTGCCTTGATTTCTGGACCGCGTAGATTTAAAAATTTTATAAACTGAGGACACTACAACAATTTTTAAAAAAATCGAAAAAAATGGCCCATCTGCAGTTTTTTTATGTTTTTTTTTTTTTTTATGAAATTTATTGACATATAAATGACTGGGAATAATTGTCGTAGTGTATATGAATACAAAGAAATTGTTTTTTGTATATATTCATAATATTTCCGACTTATTTTCTTTGCTTTAATAAAATAATAAAAAATTGGTCAAAATGTTGCAAATCAAAAATGCTGGGAAAATTACAAAAAGCAAATTTTACTGTTCTATTCTTTTGGAGACTTGAAGTGATCCCTTAAACTAAAAGATAATCCATTTATAATTTATATTGAAATCAATTACTGCCATTGGGACAGCAACTAGCCAAAATCGCAAAAACCATCAAAAAATTATACTGTATTGTTATGTTATCAATGTAGAAATTATTTTCAGTCAATGTAAATATCAAAAACATGTTCGAGTGAGTCTCCCCTTCAAAACACATTTTGATTTTTGGTTCTATGTTTAATGGTTCCTGAGTAATTCAGTTTTTTTGTAAGACGGCGAGCGAGAATTTTTGAAAAAGCGAAATTTCGCGCCAAGGAAATTTGGCAAATTTTAAGCTTTTTAAATTTTCAATATCTCAAAAAATATGGCATGTGAGAAAAAATCGCAAGAGACCTTTTTTGTGGCAAATTGTATAAACTATTTTTTTTATCTGAGGTACTTTTTTAATATCTTTGAAACCGAACGAGTTATAGGCGAAAAACCGTTCTTTTTACCTAAGGGGTGGTTTTTGGGGGGGTTGCTCCATACCCTTGGAACTGATTTTTCTGATTTTTTCATCCCTAATATCCCCACTAACGATTCCCGAAGAAAAATCTCAGATAAGATTTTTTCCTAACTAAATATCTTTTTTTACTGGACTATAATGCAAAATGTAAAATTATATAGTTAAAAAAAGTGTTGCTTTCTTTATGATTTTTTAATAAAAAAAGTCCACTTTTTTTGTCAAAATGCAAAAAAATAATAATAAATTCATCAATCTGAAGTGTGTGACTTGTGCAGTTTTTATTTTCTTTTAATAATAGGGCGGCCGTTAAGACAATAAAATATATTCAATCTATACCGGGTGTTTGACTTAAGGGGCGAACATAGGAAAATAGCATGGGAAATCGTATATATGCAGATACCTGCTCCCCGTTTGAGTTGATAGAATTGATAGTGGTATCAATCGAAAGATAAAAAATGCGCTTAATTTGATACTACTTTACTTGAATTTGTTGCTTGTTTAAGAAATAAATAGCTTAAAAACTGCAATAAATAATTTGCATTTTATTCACAAAAAGCAGAACAGCAATGATCAAATTTGAAGTTTCTTTATGCCAAATAAATTTTATTTTCTGTCAGTTATCAATTCACGTATCTACCTAATTACTTTGAATAGTAATGTTGAATATTTTAATGAGAGGGTATTTATTGTCAAAACATTTTATACTGGCGTCAGTTTTCGCACAGTTCGTGATTTAGAAAACTTAAAATTATCATGGCTGGTCTGCTTTCTTTGGATAAAATGCAAATTATTTATTGTAGTTTTTAAGCCATTTCTTTCTTAAACAAGCAACAAATCCAAGTAAAGTAGTATCAAATTAAGCGTATTTTTTTCTCTTTCGATTGATACCACTAACAATCCTATCAACTCAAACGGGGAGCAGGAATCTGCAAATATACAATTTTCCATGCTATTTCCTATTTCCCTATGTTCGCCCCTTAAGTCAAACACACGGTATAATAACAAGATACATATATTACATATAAAATTTAGTATTTTTTTAACTGAACAATTTTTAATTATAATATGATAACATTTATTTATTTTCTTGTAAAAATGTAAATTGCAAATTATCTGTATGAATTCAAGATCGCCGATGATCTGACATAGCGGGCCGCATTTCTAGGGTTTGCGGGCCGCATTTGACCCGCGGGCCGCACTTTGGGAACCCCTGCCTTACTCGATTGACCATTTTTTGTGCATTTCTCGCGGTAGCGGGTCTGCCTGTATGGGGATTATCATCCGTTGATTCACGTTCTTCTTTGAAGCGCTTGTACCACTCAAAGTCTCAGTCAATGTTTTACCGAGTTTCGTACAAAATTTAATGTTTACACGCTGCTCGCGATACGACATGTCCGCGATCCGACAGCGTGCACTAACAGTATTCTATTAAATGTAGTGTTATTTTTAATTTGTGACAGACAAACCAGATGTCGCTTGCTAGATTTTTTTCGACATGTCTACCCAACATTGCGTATGCAAGCGCATTTTATAGCTGTCGTATTTAATGCGCAGGCCGCAAAGTTCGGTTTATTTTTGACTCTACCTCGTATAAAGAACATACAGCAGTGGGCCAAGGACACTGCCCTGGGGCACTTCTGCTTTTATTGGATGGGAATTCAGATTTTTCTTTTCCCACTTTTATTTGGAATTGACGGTCGCTGAGGTAGGATTTATGTATGTTAAAGTAAGAGGGAAGGATTTGTTTGATTTTAAATAGTAAACCGGTATACCAGATGCGATCGAATGCTCGGCTTACATCCAAAAATACCGCTGTACAGTAACATTTGTCCTCTAACGCCTTGTTGATTATATCTGTTATAGTCGATGTATCTGCTGAATAGTAGAATGACCTTGACGAAATCCAAATTGGTGGTGGGGAATTATTTCTTCTGGGATGTCAATATGAATTCTGTGAAGCATAAATTTCTCAAAGACTAGAGATTACTGATATAAGACTTATTGATCGATAGGAATTAACATCTGAGGGATCTTACCCTTACCCTGGTTATTTGGGATAATTTTAATTGCTTTGGCCAGTATTGCAGTCTTATTATTCAATTAAATATATATGTTAATAACACTATTGCTTTTCGAGGTAGTTCTTTTAGCATCTTAGGCGTTACTTTATCAGCTTCCGGAGCTTTTTGGAGCCCCAAGAATTTGATCTCTTCTTTAATTTCTCTCGGAGTAGTAAGCGTTAGTTGTTGCTGAGTTTCTATTGGTCTTTCTAGGTTTTGTTCCAATTCGTTATCTGTTCCATCATTATGGGGAGTAAAAGTATTAGAAAGATGTAGGTAATGCAAAGAGCTCAGATATATAGGAAAGTAAGTATGCAAAATATGAGGACCGCATTTTTCCAACAAATATGAGTTTTGGATTTTCAAATTGTTTGGATGTTGCCAGGTATTTTAATGGTACAACATTTTTTTACATTGTAACTCCTCAGTTAGGTACTAAGGAAGACAGTATACCAGGAGTTGTAAAGTGTTGTAGTTGTAATGTTAATTTTTAGGGATGATAGATTGGAAAAATAAGTTATTAATTAAACCAATAAAATGAAGTAAAAAAATATTTATTGTTGATAAAAAAATTGATGTAAATAGTAATTTAGTCATAAGATTACACATTTTTGCAATCATTATTAACACATTTGCATAAAGAAATACAATTTAAACCAGATTTTTTACAATTGCAAGACATTGTGTGACAATCAGAATTACATTTGCAAGGATTAATTAGAGATTCCGGCATAGGTTGGTGTCTTTGTCATTTGCTTAGGGTACAAGTTCGATTCTCCTAATTCATAGCCAAATTGAACAAAATCAATAGGCTCAATTAGCGGTTCTGACGAATTTTTTCACAAATTTTGTAATTTCGAAACACGACCTCTCTTATGACTTTTTCTTAGTCGCTGATGCTTCTAGCAACAGCGTACGCATCTACACAGTGGAGTACCGGATAATAGGGCAAGGGGAAAGAAAGGGACCAAAACAGCTGCCGGCAACATGTAGTTTTATGTTCCTTAGGGTCTCAGGTATACGTTACGTATTAGCATGTATTAGTCAACATTTCTCGGTCCTCAAATTTTGCATACTCAAATACCTTCAGCGCCTGCTCTATAATATAATTATGAAGCTCCTTGGCGCAGTGGCAAGAGCGTTGGGTTCCTAGTTAGGAGTCTTGGGTTCGAATCTTATGCAGTGGTAAGGATTCTTAAAAATAATTACCAACTGTAAGGGGTCGGTACTTGAGCGAATGAAGCCATTTAATCGATTAATGATTCTGTCTGCGGATCGACACATACACTATACACTTAATACATGGTCACAAACTATGAAGAAGGCAACGGGAAAAATCACTGCAGAGAACACATTTTCCTAGTATAAGGATCGCGGTCGTGGCTCAGTTGGTTTAGCGTGCGGCTGACCACTGAGATGGCCCGGGTTCGATTCTCAGGGTCAAACATACACCGAAAACACCCGACCGCTTTCCTCAGAAGGCAATGGCAAGCCACCGAGATATTTCTGCCTAGTAAGTCCTCTCTCCGTGGTTCGGAGCCCACGTTAAGCTGTAGGTCCCTATATCTGTAGGTTACTTAACACGCACACCACAGGCATGTGGAGAGAAGATCGGTAACGCCCTATAACGGGCACGCCACTTCTAAAAGAAGGGTAATATAATAAAGTTCACGACGCCAAGCCGTTTAAAAATGTGGCTTTGACCGCCTTGCCAACGTCCTTAAAAAGGATAAGGCACAGAAAAAAGAATGTAATGATGTTTATTCTTATAGATATTTTGAAGCAAACCAATAAATAAATAGGAATTTTAATGGTTTATTTTTGTCTTCACCCTGTTGAGGACGAATTTGACATAGGCTAGTTGCATCAATAAGGGAACAGGGAACAGCCATCAATGAAGGAACAATCATGCTTATTTTTCACAATGAAGATAGCGGCACTAACGCCTCTCGAGGGAGTTGGGTCTGCCACATGGAGGATTAAGGCCCCTTAAAGTCACTTTTGTACCCGGTTGTCCCACATTCTATGCGTATCACTGTGTTTCGGTTCCTAATTATTTTTAGTGACTTGGGTTTGACCCTGAGACTGTCCGCGTTGTAGTCGAATGTCTTAACCACTCAACGACTCCGGCGATTTAAGTTCATGTAATAGACTAAAAAATAATCTTAGAGATCTTATTTTTTCTCTATGTAAGAACACGACCAGGCCAAAGTATAAAAAACCTTTATACTGTGACCAGGCTATATTAAATGTAAACATTACTGTTTTTCCATTTAGTCTGGCCTCAATCGGACACAACCCTGGTATCATCTGTAGCAAATTTTGACAATTTTAATATAGTCTGGCATTGAAAAATGAAACTCCATTTTTAATCAATACAGATGATTTGAAAATGCGTCGCCTGCGTTGATTCAAAACGGGGTTTATAAACTCCGTTTTTAATCAACGCAGGCGACGTGAAAATGTTATACAATTAACAAAATTTATAACAGTTATTCCCGATTGAGACCAAAGAATATTAACAGTGTTAACGAGACCATATACAGGGTGACATTGAAAAAACTACAATGCATAGTACCACGCGATGGAGGACCATAAAATAATAAAAAAAGTTCTTATACGCTAATGTCCGATCGCCTCTTTTTTTCAAGATACTAGCCAGCTACAGGAAAGCGTTTCAACGCGTTAAAAATATGATAATATTCTAATAATACGCGAAACTAAAATACACAAAATAGCCACCTGCAAGGGCATAGTGTGCACCAATTTTGGTTCAATTGTGTCTTCACAAACGGAAGAAATTAAAAAAAAATTTAAATTTTCTAACAAACTTTTAACATCCTGTATCTTAAAAAAAAGGACGATCGGACATTAGCGTATAAGAACTTTTTTTTATTATTTTATGGTCCTCTATCGCGTGGTACTATGCATTGTAGTTTTTTCAATGTCACCCTGTATATTGTAATGTTACATATTTCATGAATTTATTTTAACTAGGATGAAATTTTAAAAATGATATGAGATGAGTTATAAAATAATTAAATTGTATACAGATTTTAAAATTTAATATAAAAAATGTAAAAAAATAAATAAGTTAGATAGGTAGAAATATTTAAAATTGAATTATGTACATTATTTATAAAATGTTAAAATGTAATATAAAATTAGCTAGAAGGATCTGATTTAATCATAATAACTGTATTTGAAAATCAAGTAAACGAAAATGGATAAATTAACCAGGACAACGAGAATTTTTATAAAATATTAACAGATGAAAAATTCTGAAAAACAGATATGTATTTCAAATTGTGTAAAAGAAAAGTTTTGAATATAAAATTAATTAAAGCAAAATTATTTAAATGAAATTAATTATGGAAGATATTAAAGCCTATTAATGGTGAAAATATAAAATAATTATCATTTAATAGTTACTTATGTAATAAGTGTGTAAAGTTAAGTTTTATGGCATGAGTTCGGAAGTTTCGTGACTAGGCAAAGCCAAGTCGCGAAAAAACCCGAACGAATGCCATAAAACTTATTTACACAAGCGTTGCATACAATATTTTTTGCACGGACGCAGTATAAATTCAAATAATAGATTATACCCAAATTTCAAAATTTTGTTGCAGTTTTAACCTGTTCTAGTATATCCGGGGGAGTACAACTAATTTCTTTTTCGGAATTATTAATTTCGTTTTCCATATTGTAGTAATTCATTTTAATAAATTCATTTCAATAAACTGAAAACACTTTTTATATTTTACTATTTCGTACAACATTCGTACGTAGGTATTTAATGTGACAAGTAAACAATTAAAAAAAAACATTTGCCAGCTACGTGACATCAGATTGGCTGCGACCGAACACGCACATCATGAAAGTTCATTATGCGTTCGATACCATCTTTATGCGTTAGTTACGGCAACCGTTTTATAAACATCAACTTTTGCAATTGTTTAGAATTTATAAAACGTCAATTTTAGAGGCGTCTGGGCAAAAAATATTTTAAGTAATTAAAATATTTGAATATTGAAAAATATAAAAGAAGATTAGAAGTTTAATTGGAAGTATTTGGAATGTGATACACATTTCACCCAATTGGAAGAAGTCTGAAAGTGATGCTTGAATTGAAAAGTGAGAACATTAAATAAGAACTTAACAAACGTGAGTGATTTTTAGTAACATTAAATTAGATTCTAATTAGTTAGGGAATAGTAGGAAATTTATGTGTGCAAAATTTATATTTAACAAACTGTTAATAAATCTGTATTACACTTTATAATAATGACTTTATTGATAAAAATTAACTGAATTTAATAAAAAACTTAAATAAATCTCAAATTAAGAACCTCATCAACGCCTAAGACATAAGTACTGAGTTAGCCGGAGTTTAAATTAAAAAGTAAAAGTAAGAAAGATTCTGTCAGGGTAAGTATTTTTTTTAAAATTGTAATTAACTTGAAAGCTAAAAGAAGAAACCATCATAGCAATTATTAGCATAACAAAGTGGTACGTAGTCATAGCATTAATTGACGGCCCAACGTGAGGTTTTACATAGCAACATATTCAGCTTTAACAGACCATTGAGGCCCATAGCTTGTCGAGGAGGACACACTGAACCGTAGTAAGTTGAGCCCGGTTCGATTCACCTGTCCGAGTTCTGACCATGGGCACCGATGCTTCACTTTGCAGAGCCATGCGCCATACCAATACTCACTTCCGTACCGCGTCCCCTCTCATTACCTACTAAATAAAAATTAAATGGGAAGGCCTTTATGTTTTAACAGTTAATATGTCCTGAAGAGAGGATATTTCAAAGCGCAAATAGACAAGGAAGAATTTTTAAGGGATATAAGTGGAAAACACACAGCGCATGAATCTACGAATGATGGATATCAGAGCATATTTTAAGGAGTTTTCACTGGGCGGCACTAGAACTCGAGAATCCCCCCCCCCCGCGTCGGAGTGCACCCTGAACCGAGTACAATAGTTTCTTATACAGGGTTATTATAAATGATTGTAGTCGAAGTAGGCCAAAAATCTAAATGTAAAATTTCTTGTTTCTGCTCCACACAAATAATGATTCAAATTATATTGGATATGCACTGTTCTACACACAAGTGATAAATTGGTTGCATAACGAGTCAATATTTATGTAAAAGAGTTAAAATCACTTTTAAGTGAAACAAAAATTTTCTTACCATAATTTACACTTAAAGAATGATCGATACAAACCCGAGACATATCTACACTAGACTCTGATTAATGAACTCATTGTTAATGCATAGTTAATAATGTATTCTTATTACTAAAAAAACACACACAAAGATAATCCAAAACTTATTTAATAATGATTATTTATGTTTATTTACAATAGATGTTGAAAGTGCGCTCCATTTTGCTGTAAACATAGCGCCACTGTCCGAATATGAGTAATTAAAGATTCCTCTTCAATATCTATGCCTGGAAACGTAACGAGATATTATGCATTTTTGCATTCTTGAACCGAATGTATCCATTGCCCGTCTTCATTTAATACACTGTTTCGATAGTAAGATTTAATAATAAAGGTGTTCTGTTCTAAAGAGTACACCATCATATAAATTTAAACCTAAAATATTGCTTTTTGTTTATTGAAATGTCTATGGCTGCCTTTAATTACGCTTACATATTAACACTCTGGAATCAGCAGTAGTCTTAATTAAGACTGATTTTATTCACGTAGACTTTTAAGGAAGGGCGCGAAATCAACAGGCAAACTAACACAGAATACAATAAATTATTCAAAAACCCAGTAAATGACATACGAGTGACAATTGACAGTTCACTTGGAAAATAAAAATCACTACAATAATCCCTGCACTATAATTATGTTTGTATAAAGCGGCAAAATTTCATTACCACGGGCACTGCCTGCTTCGCCTACAATCATTTATAATAACCCTGTACTTTGTGAAATCTTTTCAATCAGTCGGCACAACCACTTGCCACTAGGCGGCAGAAACGCGTCACTAGGCGGCACTAGTGCCGCCTACTTTATATGTTATTTTATGCACTGATGGATATAGAATGTGCGAATTAGCTGCAACGATGAACTTCCACAAAGTAACATGGAAACATCCAAGCAGTAATAACGAATCTCAAATCGACCATAGCTTAATGGCAAAAAGAAACATGAAAGAGGTAAACTATGCTACAACATACCGCGGTGTAAATGGGGATACAGATCATTTCCTGGTAGTAATGACGATGGAAGACAGAAAGGAGATAAATTGGCAAAAAACAAAACATGCAACAGGAAGAAAAAGGGGAGGGCAAAAGTTGCAAAACAAAGAGGGGCGTAAAAGATATGAGGAAAGAAGAGTAAAAGAAATTAAGAAACGCAACAAACGGAAATGGAGTATAAATGGCAGAGGGTTAAAAAAGCATAACAATAGCAGCAGAAGAAACGATAGGATACATGAAGGGCGAAACTATTATGTAGTTGGTAACTAAGCAATAAAAACACAAGAATGAACTAGTATGACATAAAAAAAAATTTTTGCACACATCTGTCACTTTTTTACACGCTTCTGTTAAAAGTTTAAAACAATGAAAGCGTATTGTACCTAACATGATTTTTAGTGAGATTGCAATTTGAAATGACGTTGACGTTTTTGTAATCTTTTTTAGCACAAATATGTGGTAGTCGAAAAAATTATGTATAAAACTCGTATCTAAGGCTTCTTCTTTTTTGCACTTGTGAGATTTAAAGAATTTTCTCACGCGTGCAAAAAAGTGGCACTTTAGCTACTCGTTGTATAAATAACTATTATAACATTCATCCGGATGCGACTATAACCAACATGGCTGAAGAGCCATATAATAATAGTTTAATAGTAATATCCTGCATGGACCAATCATAAAGCTCCTATCCAGTAAGAGAACATGCTATTTAGTTTTATGTTCATTTAATGCTTCACTTCTGTTCTTTCACTGGAAATAAAAGCTCTAACGTATTTATCTACATATTTTGTTGATTAAAAAAATGTTTTTTTGTTTGTTTTATTAGGCGAAGCCTAGCATTGCGGCTGCCAAGGATTTCAACGCGCGTTGACTACTGTGAAGATTGGCACTACCGAACCCAAGGGATTTTTACCCTTGGAAGAGACGTTGTATTGGTATGGGACCTACGGTTTTACCTCGTATCTGAAAAAGGGCATACTTTAAGATATTTCCTGTATTAAAAATCTCATCAACCTAGAACGGAAATTGAATCTGAGTTTTAGGTTTATAAGGTACTTATACTGTATTTACCGAGTCGAGTCAGTAAAATCTGCAACCCATATTGCATATTTCATCAGTGACTAGATCACTAACGTAACCTTGTAATAAAATTAGATCAAAGAACTATCCAGATCCACAGAGTCGAGTCAGTGGAAGTAAACAGAACCTTGTTTACGAGTTGAATTAACTGACGATTTGTGTAAAGCTGCATTTGTATTTAAACTTTTTTATTGCTATTTACCTCTAAAAGTCAAATCAAGCGCCACAAATAACATTCAGAGAATATTTAAATGTAATACATTATGACAGGAAAAAAGCAAACTAATGGTCACGTTGATTTATACTTTAGAAAAAATCATATTAAGAATCTATTTGTCTAGGAAATATGTGATGTGGGTTGCAGATTTTACTGACTCGACTCGGTAAATACGGTATAGGTACTTGCTAATTTTAACGCTGTCGAGACCGGCTAAATAAATTTTATTAATGAAATAAAAAAGTGTTAACAAATATGATTCTTATCTAATTTTCTACATTTTCAGTAATGGAACCCAAAGAACCTTAACCAGCGGTTTACCAATACGTAAGAATTGTGAACGAAGCTGTTTGTATGATACAACAAAATAATCTTAGTCTTATACACCTTCAAGGGACTTGGGTGTACCAAAATTCACGTTAGGCAAGAAAATTAGAGGGTTAGTTCCGATGGAAAGAAAAACGGGTTTATGCTTATGAATGCATGTATTAGTTATCTGTAACTTCTTATACCTTTCGGTGTCGAGGCTGCATGAGGCACCGCGTGCAATGTATAATCCGGACCGTCTCTGCTGGTTACGAAGTTGTTGCACCGTTTAATACCTACACACTGCACCATGTGTAGAGTTTAATGTTTAATGTGTATGTATGTGTAAGATTTTGTTACTCTACCTCTTAGGCCTATATTCGGAGGAGAGCGTTATTAATTATGTGCCTTACGACGAATGGTCACCAGGACTCGATATAGATCTCCAGACTGCAGAAAAATCCTGCCCATCAGGGGATTTAAACCAAGGACTAGCGCAACGCTAGCCTGATGCTCCACCACTGCGCCACCCTGGCTACGGGTCTAGATACAATACAATAAATAAAAATAAAGAAGAAAAGCTCTGCAATTGGAAGTGAAGCTGGGTTTCCCAGCGTATCATAATGAAGTTCTTAATATCGTCCAGAAAGTCATTTTAGAAACAAACTGGGAAAATCCACTTACTGATGGAAGACCACGGAAAATAGTTTCAGTTCTTTTCAAACCGATACGCTGAAATTAAAAAAAGCGCGAGCGTTATTAATAAGCAGTTCGTGGACGTTTCAGGTCTTCAGAGATTATTCAGATCTAGAAGAAGAGAAACATGAAGACGTAATGACTGATCCTGTCAGAATCTAGCACCATCGAAATAGGAGTCCAATTTTATCCCAAATGTGGAAAGGTGTTTGGTTCGAGGCAGTATAAGAATTTGTATGAAATATTTAGTGGACCTGAAAAGGAATCTTCGTCAGTTTTATGCAACTACTCGGCTTTAGTATTGTCTATAGCCAAATTTCACACATATTTTCCAACCATGTGATGTATTTATGTTTAACCGTTACAAGAAGCATTGAAGATAGGCATACCGCAGTACAACAACGAATTGATACTGTAAAAACTGGTTTTAAAATTTGTGGTTTGTTCCCTTTTGCCGAAAATAAAAATGGAAAGCTTAATATAGATGACTACACAGCCACATTAAAAATGTAATGCGCAGTTGAATATCTACATACTTCACCATTAGGGTGGATCGCTCTTATATGGTTTTTTTTTTTGAATTTCTTTTTCGGGGTGTGCGCGATAGATGCTCTGGTACCTATGGATAAAGCATGCAAAATATAATTATAAAATATGAAATAGAAGTACTGCCCCAAAGCCATTACATTTTTTGAAAATCGCTCTTGTATGGTTTTTTTTTAGAATTTCTTTTGCGGGGTGTGCTCGATAGATGCTCTGGTACCTATAGATAAAGCATGCAAAATATAATTATAAAATATGAAATAGAAGTACTGCCCCAAAGCCATTACATTTTTTGAAAATCGCTCTTGTATGGTTTTTTTTTAGAATTTCTTTTGCGGGGTGTGCTCGATAGATGCTCTGGTACCTATAGATAAAGCATGCAAAATATAATTATAAAATATGAAATAGAAGTACTGCCCCAAAGTCATTAAAAATTTTGAAAATCTATACAAAATGACATTCAAAGAAAATGTTTTTGTTTAAATTCCAACAATCAGTTACACGATTGATTAGAAGGATAAAAATACAAATAGTACAAGTATTGAATTATTAAATCATAGTGTAATACACGAATTTTTCTTACATTTCCCGCGTAAACTACTCCTGACCCCGCGCCTCAACCCCGCGCAGGCAAGTGTAATTTGCATCGTACTTAGTATTCGATTGAATTTCGGAGCGAGAGCACGCTTTGTTTTGATTTTCATTAGTTTTGTTTCTATTATTGTGAGTTTAATTGCAACAAAGGATCAATGAGTTTGCGCAGCAGTGACAAAAGCTGTCCCTTATTTGTATCTGGCAAAGAATTACCGAATAGTGTGTTACCAACATATGAAGACATGATGAAATATTTTATTTACATCTCGCAGACACTAGAAAAACAATATCAAGATTTGGTAAGAGATACTAGTGAAATTGTTGCTAGTGATATAGAACAAATCTGGAAAAGAGCATCCTTACCTACAGTAGAACATCGCACAATCTTTGCGCGAATAAAATCGTATCACAATAAATACCGTGCGATCTTAAAACCCTATCAAGGCAGAAAGAATACTGAGAGCTATAATAACAAATTGGAAAAATTCAAAATAGATAGCAAGACACTGTTTGATATTGCTACCTGCAAATGTAGTTCGTTTGAGACTTGTTCTTGTGAGAAAGCTCGGAAGATACCTATTAAAGAAAGAGATTTCTTGTTAGATCAGTGAGCTGAACGAAAAATGATGATTACTTCGTTAGATAGAAAGACTACACGGCAAAATGAGAGCAGTATTTCAAGAAAATTAAAACGAAAGCTCTATGAGGAAACCGCCCAAACATCCAAGTCTCATACATCCCTGTCGCATACTAATGTTTCATATTCTATTCCCTCAAAAGCGAACACCGCAGGAAGACCGCAAAGATATCCGAACTCCTACTTCCACTGTCACCCGTGTCACCGTGCCTTCAGAATATCAGTTTCCTGTTGTAGCCAGAACTTTGGATCGTTATGGCATTTCCGATCGAGCTGGGGCTGCCATCGTCTCTGCTACATTACAAGACATCGGTATAGTAACTGAAAACGACACATCTAATGTCATCGACCGTAACAAAATTCGTCGGGTTCGTACCAAGACCAGGAGCACCTTGACAGCTAATAATCATCATGGCTTTGATCAATGTATTAGCATTTCGTTTGACGGTCGAAAGGACAAAACGTTAATTAACGAGGACAATCGCAGAAAAGTTGTGATCGAACACATAAGTTTAGTAAAAGAACCTGGCTCACAATACATTGGCCACATTTCTCTGAAGTCGGGTGACGCTAAAACAATAGCCAATAAACTGTATGCATTTTTGGTTGCAAAAATCCACTCGTTTGAAGCATATCATGGCTATTGGATGTGACGGAACTGCGGTAAATACCGGTATCAGAGCAGGTGTTATCCGACTGCTCGAAGGTAAGATCCAACGTCCACTTCAATGGCTAGTATGTCAACTACATGCCAATGAGTTGCCCTTGCGACACCTTTTCGAACGTCTCGATGGGGCCACAACGGGCCCTAAAAGTTTTAATGGCCCTATAGGTAAGTCTCTCAACAACTGTGAATACCTTACTGTGATACAATGTCGTGCGATTGAATGCAGCTTACCGGATGTAAGAAAAGCTCGTGACGATCTTAGCACAGACCAGTTATACCTAGTGGAAATATGTCGAGTAATTAACGAAGGCCGTTGTGACGACAACTTGGCAAAACGAAATCCGGGTAAACTCTGCCACTCGCGATGGCTAACAACAGCCAATAGAATTCTCAGAAACTACATTTCAACTGAAAATCCGTCAGAAAACCTGTTGATATTGACTGAGTTTGTGCTGAAAGTTTACGCTCCGATGTGGTTTCAGATAAAAACGCAACCTTTGTGTGTTTACGGTGCACGACATCTTCACCAAACAATCAAGCTCTCACGTTATCTTCCAGATAATCTAAAGAAGGTGGTAGACCCTGTAATACAACGTAATGGTTTTTTTGGCCATAGTGAAAGCATTTTAATAGCTATGTTAGCAGATGAACGAAGTCACATAAAAGAGCTGGCTCTCAGACGTATCGTAAGAATTCGGGAAAGTTCCTCTGGTTTCTCGCCAATCCGATTATTCAAGTTGCCCACATTTAATTTCAACGCAAGAGATTACATCGACTTGATCGACTGGGAAAAAACATCAGAACCACCACTGACCAAACAAATAACAAACGAGACTATTTCCGAAGCCATCACAAATCTGGACAAAATCGAAACTGAAATTTTGTCCAATTTTCGTTTGATGCCTTGTCACACGCAAGCTACTGAAAGATGTGTCAAGTTGGTAACGGAATCATCCTCTGCTGTTTGTGGGCCAGAAAGACGCGAAGGCTGGATAAAAAATAAAATAGAATCCTGTCATATCATGCCGTTGTTCAATACGAAAAAAGATTACAAGACCGCGTGATTTCTTTCATTTTCGAGTTTGTTTTTTTTTTCTTTTTAGATGTGGTTTTTATGTGTTTTATATTTAGTTCTATTTCTTAGTCTTTTATGTCTTTGAAAAAAATTAAAATAAATTAGTATTGCAGTCTTGAAAACTTTTATTGATCATAGACCTAACCCTAGATTGAGCAGTTTTTTAAAAACTTCGGCAGCTTTGGGGCAGTACTTCCATTAAAAATATCAAAATACACCCATAGTACCTTTTTATCGTAGCTTACTAGAGCATCTTTCCCGCACCCCGCCATTAATAAAATCGAAAAAAAAGAAATTCGATCCACCCTATTCACCATGTGTATAGTGTAAGTGTGTGTACGTGTAGGAACCTGTTCCTCCAGCTTTTAGGCCTGTATTTGGAGTTATCCAATGACGAATGGTCACCAGGGCTTGATACTGACCTCCAGACTGCAGGAAAATCCTGTCCATCGGGAGATTCGAACCAAGGCCTAACGTAACGCTAGTTTGACGCTATACCACTGCGCCACCCTGGCATTTTAATCAAAATATATCGGTATAACTTCATCGGGAGAATTGTCAGAGAATTCGTGAACACGCTGAGGAAAAATGAGAAGACGCTCATGGTATAGAATATTATGCTCAAGAAGGCGAAAATATTCTTACTGAAAGCGTTTGTGGTTCTTCGCTAACTGAGTTTGACAACAGTGTTATCGGTTCAAGCTTTGGTGATTTTATATATAAAAGACAATGTACTTATTCATTTCGGTGTTATTTATGTTTGTTAGACCCTATGGACCATGTAACCGGGGAACGTACAGTAAACTAGATCGGATCGCAGCTGCCACTGTGACTAAATCAGTTCTTTCGAACACGCCTAATGTACCATACGGCTATCGTATACTAAAACTTCCTGGAATGCACCAGAACTCCACTAGTCGCCTCGAGACCGTTCTAGAAGCCCACCCACCGATGACGTATTTCGCGACAGTAATTTTTTACATTCGTTATCATACCAATTCTCTTCCTTACCTATTTTGGGCCTGCTTATTTTTGTGTAATGAACATATAGTTCCTATCTTCGATTTTTCTGGCATCTAGTTGCCATTAACTTGTGTATGTGTTTGAGCAGCTTTTTCCCACCACATTTGTTCAATTTCGCAGGTATATCATCCCCGGTTCTTTGTTATCGTTTATTAATAGCTTCTTGGACTTATTTTGACGTTAGTACTGGTTGGACTTCATTTGTTATTGGGTTGTCAGCTCTTCCTCTGTGTCTTCTACGTTATTTCCACCTAAGTGTTCATTAAAGTATTCCATCCATTATTCAAAAAATTTGTCTTACTCATTGATGCTGTTCCCTTCTTTACGCATTCATAATCTTGGTTTGAATTTAGGACGCGTCTGGTTTATCTTTTTAAAAAATTTTCTACTTTCTTTTTGATTTCTTAGGGTTTCTAGTTCTTCAATTTGATCCGTTTCTTCTTTTTCATCTTATGTCTTCTTTTTTCGTCCGTTCTTCTAGTCTTGCACTCCTCCACTAGGGGTTTGGCCAAAAGTGGTAATCTTTCATGTTGGCACAAACACCTAGGAAGTAGATAGTAGAACAATTATATTAAAATGGTATGCTGCCACGTGTTTACTACCACATTCTTTTTCCGAAATCCGAGAGAAAACTATGTTTGTTTGTTTACTTATTCGACGAAGTCTTATCTTGCGTGTGCCAGGGATTTCAACGCGTATCGACTAGAATGTTGCCGAAACTAAGGGATTTACATTTTGTCGGAGTCGAGAGCTATCCTTCGACCAGTGCGAATGTCTGCCGAGAATGCGCTTATCTCGACACTCAAACCCAAACGTTTAACCTTCATCCGCGTTATTCGCGAATTCCTAACATTATCAATTTTCGTGTCTGAGTGGTGGCCTACAACACAATTCCACATAAGACAGCTACTACAGATCAGCTTCCCCCTTAAGGGGTAAGCACAAAATAATCCATTAACATTAGTAAAACACCATCAATAATGTCAGATAACAAGAGAAAAAGTGACTCTCACTCCGCCAGCTGACGAAGTCATCAAACGCTACACATGGCATCACGATACCTTACTCAAAGAAAACCCGTATCCCCTATCCTTACAAGCCGATTTCGACCACGGCACCGAAAACTTATCAACGACCGTCATTAACAACACTCAAAGTAATCCTATGCAAATAAAACTCAAAATACCTCCTATATTCCTCCACAACGTAAATAGCCATAAAGAAATTGCAACAGACATCGAAAAAATAACAGAATCAAAACAATTTACAACCCCATATAGTAATCAGCATTTGAAAATTAACTTAACATCAAACGATCACTACCGTAAATTAACAAAATTTTATACGGAAAACCACGTTGAATTTCACACATTCCAAGATCCTAATAAGAAACCACTATCCGTAGTAATCAAAAATGTCCCCATATCCATTACCGAAGAAGACACCAAGAAAGAAGTAGTAGAGAAACAGCTACCAGTTTGTTCAGTAACTAGGCTCCTCAATAAAAAAATAACCAATTCCAATCTGCGCTGTCGTACTAACGGCAAATGAAAAAGCTAGCGAGATATATAAATTAAGAACCCTATACTACTCCATCGTAACAGTTGAAACCAGGAAAAGCCGCCGTCTATCCCACAGTGTCATACATGTCAACGTTTCGGACAAACAAAGAACTACTGTGCAGTAAAACCACGATGTGTAAAATGCAAAGAAGAGCACGAACCCAAAGCCTGTAAAAAAACAATCTAACGCTCCTCCTTACTGCGTTAATTGTGGCGGTGCACATCCTATCAGCTACAGAGGGTGCCCGCACCACAAACAATTACTGCAAACAAGATACACGCAACTCCTACAATCTCATCCAGCACAGCAAATACAAATCCCCAAACCTCACCCCAAAATACTGACACCTCCGTAGTAGACCTTATCCTCCAACATATCCTTCCTAGTATAATCAATAGCTAACTCACAAAGATCTCTATAAAACTTAACACTCCTAAATTGGAATTCGAACGGATAAAATTTAAAAAAACACTGTTTGCTTCATTCCTCGCCAGATATAACACAGACATCGCCTGCATTATCGAAACCCACCTAACCGTAGAGGAAACATTCAGGATTAACGGCTATAATATTTTTAGAAAGGACAGACCATCCGCGAAAGCATGGGGCGGCGTAGCCATCCTTATCAAGAAATGCTTATCCAACAACACACCAACAGATTTAAACGCGACGAGTCTAGAGACAATCTCAGTTATTACCAATCCCCAAAACTCTCACCCAATCCAAATAGTAGCAGCTTATAAACAACCAAATAAAACACTTGCTGAAGAAGATATAATCAACATATTTGGTTCCGTCATTCCAACTGTACTTATTGGTGATCTAAATAGTAAAAATACCTTGTGGGGTTGCCGTAAAAATAACCCCAGCGGCCATAAATTGAACGACTTTGCAGAAAAACACCAATTACTACTGGAAGCCCGCCCTTGGAAGTATACCTACTATCCTGACCGTATCGACCATGAGCCAGATATACTAGACATCATAGTAACCAACAAATTTAACCAACCAATTCAACAAATAGTTATATCTGAACTCGATTCAGACCACTTACCGATTCTAATAAACTTTTCCACCACTCCCCTAAGTAAACCCTCGTTACCTAGATTAATTCAAGGTTACGTCAACTGGATAACATTTCAAGATAATCTTGACGCTCTACTAATCAACCCACCACACGTCGATAATCAACGTGACATAGATGCAAATATCGAGAAATTTACTAGCTGCACCTCAGAAGCAATTCACCTTCCAAACCTTGTCATTACCCAAGGAAATTCAACACCCTCCCTCCCCCCACAGCATATCCTTGCAGGCTACGACGCGAGTGGCAACGAATACGCAATCCACGGATGAAGAATCGGCTCAACCACATCTCTCATCAAATCCGATGGGAAATAGACAACCTTAAACTAACAAAATACAAAAAATATGTCGAAAATCTAGAACCAACCAGTCAAGAAATCTGGAAAGCCACCAAACGCATAACACGCCAGCACGAAATCATTCCAACACTCACAAAACCGGATGGAACTCCAGCTAACAATGATGACGATAAAGCGCAAATCTTCGCAACTCACCTCAAGCACACATTTACCCCATCTCTTCTCCCTGAGAATCGGCAATTCTCGCATACCGTAACATCCTATATTGAAATTAATCTACCAATAATACACGACTTCACGAAGTTTCTGAAAAGCCTTACCATCAAAGCAATTGCCTTCATAACCTTAATATTCAACGCATGCCTACGATTGGGGTATTTTCCTACATTGTGGAAGCACGCACATGTGATCGTCTTTCACAAATGAGGCAAAAATAATCCTAGCAGCTACCGCCAAATAAGCCTTCTACCCGCACTGTCCAAACTGCTAGAGAAAGTTATAAGTAGAAGGCTAAATTCCTTGCTGGAAGATAACCACATAATTCCGGACTTCCAATTCGGATTTAGAAAAGCCATGTCCACAGTCCAACAGCTGTTACGAGTAACGGAGATAATCGAATAGGGATACGAACAGAAGCTTTACATAGTAGCTACTTTCTTAGATATACCCAAGCCTTTGATAAGGTTTAGATAGAAGGTCTCAAATACAAACTGTTAAAAATAAACCTCCCCCGTTATATAACCTCAATACTTTTTTCGTTTTTGGAGAACCGAACCTATGCAGTTCGTATCAATGCAACATTCTCTACAACAGAAGATATTTATGCAGGTGTGCTCCAAGGAAGCGTGCTCGGTCCCACCTTATTCAATATCTTCCTCCACGATATCCCATTACCAGAATCCTGCAAACTAGGCCTCTTTGCCGATGATATAATCATCATAACTCAACACCATGACCTAATAGAAACAATAAATCAATTACAAACAGCCACCAATGTAATGAGTCACTGGTTTAAAAAATGGTGTATATCCAGTCGCGGCTGGTGACAATAGAAACAGGTGGGGCCAGGGGACAAAAACAACTTGTTTTTTTATTCTTCTAGACTTAATAATGAGAAACGTTTTTCCGGTAAACTATCGATTTTGTTCATAGTTAAAATGTATCGTTTATGGACGTAATAAAAATTCAAACTTTAAACTAAATTATAACAAAAAACGACAACAATAATTAAACACACTAAAAGCAATAAAACAGATCAACAACAAGGAAAAAATAATAAGGCAATGAAAGAATCGCGCGCTTTTTACATACAAATGCAATGACGGGCCAGACTAAACGGGCCCCAAGATAAGCTTTGCGCCCGGTGAGCAAATGCGATTGATAGTGCACGCGCCTCACATGCCCCGTGGTCTACACATACAAAATACACGGTTGGCCTTAAAGACCGCACTAAGTCGCATTATACAATATTGCCACAAAATACTACAGTAATTTTTTTATTAAGCAATAAAACGTGTTGGAAATAGATCAAAAATAATAATTACAAGAAACATATTTTTTAAATTACAATTATTGGGTTAGTTATACAAATATAGGTGGGGTCCGGCCCCTAAGGCCGCTATAGACGAGCCGCCACTGTGTATATCATTAAATCCCACTAAATGTGTTGCAAAAATCTTCACTTTAAAACGTACAAAGGATCATCCTAGCATACACCTTGATGGAATGGATATTCCATGGAATATCTCCCAGGAAGCAGTAAAATACCTGGGCGTACACTTAGATACACGACTGACCTGGAAGTTCCACGTCAACAGTAAATTAATGCATACTTGAGGTTAAAATAGTTATATCCCTTACACAACCGCAATTCGTCGTTACGACAAGAATGTGGTACCCTTCTCTACACGGCTCTCCTAAGACCGATAGTTACTTACGCCAGCCCAGTGCGGCGCACAACTTCAAAAGTTAACATAAATAAAATCCAGACTTACCAGAATCAACTACTCGGCATAATAATCAACGCTCCCTGGTATATCAAGAACGGTCAAATTCACTACGAATTAGGAATAGCTAAGATAGATGAACATATCGCTAAGCTCACTCGAAGCTTTCTGATTAATCTCAGCGCAACAGACAACACCATCCTACAGCAATTAGGCCGGAAAAATATTCACAGCAGACTGAAGAGACTACTACCCTAAGATCGTTACCCCGTGAACGCCAACCTATAGCTCCCAACACCATGCTAGTTCTCGAGGAGGCCTATCCCTCCACAGTCATTCATTATTTCAATACACAATAATTTGTTTTTACATTGTTGATCTGGTTTAGGTATCTAAAACAAAAAAAAACAAATTGTCGGGCCAAACATCGTATTGTCATGGGACCTACGGTTTTTATGTCGTATTCGAAAGAAGGCATATTTTCAGATATTTTTCCCCATTAAAAATCTCATCGTCCTAAATCAGGAATCGAACCCGAGAGTATACTTATCTTAACGCCATTGAGACCGACAGAAAATAATTTGTTCTAAGTCTTCGGAATATTATTATGCGTCACGGCAATCTCTCCTCATCCACTGAGTTGCACGTAATAGAGTTCGGAGAGTAAATGGGTATCACATCTCTCATCAGCCCTACGTTTTTGATCTAGTCTCAAGAAATTCTTTCTTATTTCTTATCATAACGAAAAAAAAAAAAACATAGGCATGGATTTAATGCTCAAAAAGGGGTTTTTGTTTTCCAACATCAGTTTTTAATATTCTTCATTAAATCTGATGTTGGTATTTCAGTACCTCCGCGGTTGAAGAGTACTAAACCATGTAATTTAAAGGACTTACTGTTCTACCTTTGCTTTTTGATTTTCACTAACGACGCTGTGAAACTATAACGACTGCTGTCAATCTTCGCTGGCTCGATCTTTCTTTTTTGTTTCTACCATAATTGTAACATCAAACTTAGACTAGAACGTATATATTATTATTGTTTAATATTCCAGTTTTAAAGGATGTATATACTTCATTTAGTTTATCTTTTTATTTACAATGTCGACAATTTAAACCATTTAACCGTTCCGTATTAAAATTGTTAGTCATAGAATACATTTTTAGGGAATAAGAGTGCTGTTCCTGGATTTGTTTGGTGGACCAAATTGCTTTTCGAGTTTTTCTACTTTAGTCAGTGTCTTCCAGTTTAAAGAGGCTGGAAAAAAGTTGCTGGGTGTCTAACTAAATATTAATTCAGTTGATATTCCCTAAGATTAACTAAAACATCTATAGTACCTAATTTTTCACTTTCCGCTCTAAAGGGCTATAATGAATGGGCTCTTATAAAAAATTTGGATGCATGAATAATACATTTATTAAATGCTTAAAAACTTCCAGGAGCTAATTTTTTGTTATGAAAGTGTGACGAACCTGTTATTAAGTTAATCGTCTAACTACGTAATTGGTGGCTGAAGTTTTCCAAGGAGAAAATTATACATCGTGTTTATGTAAAATTAACGACTAGACACTTTTTTGTTTCAATAAAATACTTCCTTAGTTGGGTGTATTGTTGGAAGTTTAAATATTTTTACTTCCTGTAATAAAGGGCATTTTAATTTAGAAAATTTATTTAAAAATTATAGTGCTTAAAAACCTCGAATAGCTAATTTTTTGTTATCAAAGTCTGACGAACCTGTTATTAAGTTAACTACGTGATTGGTGGCTATAGTTGTCTAAGGGGAAAATTTTAGAAAATTTATTTAAAAACTATAATGCTTGTGGAATTAGAAGTCTGAAAAATGGGAGAAGTTCATCATGGTTCATGGTATCGCTCCTTAGCAATGTTGCAATGCATTGGATTATACCCTGCAGATAAACCAAGAAGAGTTTACTTTTGTGCAACTATTTTCACTCTTATGTTTGTATTTGCAAATGTAATGGTTTTCTTACAGTTTTTCAACATTAAAGATGTTTTCGAATTCATCGATAACATTATAGCTTTCAATGGATTTCTTCAGGTAATTCTTCTTCTTGTTCGTATTATTTATTAAAGTAAATGAACTACTAAGAAAAATAATAACCTTTCAGCATCTCACAAAAATTCTAACTGCAGCTTATCAGAGAGAGAAGATCATTAAAATATTAAACAATGGAAAACGTTTTTGGAAGACCAACGTGTGGCCGTGCGAAATAAAACCAGAATTAAGCAACCTTGCAAGAAATATTGTACGTTTACAGAAGATATTCTTCTTTTTCGTCATGTCAACTAGTTTTGCAACAATGTTAAGCAAATTTGCAGGCAGAGATTTACCATTAGGTGTTTGGAAAATGCATGGACACCCACTTTTGTACAAAATAACATTACTTGTTCAATTTATCGTAATACCACCAGCAGGCTTTTGTATATCCGGATTCGATAGTTTGTTTTTTTCGTTTATGATGGAAGCAGCAATACAGTTTCGAATTTTGCGTTGCTACTTAAAGAACCTCAAAGTATCTCAAATTAAAAATGAAAAAGGTCAAAAACTACACTACGACAAGTTAAGGATTTTAATACGGCGTCATATATTCTTGCTGAGGTAAGGTTTAAATTTGAAAATGGTTTAAAGTGCCTTTCCGTTTTTCAGATTTTTAGATATGCTAAAAGACTACTTTTCCGCCGCAATGCTAATCGAATATCTTACAATCAGTCCTTTAGTATGTGCTAACATGTATGTTCTGCCCCAAACGTAAGTTTCCTTATAGTAAGTAGACAGGACTTTAAGGCAGATTTGTTCAAACTTTCATATCTTGCATCTTCCTTTTTAACGCGAATTAGATATTTTTACCCACTGCCCCTACTTCATAATAACCTTGGATTATAGTGATACCGAATCAAAGAATTTTGGGGGCCTTAAAATGTAAAATGAAATGCACTGCTTGAGGCCAACTTCAATGATGTCAAGGTTAACATATTTATAAACTAAAGATTTTTAATGTGGGAAATATCTGAAAGTATGCCCTCTTTCGGATACGAGAGGGAAAATTGAAGATTTCTTATCAATGTAATGATAAAGATCCCTTACTTGGGTTTGGAAAAATTCTGAAACCTTACTGTATTTGTACTGCACCAAATAAAATAGGTGAAGTTACAGGTTAATACTACCTATCATACAAGAGGAACTTCTATTCTAATGAGTTCTATGAAATTAATGGTGTTATATAGATGTATGTCTCAGTTGAAAGACAGTACATTCTCTTCTTTAACCTTTATTTTAACCGACTGTTAATCGCAGACTTCGATATGCTCCTTCCTTCCTTTTTCGCCTTTTGTCTCTTTTATTCAGTTTCCTATAATTTATTGTTTTTACCATATAATCTTCATCCTGCCTATTCCACTTGCAGACAAAGGTCTCTCCCATTCTCTTTCAAATTCTTCGATTTTCTGCTGCTTATTTCTAATTAGGATCACCATTTTTAAGGGTATTGCCTATTCATCCTGTTATGCTTAGTGGGCATCCAGTCGATATTCAGTCTCGATTATGTCTATTTGTATAATTTTGAGCATATTCTCTTTCAATTTTAAGTTTTTGCTCAATGTTTTTATTAAGAGTCCACATTTTACCATCATACGTTATTCACGGTTCTTCTCCTTTATAGATCAATGTTCTGTTATATCCTACATATCCTTGTACGTTAGGTAGAAGAAGAGCTTGTGTTCAAACTATTACGAGGTCCACAACTGCCTGTTTGAACTTCTCTCGCGATTTACTTTTCCATTTTATTAGTAATCACAGTCAGTCCTAAATACGTACGAAATTACTTCATTTACATAACTTGTAAGTGCCTCAAATGAAATTTGTATTGATTAAAGCGCGTGTATTAAATACTTAATGTTAAGCCTAATTCTTGCTTTTTGTAGCTTTGATTTTAAGTATTTTCAAGTATGTGCAAAGAGGAAGACATCGTTTAAATTGGGTAACCTCTTGCTTTGAGCTAAAAACCCCATTTTATTAACGAGAGGTTTTGAGTTTTAGAATTAATATGAGGTCATAACTACACAGCATTATCACTCTTTTAGAGTGGAATATTGCTAGTCAAAAGAAACAGTCATATAACTTCCGGGAACATTATAACATACAAAATAGTTTAGCTGAGTTGTACACAAACATCTGTTTCAGTTACCAAATTTTGCAATCTGCTTTATGAAAACACTGCTCTATTGAAAGTTTTATTATGGACGCGTGGGCCTCTGGGTCCCCACGGAGATGTCCAGTACGTAAATGAACAGATTTGGGAATAAGGTCCACTTTGTTTTTACACACCTTTGTATTTCATACACTACAGATATATGGGAAGAAGGCGACAATGCACTGTAAGAGTATGCTACTTTAATAGGTATTTCTAAATTGCCGCCTAGTTTTTTAAGTTTTAATGTCGAACCATTACGTTCCCAATGGAGTTCCGTTATTAGTGTATATACAGGGTGACATTAGAATTTCTATTCCTTCTTTCTCTTTTAAAGTAGATTAAACAGACGAATTTCCTGTTTAACCTGGATCCTTCTGTTTTGGCAATATTGATAGTCAGCTGTCAGACCATCCCTTTGGTGGTCGTCCTGTTGGTCTGATCCCATGAAGTTTTCCGTTGGGTGCTATTTTGGCCAACTTGGTGTCTGCTAGTTCGTTTGCATGTGGTTCTATTCGTGTCTTTTTGTTGTTATCCATCGCACTATATTTCCTGCATTATATTTTTCTTGTATATGTATGTTTGTTGGTCTATCTCATATAATGTCTTGAGGATCCTCGTTTTCGTTGTTCTTAGTTGTCTTTTAGTTACGGAGATGTCCCCTCTCGCTTCAGCGCCATAGGTTATTAACGGTGTGACATAGGTTTTGTATATTTTGGATTTGCATTCGATGGTTTTTCTAGATTATTTGTTTTAAGTAGCTGGAGAGTTTGACTGCTTTTGTGGCTGCTGTTTAATTTTATTCAGGATCCAGCTCTGCTGATTGTTCCTACTCCAACATAATCAAAACACGTAACTTGTTCAATTAGAATGTTTTGGTCCACTGCTATTTTGGTTCTAGAGTTTTTTTTTTGACACAGTCATTGATTTTGTTTTTATTGTGGAGATTTTCATGTTATATTTTTTCGATGCAGTTTTAAACGTACAGAGCGGCCACTGTAAGTCATCTTCTGATTTAGCTCTTAGAACAATATCATCCTCGTAGTTTAGGCAACTTACGCAGTAGTTATCCAGTTTGTATCGTAGTTCCAGAGATTTTAGAGCTTTTGTGTTCATGTTAAATCATGGACAAGATTATAAACAAACTTATACGGGTTGTATTATCGAGATGAGTAGCTTGATGCAATAAGCTTTGTTCGAATTCGCCATTATTGACATTTTATCATTTTGATCACCGGTTCGCAACGGGGAAGCCGTCAGTTAGTTGCAATGCTATTGTCAAACTTTTTAAAGGTGGAAAGCGATCGTCCAGGGAAAGGAAGAAAGCGAACCGTCGGAACCCGTAGGTTCCGTGATATTATCCGGAAGAGAATTCCGCGAAGAAGAAAAGTTTTCGTGAGAAAGATTGCAAAAAAATTGTGTTAATCAAGAAACTGCCAGTCTGATAGTATCAACTGATACCATATAAGTTAGGAAGAGGACAATATCTAACAGATGTGAACAAATATGTTTGGTTGGAAAGAAGTCGACAACTGAAGCATAGCATCGTCGTTGGTTAATTGACGAAAAAGGTTTTACAATTGGAGCAGGTCAACAATAATCCAAATAACAGGAACTTGTTCTAAAAACGTCCAGAATTGTCTAATGTGTTTGTCCATCGTCAGGGTGCATTATCTGTCATGGCATGGGGGGAAATAAGGCCAACAGGCAAAAACTCCTCTTGTTTTCGTATCCAAGCTGTTGTCTTGCCTTTGGCCCGGGAACACTTTGCCAACCAAATTTGGACATTCCAGCGTCTGTTGATAAGGCCAGATCGACGCAAGGATGATGCGGGAAAAACTTTCCTGATTTTATCAGCGTCGTCGAATTCACCTGGCCTGCGCTCTATGGACGACAGTGTCTGATTAATTTTGGAGGGCCGAGCCTGCACAAAGCCCTTTCGGAATTTGAAATCGTTAAAACAGTTTCTTCTAGCAGAGTGGGACAAATTGACAGTGCATAATGTGCGACGCACTAATTCTTTTCCATATCGTTTGGCGCTGTGTATAAAGGCCAAGAAGGGATCTTTTGAAACTAATTGGTGAAATTATATTTGTCGGTCATATTGTGGGTTATCAGTTTGATACTATTTGAGTTACAGTAATTTATTGTCAGGCTGTATATTGTGTATATGCCTTTGTACAAAATTTATCTGTGACAACCACATTAGAGTTAATGTGAAAGTCTATTCGAATACATCTTTAAGTGTAAAAGTGTACTATTTGGATTTTTATTTGAAACCTGAATAGGGTATCATCTAAGGAATGTGGGATCGGTAAGTGAATTCAAATTTCTGTAAACACCGGACCTTAATGGCATTCTATTTCTAGGTTTATCCCTTGGCCCAGTTACGCGTGTATGGACGTGTACGATACACAATCCACTAGTAACCTTTCCAGTTTGCTCCCTTCATGGCTAGTAATGAATATTAATAAAGAGTTGTTATGTTTGATCGACATTATTTCTTGCGTACGGACTCTACCCTGGAACGACCAATTAAAGTTAAAACTAAATACACCTAGCACCAAATACATGGTGGGTATTATACTGAAATTAATTAATAAAGACTAAAAATTGAATATGGAGATATAGAGGAAGTGGGATCAATTTAAAACGGAGTTGGCATAGAAAAATAAAGAGCGGACTGCCCTTTCGAGGTTGGGATACATATTTTAGTGAAATGAATGGAAGGTCTGAAGTTTATAACCGCTGTATTTTATCAATATTGATAGATGGTATCCAGACATGATAATTAACAAAAGTAGCAATCAGTAATTAAGACAAAATACAATTCGTATTGTTGGGGGTATCATTTAAGGAAAACAGAAACAGCTGAAAATGGATTATATAATATTCGGTAGACAGATATAGGAAATCAGGTAGCTCAGTTGTAAGAGGGCTAGGCTTGGATGTTGTAAGTCCCGGGTTCGTATCCCTACGTTGGTGGAGATTTTTTGTCAGGCCTCTGGGATCGGTACTAGGCTGGTGAGACAATTCACAGTTGGGCTTGATTGACTGTGCTCTACTCGGAAGGCTGGTCTATGAGATAGAGTAACAAGACCACTACACACGTAGTAATACACGCATGACACAGCCGTCTGACTTGAAGTAATGCCTAAAGGCGGTTCCGAGCAGATTGGCTATACATGCATCCAAGACACACCCAAAACGAAAGAAAGAAGAAGGTAGACAGATGTGCCAAGGCTATTCTTATGGAAGACCACGTAACCTGTATAATGGAAAATGTTTAGCGGATATGGATATAATAAAACGATGATAAGTGGGGAAGGAACCAAAATAAGCAATACAAATTGTGAAAGATACGTAAGTACAGAATAATATCCAGCCTAACTCACAGTGGAAGAGTAAAATATGCCAAAACAGTAACCTTATTATATTTGATGAAGGAATTCAGGTTGGTTAGGCAGTTGGATTCTGGGTGCATAACTAAACTAGAATGTATACCTGGATGATATTAGAAACAATGTGGAAATGGTCTTGTTGTGGAGAGACATATGTTTGGGAAACATGAAAACTAAAATAAAAGATAGCGAGCGTGAGACATCGGTACTACATCATGGTTCTTATAGAAGTTACTGGCACCAACTACGATAAAATTAACCAAGATGCAAGTTGTGCGTCCATAGAGTCATGAGAGTATCCCATCGGCATCTATGGATTTCGATATTTATTTAAAAGGGGAATACGAGCATATAAGCTGAAATCTACCGCTAACTGGCATGTCTACAACGAACGCTGGAGAAGACACAAGTAAATACAGGAAGCGGTTAAAGGTAGGACTACCTTTAACATGGGCACTGACTATGCTGCTGTACAGTATATCTTTAACAAACCATAAACTGTGAAATAAGAAACTCTACCATATCTGGTTTGGTTCATAAGGCACAAGAGTTGGTAATTCATGCTGTAAGACTAAAAGAAAACAGAAGTATACGTTTGGCAAATAACACAATACTGGGAGAGGAAGTAATTGGGATGCCTTTTCGACTAACAATAATCGGTGTACTCTATTTAGGACGAACTCAGATCAGTCAGCTAGTAGGACTTGTTACATAACGTGGGTGTGTATACAGTGAAGACAAACTCTACAGATCATGCGAATAATAGGAAAAAACGCACATAATATTTGATTGTCCAGCACTTTACCACACAGATAGCTACTCTTCGGGGCAATGTTTTTTTATACGGTCTTTAAACATGAACACTTGTAAGAAATATCCTGTAACTTATAGATGATATAAGATTAGTTTGGTAAGATCAGGGGTACACAAAAGAACATAGAGTCGATGTGCACAGTCTAACGAATCGCTACTGATAACTAGTGTCCGACCGAAGCTTCGGCTTCGGCCACCTTCGGCCGCAAAAAGCACATTCGGCTTCGGCGAAAAAAGGGCCGAAGGTTTGGCTGAAGCCGAAGGTTACATCCAGCCGAGCGATTCACGCAAAGGAACGAAATATTACGTACAATGTAATTACAATATTATTCATTTTATTATGTTTATACATACATATATTTCTATAAATAAAGAAAAATAAAATTAAGTTTACCATCGGAAAAAATAAATTTTTTTTAATGCTATTTAGAGTATATTTATTTATTTACATTAATTTACAGTAAAGGGTTCTAAGTCTGGTTGCACCTTCGGCTTCGGCTTTGGTCGAAGGGGATAGCGATAGCCGAACATCCGCTTCGGCTTCGGCTTCGGCTGACAAACTGACCTTCAGTCGGACACTGCTGATAACCGATCAAGCTATCAAGCCCAATTATATTGCTCTATAATAATCGTACACTTCAGAAACCGTGTGGGATCTTTAATAGGTTGGCATGCATCTGAGAACAGTAGCAGTTGGGTAAAATGAACTTTTTCAATTCAATATGTTTTTCAGATACTTGTTGATACATCTAATATTCTAAAGTATGATCAAAATTTCTGTTCGTCAAGTATGGCCGTGGAAGTGCAAACCAACGCCTTTAAAATTGGCTTACATATAATATTAAATGTGACAGCTGTCAAAAATTTTGAAGTAAAGATATGTGAGCCAATTTTAAATGCGTTGGTTTGCACTTCCACGGCCATACGTGATGAACAGAAATTTTGATCATACTTTAATATTGTGCTCGCCCCGAAAAAGTTTGAGAAACTCTGCTTTAAATAATACCGTATAACGGTTACTTAATTGAAAACAATATCTGTCAATATCTTTAGAACTTTTCTATTGTGATACATTAAAAATCTATCTTTTAGCCAAGAAATAGCAAACATAGTGAAGTATACCGTGATGTCTACAGGTTTACTATTCAAACTTTGTTTTTACTGTTTTACTACCGATTTTGTTTCATCCGAGGTAATTTTTAAACATCAATGTACGAGTTATAATTTATAAATAAACCATTACCTTTTAGGCTGAAGCTGTTGCTGATGCGATATATCAGTCTGATTGGTACTCAGAATATAGCCCCGCTACCTCAATTCCAATGAAGCTCTTGATTCAAAGATCCCAACAACAGGTGATTTTTACGGCTGGGGGATTAATTAAAATGAATATTCGGACATTATTGGATGTAAGTACCCTTGTGATTTATGTTATACTATATGTTAATACATGATGTCCTATTTCTTGAACGTTATATGGGTAGCTCCTTAATTTTTAAAGATAGAGAAACGGTTAAATGAGCAAAGAAAAGCAACTTTTTATGAGGAATAGTGTAAACGAATTTGATATACAAGGGTGCGATTAAAAAGTTATTGGCGAAAAACAAAACAATTTTTTCTACCTCAAGTAATTAACTTATTTGTAAGATTAAAAAAATATGCTTCAAATATATATTTTTCTTGATACTTGTTGCCGTTTTCGAGTAATTAGTCGTATTTAGTAAATTGAAACCATAGTTACCTGTGACCTAGTTGAAACGCATTCTTTTTTTTTAACCATATAGCATAATCAATATGTTTAATTTAAAAAAAAATGAGAAATAACGATTTTCAGTTTTTTAATGCTAAATCGAGATATTCTGGAAACAAAATACAAACCATATATCACAAATATGACAGGAATTTACAGAGGAAACAAGAACACACTATACCTATATTTACACAAAATGTTAATCATGTATCCTAACTTTTTTCTTCCTCTTCTTGAGCCCTTTCTACATCCATTTTTGGATGTAGGCCTTCCCTAACTCTTTCCACCTGTCGCGATTTTGTGCGATTTAGATCCAGTTTTATCCAGCCATTGTTTTTGGAAGTCGTCATACCAGCGCATGTGAGGACATCTTCTTCCTTTTTTGTAGTCGTACGGTCTCCATTAGATTATTTTACGATTCCATCTATCCATATTACTCCTAGCAACCTATCCTGCATAACTCCATTTCAGTTCAGTAATTTTGGAACCAACAACTATCACTTTGGTGATTGACCTAAATCTTTCGTTCAGGATTTTATCATTTCTAGTTACGTTTAACATTGCTCTTTCAACCCCCCTCTGAATTATCCTAATTGTTTCTACGTTATTTTTTATAGTTACCCAATTTTCTGCTCCATACGTCATTGCTGGTATGGCACATTGGTCGAACACTTTAGTTTTAAGGTGTTGAGCTATTCTTTTATTTCTAAGGATAAAGGATAATTTTTCAAAGGCGACCCATCCACTTATTCTTTTTTTTGTTTCTTCCTTTTCGCTATGTCTTTCTAGCTCTATTCTTTGAACGAGATACCTATATAAATATACTGTCACTCTTTCAATTTGCGTGCCTTCTACTCTAACTTCCGTTTCTTGACCTGGATACATTATTTTAGTTTTTTGTAGGTTTATCTTTAAGTCAACTTTATGCGATTGTTTCCTAAGGTCATTAACCATTTTTTCTAAATCTTTCATACTTTGTGCTAAAAGGATGATGTCTCTGCATATCGTAAATTAGTTACTTGCTCTCCGTTCACATTTATTCCCTTTTTGGACCAATCTATTTTCTTAAGTATATCTTCCAACGTCAGCGCAAATAGTTTTGGTGAAAGTGTGTCGCCCTGCTTTACTCATTTACTAAGTGACGCAGGTTTAGTTTTATCGTGCAAGATATATGTTGCTGTGGCTTCTTCATTTAATTGTTTTATAAGTTGGATATATCTTTGATCTATTCGGTTATTCGCTAGTGCTGTGTATATCGCCCAGTGCTCGATGCTATCAAACGCTATTTCGTAGTCGATTAAAGGCGACATATAAGGGGAAACCATATTCGTTCGACTTTTCAATTATTATTTTCATTGTTAGTAGGTGGTCCCTAGTGCTACAGTTTTTTCTGAATCCTGCTTACTATTGGGGTTGGTATTCATCTAACTTTCTTGTCAATCTGTTGGTGGTAATCTTTGTTAAGAACTTATACATATGTGACAACAAGCTGATCGGTCGATAAGTTTAAAGTTTTGTATTTTCCCCCTTTTTGTATAATAATGTTTAGATATTTCTGCTGATTTCAACCAAATATATCGGGTGTCAACGAAACCTGGGGCACCTCTATAAATTTTTTATTTCAAAATCAAAATAAAATTTGGTATTTGTAATATACTCTTTAAATTCTCTTGACATAGCAAACAAGTTTCTGTCACTTCCGGTTTCGCCGGAATTGACATCAACTTTGTTATTTTAAATAGAACATCCTGTATATCTATACATTTTTGGAATCTCCATTCCATTTTACGTATGGTAGTACCAAGTTCGAAACATTTTGATGACAAAGTAAATTTTTGCAGAAATCAATCTAGAGTGCCACGACTTACGCAAAGTGAAAGTCAAGGTGCCCCAACACTCTAGACAAATTGTTTTAGAACTTTAACTATTTTAGTTGCTGTATTAGAATGACCTAAAGTTGGCAAAAATGATTTTTCGAGAATAACTCTATTTTTTCAAATGGCACTAGGGTGGGACACTAGGATATTAAAAACGAGCGTTTTTCAATGATTTTATTGATACCAATAACGCGGGATTAATATGAAAATTTAATTCGGAATAACACTCTCCGTTCAAAAAGACCGTATTTTGGACATTTAAATCTAGACACTGGGTTTCAAAACAAGCGAAACAAATAAAATGCACAATAAAAGTGGCAGACTTGCTACAGTTGAAGTGCTAAAATAATTTGTTTTGAGTGTCGTAGCCCTCTGATTTCCATTTTACGCAGGTCATGGCATCCTAGATTAATAAGTAAACTCTTCTGCTAGTATTTACTTTGTCATCAAAATGTTTCAAACTTGATATAACATACGCAGAATGAAATAGAAATTCCAAAAATGTATAAATATACAGGGTGTTCCAAAATAACAAAGTTGATGTCAATTCCGGCGAAACCGGAAGTGACAGAAACTTGTTTCCTATGTCAACAAATGCCATTTAAAGAGTATATTACAAATACCAAATTTCATTTTGATATCTTAAAAAATAAAAAATTTATAGGGGTGCCCCAGGTTTCGTTGACACCTGGTATAGGAGCTTTGTTACTTTTGATGGTAAATTCTCACCACCTTCTCTAATCATATCCATTGATATTTCATAATCTCCGGTGACTTTGTTAAGTTTCATTTCGATTATACCTCTTACTTCATATATGGTTATGTCGGGTTGTTCTTCAGATCCGACATTTTGTATTTTCTTTTTTTCTGTGGCATCTTCTTTTTCTTGATGTATATAGTTCTATATAAAATTCTTTTACAATTTTTAAAATTTTATCTCGGTCATAAATTATTATGGGATCTTTATTACATACTGTGGAAGTTTCTTTCTTTCACGCGCATGAAGTTAGCGTCGATTCTCTCAGCGTCGATTTTATCTGCGTATAACAGAATTCAACTCAAGATAGGCAACCCGCACTGCACAGCCGAAACAAGAAGTTCGGTTTCCAGTTAAAATTTCGTACAGTAATTTGAATAATTAATTGAGACTCACAGGAAGTGTATAGCACACTTCCATCTACTACTCCACAAACAATTAAAAAATGCACGCCACTAGAACCTACTCAAAAAACACTTACAAATTGTACCGCCAGAATGGTCGCATAGCTCTTGCGGACGCTATCACGTTTTAATTAATATCTCGTAAATTAATTTGGAACGTTAAGAAGGAGTGGAAAACCAAAATCAAATCAACTTCATAGTCTTTTACACCTAACGGTAGAAAGACTTCGGCTAAGGAAAAAAAGTATAAACGGGGATAATTTTTTGGTAATAATAAATCCAACACCTTCTGTTATTCCATCTGTTCCGCCTCCGTATGTTAATGTATTTCTTGATTTGTGTTTTCTCCTGATCTTCGAACTTTACTTAGTCCAACAATGTCCCAGTTAATTCTTGTTAGTTCTTCTTCCAATTCTGTAATTTTGCCATCACCTCTGGGTGAACGAGCATTATACGTTGAAGTCCATGGTGGTTTAAGGTTATACTTGGAAGTCAAAATCTTGCCCCCCCTCCCTCAGAATCCTTGGGGCAGCCTGACGTGTCAGGGTTATATTTATTGCTCTACCTACTATAGGAACGTTTTGTCCTAGCTTATTCTAGGTAAAAAAAACATTCAAAAAATATTTGGAACATATATCTTTCCAATTTTAAAAATAAACTAACTAGGTACGTGAGATACTATGAAAAGAAATTTTTTCGTTTTTCATTAATAAATTTTTAACCGCACCTTGTTTATCAAATTTGTTTACACCATTAAATTCATCATAAAAAATTTTACTACTTTACTTATTTAGCAATTTCTCTATCTTTAACAAGTAAAAAAGTTACTCATGTAACGTTCAAGAATGTATATTGTATATACAGGATGTCTCTAAATTATATCTACAAACTTTTATAAGTCCTTTTCAGAAAAAAGTAAAGTATTTTGACCTGATTTACCTACATCCAAATATGCACCTTTGCAGAGATACGGCCAAGAGAGCAAACTTTGATTGGCCGTATTTCCGCAGAGGTACATTTTAGGATATAGGTAAATCAGGTTAAAATGCTCTAATTTGGTTTGAAAAATGCCCTGAAGGTATAATTTAGAGACATTCTGTATACATACACAAAGGATAATTTTAATCCGCATATAATTCTCTCAAAATGAGTTAAAATAAAATATAAAAAAATCGTATTTAGTAATTAATTATTAATTTTGTTGTAGGTGCTTCGGGTGTCATATTCAGCCTGTACTATAATGAGAGGTTTAAATAGCATACACTAAAAGATTGCCTCATAATAATCTTATTTTGTAACGTTCCATGTACGAGGGTGTACCGCAAAACGAAATCGGTACTGTAATTTTATAGTCGCACGAAACATTACACATTTGAAAGTCAATTATAAAACACTTATCCCTAGTTTTTTTTGTATCCAAGCAGAATTTATTCTGTCTTTGAAATTTCTCATAAAGGTTTTAGTACACCTGTAAAGAAAATTCTGAACAGAGATTATGCAACTAAATTTTCCATAAAAAGTTTAATAAAATTGTGGGTTTATACGAGACTGTGATGATGTGAGGAGTATACCTACGAGATCCATTTTATTATGTGTAATACAGAACAAGTGTCGTTAGTTTCGGATAAATCTTTGTATGTTGCATGTATGTGTATTGTTTTAAACACCTTTTGTAAATGATGGTAAATTACCGTAATTCCTTACTTAATAATTTCTAATTAAAGCCATTTTAGCCTATTTTTAATGAATCAAGATAAAAGCAATAATTGAAATCAGCTCTATGAGTTTATATATAAAGTCACAGCTGGTCTCCATGAAAGTTCATAAAAACTATGCGAAAATCACCAGTTTTAAATTAAAGTCAGAAATATGTAGATGCTAATTCACCTAAATGTTTGTTGTAATTACTCGGCTATTTTATGGAACAGAGAAAAAACATTTAAGTTCATTTTTTCTATATACAGCAGCATTGGATATACATAGGGCTACATCAAATTCTCCTTAAATTTAACGATAATTCTTTAATAGGAAAACAGTAAATTACGTTACATAAACTAACAAAACAATTTAATTAACCAAATTTTCAAATTGAGCTCCATTAACAGCTAGGCACTGAAGCAGGCGATTCTGAAATCCTCCGCCTAATATTTCCGGACGTGTCCTTACAATCTCAAGCCTAATTATTTCTTTTTTCTAGTATGACTAACTTGAGTTGACTCAAGTCAAGTGACTCCACAAAAAGCAATCAAGTGGATTAAATTTGGCGATCTACCTGACCATTAAATGTCCCCTCCCCTCCACCTACGAGGTAAAGATGCTTTAAGGTAGTCCTATACTTAAACACCATAGTGACCAGGAGTCCTATCTTATTGAAATCACAGAGTTTCATCAACTAGATTTACTAGATCATCAACACCTGGATATAGCGTTACTAAAATTGGAAACAAGTTGTTGAAGAAGTTTCAAATAAAATTATGTTGCAGTCAATAATTCTTGCCTAGACATTTATATACATTAATAGATTCGGGGGTTAGTGTTGTTCATAACACGCCCCCCCACCCCTCGTGGTCTACGTTATTTCATAATCTCTTCGTGAATCTGACATAATGCAGGATCCTAGACATATCTCCCCTCCCGCGTGGTCTACCTTATTTCATAACCTCTTTTTTGATCTAACCATCTAACGTAATGCAGGATCCTACACACATCCGGTTCTCTTGCTTCTTCTGGTTTAATACGTTCTTTCCCAAGCCTTCTCCTCCGTTGGTCGTAATATTTCTCACACTGCAATCTGCAATATGTAGGTACCTACTTGTTTAAATTCCCATTTTATATAGATGTCTTCTTAGTGCGCAGTGCCCTATTAAGATCCTTACCACTAGTCTGAAAAATTGCCTTGTTGTCTCTTTAAGGTACATGGCTTTCCTCAGAGCTGGCTTGTTAATTTATTCTTTTGTTTGTCTGTAACTTTCCCCTCTGTAATTTTATTCTATCTTCATGAACTTGATGGTCCAGTCTTTCAACCCGGCTTTGAGCATTTGGCCAGGTACTCCTAGTGCTGCTTTCGATCCAGAGACACCTGTCTCTGTTGCTGCTGTTGTGTATATTCTCCCTCTTACTGTTTTCGTTCCAGTTTTACGAGCAGACATTTCCTTTTTGTGGCTTTTGGGTATGACATTTTTCCATCCATCGCGGAATTTCTCTAGACCAGTAACGACATCTGCTTTTTATTCAAAGTCTAATTAAATCTGCCAGCTCTTTTCCCGAAAATATTATGATATAGCCTTATGCAAATCTGTCGCCTGCTAGATACGTCGCTGTTTTATCTTTGTAAGCATTACGTCATGATAATATTATATCTCAATGTATTCGCTGTTTTTGATTCAGATGGTAATAACTAGTTGTCGTTGTATCTCTGTTATGTAATTTATAACGTAAAAATAAAGTTGATTTTTGGAAATCTGTTTTTTTTTAATTCAAAATTATAACTGGCGCAGTCGGATAGGATCCACACCGATCAACAGACAAAAGTCGCTGAAAGTTGTTTGTTTTTACAATTAAGTGTGGATCGGCACAAAATTAATAAGAGGGACGCCATTCTAATAGTTGAGTTGAAAGCACAAGCATCGCCTAAGTTCCAACGAAACGAAGGAACTTCTTTCTATCAATTTCATCGCCAACGAACCTCAAAAAAGAACAAGCATCGTCTTCGAGAGGTTTAGCCGCCAGCGGACCAGCATCGCATATATCGGACATCGCCCGCTATCTGCATCGAGCAGCCCTGTATGGGAATAATTTTACGCTGTGACTAGCGTCCCGACTCGGGATCCACGTTCAGTCCCGAATAACGTCATCAAATGACGTCACAAATAGCGTGTCGGGACTTTTATTCCGCTCCGACTCGGGATCCACGTTCAGTCCCGAGTTATAATATGAATATTAGAAAACTATTTAAGCTGACGCTGACGGACGTTTTTAGGTTATGTTAGTTAGCTTGTCTTGTTTTGGGTGTTTGTTATTCTGATAAATGTGTTATTGTTGAGCTGTAAGAAATGTAAGTTTGCGTTTAACTTCTGCTTTTATTATGTTAATGAAATGTGTTAACGTATAGGTTGGAAGTTGGCAAGAAATTTAGCTCTTATAACGAAGTAAAGAGTTCCATCGAAGAATATGAAAACAAGACATACACTAAATTTTGGAAACGTGATCCTAAACTCATTACCACAGATAACCTACTCCTATAGATACTCCAGCTAAATGTAAATAGGTTGTACCCGGTCACATGATCATTTTAGTTTAGCTCCCACTCGCGAGGGGGCAGAGCCGTAACAAAATTTTGAAAAACGTACATGCGCACACAGGTAACTTAAGTTATCTGTGCATGCGCAGTTGTTTTTCCATTTACCCCATTGTGTCAATTGTGTATTTTGAGAAGTTTTGAATTTCTTTTATGGCCTGTGTGTTAAATGTGTTGGTGTTTTTTACTTGTAGATTATTGATTAAGTTAACAATGAATAGTAAATATACAAAACTGTTATAGACTTTATAAAATTATAGTTTATAAGTGTAATTGAGATAAAGAAATTTGCATCACATGTGAGTACTTATTAGTTTTTTTAAATTACATATTTAAAACTAATTAGATGCCTAATTATGTGCAGATCCTACAGTACTGTTTACTTATATTCTATAATATTGCTTATTTATTAGATTCCACAAAGATGGGTTATGTAAAATGCTGTGTACCTGGATGTCATAATAAAATATCAAGGAGACACCGATTTCCTAATCCAAAAAAGGACATGGGTAGATTTAGATTATGGCTAGAGGTTATAAACAGCAAGGACCTTCTGGCAATGGATCCTCTGTACTTATATAGTGTGAAAAAGATATGCCACAGGCATTTTGAAGGGCATTTTTATAGTGAGGGGTGTACACGACTGCATATTAATGCTACTCCTACTTTAAACCTCCCCAGTAAGGAAATACAAATTATTTATTTATATTTAGTAGGTAACACATTCTTAACGATTTCTATTTAAAAATTTTAGAATCGGGACAACCTACTGATGTTGAAGCAGCCGAAAGCGTAATAAATTCAACTTGCTCATCATCTGCTCTTACAGCTGAGCTTGAAAGTTTACACCTCTCCAGTAAGTAAATGCAAAGTACCTATTTATTTATATTTAGTAGGTAACACATCCTTAACCATTTCTATTTAAAAATTTTAGAATCGGGACAACCTACTGATGTTGAAGCAGCCGAAAGCGTAATAAATTCAACTTGCTCATCATCTGCTCTTACAGCTGAGCTTGAAAGTTTACACCTCTCCAGTAAGTAAATGCAAAGTACCTACCCATTTATTTATATTTAGTAGGTAACACATCCTTAACCATTTCTATTTAAAAATTTTAGAATTGGGACAACCTACTGATGTTGAAGCAGCCGCAAGTGTGGTAAATTCATCCTGCTCCTCAGCTGCTCCTACTGCTGAGCGTGGAAGAAGCACAAATTCACCATCCACCAATGAAAATGATACAGGAAATAGCCTAATGAAGAAGCAAAGAAAGATTAACCGTAAGTGAAAGTATTATCTTAAGGTTGAAATTTAATATTTAGAATTTTTTTATAGATATAACAGCAACAACTGCTATACGGAGTATTGGCTACAACAGGAGCATAGAATTGAGTCCAAGGAAGAATGTTCTTTACCAGCATGTAAAAACTCTTACAAAACAATTACGTAGAAATATTTGTGCTAAAAACACATTCAAACAAAGATTGGCTGCAGCCAAGAAGTTTGCTGAGCAACATAAATATGAAGATGCAATGTCCCAACTAAACCCTTTAGCAATACAATTTATAAGGTGCCAGCTACGCGAAGCTTCTAAAAATTTAAGACAGCGTAGATTTTTAACAGATGAAAAAGTTTTAGCACTGATTCTGTACAAGCAAAGCCCAAAATGTTACAGGTTTTTATCGAAAATATTTATTTTACCCAGCAAATCAACTCTGGATAGGTTGCTCGTAAAGATTTATTTCGAACCTGGCATAATGCCTCACGTTTTTGCAACCTTAAAGGAAGTATGCAGAGATTTAAAGCCCGAAGAAAGATTTGTTTCTGTGCTATTCGATGAAATGGCTCTAATGCCTCCTTTACATTTTCATAAAAAAAGGGTTTTCTTGAAGGGTTCGAAGATATGGGCAACAACAAAAGGTCTGCTGAATTAGTCTTGTCTTTGTCTTTGTATTGCGTGGTATAAAAACATCTTTCAAGCAGCCCATTTGTTATGCCTTTTCGAGTAGAGGTGGTGCTAAATATGAACAAATCAAATATTTGCTAAGAAATATATTAGAATTATTAATCGATATTGGATTTAAACCCATTATCACCGTCTGTGATCAGTCTTCTATTAACTGCAGGGTGATACGTTCTCTCTTGAATGAAACCAAGGAAGATTATTTAAAAAAAGGGGTAGAATATAAGAATGGATTTTTTGAAATAAAATATTTAAAAATATATCCCTTATATGATCCTCCACACCTTTTAAAAGGTTTGCGAAATAATTTTTTAAATAAAGAAATCATTTTTGGATCCGATAAAAAGGTGGCAAAGTGGATTCATATCATTAAATTGTATATACAAGTGGAAGAGATTATTGTAGTCCCAATTATATCGAAATAAATTAAGATTTATTTCATTTAAATAAATTTTTTATTTATCAAACGTTTCGAACGTTAAAGTTCTTCGTCAGTGGGTTTAAAACAACAAGATATATAAGTAATATAATATAATAATATATACGAAGATGACAATTATGACATCTTCGTATATATTATTATATTATATTACTTATATATCTTGTTGTTTTAAACCCACTGACGAAGAACTTTAACGTTCGAAACGTTTGATAAATAAAAAATTTATTCAAATGAAATAAATCTTAATTTATTTCGATATAATTGGGACTACAATAATCTCTTCCACTTGTATATAACTTCGTTTTAGTCCATATTTTCAATTTTATATTCATTAAATTGTATGAGCTTGATAACGCTCCAAATGTAACTGAAGAGCTCAGAGTGTTATCACACTTATGTGATGAACATGTGTATGAACACAAAATTTAAAAAATTGGCGAAGAATCTTCGCTGGACTTTCCATACTTACACAATTGAAAAATGCATAACAAATATATCATAAGCGTGAGGATAAGCAAGGTCTCTGTCACCCATGAACGATTTCAGAGTTCCACATCAAAACTATTAAAACGTAGCATTAAATTATGTTTGTATTTTAATGACAAAAAAAAAATAAAACAGTCTGTGCTAGAGGGCTTACTTTATTTTAGGTGTTTATGCCTAAAGTCAAGTAAATACATAATTAAAGACTTTGCAACGAAAAAGTCCCGACAAGTTATTTAATAATAATCCTATATAATATGTAATAATGCTTTTATAATAAATAATTTGTATTTTCAATATAAATGAGCAGAGTAAGATAATATTTTTTTGAAAAAGTAGGTAATATAAACAAAAAAATATATATTGTAGTCACGCAGATTCGAACCTCCAACCTTTCAAGCGGGTGGAAGCTTGGTCTCTTACCGCTGGACCAACACCGACTTTCGTTAAAACGGTGACTCCTGCCCTGATATTTATCTTCTGTCTTTGGAATGTGCCGTTTCCGAGAAATTTGTTTTTGAAATTTTGAAAAATTTTTTCAGCTAATTATAATCAGTAGAGGTAGGGGTACAATTTGGCGTTAGGTTTATACCAAGATGTTGATGTGTTTTTGGAAAAAAAATGTTAAATTCCAAAACTTCAAATGGTCATAAAAGGCGTTAGGGAAAAATTTTGGGGATGCGATCAACGCTATTTGAAAGGCATCTTGATTTACTATCGACCCAGAACATTTAAAAAAAATCGTGTGTGTCGTTTCCGAGAAAAGTTTTTTTGAAAATTTGAAAATTTCCAAAACTGCCCGGACTTTTTATTTTTGAAATTTTGAATTTTTTTTCAGCTAGTTCTAATCAGCCGAGCTAGAGGTACAATTTGGCCTTAGATTTATAAAAATATGTTGATGCGTTTTTGGGAAAACCGTCCTTAAAGTTGCGCTTTTCAAAAATTCGCCGCGGGCGCAATTTTTGACATAGAAACTTCGGGAAAAAATTATTCGATTTCTTTTCAAATTCTGTATTGATTTCCTAAGTAAAATTTTGAAATTTTTTTCAACAGTAAAAGCCCGAGACCTTTTATTTTTATCGATAAAATTTCATTTTGTACGAAAACGAAGTTGCCATGGAAAATGGACGAGACTAGGCCTACATTAATTAAAAACCCGCGCCCGAAGGGCAAGGGTTTTTTTATGTAGGCCTAGTCGAGTCCATTTTCTTATGGCAACTTCGTTTGAGTGATACAAGAATGAAATTTTATCCATAAAAATAAAAGGTCGAGTGTTTTTTAATTGGAAAAAATCCTGAAACAACAAACAAATTTTTATTAAAGACATTTTTTCTGACGTTTATTTTAGCAATTAATGTCAAATAATATTTTTGAAGTTTAGGTTTCTGTAGCAACAGAGCAGACAGAGACGCGTCGTTTTTTTCGATGTGCGAGAAGGACGTAATGATATTTTTTATCATGATAAAAATGAATGATTGGCTGTTGAAATGCTGATCCAAGCGTTGTTATTGGACAAAAGTGATGTCATGACAGTTGTAGGATTTTTTCAAGGAAAAATCTGCGCCCAAAAAAACATGGCTAACTTCCGTTTCCGGTTTCGGATTTTTTTGAAAAGCTTATTTTATAGATGTACTGTAATTATAGGCCCGCATACCAAATTTGATGAAAATCGGCCCAGTAGTTTTCGAGATATGATGATAACGCACGCACGCACCCACCCACAGACATTAAAAAAAAAACACATATTTAGGATGCCTGGACCCCTAAAACGTGTTTTTTTCGAATTTTTATGATTTTGAATTTTTGCACGATTCCAATACTTTCCTATACATGCGTTGCAAGTATGGAAAGTAACTCTAAAACGTGTTTTTTTTGAATTTTTACGATTTTGAATTGGCGCACGATTCCAATACTTTCCTATACATGCGTTGCAAGTATGGAAAGTAAAAATGAAGGTAAAGCATGTAGCCCAAGTTTTCAGCCAAAGAGTTGCGTCTACCATGAAACTTGCCAGCATTTTAGATTCTACTGGTGTTCTTGGTAAAGAATGTGAAGATACGGCACAATTATTACTGTTTGTCGATAAATTATTTGATTCGGTAAATGGAAGTACAAAAACACCCACAAAAGGTAAAATTTTACGCTGTGGCATTTCCGATAAGAGTGGGCATGTACAGTTTTGGGTCCAAGAGGCTTTGCCTATGCTATCCTCTATGGAGTTTAAAAAAATATCTCAAAATGATCAAAGAAAACCACCAAGTTTGGTGAATTGGGCTTTCACGATAAATAATTTTATTAATATTTGGCACCACTTAAAAACACAAGGCTTACAATATTTACTTGGAAGGCACATAAATCAAGACCCAGTAGAAAATTTATTATTACAGGTTCCTTGTAATTTATTTAGTTTCGCCAGTCATAGTTTAATCCACATTTAACTTAGTGGTAGTTTGGTTGCCTGCTGACCTCTTTAGAGGAAAGGTCATTTGTTATCAGCAAGGTTGAGTTATATTTTTGGTTGGTGATCCTGAGCCTTTTGGGGATATTTGGAACCTCTCCTTAGTTTCGTTCTCTTTTGCAAAAGTCGTGTCGTCAATGGTGGTTGACTCCTGATGGCTGGAATATAATTTGGTTCAATTTACGTTTATACGGATAATCCAGCATCAAATTATAGTTTGGGAATTATGTTAAGCAATTTTGGATAGATATTTTGCAAGTGTTACCAGTATTTTTGGTTTAAAGCTTAACATAATCAAACACATGTGTGGTTATATGTTCCACGTACTTACACGACTTGAGGGCTTCGAGATCTTTTAGAAGGTAATTACTGCTTTGTTGCTCCTCTTGTAGAATTCCGTAACGTCCCCTTTCGATTTTTATAGCTCGGTTTTTGGAGGGTTACTTTTGGGTAACCGCATTTTGTAAAGCCACCTTTTGGATGTTTGCCTTTGAAGGCATGTGTTTGGCTGCATGTTCGTATTTGATGAATTATTAATTATTGGCTTTGGGGACCAGATTTGCACCTGAGTACTTATTTTGAAGATTTACCTACCACATTTTCCAAGTCCGAAGATATATTTTTGGAAAGCCTGCTGCAGTAGCCGGACCTGGAAAGAATCCTTCGGGGTTTTCGTCAATCAAAGGAATCTTCGCAAGGTAGCATTTCTCCACGTTTTACTTTTGTGTTTGCGGGACCTAAAATTATTTGAGGTTATACGTTGTAAAATTTAACTGAATCAAGATTGCCGTAGCTTTATTATTTATTTCTTGTATTAATTTAGTGTGTGTTAAAGTACTTACTGTAGATTTCGATATTCGCAGGGGTGCGAGCTTCACTTGTGCTCCGTGCTTTTAGGGTGTTCTTGAATTGTTGTTAATAATTTCGTATTCACCATTTTATTCAAGGCTGGTAGTGTCTCATGCTACCGCACCGGGAGTTTAACTTTAATATTTGTAATACTTCGAACAACACGTAACGTTTTTTTTTCTAATTAATCAGTGCTTATCACTTGTGTTTTTTTTATTATACAAATAAGTCGAATTACCGTTTATCTTGACGTCAGAGCTACGCAAGGTTACTAGAGGACTAATTAAGTCACTCTAATTCATATCTTTTACACCAACTTTTACGCGCTTATATGACAAGTTACTGAACCAGATCTGCTTCGACCATCTTGCGTACGATATTAGCTTATATATTGTTGTGTATTTTGAGCATAAAACATTTTATATAACATTAATACATTCATACAAGTAACACAAACAATTTATACAAATTATGAATATTTTTTGTTAACACAATTTTACACACACCAAGTATATAAAAATGAATACCAAGTTGATTTCTGATGTAAAATCATTTTATTAATTGTTTATGATTTATTAATACAAATTAAATACTATAAAGTAAATATTAACAACAAATAAGTTATAAAAACGATATTTAAAGTTGACAATGAAGGATACAGATTCAAATATCCAGATTTTTATTTCAATTTACAGTACAAAGCTGATTTTTCTCGATGAAGTAGTATTTTGGAAAATTTAGATCAGTTTGTTGTGCTAGAAATAATGATTAAAGTAAAAATCATAACGTATTATGTAAAAAAGGTAAATTTCAAGGACAAATGTATGTAAGAAATAGAAAGTTATAAATTTCTTATTCTAAAAGGTTGAGACAAAGTATAAGACATAACTAAGATGTTTTAGAGCATATGAGATTTAATTTTGTCAATAATTTAAATGTTAAAAGCAATAATTATTAAAATTATTAATAAAAATGTAAATTTTAATAAACGTCAAATTTCAAATGCAATTATCAGCTAAGCGGATGAAAATAGAGAAAAGTGATAAGAGACAAAATCTCATTATTTTATCATAATTAGTATAATTGAATAGTTTTTAGTTTACTTATTAATAATTTTGAAAAATAGGTAAATTCAAGTAGGGTTTTAAACCAAGAACGGAGTTAAAACAATTTTCTTTAAAGATAATATTAAATAGGATTAGTTTAAATAAAAAATTAAATTAAAAGTAAATGTTAGTTAGTATAAGTATTTTTCATTTAGTTAATAATAAATTTTGAGTAATAATTAAGCGTAATTAGGTAGTTAAAGTTAAAGATGGTTTGAAAATTGGCTAAATTTATTTATTTTACTTGGTTTTAACAAAAGAAATTACAGTCAGTTGCTCGTAAAAATCCATTGGGGATGCACGTATTTGAAACGCTCCCAATTTTGTTATTATGACGTTGTAGCGTTCTTTTGTTTGTTCTAGAAGAATTAAAAACATTTGAATGTCGGGTAGCAACGAGATGTTTTGAAACGAATATCACGTGTTTTAAGAATGATTTAAATTAAAAGTGTTAAAATAATTGAATTAAAATAAAACAAAACCAATTAAAATAAATAATAACAAAGTATAAGTGAAAATTATTAATAATAAATAGTTGTAAAGAAATTTTGAATAGTGTTATAATAATAATAATATTTACATTTATGTAAACGTCGATAATTAAACCAAGTGGGTTGTTTAATTTGTTTAATGTGAATTTTCTTCGTTAAAATAAATTATTTAAATTGTTATTTTTGAATAAAACATCGTTTTATTTAACTACGAATTTGAAGGGTGATCCTTAACATAAAACGAGGACCCTGAAAAGGAAAATAAGATATTAAACAGTGAAAAAAAGTTATTAATAAGCAAAAGACAATTTCATTCAAGGACTTACCATTGGAAGTGTTGGAATTGGAATTCATGGGCTTCAACGCAGTACAGCTGGTTATGAATGCAGCGATGTCAGACTTCAAGATTCACAAAACTGTCCCGAAATGATGAGAAGACACCAGATAAGTGGATTAAAATAATTTTATTTTTCTTTAATTTGTTTTTGATTGTTGTAATTGTTATTAAAGTAATTTATAAAGTCTGTTTAAATTTTGAAAATTTTATGAAGTAATTGTTAATTCGAAACTTAATGAATTTTTATTGTGAACGTATGATTTTAAATTTATTTACTATTCAACTATCTAAAAATAATTTGTCAACATTAAATTATTGCAATCTTTTGAATCCTAACTACAGCTAGAACCCATGTAAAAGAAAAAAACTTTGAATTGAGCTTGTTATCGATTATTGTTTGGTATTTGATTTTATGTATTTACACATGCATCTATGTTCACTACATAACATATATTTTGGCTGGCCCAACGTGTGACAAGTTCAAGAATTAGTTTTTAAAAATGTTTTGTAATTATTAGAATTACACTACAATATCTTGCGACCTCCGTTATTGATCGGCAATTCACTTGATCGCATATATTCATATTTAATTCATTTTGGGTTTAATCAACTACATTTTCTTTATATATCTAGACAACGTATTGTTTAGGAGTGTTGGGCTTCACCCGCTCTGTGATAAGATTGTTCCCCTCCCTAATATTTATTGTGATATCTATTTATTTACTTGTTATTATATGCATGTTGTTTGTTATAATATCTATTTATCTATTGTTATTTATACATACCTATACTCAATATATTTACTTATCTGAACGATCTGAAGGTGTACTTTATTGGGTTATTGGGGTACCTGGTGTTTTGAAGTTATTTGCAGGAGAACTGTTATCAGTTACGGTTCTGCTTCTTTTGCAAGACACGCTTGCAACTGGTTGGCGCCCTTTCTTTTCCAGCATTTAGAAGAACCCCGACCTTTTCCCACTAGCTGTCGGTAGCGTGTCCGAGGGGCTACCTCGGTAGTTTAGATACAAGTAGCCACCCTTTCTGCAATTACCCTTAGGTAGGTAGCATTATTTGGACAGATTCGAAGTTGTGGTATTAGAAATCCAACAGCTGCACAGTTCGTAGGGACATTTAAAGCCATTTTAATAAATAATATGTTAAACTTATATAAACCAAGTTTTAACTGTGAAGATGACAGATGTGAATCCATCTTAAAAAATATTAAATGTTTATTAAATATGGATGAAGCAAACTTAATGTTCGGCCATACTGATTTATATGAAAATAATAGTGACTTGGCAACTCCATTACATGTTGCTCCACTGATACAAAATGTACAGTTACGGGTTAAGCTTAATCAGGAATTGTTAAAGAAATTAAGCATTTTATCGAGGAACTATGTTGCAGGCTTTATTTAAAAAAAAATTAAAAAGGACTATTCATTGTCAACTCTGCAAGAATAGTTTATTTTCTAATCCTGAAAGGGATTATCAAAATGAAAATAAATTAATTGAGGCACGTGAATATGGTGGTAACTGGAAACATCGTTTATGTTACCCTACTACTGCCTTTGCAGAAATATTTTACAAAATTTATAAATTAATTGTTAAATTTTTAAAAAAAGATCCTGCCAATAAGCATCTCATAAAATTGATGGGCCAAGAATTAGACAAAGAAATTTCCTTCGAATTTTTAAACTGTTCTAAACACGTGGATAGTGTAAAAGATTTAGTAATTACAGTATGCACTACAACAATCATACATGCGTATTGTAAAGATGTAAATAATAAAATTATGGGCAAAGATACAAGACCATATTGTGGTAACGACAGTGTAAAATTAAAAGCTCTTAAAAAATTTAAAGAAAGAAGATACAGGCAGAAATGAAGAAATATAGATTAGATTACTGTTTATTCTTTTTTAGTACATGCTCTCAAAAGTAGTTATTTTACGGACTCGTTTAAGTCCGTAAAATGGGTCTTTTCCGGACTCAATCCCAAAAAATCTGGTTACTATAGTGACACTCATTTAAGTCTGTAAAATGCTATATTTTCGGCCTAGTCCCTAAAAGTTGTCATAGCAACCTTTTGCGTACTACTATAGTGACATGTGCTCTGATCACATTAACCATACATAAGAAAAGGCTTGAATCTGTTTTTGGGAGCTTTAACAAAAAAATGTTGTTTGTAACACGTACCTAAATCGTTTTTTGGGACTCGTCCCAAAAAAACTTGATTTTAGGTACTTGTTACAAAAATAACTACTATTTTGGGTTTATAGACCATAAAAAGTCTATTCAGTAACTTTTTATTCTGTAAAGGCAATAATGTTACTAGTAGATACCTATATTGAATATATAATAGTGAATTATTGCAATACTTATATTGTAAGTAACTAGATATTATATACGATTTATATTTTTATAGAAACATTAATGTCATACATTTGTTTAGTTTCTTAATTCAAAATATTTTTGTTAAGACTTTAAAAACTGTATTTTCTGTTTGTAATCAAGTAGTAATAGAGAATTATCGCAAGTAGGTACAATGCTAAATTTAGTGTACGTATTTATAAACAAGTAATTTTATGTGTTGAGGTTAGGTTCGGAAACTTTAGCGTACGGTAAAATAGCGGCGTGCGATAACTCAAAATTGTAATTTACCGTAAAAATAAAATAACGTATAACATCACGTGATTTTAGCGTTAACGGAAATTTAACGTAGTACTTGCGATAACTCCCTAATATCTAATGTCTGTATCTTTTATTGTTATATAAATAAGTTATATTTTGTTTTACGTGTTTTATTTGTGCTTTTTAATGTTTACTATGTTTCTATAATGAAATTGGTAGTAGTAGTATATTTTATTTCCTGCTTATTTGCAAGTTTTAGCTCCCAACCGCCGGAGGCGCTGCTGTTAGCGTCTTTAAAGTAAACATGGTAGTGGGGCATCTATAGGAGTAGGTTATCTGTGCTCATTACGTCCAATTGCAATAAACGACCAATCAAGAGCGAATTGACGTACTCATACCTCAAATATTCTTGCATTTACGGAGGACAAAAATTCAGCCCAAAAGGTAAGAAGATACGAGATACAAAAACATTTAAAAAGGAAGACCTGTGTCCTGCATTTATTTCAATTTGTCCCTCTTTTAATGGTGATAACTTGGAAATACGAAAGTTTTACGACAAGTATAACCGCGACACAACAAAAGAAAGTTTTGCGCACCTGCCTCAACAGAGACAGTTGTCTGACAGTGCAAAAGAAACTGCCAAACACTTAATTACACTTAGAGCCAATAAAAAGCTAATGCAGCGTAATTTAGAGCAGATAACGGGAAAAACTGTTACTCTAAAAGATCTTTCAAACTTACAACAAACTACTCTTAAATTATTAACAATTAATAACTTGAAAAAATGTATGAAATTTATTAAAGAAAAGAATGCCGATGCAGCTATTTTCAAAGATGATAATGACAATTTTAAAGGTTTATTTGTGCAGACGACTGCGATGAAAAGTTGATGCTACATACGAACTACTGAAAATTGGCATTCCACTTTTTTTGATTATTGCTGAAGACGGTAACTGTCAGAGTGAAATTGTCGCTGTCTGTTTGCTTGTAAGTGAAGACAGAGAAAGTTTCGAATGGTTTTTAAATGCTTTTAAATCTAAAAATAGCAACTGGGTAGATACAAAATGCATTATGACTGACAAAGACTTATTAGAACGGGATGCCATCAAAAACCTTTTTCCTAATGCTAACGTGATAATGTGTATTTTCCATGTAATGAAAATATTTTCTCGTCAAATAACATGTGAGAAGATGAATATTACCCAGACCCAACGAAAGAAATGCCTTGAAATTTTACAACAGTTCGTTTATTCAAAAACTGACGAAGAATTTAGTAACTTTTGCGAAATTTTGAAAGTATCTGGATATAATGAGGTATATGCTTATTATATTATAAAGTAATTGGTTGAATATTAAAAATGAGTGGTCTTTAGGTAAAGAATACTTTAAGGGATCGTTCCTTAATACTACGAATAATAGAATAGAAAGTATTAACTCGAAGCTCAAATAAGTTATACAGAAAAACAGTAGCTTGGAAGATTTTATCGAATCTTTATTTGTAATTATCCATTCTCTTGAAATTGAGAGAGATTATAAGGCAGTTTACCAATTTCAGAAAAGAGACGTGACTATGTATGAACCTGCAAGTGACGAAAAGATGTTTTAACAAATGAGTCAGCAAAGATGGTTATTTAACAACTAAAGTACAGTAAAAATATCAAAAATCTCAATGTAATAAATTATTCTGCGGAAAGAAGTACCAGTGAGAGACTAGTTAAGATAACAACGGAATCTTGCACATGTAATTTTTACCAAGGTATGTTACTATCGTGTAGACCAGCTGATCTGTAGACACATATTTGCTCTTCGTAAAGAACTTAATTTGTCAATTTTCGATATAAATATCAAACATACCTACTCGTTGTACAAATCAACGCTTGGATTCAAACAACGACGATATTTCCGTTCATGTTTTAAATAAAAATGTGACTGTATTGTCATTATGCAGAAAAAATAAAAAAGGTGTTACAAGAAACAAATGTTTTGACTGACTTGGTGGCATTAGGTTGTAATACCACTTATTTGCAACGTCTTTCTGCAATAAAAGAGTTGCAATCGTATTGGAAAAATAATATTGCAGTTTGGATTGCCCCTATAAATGAAGCAGGTAGTGAAAATTTTGATACATTGGAAGGTGAAATAGTATATTATGTACCAAGGTAGAGCGGACACTTTTCTCAGCCGAGCAGAATTATTTCCCGACATGCGAAGCATGGAGGGAAATAAGTTGCGAGGCTGAGAAAAATCTTCTCTACCGTGGTTTATATACTACTTTTTTCACTACTAGCACCTTTATTCCTTTTAATTAATCATTTTTACATCAATAAAAAGTAAAATGACAGATGCATATATTTATTTCTAAATATCCACAAAAATCAAATAGCCTTGCTTGAAAGTTAATTTCAATTGACATTTTGTGTAAAATATATTTATAATAGGCACCTGAGCGCATAGCAATTATTTTCATTATTGACCAGTAGTCACTAATGAAAAATTATTCACCATTAGGAGAGAAATTCATCTTCTTGGCTCGGAAACAAGGTCAATAATGATATCTTCTAATGCTAGTAGTGAAAAAATAATATTAATATCGAAATGGTTGAAAATTATGACACAAATAACAACATAACTTATGACACTATTGATGTTCATCCAATTAGTTACCATAATCATTATGACAAACCACAGAATTTTCACGATCAGACTGACGGTATAGCTGAAATATCTGAGAGATTACTTCAAAAGGCCTAATTTTGTAATAAATTACAGACTTCAGTACGACTGACGTATGTGGATCTATTACTGAAAACAACACGGGCAACCTGATAGACTCAAATACTATCTCCTATGAAATTGCCGAGGATGAAAATAAAAAAACTCATAATTTGGATTTCAAAAGTAATAGTAGTCCAAAAATAATTATTATGAGCAACTAAATATTAAATAACGACTGCTACACTGAGGAAACTGAAAACATTTTAGACTCTGAAAATATCCAAAATGTATCAAATGATGTCGATATAGACATTATCAAAATGCCAGAAATTGTAAAAAAGAGGGGTAGACCACGCGGTTCAGATCTTACCGCAATCGGTTTGAAAAAAAAGGAAGACAAACGAAATTGTCGCTTTTTCGTACTTGGGGTTAAAAAAGAAACAAGAAAAAAATATTATCGTGGATTTTAACAAGGGAGCAAGATCATTTCGCTTTCGAAAGTTGTTAAAAAATCGAAGAATGCCATGTAGAAAATGATCCAGAAAAAGTGTCAAACGCAGTATTGGATGCCGATGTTAATTTCTCCTTAGTTCGACCACTCTTCACTGAAAAAGCCTAGAATATTCTACAAAATGTGATATCCAAAAAAGACAATAATAAGTGGCTGTGCGACGTGTGTTGTGAAGTGTGTGAAATAACTTCTGATTCCCGCGCATCAATTAAATGTAAATCCTGCCCACAATTTTGTTATATTAAATGCATAAATCTTAAAAAGCTGTCTAAAAGGCAGTGGTATTGTTTAAAATGCTCGCGTTAGTTACCAGAATAATTAACGAGGTTGTCTTTCAGTATTACTTTTATTGCCTGTTATTGCAAGGAATTATTATAAAGAAAAGATTTTTATGTATTAGTTTATTGTTTATGGAATTGCGCTTACCAATGTATTTTTAAGTTGTTTATATACCGATTTTTATTTGCTACATTTAAATAAATATAACGTAAGCAATGTAAAAATGTTCATAAGTCGGGTCCGGTGTTGACTCCCGAGTCGGGACTGAACCAAAGTCCCGACACGCTATTTGTGACGTCATTCGATGACTTTATTCGGAACTGAACGTGGATCCCGAGTGCGTATTTACGTTTCCGTGCTCAGTTCAAGATAGTGGGGTTTTGAAATAAACACGGAAATGTTTGCAATGTTCACTTCCGAACGAGTGTTGATTTCAGGACGCTTGATCTCAAAATGCGCACTGATTTGTAATACAACACACGCCCAGTTAAATATTACAAATCCGCGTTTAACTCTCAGTATAATATACCTATATTTATTACAATAGATCTCTATATTATTGTAGTAAAAAATAAAACACAAGCAAACAAAAAAGTGATGTTTTTATTATTTATTGAAAATATTATTTTCTAGAAACAAATACATAATATTAATGTTCTTTTTGCACCAAGTTCATTGTGTTTAATATTCAAAGAAATATTGTGTGAACGAGAACATTTTCTTTTTCGGGATTCTGCTTTTGTAGGTCTACCTGATTGAATTCTTCCACTGCAAGGTAAACCTCTATCTTTGCCGCAAGCGATCGATGTTGGCTGGATATGGATTTTTCGTGATCTTCTTTTGATATTTCTCTCACAAATAAATGATATTATATTGGATGGAGTTTGTAGTTGTGACAACTTAGAAGCAAATTTCATAAGTATGTTGGTATTGGCTGGATTGAAGTCATTTCTAGAACACTACAAATTCTTGAAAATTAGGATTTCACTTTGTCAATAGCATACATATAGTTTTCATTAACACTCGCACGATTAATAGGGGTAATAATTGATTCTGTTGGAACTATTGGTAATTGGAATCAGTCTGAGACAACCTCGGCATTAGAGGTCATAGTTGAAGTGCATTCTGTTTTACTGTTTTTTTTTTACACTAGTAGTAGCAATATCTTCGAAAAATTTTGGAGAGAACTCGTTTCCTAGAGCTCATTTTGCAAAATTTTGACGGTCTGTTTCCGTTAAAGATAGAAAAGTTGTAAACATAATTCCATATTTTCTTTCCACAGCACATGGGTGTTTACAATATTTACCACCCTTTCCAAACTAACAATCACACGTTGCCATGTCAGAGTTTACCACATACAAGTTAATACTCGACTTTACAAAATATGTACTGCTATCAACTGGGGCTATTTCATCTATTCCTTTACTTTTTCGACAAAATTTCTCATATGCTATGGTAAGTTTTCGCGATCTTCCATTAGCAAACTGAAGAAGTCTTTTCTTATGATATGATTCCAAAGTTTTAATAATAAATTCTATCAACGCGCACATATTAAAGACTTTACATAGTTGCAGCACAATGTCCTTAAATATTCTTATCGATGACTCACAATAATTGTTTGTGTTGTTACCTCTAGTAAGTATATCGCATCGATATGGTAAACACCATTCTCCACGACGATCCCAGAAGTTAATTAAATGCTGTTCTAATTTATGATTTCTCTTCACTGTGTCATTATTCAGCAAATTAGACATCTTAATTTCCGCTTCGTGCATCGTTTTCGCAAACATCACACAGCGAAAATTGTTCATAGTTGACTGCCTATCGTCTTTTCCAACTTCGTGTTCACTTTGCCACAACCATCGCCACAATGCCTGATTGACATGAAAGATACAAAGTAATAACCTACTGTTGGGAAATACCTCTCTCAATGTGTTCCTCTCTGCGGTACTATCATCAGTCATTATTCCTGGTTGAAATAACTTGTTGCAAGTTTTCTCAAGAACATTTTTTGCTGAAAGGCAACAGTATAATTATCCTCTGATTGACTTGTGTGTAAAATAACAGCTATAGGTAAAGCACCAACCTTAGTACCAGCGAATATAAAAGTCACGCACGTGTTAGTCTGATCACACGATCCACTTGTATTCATGAATATCATTTCATCAGCCAATCCTGCCATATAAACTCTTTGCATTATTGGAGTAACTAAAACGCAAATAATAGGATCTTCCCTGAGACACAAATTGACGTTGAGGGCAAGAAGTTCTGTTTTCTTTCTTTTCAAGATGTCTACTACGTCACTGTTGTTTCTGCTGCCGTAATTTTTAAGTCGCCACTGTTCGTACAAATGAGTTACTTGACGATCAAGAGGATTTGTTTGAGCATTAGCCAATGTCACATAAACATCTTCCTCGCAATTTTCCATAATACTGAACTCATGATATGATTTAGCTGCTGCAGCTGTTATTCCAGCATCAAAGTACGCCGTAAATAACTGTTTTGTATCTTCAGAGCAACGCAATAAGCTTAAAGATGCCACATTTACTTTGTGGGAATAGCTAAAATTAATGTCTATAACAACATTTAAACCTCTCTTTAATAAAGGCGAAGTTTTTAAAGTACTTTCTGTTACTTTCAAGAATTTAATGCTTATATTTGCCTTACAGTTGAATTTTCTAGTTGCTCCTTTTGTTTTGTTTTTTGACTTGTTTCTTTCTGCAAGTTGACAAACTCGTAACGCACAGGTTCAGAAAAAAAAACGCCTCTTCATTATCAAATTTGTTTTTGTTTCTGCAGAAAATTTATTAACAAAATAACTACATTTTTCATCGTAACCGATGGTGTAAGACAACGAACACTGAATTTTGCAGTTATAATAATTAACGAGAGAATGCTCTTCAAACTTCAGAATTTCAAAATTTTCGGTGATATTAGTAATAGCACTTTTAAACTGCTCGATAACTTTTTTATTTACTTAAACTGAAAACTAACCTCAAAAACCAAACTAATAAATAGCATGAATCAAACGCAACTGCATTATTTGCCTATTATGAGAAAGCGTGGAGTCGACGACTGAAATGCGCACTGGTATGTAGCTTTCCAACGCCAGTGCATTTCGATACAAATCCGTGCGTGATTCGGGGTTCCCCGTCTTCAAATCAACACTTGTTTGAAACAAAATAATGTTTTACGTTTCCGTGTTTATGTCAAGACCTCACTCGCTTAAACTGAGCACGGAAACGTAAATACGCAGTCGGGACGCTAGCCACAGAGATAATTTTATTATTACTACTGTAAGTCGCTAATAATTGCAACAATAATTGCAGAATCAAAAAATTATTAAATATTGCATGATAGAATTTAAGTTACATTAAAACGAAGCGAAGAAAATAAATTTACATTAACGAATTTAATAATAGCCCGAACTGAAGTGGAGTATTGTTCACAGCAGTACCTGACTTAGTACGCAATGTCTAGCTACTCTGAATATATTTTACAACGATTCTAAAGGGAACCCTTAAAATAATTTAAACCGCTAGCCCCTTTTCTCAAACAAAAATAAATTAAAATTAAAATAAAGTTGTCATCGTGGAGGATCTACTTCAACAATTAGAAAATTTAGATATTAAAAATTGCAACAAAATGGCACAGCTAGTATTTCATTTAGACTACCTAAAGGCTATACCAGAGTTCGATGGAACACCACATCAACTGACTGAATATGTGCGAGCCACAGAGGTCATAACAAATCAATTTTTTGGTCAAGTACAACAAGATCCATTTCTTCAATACATAATTAGTTTTATCTGCCCTTAGAACTAAATTAAAGGGAAGAGCCCTTCTAGTTACTAGTGTACGTGAAATTGCCACTTGGAATGATTTATAGCGAATTTTACAAGAATCATTTTCGGATCAAAGATTTGAGGACTCTCTGTTAGGAGATTTAATGTTACCTAAACAGAGAAATGAAACAGCACAGGAATACCATGAACGATGTTTAGAAATGCGTAGCCTATTAGTTATATACAAAGGTACAACTAACTGAACAAAATGCAGCTATAGGGCAGGTAAAGAAAACACTTTATGTTAGCTTTACCTTAAAAGCATACTAAAAGAACCACTTGGAAGCTTTTTGAGAGTTAAAGGACCAAACACAATAGAAGACGCAGTTAAATTTGTATTCGAAGAGGAAAATGTTTATTACAACCGAGCAAGAGAAACCGCGGAATTCAAAAAAGGTAATCTGACAGCAAAAAAAGCACCCTTATCTTTAGTTGGCTTAAGAATGCACAATACAGGCTATATATCTACCCAAAAATAATTGGCAACCATTAACACAACAATTTAGTTTTCAATTTGGATCCAGGTGAGAATCCAACGCAAAGTTTAGGAGCCACAAGAAATGTTTTTGCACCGACTAATCGTGTCCAACCTCGACCAACACCTATAGATACGTCATCAGGTACAACATCTTCAATGCATAAAAAAATGGAACTCGCAACAAAGACCGTTCATTTCTGACGAACTATTTTATCAAAATTATCCAAATGGTAAAGACGATAATCAATATTACGAAGAGGAAGAAGAAATCAATTATATTGAAGGAACACAGGAAGAATACTATGAAGAATAGGATTTTATGACAACAGCCTTAAGAGAGGATACAACATTCCTACCTGAAGTCGATTATCGACAGCCAGAACCCATCAAACATAATAATCAAAATTCTATACAACTACCTTGCATTTATATTCCGGAACTAAAGGCGACATCCTTAATTTACACAGGAGCCTCTAGGACTTTAATAAAACTAGAAATAGCTTAGAACTAATTATTTTCTAGGATTAATTAAAACACAATTTTTCCAAATACAAATTGCGCACCACATTTTACTGCATACAGAGGTGGCTGTAATACAACTACCACCAACATTCAAAGCGAATCATGCACATAAATTTCATTTATTTGACTTCAACCCCAAGTATGAAGGATTGATTGGGAATGGATTTACTACAAAAACTTCAAGCTAACATACTTAAATCTAAATAAGAAAATTTTGGAAACAAGGAACACTTCTCTACCATTAATTAACGTAAAAAATAAAAATAAGTATAACCGTTGAAACAAGAACAACAAAGGTAATTAAGATGCCAGTAACTGGAACATACGAAAAAGGTATTTTGGAATATACAAAACTAAATTCAGAAGTTAAAAAATAATCAGGCAAGCACTACAATCACCAATAAAGGCGAGCAGCAACAAGAAATCATAATTAATCAACCATTATCAATTGAACCTGTAGAATCTTAAGACGTATACCATCAACAATCGCCGAAAATTGATCAAAAACAATTTAAAGGAATTTCAAGAAATAATTTAAAACAACTTCAACTGGACTACCTTAATAATGAAGAAGCTATTCTAATACGAAATTTATGCGAAGATTATAAAGATATATTTCACTGCGAAGAAATACCACTAACATTACCAAATTAAAACATCCGCGTAGCCCATAATCTCAACTCCCTCTGAGATCTTTACCCTCAAAACGTCATCATAGAAGGCATTCCAAAGTATTATCATTATCATTATCATTTCCCTGCCTCCTTGGATTATTATACTACGGTTTTCTATGTAGCTTTGTACAATCGTGACCAGGTATGGGCTTATCTGTATTTCGTTAAGCTTTTTTATAATACCATCCCATATTGCTATATTAAAGGCATTTTTGATGTCGAGCAGTACCATAATGCAATATACCCTCTGCATTATTTCCATAACCTTCTCCATGACGTCTACGGTCGACCGACCCTTCCTGAAGCCATATTGTCGTTCTTTTATTTCACTCCTCTATCTTCTTCTTAACAAGTGTTCTATTACTTTTCCCATTATGTCCAATAGAGAGATTGGTCTGTATTTCTTCTTCCCGTCCCCCTGTTTATTTTCCTTTTCTATGAGAGCCAATCTCGCCCTTTTCCACATAATCGGGTAATTTCCCTCCAAATCTTGTTCATAGTATAGAGTGCCACTTCCGGGTCTGCCTTAATAACTGCTTTCACTATTTTTGGAGGCTAGGGGCCTTCTTTCCTTTAAATCTTCGGTGGCCGTCACCAGCTCATCCATTATAAATGGTATTATCATTATCTCCGCTTACCCTACACCCGTTTCACCCCATTTGATTTCTTTACAGGCCGGAAACAGCTCCTTAATGATTTTATCTAGGTTTTCTTCCTTTAATATTGTGCTTTTTTAGTACCCTCATCTTTTTCGTAACTATTATGTAGCCCTGCCCCCATACGTTTTCATCAATTTCATCAATGTGATTACACCTAATGGAGTCGAACCTAATTCGGATAAAGTAAAAACCATAAAAAATTATCGAATACCAAAAACTCAAAAAGAACTTAAGGGACTTTTAGGATTACTTGGTTATTATAGAACATTTCTGACGGACTTTGCAAGATTAACAAAACCTCTAACGAAATGTTTAAAGAAAGGAGCCCAAGTAATACATGCCGAGGAATTCATAAAAACTTTTGTGAAATGCAAAAATATTTTAATGAATAAGCCTATTTTACAATACCTGGACTTTTGAAAGGATTTTAATTTGACTACAGATAATTAAATCAAAGTAGTCTTCTCCACAATTCTTTAATTAGACAACTAAAACGTTGTAACGACAATTGTTTCGGCCTCGACAATAATGTGTTAACACAATGGGGCCATCTTCAGGCTATAATTTATACAAATCTAAAAGTTATTATAAACTAAGGTAACGAGTAAATACTAACTTACCTAAATACTGTATACCTAATACAAATTTTCAATAATTAAATTGTTAATGGTCCATGTGAAGAAATATTTTATTTAAACCCATATTAAATTAAAAACGATGGTATAAACCAATATAAATTTCAATTAAATACCCTAAGGCGAGATACCTTAGGGAAACATTTTTCCAAAAATAAACTAGGTAACACAAAACGGATTATAAATATTAATGATGGAAATGCCTCATCAAAACCGGAATTATTATTTCATTTTGCACTTTATCCCTCCATGCATAATTATGGAGGTAAAACAGGAATTAAAATAGTTTTAATTAAACAGGTGGTCAATCGACCATTTTATAAAACTGAATGACATGAATTTATATTGGCAAAGACCAAATCGAATACCAACCCACAAGTAAATCAACCTAATAGAAGTAAATAACCAAAAGGTAAAAAGAAGAAAAATGTAACTACAACAAAGATTTTGCCAATAGAGGGCAATTGAAAATTTGATCATTAGTTAATTGAATATTATTATTTTGATTGGCTTTAAAAATTTCAAATTTTTCAAAAATGACTAAATTGTAAAAATTATCTAAGTTGTGTAGGACTGAGTAATCCTCTCCCGGTCTAAAGACATGTCCAGTGTTAAGGATGTGTTCAGCAAAGGCCGATTTAATTAAACCATAGTTATTATTATTATTGTTTCTGATTAAACTGGCATGTTCTTTCACCCTAGTGAGGACGCTCCTCGTAGTCATACCTATGTACGAACAACTGCAATCCTGGTTACCACAATTCAATTGATAAATTCCCGGTTTGTTGGAATTGGGGACCAAATCTTTAATCTTAGAAAAACATTTATAAAGGTTATTATTATTCTTAAAACTTACTTTAAATTTGAAATCCCTGAGAACCTTAGCTACCTCTTCAGAAAACATGTTAATGTAAGGTATAGATATATATCCAACATGATTATTATTATTTAGGGGGGTAAGGCTCGTATGTTTGGAAATGTTGAGTTGAAATCTTTTTTTATTGAATATCTTTTGAACCGGGTGTAGTGGAAAATTGTTGGCAATGGCTATCTGTTTGATGGTGAGCCATTCTTTGTTAAAATCTTCGTTGTTTAACGGGATGGAAAAAAGTCTATGTATTAAAGCATTGATGGCTGCAAACTTGTGTTGATATGGGTTATTTGAGTTAAAATGTATAATGTTATTAGTGTGTGTAGGTTTTCTGTATATACTAAAGTTAAATTTATTATTCTTGATAGTAATTAAAAGATCTAGAAACGGTAAAGTATTATTGATGGATTTTTCTAACGTAAAATTAATGTTGGGGTGCCATGTATTTATGTAATTAAAGAATTCACCTAGTTGGGAATCATCCCCTTTAAAAAGGCAAAGCACATCATCCACATATCTATACCAAAACAATACTTGGTCTTTAAACTTATGGTTAGCTTTCAGAAAAGTTTCCTCCAAGTTATTCATAAAAAGTTCACTGAACAGGGGAGAAAGACAACTGCCCATTGCTAAACCGTCATTATTCGAATATATTTTGTTATCAAATTTAAAAAAGTTCTGATCTGTACATATACTAAAAAGTTTTAATAAATGATTTTTGTGTATAGTATTTAAATTATTTCTGTCAAAGATAGTATTTAATAAATTTAGACAATCAACAGGTGGGATACTGGGGAAAAGATTAGATACATCAAAGCTTACTAGAATGGAATTATCTGGGATAATAATGTTTTGAATATTATTAATTAATTGTTTATTATTTTTGATACTATAAATCGGTTGAAAATCTATTATTTCTTTAAAAACGTTAATGAGAAAAGGAGCTAATTTGCTTGCAGGTGAGTTAATTTGTGATATTACTGGTCTTAATGGTATATTATCTAAATTTCGATTATCTGTTTTGTGAATTTTGGGTAAGCAATATAATAGAGGTATCCTAGGACTTTTAATTGTGAGTTTCTTTATATTAAGAAATTTATTAATAGTTTCAGAGCATTCTTTAATGACACGTTTAATTTTAATTTGGAAATTGTTTATGGGATTGGTTTTAACCAATATATAATATAAATACTGTATTTAGGTAAGTTAGTATTTACTCGTTACCTTAGTTTATAATAACTTTTAGATTTGTATAAATTATAGCCTGAAGATGGCCCCATTGTGTTAACACATTATTGTCGAGGCCGAAACAATTGTCGTTACAACGTTTTAGTTGTCAAATTAAAGAATTGTGGAGAAGACTACTTTGTTTTAATTACATTACACTCCACTAACAAAATGGATTTCAATATTATTGACTACAGATGTTTCTAATGTCGCAATTGGAGCTGTATTATCCCAAGGGCCTGTAGAAAAAGATCCACCTGTTTGCTATGCATTTAAGACCCTCAATGAGTCTAAGCAAAAGTATTCAACGATCGAAAAAGAGCTACTGGCAATAATCGGGGCTAGCAAATATTTTCGACCGTACTTATATGGAAGGCGTTTCAAAATTATCACAGATCATAATGGTTAAATTCGTTAAAAGAACCAAATTCAAAATTAGCAAGATGGCGCATACGACCTGAAGAATTTGACTACGAAGTTGTTTTTAAAAAAGAGAAGTGTAATAAGAATACAGATGCTTTATCACGAATACCTACAGTCAAACCCAATTGATGGTAACGAATCAATGCAAGTAGCAGTTGATACGAGCATGGACGACACTATGAGCTTTCTAAACGACTACCTAACGCTAATAACGACAATTTAAACGATATATTAGAAAATTTACAGGAAGAACTTAGGCCAATCAAAAATAACGAATTCGCAAAACGAACGAATCATTCTCAATATAATTTAACGCTTAGTATTCCTATATGCGAAAATGCTTTGGATGTTAAAAGAAATCAAATTATAATAGAAATAGTACACGGAGAATCTATGAACACAGAAAGAAAAGAAAGGAATTCAGTAACTACGGCTTACATTGGAGATTATAATTTAGATAAAAAATAATTCCATTTTTGAAAGAATATACAGGACCAAAGAGACCATACTATTGTTATTTCCCAAACGAAAACATTTATAACAAATTTTGTCAAATAATAACAAATCTGAATGAATTCAAAGGCTTCCACGGTCAGTGTCAGTATTAACAGAACGTCATCCGGGTTGAAACCGTGTCATTGTTGAGACAGAAGAACTCAACGTTTCGCCCACCTTTTTAAGGGGCTTCTTCAGGAAGAAAAAAGGGGAGTACTAAAAGAGCATGGTAATTCAACGTGTCAACCACGTCAGAGGCGTAACTCTTTTAGCAAGAGAAAGACGGGAACGGTAACGCAACTTGTGAACCAAGCCAGAGGCGAAACCTTTCTGAGGAAAAGCAGAAAAAGGCAGCGAATTTAAACCGGCTGTACCGGTCAAGGTCAAGGTTAGACGTAGATGATAACCAGTGTCACGATTCAAGTTGTTAGGGGTATTGATGATTTCAATGGCCTCGCGGATTTTTCTGTTGAAAAAGTAAGAGGCATTGGCGATGATCGAAGATTTTTCGATCAAGATCTTATGGACAGTGTCGTGATGATGTTCAGCACCAGCAGAGTGTGATAGAAGACCAGATTTCAAGTAACGTTTGTGTTCACAGATACGTGTGTCTACTGAGCGACCAGTTTCTCCAATGTATACTAAACCTGAAGAAGCTCCTTGAAAAAATGGCGAAATGTTGAGTTCTTCTGTCTCAGCAATGACACGGTTTCAACCGGAAGACGTTCTGTTAACAATAATAAATCTTGATCAAATAGAACTCTACAGAAGTACTAAAAGAATATTTCATGTGACAACCATTGATGATCGATCAGATATTATTACTAATTATCACCAAGGAAAAGCCAATCACCGAGAAATATCAGCTTCGGCGTTAGCCATAAAAATGAACTATTATTGGGAAAATTCAATAGAAGAACCAAAAATTCATAGAATGATCAACAACCCTGGATTATTCCCTTACAAATTAGGCCAAGCAAAAAACCAGATCGATAAATGGACTTTAATCAAAAATGTTGATTACAATCAATTACTTCAATCAATTCGTGTGAAATATACACTTTTCAGCACTAGTTGTACAATATACTATTATAGTTTCTTCAATAAATGATTTTAGTGAAGGCGACACTTTTTTACTCGCAAGTTGCTACAAGACGTTTAAGAAGCAGGAGGGAGTTGGAGTACACATTTTAGCATATGACTGCTTATTTTCCCTATTCTTTCAATCAACCCAATTAGTTTACCCTACTTCTGAGGAACTAAAGAGTTTTTCGAAAGTTAATACTATATGTACCATTATCGAACAGTTTTAACTATTTGTAAAATAATGTTCAGAGAAACATTATTTAACAAAATCCGGCATATAATTAACTTGGACATCCGGTCACGCTTATACTTTGGTAACGATACCATCTACTATTACTATACAGGGTGTCCCGGGAGGAACCTGCAAAACTTTGGGAATATGTTCCTGAGGTAATTTTAAGAAAAAAAGTTCCTGTAAATAAGGGTCCGAAAGTACTTCCTTTTCGAGATACAGGGTGTCCAAGAAATAAGCTTCTTTTTAATATCTCGAAAACGATTTAAGATATTAAATTGAGCTTTGGTATGCACTATACTGGCATGAAGAGACTCCTTTTCGGTCCAACTGGTTTTGATAATTCCAGCAGTGGCGTGCGTGACAGCAAAAAATAAATAATTCTGACGGAAAAAATAGGACGCCACTGCTTTTTTTCAAAATATGTATTTGTTTCTTAATCGGAAACTAACCCTGTATCTCGAAAAGGAAGTACTTTCGGACCCTTATTTATAGGAACTTTTTTTCTTAAAATGACCTCAGGAACGTATTCCCAAAGTTTTGCAGGTTCTTCCCGGGACACCCTGTATACTATTAGTAAAATGACATTATACTTACTCATTTGTATTAATGCGTTGTTCATTATAACGTTTATGAAAATCTAAAAGTTCGTTAACCAAACCTTGTTTCAACATGGAGTCTACCCTTAAATCCAATTGTATATCCAGCACATCCTAGAAAACATACACAATAACACATTCGAACCAATTTAAAATGCAACATACCTGATCACAGTGATCACATTGTAACCAAAAAATAATCGCACCAGGTGTCACGTGCCAAACGCACACTACGACATTGAATTGGGGATGTCAAATCCGGAATGCACGCGGCTAAGCTAAAACAGTGGAGATGGGTGGTTCGTTTCGCTAAAATAGTACTCAAAACACTTATTAACCCTTCAAAAGGGGATGGTCGTAAACGGTAGATAGGGCGCCACCATGACTAAAGTCACCCAAAGATCTAAAAGAAGGAAACCCATCATGGAAGGTTCCCAAGGGCTCGGATAAAAAAAGGGGTTGTCGAATAGCTGCTTCCTGCGCAAGATGTGACTTACCTTGCTACTAAAATTACTTTACTGCAAAACTCTAAATCTTGTAGGCAGGCTAACACTTTATACACGTAAATCTTAAAACATTGAACACAAAATATTCTGAAATAATCGGGAAGCACTGAACACAAATAACAAGACCAAACTGAATTGAATACTAAAATATTTACTGAATTAAAGGCACAAAAATGAACAATGAAACATTACGCAAAAGACAATCAAAAATATTACGTTACAACAAATTTATGACTACGAAACTTACTTTACGGGAAGAAGAATTGAGGGAGCTGTATTTACGTTAGTTAATGTAAAAAATATTCACAAGCTAAGCCCCCTTAATTCCAAACAAAGGAATAGAAAGACACAAATAACACAATAAACAAATTAACAATAAACAACAATAATTTTACATGCAACATAATATAAAACAATAATACTCTACACTTGAAAATACTTGGAACACGAAAATCTTTACGTTATTAACACAAATGAAATTGTTAAGTTACTTTACTTGCACATCAAAACACAAAAATCAAACAAATAACGAAAAGCGGTACTTATTAACTTCAAACACTGAAAACCAAGCCTGCCAGCAAGAGGCAAACGTCGGCAATAAAACTGACGTTGAACACAACGGCAAATGAAGAAAACAGGAGCAGCATATAGAAAAAGTCTTTACCTGGCGAGTTAACGGTAAGCCAGGGAGTGCGTGATGGACGTGCTTTTCCTTCGAAGACGGGTGCAGGAACAAGATGAAGAGTAATCCCTAAAGTGGTAGGTTTTCCTAATCCCTCACGAGGAGGAAACGTGTAGGCGGCACGACGACACCGTCACTGAAACTTCCTCACACACGATTATATTTCACTCCAGGATTATATTGGCATTCCTTATGGATCCGACAAAGTCGATAACGTGATTTCTCCACGAGAAAATCACCGGTAGTGGAAGGCTTCCTGGTTCATTATAAGAACCCACCCATAACTACGATAAATACGGCACCGCGTCTTAGAAGAAGGCGTCTAACATGGTTGGTAATCTTTCACGCACTGAAGGCACTAAGAAGGCAGAGGGGAGTAGAACGCTCAATTGACACAGCCCGCGTCTCGGGGAATTCCCGGGGACATTGTCACGAGAAACTGAATTCAATGAATAAGATGACATCATGCCTTGATGAAGCACGCGTAAAATTTAGGTCACCTTGTGATTTCTAACAAAGGCAGCTTTGACAACTATGCAACATATGAAGTGACTTTGAAAATTTCGCAGAATTATAATCAAGAACGTCCCAAAATAAGTTAACCTTAATGTCCTCCAGACAAACGAATTCAACTGTAGCAAATATGAAATAATCGATACGAAAATTAAAATAAGGTACAGGACCGTACTAAAGAATTTACGAATAAATTTAAAATGACTTAAAAATCCTAAAATAACATTGAATTACAAAAACACGTGACACAGGATATCGAAGGACACCACCTAAAGACGAGCCTACTTCCCATGATTGTTGCTCTTGTAAGGGTTCACTAAGCTTTCGACCCTTTTGATATAATATTTCCAGAGATCCGAATAAATTTAAATATCCATTAATAAGTGTGTCCTGGGCCTTCAGGACTTGAAGAGCCGAACTACATATATTAATAAGTGTAAAATAAATACAGGTCGTTTCATGTTAAAATAAAATTCTTGGCCGAAGTTATGTTTGTGAAATCATGACAATCCACATAACATTTAAATCTTTATAGGAGATACGACCTGCAAATTCAATAAGACATAAAAAGCAAGCAGAAAAAGTACTATTTTTAAAACTTAGTCCCCTTCTTCAGAGCTGCTCCAAATATTTTTTTATGTGTATGACACCAAATAGGCGCTTAAAAATCTGAAACTTAGTCACAAATATAACGACTTATGGAAAAGTCAATCAAAATAATAACGTTACTTTAAATAAATTATGTAAGTATTTGTAATAGAGTTTCGGTATTTATTGTGGCGATGTATTTAGTAGTATATTTAAAAAGATCACACTTTATAGTTAGTTAGTTAGTTAGTTAACTTTAAATTAGTGTAACATTTTGAATACAATACAACACGACTTCAATGTGCAATATTTCAAACATATACCTCGCATTGCTATCGCTGGGATGGCCGAGTGGTTAAGACATTTTACTACAGCTTGGTCGGTCTCGGGGTTAAACCCGAGTCGGATGTTAGCGGTGGCCTACCCAGTCACTGAAAATAATTGGGAACCGAAAGATTTAGGAGGAGGCCTTAACCCTCCATGTTGCCTTTGGTTATCTTTTGGTGAAGGAAGTGTTTGCGAAATACTTGGAGGGGGTTTGGAGATAATTATTATATTGTACCTTTGGAAAACGTTGATTATCTCGTATAATTAGTAGCAAATGTAAAGCTAGAAGTTCTGAATTTTGATTATGCTGTGGATACCTTTTCGATAACTTGTTTAACGTACCTTTTACCTATATTAGCCGCCATTTTTAATTTGTTTATTAGGCGAAATTTAGGCTTGCGAATGCCAGGAACTTAATGCACAACAACTGCTACGATTATTAGTATTTCTCGATTAGAATTTTGCATATACAGGGTCCGGCACTCCAAGTGTTACAAGTTCAAACTTACCTAAATTGGGTGTTAGTTGAGATTTCTCCGACTAACCATCAACATAGGCATCAAGCAAACATAGACAGATAGAAAAACACAAAATGTATTCAACATGTCCTCCTTTGGCTCGAATAATGGCGCCCAATCTTGTCCAAAACGCGTCGCACGCGGCACGAATCTGGCTTTGCGGGATTTTCTCCCATTCTCGCTTCAGACTTACTTTTAAGCTATGAATGCTTTCATATTTTTTAGTGCACACTTTGTCTTCCACGATACTCAAAATAGAAAAGTCCATCGGGTTAGCGTCTGGTGAGTACGGAGGCCAGAAGACGACGGAAATGAAATTCAGCACGTTGTCACGGAGCCATTCTTGCGTTTCTCGAGCTTTAGGCGACGGTGCCGAATCCTGCTGAAACGTGTATGGGTCTGAACCGAAATGCTGGTTTGCCCAAAGCTCCATCTAAGACAGTCTGTCGGTAGATAGCTCCATTTACCTTTACACCCTTGTCCAAAAATACGAGAGGTGAGCGTCCGTTTGCCGTCACCGTCGCCCACACTATGACCTGAGCAGGGGCTTGCTTCCTCGTAGCTACTAGTCGACTTGAATTGTCCAGCGATTTCCTCTTTAACCATACGCGATCATTTTGTTTATTCACAAACTGCTGGATCGTGAAATTTTTCTCATCCCAAAATACGATATTCGGCAACTCTCCGCTGGCGTGCCGGTGTTTTAACTCTTTGGCTCTCTGAAGTCTTACTTTCATTTGAGCTGGGGTAAGCTCATGCTTTTTCTGTATTTTGTAGGGCGTAACCTGAAGGTCATTTTTGAGTATACGGCGGATGCTCCTGTCAGATACTTTTAGACTTTTGGCCAATCCATTAGCACTGCGCCGCGGATTTCTTCGAATTCGTTCCCGGACTTTTTTTACCATAGCTTCTCCGGTAGCCAATTTTTTTCTTCCACCTTTGTGACGCTTTTCTACAGACCCAGTCTCCTTGTAGAAGACTAAACATTCGGTTCACATTTTGATTTTTGAGCAACTTGAAAATTTGATGGGGTGATTTTCCCTCCAAATGGAGGGCAATAACAGCGTTACGTTTAATTTCCATCGCGGCCAGGGCAACAATGACTCGTACTTGTCAAAATGCAAACGCTAAACTGACAAACAATTTAAAGAGCTACACTGCAGTGCCTAGTTGATAGTGCTAGCATCAGCGGTTTTGTTTTCTCGGGGCTCTGAACTATGTAACACTTGGAGTGCCGGACCCTGTAGTTTTCTTCATTAAGAATCTCACCGATCTGGACGGAGAATTGAACCTGAGATTTTTGGTTTACAACTCAAGTAAGCTAACATTGACGCGATCGGCGTTCTTGTTTATTAAATTAAAATTAAAAGTGAGTGACCCGTATTCTCACATCTCTAATTCATTCACTGTCGTTTAAAAGAGACGATGATAGCCTTCGCTGTCGTCTACAGGCCTGGGAGAAATTAAAATTATTATTAATAATACTATATCCGTCTGTTACAAGTTTAAAACTTAGGTAGCTAAGAAGATTTTCATTTATTTTCAACAGGTATGAATGTGTCCTCAGCCTTGAAAAAAAAATAAAAAATAAACAAAGGAAGGTTAAATAGAGTTCGTGTGGTGTATATATGAGTTTTTAGTCAATAATCATTGTAATATGGGATTATTACTGTAACATCGATTATAACAAAGCAAAACAACCCGGATCTACACCATTAAACTTCAAGTTCATCGTACATTGTGATGAAAAAATGTTTAACCGTATTCAAATGTATAAATCTGAATGTCGTTATTTGGTTTTTGGTGTTGCTGTTGTATTTTGTGTAAAGAGTTTTTAACGGAAAATTAAACGTGTTACAAAAATACCATGGTGTTAATCAACTTCATCATATTTCTATATTTTTGTTTTGCAGAACTTATAGCGGTGTGTATTTTTTCTATTTTTTTTTCTGTTTGCTACACGTAAATACAAATTCAAGCTTAACCGAGGTCTTGATCAGTTCAGCATTTTAAACTTGTATATTTAAAGTAACAGGAAGTATATACATGATGATTCACATAAGTATTTTATTATGGTTAATGTTTTATTATAATAAAAATTAGAGAAAAAGTCAAATGGATATAATTTGTATCTATCACTACTTTAGATGACGATACGGGGCATCTGAATTACCTGGTCTAAACTTTAAATTTTCAAGCAGAAAATCCTATATATTATTACATGTCCTGATAGGAAACTTATTGTTTTTAATAATATGTAATATTTTTGCATAAAAAATTGTCAATAAATCAGGACAGTGTTTTATGTACAATAAGTAACATAATGTATAAATCACTGCTCAATTAAAAAAAATTGTTAGGACCTAATTCCTTTCTTTTATCTCACAATAAGTTTTATTAACATACTTGTAAATGAGATCATACTGGTGTGATTTGCAGTTTTAGGTTTGTTATTTTTTAAAATTTGTATAAAAAATGGGGATACTCGTGGATTGTTCTTGGTTTTGAATGTGTAGTTTGATGATTATTATTTTTAAATTATAAATAAAGCTGAGAACTTATCGATAGCACGTATGAGAATTTTTAGGTCAATTCAGGTTTTGGATGTACGTATGATTTATAAATATAGCTAAATTATTTTTAGGGATTTTTTTATTTTAAATGTCACCTCTGTAGTACGTTATGGAGAAAAATGCAAAATAATTAAATTAAAATATGTAGCAAGGCTGAAAATCAGTTTTTCCTTTCCCTTGTAAAATGTTGAGTTTGTCACATACGTGGTATTAGAATGAAGGTATTATTTTTTGAGATATTTTACATTGATTAAATCTTCTTCTTATATGCCTTCTCCGTTTTCAGAGGTTGGCTATCACTATGTTAAATGCTTCCCTATTTTCAGCAATTCGGAACAGTTGTGAGGCTGTAAGTCCAATATTGCGAAGCCAAGATGGTCTTTCTTGTGCCTTGCACTCTTCCTTTTATTATTGTTTGCACTAACTTATATTTTGAATTTATTAGTACGAGGATGTATTGATATCTAGTTAGCCTAGACCGCTTCCATGGATAAACAAAATATTGCGATACCATAGCAACGAACAGTAACTTATTAGAAGTGTCAGTGTAAAGTTTCACGTCAAAAAGTCAAACCAGTTTTGCGCAATAAAATTTCAAAAAAAGGATGTTGACCGAAAATGTGAAAATCGAAAAATTGGAGTATCGAGCCATCATCAAATACCTGTATTTGAAGGGGTTAAGAGGTAAGCATATTTACGAAGATATGCTTCATACCCTTGGCGATCAATGTCCTTCGTATGCGACCGTAAAAAATTGGATTGCAAGCTTCAAAAGAGGTAAATTTTCCATTGAAGATGGAAAAGTTCTTGCTTCAGTTTTTTGGGATTGCCATGGAGTAATCATGATTGATTATCTAGATAAGGGTAGAACAATAACTGGGGATTACTATTCGACGTTACTGACCACTCTACGAGAAAAAATTAAGGAGAAAAGACGCGGAAAGTTGTCCAAAAGTGTTTTGTTTTTGCAGGACAATGCCTCTGCACACAAATCGCATGTTGCCATGCAAACAATTCGTGATTTGGGGTTCAAATTACTGGAACACCCCCCTTATTCACCAGATCTGGCTCCGTCCGACTATTATCTCTTTCCTCAACTGAAAAAAAGTTTAAAAGGTCGTAAATTTTCTTCCAACGAAGAGGTTATAGAAGCTGTGGAGGCTTGGTTTGCAGAGCAAGATAAAACTTTTTTTTTGAAAGGTCTAGAGGCGTTGCAGGTTCGATGTAATAAATGTATTAAATTAAGAGGAGAATATGTCGAATAATAAAATATTTTGACTTTCAAATTTTGTTTGCTTCTATAGTAGGCTAAGAATTTTTCAATACGTCCTCGTATATGTCCAAAATAGGCAGTTTTTCTTTTTTTGTTTATGGTAATCAGCTCGTTTTCTTTTCCTATCCTTCTCAACACCTCCACATTTTACATTTCAAAGGCTTTACATTTTTTCGTAATGGCTTTTTTCAAGATTCAAGCTTCCATTCCGTATAATAAGGTTGACCAAACATAGCGTTTGATGAATTTTATCTTTAACTGGAGATTTAAATGGTTATCGCACGGCAGTGATTTATATTTAAGAAATTCACTTCTTGCAACCTCTATCCATATCTTTATGTCATTGTCGGGATCTAGTTCGTCATTAATCCAACATCCTAGATACAGGGTTCGTCAGTGAAGCGGGAAAATTTAAAGCTCCTGTATCTACATAAGTTTTTATTTTAATATTAATGTTTTTACAGTTTTCTGTTAAGTTAGACTTGCCATTTCATTTTTTAAAAATAACGCTTGACAGGTGGGCACCATTACGATCTACGCACTCTTATAGTCTTATTCGAAAATTTTCCATTACTCGTCGTAACATTTCCGGTGTAATACCTGCAAGTTCTTCTTGAATTTTTAGTTTTAGTTTCGGTAACGTTAGCGGTCGCTCGACATACACCTTGCTCTTGAGCCAACGCCAAAGAAAAAAGTCGCATGCGGACAAATCAGGAGATCTAGCCGGCCAAACAATATCTACATTCTTGGATATGATATGGTTCGGAAAGAGTTCCCCTAAAGCAGCAATAGACACACGAGCAGTATGACTGGTAGCTGGTAGCACCGTCTTGCTGGAACCACGTAATCTGTGGAAATCGAACCAGTTCTTGCCTCGAAAATGTTGTGACCATGTTTGTGTACCGAACTACAGTAACGGTTGTAGCGTTTCCTCGATCGTCTTGAAAAAAGAATGGTCCAATAATGCCAGATGATGAAAGTGCACACCATACTGTCACCTTCGGACTATGCAACGGTTTCTCATGTAAGACTACAAGAGTGCGTAGATCGTAATGCTGCCCACCTGTCAACCGTTATTTTTAAAAAATAAAATGGCAAGTCTAACTTAACAGAAAACTGTAAAAACATTAATGTTAAAATAAAAACTTATGTAGATACAGGAGTTTTAAATTTTCCCGCTTCACTGACGAACCCTGTACTTGTATCTTGTAACTCGTTTTACAGTTCTTACATTTATTGTTAGATGTTCGTCAATAATTGTCTGCTTATTCACTATCATGAGTTTCGTCTTGCTTATATTTATATTTAAACCCATTTATCCACTTGCTTTACATACTTTCTTTACAAGAAATTGTAGGTCCTCTAAGTTATCAGCCAGTATAACAGAGTTATCGGTGTATTTTATCTTGTTAACAGTTTCACCACTAATTGTAATTCTCTCACTGCACTCCCAGAGTGCTTTTTAAATATGTATTCGGAATAATTACATGTTGAACAGAAGTGGTGATAGGACACACCCCTGTCGTATCCCCCTTTTGATTGTTTGGTCTTTTGTTTCGTCGTCTTCTGTCCGTACTGTAGCTTTTTGATTCCAATATAGTTTCTTTATCAACCTTATGTCTTAACTATCTAGACTTATCTCTTCGAGTATTTTGAATAGTTTCGTGTGTTGAATCTTGTCGAATACATTCTGAAAATCTATATAACATATACGAGGGAGTATTGATAAGTATTTAGCCTAGCATATAAAACGCCACAATATTTCAAAACAAAATTTTATTTATTCAACATAATCTCCTTTAAGACTTACACATTTAGCAGAACGTTCATAAAGAACTTCTAAGCCCTTTAAAAAAATTCTTTGTTTTGGTCTGCAAACCACTCCGCAACGGCACGTATGGCTTCGTCATTTGTCGAAAATCTTTTACCTTTCAAGTGCTTTTTGAGTTTTGGGAACAAATAATAGTCTGACGGTGCTAAATCCGGAGATAGGGCCGGGGGTCAACCAATTCAAACCCAATTTCATTACTTTTTTGCAGCGCAATAAACGACTTGTGAGCAGGAGCGTTGTCTTGCAAAAAGAGCACACCTTTGACAAGTTTTCCGCCGCGTTTTTACAATGTTTTTACGTAACTGAGTTAGCAACTCAGTATAATATGCTCCCGTGATACTTCTACCCTGTTCCAAATAATCTATCAGAATTATCCCATCTTTGTGCCAGAAAACTGAAGCAAGAATCTTGCCAGCCGATTTTTGAACAAGGAATTTTTTGGGTCGTGAAGAACCAGAATGCTTTCATTCTTTTGATTGCTCTTTAGTCTCTGCGTCATAGTGATGGACCCACGTTTAGTCCATAGTAACAAGCCGATCCAAAAAGTTGAAGGAATATTCTTCAAAACGGCGACACATTTCCTTCGCCGTTGTCAATCGAATGCGCTTCTGATTAGCATTCAAACATATCGGAATACATTTGGCCGAAAGCTTTCTCATACCCAAGTCGTGATGAACGGTGTGAAACACACGTTCATAGGAAATGTGTAATGCTTCTGCTACACGCTTGAGCCCAATTCGTTGATTTTATAAAATTGTATCATGGACAAAATCAATGTTTTTCGGAGTGGTCACAGAAATTGGTCTTCCAGAGCGGTACTCATCTTTGACATCTGATCTTCCTCTCTTAAATTCCCCAACCCAGTTTTTAATAATGGCGTATGAAGGACACTGATCACTTAAGGTTTCTATTATATCAGCAAAAAATTCTTTGCTCGATAACCCTTTCAAAAATAAACACTTAGTAACTGACCGAAACTCGATTTTTTCAAACTCTAGCTTTTTCTCAGACATGCCGTTTTCAAAAATTCATAGTTTTATCAGTGTTCAATTTATGGCTGTCAAACTTTGACAACTTATTTATAAAACATCATAGTTGTAACCATAGCAACCATATTCAATTTTGTCTACTAGAGACTTTCCAGGCTAACTAGATATCAATACTCCCTCGTGTATTTATACCGGTTTTTGAAACTCCTTACATTTTTGAAGCAGAACATTCATACTGAATAGTGCATCTCTTGTGTCTAGCCATTTCTAAATCCAAACTGCGAGTCATCAATTTGTAACTTACATCTCCTGTATATTCGATTTTGTATGATTCTCAATAGAAGTTTTAAAATGTGACTCATTAAGCTTATTATTCTTAAATCGTCGCAACTGGATACCTTAAATGTTTTAGGCATTGGAATGAAAATTGACCGCAGTCATGTATCTGGGAATTCATCATAAATACTCCTATATTAGCTAAATAATTTTGTTAGAATTTTTACATTTCTACTGTCTAACATTATTTAATGATATCGATGGGAATTTCATCAAGTCTAACTGCCTTTCCGTTTTTCGCAGCTTTTAGTACATAATCTACTTCAAACTGCAGTATCTTTGGACCTTGCATGTCATCATTTGGGACGTCCTCTAATTCTTGTCGATGATCATCGAAGAGTGTGGTAATAATATATATTTCCCAAGTTTCTTTTATTTTACTTTTATCTAGAATTTTATAACATCTTTGTTCATCCATTAAAGGCAATATTTCTTTATTCATCCAGTTTCGTCTAGGGTTATTTTTACTCATACCTAGTACTTCGCTCCTGTTTTGAATTATTGTTTATTTTCCGCATGGTCTCTATGTTGTTTTCAGTATGGTTCTTTATCAGTTCTTCGTTAATTCATCCATTAAAGGCAATATTTCTTTATTCATCCAGTTTCGTCTAGGGTTATTTTTACTCATACCTAGTACTTCGCTCCTGTTTTGAATTATTGTTTATTTTCCGCATGGTCTCTATGTTGTTTTCAGTATGGTTCTTTATCAGTTCTTCGTTAATTTTGTGTTTTAACCTTTGTCCGAGTTCTTCGTCTTCAAGTTTTCCGATGTTTTCATTCTGTTTCTTTTTGGTGAGCTCTCTTCTTAATTTTATATCCAAGTTATAGTCCGTCCGCAAACGATGCGAAGTAGTTAATCAAAATTAAAAGAAATAGTAATGTTGAGTTTTCATAGACACGGTTCTTTAATTTTCAAACTTGTATGCACATTTTTATGAATTTTTCTAGCATTTTGCGTCTGTTTATAATAACGGCAGAATTTACGGTTTTAAGAAGCAAATGACAATAGAATCCCCTTGTAGTAATCCGCTTACCTTCCGCTGCCTGGCTTACTTATAAATTATTATCATAAAGTTGCCGCATATATCTTCATTGCTAGTTTTGGTCCGCCCCGGGTATTTTATTTCCCCGATACCGGCAATATTTAGCGAGCATCACCCTATCCGCCACCTGGGGAGGTACCCAGTTGGGGACATTGATTCATTAAAGACCATTTAATTTTCATATTTTGCGTATAATTTCTAAATGTCGCATTTTTATATTTATGATACAGAATAACATGCAAGAAATTTTATGTGAAAACATTCCTTGCACCTGTAATAAAGTAGATTAATTGATAAATAACTTAAAACATTTCCAACAGAAATGTATTCAATAAGTTAGCGTTTGGTTGTATTTGATATAACAAGTTTCAAGTTTCATAATCTTAATACAAAGTATGGATCGTTAATTCTGTTTACTAATAAAGATGTACTTGTATAAATATGAGTCAGGCGATGCAGCTGGTTGTATTGCGTAATCATGCCATTGTGTTACAATGTTGCATTTGTTGATATTAACTTTATGTGGGTTGTACATCGTGACCCATATTCATACAATGTAAGAATGAATGGATTCCTTGTTCTAACATGAGCAGATGTTTAATTATAAGAGAGAAAGAACACATCTTTACAGTATAAATACGTGAGCATTTCCATAGTAAAATTCAGTCTCTATTTGGACTCTTACTACGATGCCTGATTAATACTCAGATGAGAGGCCTTACTAAGACCTGGCTAAGGGTTGCGAATTCCTATACTTTGTGGTGTTGTTCATGTAAGTAGATATTAATATTAAAACCTTGTATGGGGTATTAAGTCCTTCAGACTTAGTACAAAATATATGTATTGTTGGATCATGTTTGTGGAATCATTAAATAATGTGTTGTACGCCATTCTAAGAATTGTTGAGTATTTTGATCTTATATTATTGTTGAACAGTTGAATTACATTTTTATAGAATCGTTTAATAATGTTTGTATTTAAATTAATACCAATATATTTGTTGTTAGTTAACCGTGTATTTTAATGTAACCTCTTGCTAACGCCAAGTTTTAACACACGTAATGGAGTAGCTATAAGTCTCTACCATCATAAGCAAATAATCCAAAAAGCTACTTCGTTACACACCTTTATCTAGTTAAGGATTAAATTTTCTTAGAAGGTTGTTTTAAATTAAATCCCCCCTTTTTTGAACAATTTTGTAATCCTTTAGTAACCTTCATAAGGCCACAGTCTAGTAATATAACCAGTCGTCTCACTTCGTGTCGGTACCTTTGATGTTCATGTCCCCGAAATGTGCAGTGCGCATTCGACTAGATCATGAATATTTTGGCGCGATTTTTGAATGAACGAATAAACAAGCACCATCAAACACATACAAGCACGTGGTTTATGGCTGTTAAATGCACGTTAAATAACAAACAACTGCAACCTGCACCACAAACACGTTTTTTTCTAACTGTGCATTCGGCTAAAGTTTGCACAGGCGCACTGAAATTCGGACCCACAAAATTCGGCGAGTGAGACGACTGGTTATATTATTAGACTGTGATAAGGCCGACCGGGGTACAACTGTACACCATCTTTGTTTTTTTGACGTTTTAGCGTTGAAAAATTATTTTACTTATCCGTAGTTTTTTTAGCTTCATTTTAAAACTTTTGGAATGCATTGGTCGCATGCATTTTCTATTTAAATAGCCATTTTGTTTTAAACAGTTTAAGATTTATTTGTAATGCGGTTTCCCTGTACCCTAGTCGGCCCGATAAGGCAAGTAATTTTTTGCATCCACGAACAATCGAACGGTGTGAATCTGTACCCCAAATCGTATGATGACGTCGACTTTCATTTTTGATCGGCCAGTTGGGACCATTGTGCGCAACTATTGGTTTTTGAATGCCTTTGTTCTCATTTGTGGCAGCTGGAAGCTCGTTAAAGCAATATTTATTGTCTTCAAATCATAACCCTTGCTTAATTTCATAACGACAAAGCTCTCACTGATGAGGAAATTGCATTTCTACGCGAAAATGGCTATTTAGGAATCTATGAAGCTAAATGATTTAGAAATGGAAGATGTTGTAACGTACATTGTCAGAATAAATGGCATTGTTCTTGCTGAAGAGATCGGCAGAAAACGACGTTAAAAATTCTGCATCACTTGAATCAACTGCTATTGAAGGACCAAAATATCCTAGTAAAGGCGAACATTTGGTATAAGTTTCCATTGCTTAACACTTGAATGAGACGTTCTAAGCACGACATATAAAACCGGGACCTACGGCTTATAGGTACCTATTTATTTCGCCAGATATTATTGACACAAGCATGTCTGAAACGAAAAGGAAGGCAATGATTTATTTTGAAAAATTTGAAAATTTTCATTTTTGAAAATGTAAAATTGAGACGTATATCGGACTATTGCTTTTGGTGGACGCTCTCCATGCTAACAAAGAACCAATTGAAATATTATGGTCCCAAGATCAATCACCCTGTCGATCTATTATTTTTCATGTACCTAATGTCCTGTAATGGTTTCTTGCATTTCGATAATTGTGAAACAAGGGTAGACCGAGAAGCGGTAGCTAAACTGGCACCGATCAGGCACATTTTTGATATAGTCTAAATGGCGAATCAAGTAATGCATGTCATCAATAAATTTTATGACATCATAACTTAGTACGTCTACATGAAATTTCAAACGATTTACAAATTTTATAACCAAACCTTTCTGATGAAAGAGGTTGGCATTTTTCTATTCTATCGCAATTTCAGCGATATTATAAATTAAAATAAAGAGATAGGAGTAGATAGTAGTTGTTAAATACAGAGGATTCCGATTACATAAAGCTAAATAACACACAACACGATCTGTCAAAACTTTTGACAGTTAAATATAAACACGTCAAGAATAATATCAACTTTAAAAAATAAATATGAGCTAAATCAGAAAATGAAACCCGATTTTTTTCTTATTTTCAAAAATTTATAGACCTTATGATTAAACACGGCTGCCTAATCTTAGAAAACTACAAAAATAATTTATATTTAGCAATTACATTTTGTATTTTTTTATCGCGCATTATTAGTAATGCCGACCGTTGCTCATGTGATTGCTGACGCGCATTAACTGACTCGCCATTTGGACCATCATTTCATAACAAACTGCAAGTGGGGCCTACAATCCAACTAAACACCTTTGTTTCAACGAACAATTAGTGCTGTTTCGAGCTATCTTTCGTGTATACACCCAAAAGTAAGCCCAACAAATATGGACTCAAAGCATGGGCTTTGGGAGATTGCAGCAATGCATACACCGTAAATATGCAAGTCTATTTAGATAAGGAGGTTTTGTTTATTTTATAGTTTTCAGTTAAATTTTAATAAAATTTGAATAGGATTGCAATCAGGACAGACAGAAATGGGTCAAGGTCATCTACCCAGAGGGCATGGAATTACGACCGACAATTTTTTTACAAGTTTGGAGTTAGCTGATAAACTTTCAGAAAAGTACATAATGTAGGATCAGAAGTAATCCCGGAATTCACGACAAGCGAGATTGGAAACGCACTAAAGAATACAAAAAATAAAAAAGCCCCTGATAAAAATTCCATAACAAGTAAACACATCAAAAATGGAGGAAGTCAATTGCTGCAAACTCTAAAAGTGTTATGCAGTATGCATTATTAGAGTATCGAAACAACTTTTCTTGGGGATCGATTCTGCATGTCCAATAATCTAAAAATCACATGACTACGGGTTGGCGGCAAATTGGCAAAAATCATTGTGAAGTCGGAAAACGTATGGTTAAATAACAAGATATCGAAGAAACATTTGAAAATGGAAAATTTGCTAAGAACTTAATTTTAGGCCTATATGAAAAATTTCGTAAGTTTTTGTGAATATTTTCTTTAATAATTTATAAATGCCTAACTTTTCCCTTTTAAATAGCTCGACTGAAGTGAAACCTATGTATTTGGATAAGAATGAGAGAACTTTATTGCTTTTTCCATAATTGACAGGCCTAAATCTTAAAAACTGATTTTCACTAGGAAGTTCGCTGTTGCAGTGGTTTGTATCTAACATGTTTGAAAATCTGGGGGAGTAAAATGATAAAGCGATAATTCCTTTCACGGAAGTGGGTAAAACGTCGAGTTCTTTTCCGTCAACAATGATCAAAGTTAGTGGCAAAGATTTGGAATTTTAACTGTGACAAACATTTAGGTACATATTTTAAGTGCGATTTATCATAAATAAGTTAAGAAACAACATAATACACTTCCAACCAATAAATGGAAGAATATCACTGTTGCGACTAAAGGGGAAGATAAACAATACCTATAACGATTTTAAATGCATACGCACCAACCGAAGATGCAGAAGATATTGATAAGGAGCAGTTTTACGAAGAACTACAAATAGCAAGTGAAAAAGTACAAAAATGATACTGTAATAAAAGTAGGAGCAATAGGTATCTACCTATAATAGGGCTGTACATTAATAAAAGCTTTCAGAGAAATGGAACAGGCAGCAAAACGTGTAGGACTACAGGTGAATGAATAGAATACGAAGTACATGAAGTATGGAAGAAATGTAGAAAATGACATACAAAACTTACAAATAGATGGTCACAACTTCGAAGGAGTAAGGAACTTGTGTTACCTGGGGACACAAATTAGTAATAGTAAACAAAATAACGTCGAGATAAAGGCTAGAATTAAAACAGGGCACAGGGCATATTATGCAAACTCGTAAATCTCAAAAAAACAAACAGATAAAGAAAGATACAAAATTAATAATATACAAGACACTAATAATACCGGTAGTGACATATGCGATGGAAACCAAATGCACGAAGAAACAAGAAGAGGAACAGCTAAGAATACGCGAATGAAGGATATTAAGAACAATACTCGCACAAAAAAAATAAAGATGAATATAGATCATTAATGAATTTTTAGATACAAGAATTAATAAGCGGGAAAGCACAAAGAATTGAATGGCCAGGACATATGTTAAGAAGTGATGAAAAACGACCTATAAACATAATAACAGAGTGGAAGTCAATCGAAGGAAGAAACAGAGGAAGACCTAGAATAAGATGGTTAGATAATGTGGTCGAAGATTAAAAACAATTGAAGTAGCTAACTGGAAATAAAAAGCACACGAAAGGAAGATATAAGTAGAGGTAAATTGTTGAGAAAGCAAAATCACTAGAAAGAAATCAAGCACAAATGGAACACGGGGATTAATCCACCCTTAGTAAATGGATTTAGGATTTAGGAAGCTTCAAAAGAAGCTGCCAAAAACAACGTTGTTGAGCCAAGCAAGAAGAAGATGTGATTTATATAAAACATAGTTTTTCACGATTCGCGAAAGTTTGCGATAATTACTCCTATAATCTACGATTTGGAAGCGCTCTCATATTACCTGTGTATAATTTAGCCCTGACTGTTAATACCCCTTACATTCTGCCTATTTAATCGTTCGCCTACCGATATTAAAAATATTGAAAACATTATATTATTTAAAAGGCTGATTCAAAAATGCTCTATATTCTTAATGTGAATTCTTTCAGTTAAAATTTGATTAAGATCTTAATGTACATGTTAATGACTTGTTTCTATATTCTGATGTACCACGTTTCTCGACACACAATAGTGTCTCGTAGGCGATAATTTGCAATTGTTACGTTGCTTCCATTTTTAAAGTATATTATGATTTACATCTCTCATATCTACAGGGTGACATTGAAAAAACTGCCATGCATAGTACCACGCGATAGAGGACCATAAAATAATAAAAAAAGTTCTTATACGCTAATGTCCGATCGCCTTTTGTTTTCAAGATACAGGATGTTAAAAGTTTGTTAGAAAATTTAATTTTTTTTTTAAAACTACAATGCATAGTACCACGCGATAGAGGACCATAAAATAATAAAAAAAGTTCTTATACGCTAATGTCCGATCGCCTTTTGTTTTCAAGATACAGGATGTTAAAAGTTTGTTAGAAAATTTATTTTTTTTTTTAAACTACAATGCATAGTACCACGCGATAGAGGACCATAAAATAATAAAAAAAGTTCTTATACGCTAATGTCCGATCGCCTTTTGTTTTCAAGATACAAGATGTTAAAAGTTTAAATTTTCTAACAAACTTTTAACATCCTGTATCTTGAAAACAAAAGGCGATCGGACATTAGCGTATAAGAACTTTTTTTATTATTTTATGGTCCTCTATCGCGTGGTACTATGCATTGTAGTTATTAAAAAAAATTAAATTTTCTAACAAACTTTTAACATCCTGTATCTTGAAAACAAGAGGCGATCGGACATTAGCGTATAAGAACTTTTTTTATTATTTTATGGTCCTCTATCGCGTGGTACTATGCATTGTAGTTAAAAAAAAAAATAAATTTTCTAACAAACTTTTAACATCCTGTATCTTGAAAACAAAAGGCGATCGGACATTAGCGTATAAGAACTTTTTTTATTATTTTATGGTCCTCTATCGCGTGGTACTATGCATGGCAGTTTTTTCAATGTCACCCTGTATAGAAGTTAAGTCATGTTCGTAACGGTAGGTATTTCTGTGTAAGTTTCAGTTGATGCCTACCTTGTGCCTTAAGTAAGCTTAAGCTATACATCGTTGCTCTTAAGCCTTTTGATTAACCATACTCAGCCAGGGTGGCGCAGGGGTAAGAGCGTCTGGCTAGCGTTACATTACTCCTCGGTTCGAATCTCCCGACCTGTTGTCCGGAGGCCGGTATCGAATTCTGGTGTCCATTCGTCGTAGGGTATCAAATTAACGACTCTCTCCCCCCAATACAGGCCTAAGAGGTAGAGTGACAAGGTCACACACACCCATCCAAACACAGTGCAAAGCTAGTTCGAGTCCGTAGCAAAGCTACACGTGCACCTTGGATAGCGCTAAAGAACTAGCACTACTGGCAGCCAAACTATCGCTACGTGATCTCCTGGCTGCAAATGCCATACGTTAAATAAATAAATTAAAGATAATCAAGGAATTCGGTGGGGGTAGCGGATTAACGATCCAATTCGTTACCATTTCACACAGGGTTCTAATCTCATTTTTAGCATGAAAAGTTAAGTCTAAGTTAAGGAAGTCATCTGACGAATGTAGTCGGTGTCAGAATACAATGAAAAAGCAAAAAAATCCATAATAATTCCTAATCTATATTTTTTTCACAGCTACCATTTTATCATCAAAATGATTACAACATTATTTTTGAAAGGGCAGAAATTATATGGTACAACCATACGTATGTCTCAAATCTTACGTACAATTTCCGTCGAAACAGAAATGGTCGAACAGATTTAAACGCTAGTGGTTATTTGCGCTATGATCTTACCACGGAAGTTACGGTAGGTTTTTGTTTTGATACGTGCAAAATATATTGCTAATGCTGTGTGTAACTATGCCCTATTAAACTGTTTTTCATTTCAAAAACAAATCATATTTAATTCATAAAATGAAGTAATTGAAGATGTGTTTCTTCTTTTCCTTAGTTGAAACTAAAGTAAATGGCTTGGGTTTATTTTATTTGTGCAAAGCTTTTTAGACACTGATCCCTTTTTGTACGTGGAAGTATAATTACACAAAAAATGTTCTTTTCTTTTTCCAGGGCGTTGCAAAGTTTTATAAGTTTACCAGTAACGAATATCGAGATTTTCCCATGACTGTTGGAATTAACTTGTGCGAGGAATACAAAAAGAACAACTTCCGAGCAAAGGAATTGTTAAAAAATATATCCAATATTCACGATTGTCCTTGGAAAAAAGTAAGTTTATGTAAAATAGTTGAAAGAGGTGTTACCTAAAAATTTTGATAGCGTAAGAAAATTTATGACACTCCATGGAATCTTGAGTCACTCTTCCACATGGAGCTTTCTAAAGTATGTGTATTAAATATCTCTTCGAGGACCGTTTTTTTGTTCTGCATAATGAATTGCAATTTTGTAAGGTGAATAATATGGTAAAACTACATGACAAAACCTTAGGATTCAAAACATTCGTAACAGAGGTAGCATTAAGCTGAATTCTGACAAATGTCGTTGGTTGATGACGGTCGCTTAGGACAATCTTAAATAGTTAAAATATCCAAACAGTGTATAATAGTAAGTAATACAATAAATATGTAACGATTTATGACATTCCTGAATTGTTGGTTCGAGTTGAAGGACGTGTCAGAGTATTCTGACTGACATGTTGAATTATAAGACGAAGTATCGAGAAATGTGTATCAAAATCATTTGGTGAAGACCAAAAGTAGTGCCATGGTTTCGTGTGCATACAAACGGTCAGAAATTCTCTTCCGCTTCTCTTTCTTCTTATTTTGTTTATTAGTTACCTTTTATTCAATATTGGATATAGGCCTCCCCCAATTGTCACTACGTATTCTTATTTACTGTTTGCCGCATCCTTCTAAATCCAGCCAACTTCTTTACGTCGTCGGACCATCTCATTTACGGACGTCCTCTTCCTCCTTTTGTCGACCCTTCCATTTCATGAAACATATGCTGTACGACATCTATTAATTTGGTTTTTTCTCTGATTTCTTCCTTTCTTATTCGGTCTGTTAGTCTCATATTTATCATCGGTCTTTCCATTGCCCTTTCTGTTCTTTCCAGCCTATCTATAATGTTCTTTGTCAGAGGCCAGATCTGGGCTCCCTATGTTAAGGCAGACAATATGCATTGGTTGTACACATTTCGCCTTAAGTATAGCGGTATTTTGTTGTTTTCTTTTGTACCATATTCTGTCTCCTAAATACTAGCCACGCTTAATAGATCACGTCTCTATCTTCTTCTTAATTAGTCATTATCTTTATCACCATCGGTTTTGTTACAATTCTCATTGATAGTCAACTCTATTGTTTTCAGTCTATTTTCAGTTCCTGTATCATTGTTTGTAATTCTGTAAAACTTTATGACATCAGCATAACATCATCAGCATATCTCAGATGGGTAAGCCTTCTTTCGTTTATACATATTTCTCTCTGTTCCCACTCTAGCTTTTTAAATGTATCCTCCATTGTTGTTATAAACAGTTTATGGCCAATGCAGTCTCCTTACCTTACTCCTCTTCGAGTTGGCAGAGCCTGTGTATTGTTACGTAATTGTACTATCATTTCGACATTTTCGTATATAGAGTAAATCAGCTGTACAGTATTTTTCATCTAGCATTTGGGTTGACGTCAACTTTCCCCGTCCAAAAACTGTCTGTTTAGACACGCATTCGTGAGCAGTAGGTAATGAAAACCCAGTTTAGAAAGAGATGAAGTATAGAGTATAGTTGGATTGTGAATTTGTCAACGCACTGTTGATAAATTCACAATCCAACTGACGACACAACCCAAATCCTAGGTGAAAAATAGTGTAGGTATATATCTGTAATCTACACGATTATTTTAAAATTTTTCCATTGCCCATACTGACTGCCGTATTAAACCCAAAAGCGGTAATTGACATAGTTCTATAATCTTCTTCTTCTTTGACAAATCCCCTTATGCCATTATAGCGTCGGGTAACATTTGTTTATCCAACTCTTCCACTCTTTTCGACCGCTCTCTGCAATTTTCTCCATTTCGTTTATGGTTTTTCCGTGTTTTGCTCTAATCTCTTCTAGTATGTTGGTTAATGATTTTCTAGGTCTCCCTATCTTTTTCTTTCCCCTATTCGTTGATTTTAAATATTGTTTTGTTTTATTTTCGTTGTTCATTGAAGTAACATGCCCTAGCCATTTTAATTGTTTCTTCTCTATTTTATGCGTTAATGGTTCTTGCTTTATAGTGGAGTATATTTCAACATTTCTGAAGTGATCTAAGTTTGTAACGTTTGACATTTTCCTTAAAAACCCCATTTCTACTGCGGTGAGTTTTGATTTATGTAGTTCGATAATCAAATAATAAAAAGTTTTTCCGTACTTTGCGAACTTTTGCTGGTCACTGTATATTGATGCCTATTTGTAGTGATAGTGAAGAATGTTTTGCCCAGATACCGCCATAAAATTCTAGTAATAAATGCACTTTATGGCGCAGTTTCACATGCGTATATACAGCTATCAATTTTTTCAAAAATGTAGTTGTCGTTTTTAGGCTTAGTCGGGCAACATAGTTCTTTACTATCAAAAGCCTTCTGATAGCAATATATAAAAGCAATATACAGAGGTAAGTTGTATTATGTTGATTTTTTTTTAATGTGAGTAAATGATCTGAGGTATTAAATGCTTTGCGGAAACCCGCCTGCTCCACTGGTTGGTAGAACTCTAGTTTGTTATTGAGCCTTTTAATTATTATACGCTTGTGATAGTAGTGATTTGGGTCTATAATTTTCTAATCTACTCCCATCTCCTTTGCTCGTAGCAGTATTGTTAAAGATGTGTTTCAGTCTGTTGGTATTTCTTATTTGTTTAGACTCTTATTTAACAGAGTTTTTAATTCTGTACATATTTTTTCTCCTCTCCTTCTATCATTAATTCTACTAAGTACTATGCCATCTGCTCCTGGTGTATTATTATTTTTCATATCTCTTATAGCTGCCTTTTTCTTCCCTTCATTACAATTTCTATTCTATTTATGTTTTTGTTTTACTCTATCATCATTGTCTATCTGTTCTTCTAGTTGTCTTTTTTAATTTTTTCGTATACATCTCTTTAATGATCTATTTGTTTCCACATATTTAGTCGTGGTTCTTTTGTTCTTTCTTAATGATTCTCTTCTTTTTCAAATAGCTTTCTGGTGTGCTTACTCCATTTGTTCTTTATTTTTCTTCGTTTTTGCTACTTTTAGGTCAGATGCCATCATTGCCTTTTTCTGTGTCTCATTTATTTCCTCCATACTTCGAGGTTTTGTGTTTTTATCTGCTGCATTTTTAAGTTCTCGTTGGTATTCGTTTTTCTCGAGTCTTAGTTTGAGTCTTCGTAATTTAGTCTTAATTTGTAATCTTGCCCTCGCCATTTTATAGTTATTACCTGTACTAAAGGAATTTAGCACTGACGCACCTTTGATTATCTTCTTTTCGGATGTTGGTATATAGTCGATTTAATTTTTTGTACGTCCATCAGGGCTGATCCATGTACACTTTCTGTTGGGCCTTTTCTTGAAGAAGCTATTTATAGCATAAAGGTTCCGTGTTCTAAGAAGTTAATAAGTGTTTTTTGTCTGTTGTTCTTTTGTCTTAAACCATAATCACCAATTTTGTCTTGGTATATGTATATCTTTCTTTAGCATTAAAATCACCTATAGTTAATGTGTATTTACATGCGCGTTCTTCTATTGCTGTCACAATCTCTTCGTAGAAGATTTCTATGTCGTCACCGCTGTGTGTTGAGGTTGGTGCATTCACTTGGATTGCTTTGATGTTACAATATTTAGATAACTGAATCTTGATAATATATGCCACTCTGTTTGATATTCCTTTATATATTCTTATATATGACTCAGTGTCTTTATGCATTACGTATCCAACCTCTCCTTCGTTATCTTCTTCTTCATTTTGCCTTTTATAGTACAGCTCGTTTCCTGATTTCACTCTCCTTTTCTTTTAATCTCTGATATACCAAGTATGTTCCATTTAATTTTTATTAATCCTTCTTGAAGCTCTCGTAATTTTACGTGTTCTTTCATTGAACGGATATTATATGTGGCTACATTTAACTTTGTTTTCTTTTTATCGATCTTGATATTCTTCACTAACGGGTCTTTTCCTCGCCCAGAATTCTCGGGGCGAACCGGTTTTCAGGTATAGGATTGCTCATATCATAGGATACCCACCTGAGGTACGTGTGTTTTTTGACTCGCCACTTCGTTGTTTTCATTTTCAATAGGTTTTTTTGGACATTAAAATACCACGTTTGCCAGGCGGGTTGGAGCCTTGGAAGGGATATAGGTAGGAATAAAACGAAGGTATGGAAGGGGTCAAGGTTGGGCCTTGATTTCCCTCGATGACAGGAAGTGAGAGAATTTAAGAGCTCGCGTGGGCATGTTCGCTAAGCTTCTGAAGTAGGTATTTTATGTACCGGGATCGTAATTTTGTTATGTTATCTGAGCGTTTGTTGTAGTGAATTACTTTAAATTATTATTTTTCATACTTTTTAGGGTTACTACTACCTCAAAAATAATGGCGTTTATCCAGACTATTCGGTTTTACCTCCGTACATACCACGAGGATCTTACAAGGCAAATGGTCTTCTATATTACAAGAATGCACTTGTCGGCGAAGGAAACGCCTATGGCCGAGTTGAAAATAAACACAACTAAAGCTTAATTAAAAAATGTATTTCTAAAACTTTGAACTTCCTGCACTGCAAGAATCAAAGATTCGAATTCACAATTATAATAAAAGTTGGTCCTGTTGCCAGGTCTATGAAAAAATAAACAATAAATTTCTTTTTCTTTTCAATTCTATTTCATATACTACTGGATGATCCACACGTGTCTCTTAATTTCTGCAAATGCAACTCAACATACAAGTTTCCAAAGCTACTAGAAATATCTGCCAATTAAATAACTAAATCTTATGCAGTGGATAATAAGATCACAAATAGTAAGTGTTTACTTATTTATTAAAAGTAACGGTTAGAAGTTTCTAAATATGAAGATAATTTTTTATTAAAGTGATTTGTATACAAAATTGTTACTTTTTAGTTTATTTGTTTTGTAATGTACGTTTTGCAAATTTATGTACTAACAGTTGGTATACATTGAAATGATATCTGATTTAGTTGCTATTATTAAAGATTATGTTATTTGTTAATTTGTTGACGAAAGTTATGTTTTACAAAGATTATTAATGCAGATTTTAATTATTAAGAATTGTAATATAAATTTTAGGTAGCTAGATTAAATTTAACCCTTTCAGTCCTAATGGATCATATACGTCCCAGGAAAGTTTTGAAGGTACCCAGTGGGAACCTGAAATCGTATTAGCTATCACCGCCAAAAATTCCCACGCATATGCCGATGTAAGCATAGCCTCAATGTTATTCTAAAATAGTGCACGTGGTATGTGGGGATATTTGCTTAGTTTAGTGGTATTCAGTGGAATCTAGTGTAATTTAACCATATTTTGTGGAAAAATGCCGAGATAAGTCACAAATAATTATTTTTGCTATAGTGTGCTCACAAATCACAATATTTTTCGTAATATCAATTAATGGGATATATATGTCCCACTGGCATTTGAATCAAATGTTCATTACAGAAATAATCCGTTATCCGAAGCGGAATTGATACACTAAGCCGAAAATATTTCCGATATAGAGTATGAGATTGAGGAACCATTTATAGAAAGCGGTTCAGAATATGCTCAGACGAACACATATTTTAGTTGTTTTGTTTATTATACCAGTGGGTCAGATATATCCCACTCTTCTTATCCAGTGGGACATATACAGGGTGACAATAATCTACCTGTGTTGTATGGGTAACTTTGTTATTATAGAAGTTAGAGAGTCGGCTAAATTAGGAAAGTTGGGCAGAATATCAAGACAAATTAGATGCCAGTTTGACATTTGACATACACTTCCAACTTTTTTAAATATTTCGAAAAAAACTAAAAACATGCGATTTTTTAAATGTTTTATAATTCCATAACCACCTATTCTAAAACCAAAGTGAAATATGTTTATTATAAATATTTTTACGTAGAATTATAAAAAAATATCTACAAAGTCATAGCACTCTCGATTTTTGAGATATAAGCCAAAGTTACGTTTTTTTAAATGGCAACCATAGTAGGCTATGGATTCATTAAAGAGCTTATTTTTTGCTGATTTCAAAAATGTATAGGTTGTCATATCTGTTTCCGTTAATTTTCTCAGAATTTGCAGAATAGGTGGTTATGGAATTATAAAACATTTAAAAAATCGCATGTTTTTAGTTTTTTCGAAATATTTGAAAAAGTTGAAAGTGTATGTCAAATGTCAAACTGGCATCTAATTTGTCTTGAAATTCTGCCCAACTTTGCTAATTTAGCCGACTCTCTAACTTCTATAATAACAAAGTTACCCATACAACACAGGTAGATTATTGTCACCCTGTATATCCCAATCTTCTTATCCAGTGGGACATATATGTTCCACACCCCTAAACCACAACCCCTGTGTAATTTGTTCTGAAAATATTTATTTTGACATCTTTGCAACTGTATTTAAATGTATATATAAAGTTTTAATTAAAAATCGTAAAAAAAAAAATTGGGATCGAAAGGGTTAAGTTGTTAATGTAAATAAGTTATTGTTGTAATCATTGTTATAGAATAATTAGTTAAATTCAGTAGTCATAGAAATATTAAAGTAGTTACTTCAGAAACCTTGCAAATAGTTGTTATAGTGAAAAACAATTTAGATAACATATCTTGGATACAGAGAAAAAAATTTAATAAGTGATTTTTTGCATTAACAGGGGCAACAACCAAATAGGTTTGCTCGTCCCAAAATAATAAATATCAATCGATTATTTAACTTTAAATAGAGGTAATGATCAAAAGAATTATTTATTGAATCGAAAGGAAGTGAAATAGAAGCAGGAGCAATTGAAAATTGAATTGCAAACAGAGGCAATTCAAGCAGATGCAATTGAAGCAGAGGAAATTGAACATTAAATTTGAAACAGAGGCAAATTGGATTTTGGTGGTGAAATATAAATTATTTTGAAAAAGAAGAGGATTTCAAATAAAACCCAGGAGCCGGTGTAGATAGTGAGTGTAAAAAACCGTAATTATAAGATAGGTTTAAGCAGAGTTGATAGGGCGAAAAATCAAATAAAAAGATCAAGTTCAGAGAGATGTAGATTTGTTTCAAATGTTAAAAAATTTAATAAAGATGAACAAAAAGGAATTGAAGAAATTAGAGAAGAATGTGCAGATGCACAGAAGGAAATTTAGGATCAGGAATATGTTTATAATGTTAACAGTTCTGGTTATGAAGAAATAAATAATCAATCAGAGAACGTAATCGACGAAAAGGTCGAATTGGATGAAAGTATCGAACAGGTAAGAAATGAAGGTACAGAGGTTGAAAGTATTTTCTAAAAATTGTCACTCCAACAAGGCGTTTTAACATATTTTTGTTAAAAATAAGGATCAGTATAATAATTGCATAACCCAAAGTTGGACGTAACAATATATTTATTTTTGTTATTGATAATAATTCTCTTAATTTTCTACCTAATTTTCTTCAATCAGCTGTACAATATGTTAGATGAACTGTACGAGTATAAGCCTCAGGATAAAATAGTTTTATGCGGTGATTTTAATATTAATTCTTATCCCGTGGACAGTGCGGATTTTAAGACGTTAAAAAATGTCCTGCTAAATTTTGGTTTTGTACCACAGGTTAAAGAACCTACTCGTGTTACCAACTCCACATGTACTACCATTGATCATATTTTTACAAATTTTGAAGGTCCTCAAAGCACTTGTATAGTAGATAATGTAATTGCTGACCATAAAACGGTCCTTCTTGAGTTTACAAATAATGATAACAGTAGTAGTGGTCTATTAACTGACAAACCCGTTTATTTTAAGAGGCGGTTTGATAGTATTTCCATTTCCCATTTTAAAACTGCGAGAAGTGATCACGACTGGACACTTTTGTATAGCATGTCTGATCTAAATGAAGCCTTTTCTTATTTTTTTAGCCTGTTCATGCATTACTTTAATTTAATTTTTCCTCTGCGTAAGTATACGAGAAAACACACTAATGTTAAGGAATGGATTGGCACTGATATAGTATCATCTAGCAAACAACTAAAAGATTTATTCCATTTAAAAAATCGATTTCATAATTTTGAACCCTTATACCGGAAAGCAAAAAAACAACATAACTTGCTATTAAAGACAACAAAACAACAGTTTTTTCAGAATCATATATTAGCTTCTAATAATCCGACTCGCGCAGCGTGGGCAGTTACAAATCAATTATCAAATAAACGACAATCCGTTAATAATATTAATTTAGAAATCAATGGTGTAATTTAAGAGAATCCTTTTGTGGTATCTTCTTATTTAAATGATTTCTTTCAGAACTCGCCCATTAGGATTCGTAACAAGATTTCAAATCCCGTTGTAAATGTTGATATGACTGTCTCAGCTGAAACACATTCCCTGTTTCTTTATCCGTTTACATCTGAGGAATTGGCAAAGCTATTACAAACCTTATTACAAAATAAACTCTCGTCGGGTCCAGATGGTGTCCCTAGTTCGTTTTTAAAGCAAATATTGGCGGATATTGTTGAACAACTAACATATCTAGTAAACTTATCGTTCGTAACAGGTAATTTCCCGTCTTTGCTTAAACTGGGAAAAGTGATCCCCGCCTATAAAAAAGGAAACGTTTTCAATCCAGATAACTATAGACCAGTAACACTTTGTAGTGTTTTTTCTAAAATATTTGAATACTGTTACCTAGATCGTCTACTAAAATTTTTAACGTGTTTTAACATTTTAAATCAGAATCAGCATGGCTTTTCTACGGGTAAGTCTACTTTTACTGCTATGATGGATCTATACTCCAAGCTAGTTGATAAAGTTGAGTGTGGTGAATGTCCAGTGGGAATCTTTTTTGACCTGTCGAAGGCTTTCGACAGTGTCAACTATCCTTTGTTACTGCAGGCGCTGAATACCTCTTGATTGGATTGAGGCATTTTTGAAAAATCGAAAACAATACGTCTCCCTGCGATATTTAAACAATGGTGTTATCAATACTGCTAACTCTGATTCCTTGAACACTGATATAGGTGTCCCGCAAGGGTCCGTTTTGGGGCCTATTTTATTCGTTATGTTTATTAACAACTTGAATAATATAGAACTGGATGCATCTTTAATTCTTTATGCAGATGATACTTCGATATGCGTATCGGATAAAGACGACGAAATCCTCTCTTTGAAATGTAACAGGGCAGCAAATAAACTAAGTTTATGGTTTTCTTCAAATTTATTATACTTAAATACCTCTAAAAGTGCAGTTATTCGTTTTCACAATCGACAAAAAGAATGTAGCAACATTAAAGTTATGGTAAATTCTCTACCTCTACCCAATGTAAATAGTATTAAGTTTTTGGGTGTTTGGTTCGACGAAAATCTTTATTGGTCGAAACATTGTCACGAATTAACTAGTAAATTAATTTCTATTTCTCTCTTGTTTAGGAATCTAAAAACCGTTCTTTCAACTGAACAACTTATTATGATGTATTATGCGTTGGTTGAGTCACGAATAAGATAAGTATGGGATAACTCTTTGGGGGGCATCTGCTACTGCAGATGATGTTTTTGTCGCACAAAAACGAATTTTACGATGCATTGCGGGGGTTCATGGCATGTATTCATGTAGAACGTTGTTTAAAAAGTACTCAATCCTTACTCTTAAAGCTTTATTTGTCTTTGAACTATCTGTCTATGTATTTATAAATAAAAGCAAATTTAAGAAAAACTATGATGTACATTGCGTAAACACAAGATCCAGAGAGGACTTTAGAATACCATATTATCGATATAAAATTTCTATGAATTCGCCTAACTCCTTAGGAATTAGGATTTTCAACCACTTACCACTCTCAATTAAAAACTGTACTTCTGTAGGGTGTATTAAGAGCACTTTAAAAGCTTATCTTCTTCAAAACACTTTTTATACTTTGGAGGAATTCTATCGGCTCTTTTACATTTGAATTTTAATTTTAAATTAATGATCTTTGATTATACGTGTAGTTATAGATAGGAGTTTTTAACTTGTATGTTTATTTGTATGTTTATTATTATAATGCAACGTATATACCTTATGTTTGTATATGTATATATATTTTTTTTTGACGTTTCCTATACTGTTCTTGCACAGTCTTTGGAATTAAATAAACTAAACTAAACTGTAAAGGTTATGAAAGCTTTAAGTTTAGACTATAACCTTGGCGTGGCATTTAATTATGTATAGGTATTGGCAATCCAATCTCCGATTATATACATTTAATTAAGGGTAATCACAGATCAACGCTATTTATGAATTTGTAAGTTGGGTTGTCTATTCCAATTATTGTTATAGGGAGCGCTTTATGTGTATCACCTACTCGTACTATAATAAAGTGGTCGGCAAAAGTATGGAAACACATTAGTAGCTCAAATACCTTTAAAGGTATGTCAATGAAAGTCGATTTCAATATATTATTAATTATTACTTATGCTAAATAAACAGGAAGTTCCATATTAAATACAAATTTTAAATAGAACACGCTCTATATTTGTCAATATTCGGATAGAACATACAACTGGGAGTCCAAAAATATCTATGTAATTAATGCATTTTTTAAATGATTATATCAACTGAAATTCATAAATCTTTGAGATCTTAATTACCCGAAGAAATCAAATAAAACAATAATAACAACGATGGTACCTACTTATAAAATCACATGTTTTCCCGTTTATGCAATAGTTCATATACAAAATGGAAAGGGAACGAGTTGGAGGAAATACTATTGAATGCCCCACCCCCTCCCCAGATCGCTTAAATTTAGCTCCTTGTAGGGATATTTGAAATTTAAGATAAAGATAAAGCCACTTAATAATTTGGGTTATTTGGTAAGTGCAATTGTTATTTCTGATTATTAAGGTTATTAAGATCTCAGCGATATCTGTATTAATTATAATTGATATCGTAACAAAAAAATCACAATAATTGCATAAAACGTTACCTTTTTTAAAGAACAATTAAACACCTTGGCAAAGTACTAAAAAATATACAGGATGTTTAACCAGAAGTCTTGACCTCTGACCCAAAGCAGATAGGATATTTTGCTAAGAATAAAATAATATTTTATGTGTAAGTTAACGACATTTATTTCTGCACTAGCAGAATATGCAAAATAACAATCCAAATATGTATTACCTACTCACAACAAATTCTGTATAAGCAGCAACATTCAGTATAGGGAATTCAACAAATTACCCTAACTCGGTTGCTCGCCATTTACCCAAAATGGCACATTCATACAGGTATGTAGATGCATCGCAAAAGCAAAATTATGTACCGGTTCTTTCAAACCCACCTTATGTTCTTATACTTGTACCATATTCTGGTCAAATCTCAAACCCTCAACACATCAATATTAGTGAGCCTATAACCATCTAAGAATCCGAGGAAGAGACATCAGAAAACCCTCATGAATAGCAAAAAGTCAAACAAGCGAGAAAGCGTAAAAGAACAATTCAAACCAGCACGAAACGACAAAAAATAAGAACCTAAAAAACAGTAATAAAAGGTATAATTTACAATTTAACGATAATATCAACCTCCCCTAATATTTATATAAGGCGTCATGAACTATGGAAAAATGATTAAAAACCTCACCAAAATATTAGAAAGTGAGCAATACAACACTAAAACTTTATCAAACAATACAATCAAATTACATACACATACTCCTGTCTCCTACAGGAAATTAATCACAAATCTTAAAACTGAAAAAATTGTTTATAATACTTACCAACTAAAGGTCGACAGATCTTATCGAATAGTAATAAGAAACATCCACCATTTTGTGGACATAAAAGGAATAAAGGAAGAATTAAACAAACTAGGCACAAGGTACGCGAGACCATCAACATAAGGCACAGGGTTATCAAAGCACTCCTACCCATATTCTTCGTATATTTGGAACTTGATGCTAATAAATAATAATAAAACAAATTATGAAATAAAACACCTATATTACCAGTAAGTAATGATAGAACCTCCACGAAGGAAAAACACAATTATCCAGTCAACAGCCAACAGTTACTGCACAGGACACTACGTGTGTTAAATGTGGAGGCAGACACAATACTTTACTCTGCCAGAAAACAAAAAATACTCTTGCCAAATGCGCGTTGTGTCAGGGTCCACACCCAGCCAACTATATGTCAGGTGTATCAGCAATTACAGCTCGGCGAAGACCAGTAATAACTCCAAGAACTCATAATAACCAAATGTTGGCACACCAAATGCGGTATCAAATGTCAGAAACATTTATAGGTACTGCAAACTGGATTAATGGTAGCTACTCCAACATCGTAACAGGCCAACAAAGCACGCAAACACAAGAAAATGACAAAAACGACATCACACATACCAATTTTTATGCAAATTTGAAATAAAGTTTTCTCGAATTATGAACGATTATGATGTTAAAGCTACCTACCAAGCTAATCAACGAATTCTCTTTGCGAATAGCTTCATGGAATTCCAATGGACTTGCTCAGCGTCGTCTAGAAGTTAAGCTATTTCTCAATGAACAAAAGATCGATATTTTGTTGATTTCAGAGACACACTTCACAAGCAGAAGCTACTTCACAAATATAAAATATAAACATCCCGATGGCACAGACTATGCTGGCTCTGATAAGGTACTACTTTCCTTAGCGGAAATATTGACAAACATCGCAATATTTTGTGGCTTTATTATTAAATTTGAAGAGCTGGTCGACACTTATAAAGGTTCTGTAGAAGGCAAGGTAGTGATGTGTTGAGATGTTGATGTCAAAGGTGAATTAATTTGCTATAATTAATCGAAAACGTCCTATAATTTCTGCAGTTTGTTTCGTTTATTTGTGATCGAAACCAAAAAAAGTTTGAACAAACTGACAATGAGCACGGTCTACTGAGGTCTTCTAATAGATTTTTGCCATCGATGTTTATTGAACATTTATATCGCAAAAAGAAAATTGTATTTAGGCAACCAATTAAACATAATGTTTCGATTTTTACTTTCCCAATTTCTGCAATCTAAGTTGCCTAACGCCAAAAGCATTAATTTAAACTAGGAATGTATTTTAAGTGAAGGAGAGCCTGGAGGATAATATCTTATGTTATCTCTTAGAGATTACAAGTACAGATAATAGGTTTCGCAGTACAAGCCACTCAATAATGCTTTTTACGTTAGGCAACTTAGATTGCAGAAATTGGAAAAAAAAAACATTATGTTTAACTAGTTGCCGAAATACAATTTTCTTTTTGCGATATAAATGTTCAATAAACATCGATGAAAAAAATTTATTAGAAGACCTCAGTAGACCGTGCTAATCATTGTCAGTTTGTTCAAACTTTTTTTGGTTTCGATCACAAATAAACGAAGGAAACTGCAGAAATTATAGGACGTATTCGATTAATTACAGCAAATTAATTGACCTTTTGACATCAACATATCAACACATCACTACCTTGTCTTCTACAGAACCTTTATAAGTGTCGACCAGCTTTTCAAATTTAATAATAAAGCCACAAAAGTGATATAAAATATTGCGATTTTTGTCATTGGGCGCATTCAGGGACGCTCAGCGGCTGATGCGCTGAGTTAGCAAAGTCCCTGAACAGACACGCTGTGAAAAAGCTTGCAGTAAGCCGCTGAGAAATTCGCTCAGCGTATAATTGGTTAGCTGACTTTGTCAGCGGTGTCAAAATAAGGAGCGGGAAACACACAAACTTAATAATGTGAATAAAAACATATTAATTAGGGTGAGCTAGTACACATAGTCCATAATTTGAAGATCATTGGCCATAATTTCTTTAATTTTTGATTAATTACATAATAGTGAAAGTAACACATAACCTTACAAAACAAATAACAAACTGTCAAAGCAGCTTACTATCAGACGTTTCATTCAGGGAAATACCGTTTGCTGTCATTTAGCATAAGCTGACTAAATTACCGCTTAGCTAAGCAGCTGAGCGTCCCTGAATGCGCCCATTGTTTCCGTTTAGGAAAGTAGAGCCTTTTAAAGATAAACTGTGCCACTGCGAAATGGAAAAGTTCATAACCGATTACCTACTTACAAACTATGATCACTGATCACCAACATCAAGTAGTGTAATAGTGGATCTTTAATGGTAGCAGCGATCTACTGTCCTCCCAGATACTCCATTAAGCAAGACCAACATGATACATTCTTTGAAAAATTCGGGGACAGATTTCTAGCAGGGGGGGGGCTATAATTCGAAGAATTCAGTATGGGGCTCCAGATGAACTAGGTACGTCAAACGGATGGGAATTATAGAAGCCACGACATCAAATAATTTCCAGTAGCGAGCCTACTTACAGACCGTTACATTTTAACAAACTACTCGATGCTGCAACTTCCTTTGTTACGAAAGGTTTGTCTAAAAATTACTATAAAGTGGACTATCGTTTCGACCGCTTTTCGGATCACTCATCCATAGTAGCTACGATCAGCACCTCTCTAATCATAAAACAGAAGAAACCCTCACTTTATAACCATTTATACAAATTGGGAAATATTTAGAGAGCTAATATAGCAATGCAAGTCTTACTCAAAACAGAAGATGAAATTGACACTGCAGTCGAATACCTCACTCGTAATGTAAAACATACAACATGCATCTTATTAGGTTTGAACACCATCTAATTATGAAAAAAATGTTATTACTGATAATTGCCCTTTATACATCAGATCCAAAGCAGCTGAAAAGAGGAGAGCCAGAAGAATCTCGAGGAAAACTAGGCACGCAGATGATAGAAATACATTGAATAGGTTAACTAGGGAGTAAAAAATTTACTAAATGAATGGAAAAATGAAACATTTGACACAAACTAGGCCTTGCTTGTTAGCGGGCGCTGTGTTCAAGTTGGCTAGCTCAGTAATTAAGATAAGAGGTCGGAAATAATTATTTATTACTAATAAAAAATAATAAAATGTCGGTACACAATTGAATTGGAGATTGGGAAAGCGTACTAGCGGCGGCGACGGCGACAGCGAAGGCGAAGGCGGCAGCCACGGTGAGGGCGGCGGCAACGGCTAAGACGGCAGCGACGGCGAAGGCGGCAGTAAAGCCCAAGGCGGCGGGGCGTCGACGAGGGCGCACGGCGTCCGAGAAGGGTGGCGATGGCGAACCTGGGGTTGATCTGGCGAGAAGTGTGGCGAGATGGCGGCGTCAGGCGACATGGATTTTGTGGTGGCCTCAGCAGTAGAGTCTGGCGGCGGCGGGCAGTTCCAGCGTAGGGGTGGCTTGAAACAGGCAGCGTCTGGTGACGTAGGCGGTTCCAGGGCGTATGCGGCGACGAGCGGTTCTAGCATGGAGGTGGCTTGCAAAAGGCAGCGTTTGGCGGCGACGAGTGGTTCCAGCGGCGTAGGTGGCGACGAGCGATTCCAGCGTGGAGTAGTAAAACAACATTTGAAAACAGATAAGTTCCTAGCCACATAATTAAAATCTAGGCAAATCGAACAAACAGTTGACAGTAAGGTGAGATAAGAGAACGTCCTTTCGACAGGTCGACTTGGAGACGGCTCTTTTCGCTCGGATCATAGGCAACTCACAATACCTACACCTAAGTATAATGTGTAACATATTTTCAAAATGGATGAGATAAAGGTTATATGCTAGAATTAATTAGAGAGATCAAGGATATGAGAAAGGATTTCCGACTCTATAGAAATGAGATAAAATTTCTAGAAGAAGAGAACTCCACAATGAGAGATGAAATAAAACAATTACGTGCTAAATTAGACACAATAGAATATGTAGAGCAAAAGTTAGAACAATTGGAGAGAGAAAATAAAAGGAACAGCATTGTACTAACTAGTTTAAAAATAAAAACGGCAATTCAGAGAACACCCACAAACAAGTAGAGGAATTTATTGAGCAAACCCTAAATATAGACCCAAGAGCCAAAAAATTCAGGAAAATAAATGAGACTAAATGTATAGTTGAAGACGAAAATTAAGAGAAGAAGGTAGGGATTATGAGGAATAAAAAAAACTCAGGTTCGTAAAATATAAAGCGAACTACATAAATAGTGATCTAACACAAAAAGAAAAGAAAATACAAACAAAGCTGCCGAGGAAAGAAAATTGAACAGAATGGTGAAGATTGGCTACCAGAAAATGGTAAGAAATTTGTCTGGAATACGAAGAAGAATATGTTTGAGCTAGACAATAGAGAATTGGACTACACTCAAAAAAACTGATCTAAATAGGCCATAAGGTTAATAAGGTTGAGATTATAAAGAAGAAACGGCAAGAACAAGACAAAAGAGATAAAAACAACACGTGGAAATTGGGTAACATATGGGACATAAAAGGAAAAAGAAAACGAACTTAGCTATGAAGTTGACAGGGTTGGCTTCGATGTTTTGATGGTGACTGAAACCAAAACAAATAGGAAAAAGGTAAAACAGAGATGGATGAGGGCATAGGCTGCTCTATAGTGGAGTAGAAGAAAATAAAAGAGCCGCTACGGGAGTTGGATGCTTAATTCATAAATACCTGGTGAACTGAATTTAAAGGTGGGAGGCTTGGTCCGAAAGAACACTATTAGTAGAATTCAAAAATAAAACTAAAACTAAGTACAGTTTGTTACAGCTGTATATAGCCCAAATAAAGATGAACGGGCCGAAATAAAAGACCACCCTTGGGAAGAATTATTCAAGGCCACCGAGACAGCTAAAGGAAGATTGCATAGCTGAAGATTTTAACAGCAGCGTGGAAAAAGGAAAAAAGAAGAACTGTACAGAACGTTGGTAGACGAAATTCGAAACAATAATGGAATAATGGAAACTAATAAACTATTTGATAATAATTACAACTATGTTATATGAACACAAAGAAATACATGTTTAGAAGAGAACAGCCAAACAGAGAGAGATCAATAATTGATTTTGTGTTGATAGAAGCAGACATTAGAAAAACTGTAAAAGATACAAAAGTCTCAAAAAGTGCAGAAATATAATTAGGATGATCATTACTTATTTATATCAAAAATATAATAATAATAATAATAGTCAATGCGTACTACCAAAAATTTTGGTAAAATCATGGGATTTTTACTACTGGAAGGATCTAGGTATTTCTACCTGACCTTACAAACCAACATTGCTACTTCTCTAAACAATCGAAGCAGAGGCTAGATATGCTAACACAACTAAAATTTTGCTGGATAGAGAACTTTAGTAGAAATCTTTATTCAGTACTGGAAAGATGAAAACACTTACAGATTTTATCAATCTAACTTGAAAATCGAATCCGAGGCTAGCTAACCTTATTAAGGCGCCTCCGGACTGCTTCCACAATTGGCTAACGTTAACGCATATTCCGGTAAACTTTCTATACAAACTACGTCCTCAAAAATTAATTTGAAGCAATTCCTAATATGAAAATGTATAAATAACTGCAATAGAATTTGTACTACCAGGCCGATTTTTTATTTTAGAATTTTGATAAGCGTATATTTAATTTAATTAGATTTTACGTCGTCCTTTTTATATCAAAAATAAAACAAAAAATCTAAAAAAGGCTCTTGTAGGACAAATTTGATTGGAATTAGGGATAGATTGAGGACATTAGAAAAGTTACAATATTTTTTTACGGGTACAATTTGTAGAGAAAGTTTTTAAAAGGTCGAGTTTCACCATATTTTAGTGAAAAAACGTTGGAGCATGTATGCAACCCAAATATCTCATATAATCGGCTTGACAGCTCTGTGTCATTTTAACACTTCTCAGGGTCTACTGCATATTACTGAAAGGGATCTTTGATATTTTCTTGTTTATACCAAAGGTGGACTACACGTTGAGGAAACAAAAAGGTAATAATTTTAATATTTTAACGCTTAAATGACACAGAGCTGTCAAGCCGATTATATGAGATATTTGGGTTGCATACATGCTCCAACGTTTTTTCACTAAAATATGTTGAAACTCGACCTTTTAAAAACTTTCTCTACAAATTGTACTCGTAAAAAAAATGTTGTAACTTTTCTAATGCCCTCAACATATCCCTAATTCCAATCAAATTTGTCCTACAAGAGCCTTTTTTAGATTTTTTGTTTTATTTTTGATATAAAAAGGACAACGTAAAATCTAATTAAATTAAATATATTATGCTTATCAAAATTCTAAAATAAAAAATAGGCCTCATAGGACAAAATCTATTGCAGTTATTTATACATTTTCATATCAGGAATTGCTTCAAATTAATTTTTGAGGACGTAGTTTGTCTAGAAAGTTTACCGGAATATGCGTTAACGTTAGCCAATAAATTGTCGAAGCAGTCCGGAGGCGCCTTAATGTTTTATTTTAATCAGATAAAAAAATTATTGCAAAATTGCTAAGCAGTTAATGTAAATAATTACTGTGGCTGGTCACATCATCAAGAAACCTTTTACCAATAGCGAACACCAGAATAAAGCGTCAGCCCTATATTATAGAAACACGCATTCCACAAGAGCTGGCGCTCAAGAAGTCAGAAATCAGCTAGCAGTCTTGAGCAGAAGATATTACTACATGCGACGCGCGCAACTTAAACGACATAAACATTCAGCGTAAATAAATGACTCTGTTAGTGTTTACTTTTGCTAGTCTTATAGTTAATAAATTAGTAAACAAGGGTTATTGTAATTATTTAAGGGTGCCAAGGGCCTCAGTACACTTTGGCTATGTTAAACCTCACAATCCAAATGGAAAGCATACTCTCAGATCTTTTCTACGCTAAAACTCTCACCAACCTGGATCGGAATCGAAATTCTAAATACTAATTAATATCAATTGCTATTCAGAAAGAGCACACACAGTTAAGTTTTATAACGTGAAATAGACATTGTGATTGTAAAAAATTTAATGACAAGGAGGGTTGTAAACATTTGAGCGTGTAGCCAAATGATAAATGCATAAAGGCCAGAAAATGTTTAATTACGCGTATTATAACATCACAAATAAAAGTTCACTCTGTTTATGACCTTGGTAACTGTTTTTTGTAAGAAAAATATTAAAACAATGTTTATTTATTTACCGCAAAAGCCTTCGTAAGATTTACGTTCAGGGTCACAGAAACGTTAACTGTTGTATGAACGGTTCTGTTGTAAGGATAGGCAACTGCACGTGCATCAATTATACAAGAATTATTAAAACTTTCAATTTCCACTATATGGTGAACCAACGCGTATCCATTTTGAGGAAACTGAAACCAAGATTTACTTCACTAAGATTAACAATATAATAAATAATTATAATAATACTAATAACAATAATGAAAGAATGAGAACCAAATCCGAATAATAATAATTAAAAAAAAAACAACAAACATCTCGAAAAGGTGAAATAAAATCAAAAAATGATGATAATAATGTCTGGCCAGGGATCTCCTGCTACCGTGAGATACGCTAAAGGGAATTCGTAGACGGTACAGCCAGTGACCTACGTTCCCTAACACTAACACAACTCTGCTCTATTACGGGACACTGTGGTAGAATTGTATAGAACCTGGCAGATAGACATAAAATGCAAAACAACATTGTTATCAATATAAACTTGTCAAGTACAAAACGTGAGGATACGATAACCCAGGCAAGTAGAAGCGACGCTTCAGAATCCTGCACCGTTACAGCGGTCAGCCCCGTGGATTCGGGGGGGGGGGAGTATCTTGGCATCCATAGAATCTGCGTATTCAAACAATACAAACAATTTAATACCCATAACAACACCTACCGAAAGTGTTTCCCCAACCACTCAGTTGGGGACCACCAATACAGAGGCAGGCCTGTAAAGGCGCAGAATACAATGGTCAGAAGAGATTAATATTCCAGCAGCTAATAAAAGCATATATGACTGCAACATGCGTCGAAACAGAAAAAGACGGGTATAGGTAGGAAATGCACCGTATATTTACAGAACAATACAAAAACCTAAAACACATCACTGAACAAAATATTTCTGATAGGAGAGCAGCGATTTATCGTAACAAATTGCTGCGGCTATGGTAATGGATTGTAACAACAATTTAACTTTATTAAGATTAACAAAAAGTTATAGTTACAACCAATGACGGGTGGCCTGCTAGTCCAGCCAGGGCACAGAGTTCTAATATAATTAAAAAAACAACGGTAACAATTCAAAGTGTGTATTATTATGACCAAAATTACATATCTTAAATCAACTCATGAAATCATCAAACACAATAATAACTTGAATAATATTACCAGGTACAGAAAACCACAAGTTAAGCATTCACAAATAAAATAAATTTCAAATCCAAAAGTAAAGAAGATCGAAGAAAATTAAATAACTCTAAACTTTAATTACACCAAACACGATCTTGATTACTTAAGGGTAATATTCAATTAATATTAAACTATAAATATGTACATAAAAATATAATATTATTATTAACTATTAACGCTTACTAATGTACAAATCCTATTTGCGAGAATTAATATGAGCTGTCAAAAATTGCAAATCCTAATTTCCACTGGATAAGAAGCGTTGAAGAACAGATCGTCGATCAAAATAATTCATGAAAAAATCCACTAGAAAGTTAAACTGGCTGCTAACTACTCAAAATGGAGTTGGACCACCATTCCGATAATCTTCACTAACTCAATAAAGGAAAAGAACGCTAACTACGAGTTAGTCAAATCGTCAGAAAATTACACTTGGTGTGTTTTTATAGTTGAAAACGACTGAGGGCTTAAAACCAAAATCCCTTAATTAAAATCCCTTCAAAGAATTAGGAAACTCATTCTTCGACCAAATCCAATGTAGGTATATTCTTCCAAAATTAGGAAATTCCAAAGGACATTCGCAAAATTAGCGAACTCAAAAATTATCATTCCGGACTGTTCGAAAGAATCACCAAGAAGACTCGAATATTTCAATTCTGCGCATCGTGAACGGAAAAATTTGCCAAGTCCATGAATTGCAAGGTACGGAACTGATATCCTAATCTGAACGTATGCATTCGAAGAACATTCCGTCTTTAAGAAAATAAACTTTAAATAAATCCAACCAGAAATAAAACCAAATAAAAATCTGTCGCACAAAAGATCTAAATCAGCGCGCCGATAGATTAGTTAATGCGGTAATGGTAATGTTTGAATAATGTAAATGTATTAGGACTAATGGGCTGTACTTATTATTTTTATTTGTTATTGGAATGAAAATAAGTCGAACACATTATAGACAGCAATAAGTATTTATAAATTTTTCGGTCAATTTTTCTTTCGGGTAATTGTTCTTCGGACAATTTTCCATTCGGGAAATTCTTCTTTCGATCAATTGTGTTTCGGGCAATTATCCGTTCGGGCAATTGTCCATTCGGTTAACTGAATTCGGGCAAATGTATTTCGGGAAATTATTTTCGAGCAATTGTCCGGAACCCCTTCTTCTCGATGTACTTGAGGGTATCTGAAATTTCATTTTTTGTTCTAATATGATGTTTTGTTAAATTGGTAGAAGTTGGGGGAATATCTGGATGATGAAAGATTTCTTTGAATTCGTAACATAAGTTAGTTAATAAAGTTCTTTCTTCGAGATTTAGATGTTGTGTTCGTAAATTATTATTTAGATTTTCGGTTGACAATAATTGTCTTTTGTTAGGGTTTGTATTTGTATGATAATGATGGTGTTGGTTGTGGTGGTACCTAGGCAAATTTTGATTAGTTTGCGTAATGTTGTGATTATTAATTTGAATAGTATTGTCATTTTCGATTTCAATATTATAGTCTCCTAAATAAAGAGGGTTATTTATTATCAATCTTTGTATTTTATCTGACGTGTTAATAATTGTAGTATTAAATCAATTATTATGAAGTCTGACTAGTGCAGATGGCATAGTTAGATGTTCTGAAAAATTAATTTTGGGTGCAATTTTAGTTCCATTCGAACCAACAGCAGGTAATTTAATAATTTGTTTTGTTCTTGGGGGTACGGTAATTCTAGTTAATGTTTTTTCATTTATTTTGGAAAAATTGTATTGATTACGCTTTTGTATTTGTTGTTTTGTTTGTGACTCATTATAATAAAAAGGTATTGTCGTTTTTTCGGTTTGAATGTGATTCCAACGATATTGCTAGTAAATCTGAACCTATAAGTCCAATAGGTATACTCTGCGTGAAAATTAAATAGATAAACTAAATGTGTACCTTCTTCCTTAAATAAGCTAGGTATAGGAATTTCGGCTATTTAGTCATGAACGGTTTTACCATGAGGGGGGTTGAGATTTCAAAGGATGTTCATAAATGGATTCATGAAAATGTTTGTAAACAAATTCAGGCGAAAGAATTGTTTTAGAACTATCAGTGTCCATTAAGAGTTTTTCGTTTGTTTGTGGGATAATAATGAAAGGTAAAGATGGTTGAGGATCTATTGAAAAAGATTCTATTCGTTCTCCGAGGCTGGTATTTGAAAATTTACGTCATTATTAAACTGATTATATAGACCAGTTTCAGATGATTCAAAATTTGTTTCAGAATTTTCAGGGCAATGTTATTCAAATTCGGGGTAGAATTGTTCATTTTGTTCATAAAGATTTGTGGAATGTAGTTCTTCAGAATAAAAATTACGTGGTTGAGAACTTTGACGAATATAATTATTATAATTGGGATTTATAAAATTTTGTGAGTTTGAAGGTCTCTGAGGTGTGTTTATACGGTGAGCTTGATATGAAGCAGGTCTTTTTTGAATCATACTTGTTTCCATAGGCTCTGGACGATTTTGTGGTTTAAAGTTTCGATTGGGTGCGAAAACATTTTGATTAGGTTTACCAAATTTAGGTTGAATTCCGGGGAATCGTTGCGGTGGTTGATTTGGTAGTTGATAAACTGGGTTAAAATTATGTGTAAATTGAGATGCATGATAATATGTCGGTGGTTTATTAGGTTTTTCCGTATCCATGGTATGAAATTGACAGATTATTTATCTCATTTGAGGTTAACAATGGCGGATGGCGGGTAAATATGAAAAAGCGGGACGATATGAACATTTGCGGGTTTTTACCGTGCATGCTATCGACGTGACATCTACCGATAGAATTTAGAATCAAAATTATTATTTGATTATACAAAAATCTTCATTTAAGTGATTGATAAATGTAATTATTTTTTAAAATTCAAGCAAATACGATTATTTTTTACATAAATTCATTATAGAAGTTATTTTTAATACGAAAATTTGACATGTGTAATTTGAGGTTATATGTCAAAAACGTAGGTACGTATTATATTATAACTATTTTTATTTAATACGAACTTCTCATGGATGCGGAAAAATACCTTGTGCCCTACGGGAATCTAACGGCATATTTCATCCCTCGGCTTTTGCTGCCCTCGCTCACTACGTTCGCTCGTGCAGCAGAAATCTTCGGGATGAAATATGACTATATCTTCCCTTATGACGCAATATACTATTATTTGAACTGGTTGGCTTATTTTATTTTGACTAAATGAATTTACTGTGTCAAATCTTTGTTGGTTACTAACTTGGGATTTTTGTAAATAACGAATGTCTAATTCCTTTTTTACATAAGTTAGAGCTGATTCAAGGTTTTGGAGTTCTCTACTGGGAAGAAAACTGCCTAGAGGCTCCATAAGTCCCCCAACAAACGTTTTAAGGGCTAGTGATTTAGAATTTTAAATTTTATACTTCTTTATTTCTTGAATTTCAGGTCCTAACAAAATTTTGGAATTAAGTATAGCTAATAGGGATCTGATTCTATCATAAAATTCGACAGTTGATTCTCGGGATAACTGTCTCATCCGGGTGAGGTCAATGCGAATATTTAATTCGGTTCTTTGATCTCCAAAATTACTAATTAGGGTTTCTTATAACTCATCCCATGCATTGTAAATTTGACCAGTGACAACTTCTAAATCTGCACCTTTTAATCGGTTACGTGCGGATGATAATAACAATTTATTGATATATGCACCGGGGTCATTTGGTTGGAAAAATTGACTGAAATTATCTTCAAAGGCTCTGATATATTCGGAAAGTTCTGATGGTTTACCATCATAGTGGGTTTAATAAGCTGGTATGAAAACCTAGCGGGTATCCTGCAAATGGTTGGACTATATTGATATTTAAAAGGGCAGGTCTCAAGATAATTTGTCTTATGGTTTGGGTTTGTTGAATATCGCCGCTTTCGCTTTCTGTGGATGTTTCACTTTCTACGTCAGACAGCGTATTTATCATTTACAATTAAAGTTAATAAGTAATAATTATTGAATTTACTTATTTGGAAAATATGGTAAATTAAAGATCGAGATTAATCTTTAATTAAAGTAACGCTTCTTACCATTCTTAAAATTAATTAAGTTATTGTAACGAATGTCATTAAAAGGTATATTTACAATCTTTTAGGCAACCTAATAACATACAATCTGTTACGGGTTTAGTTATTTTAATATTTTACTTGTTTTTACGCTAGCAATTTGTAAATTGTTAATAATCGTGCTACCTATTCGTTTATCGAAGTAGGAAGTTACATCGATTTATTAAGCCAGTTACTTGCTCTTGAGTCTGAATTATTATTTGTTGTTCTCGCTTTATTTCGAGAGCAAATTAAAATTCAAAATAAATATTAGTATAATTATAAGCTTTAATTAATATTAGTGGTATTTTCACCTTTTCACCTGCAAATTCAAATATACTCACATTGATGAGGTTTTCATATTGTGATTTTTTCGACTCCAATGTCAGGTGGTTTCAATAACCAAGTGGTTCCAATAACCAGGTGTCTGCAATAGAGCTTTCGGCAACCGGCGATGTCCACGTCGACGATGCTTGTTCTTGGTGGAGTATCGTTTGGTTTCCGGGAGTTTTTGATGGGCCTTCGGATTTTTCTTCCTTTTCCTATGCTTGTTCTCGGGTAAGGGTTTCTTAGGTCCTGGGGTGATGTTGCAGGTGCCGCGAATTAAGATTTGAAAACCAAGGATTTTCGAAGTTTTTAATTTTCGAAAAAGAACTCGAAAACCTTTCGCGAAATCCGATCCGACTGCGCCAATTAACGTTTATTAACGCTTAAACTTGTTTTTAAAAAGGAAACTTTATTTTAATTACAAGTTAAGCGGAGCCTTCAAATAATGGTCCGAACTCTAACGGTATTGATTAAAAAACTAACAAAAGCATTATTCTAATATTAGATATCAAATAAACTAATGCTTTAGCATAAAGAGAATAATAAGCGCTACTAGAGATAGCGTTAAATGTTATATATTCTAGACACGCAGTTTTAAACACATTACACATAACTATCGTCTAACTACGTAATTAGTGGCTACAGTTTTCCAAGGGAAAACTTATACATTGTGTTTATGTAAAATTAACGACTAAACACTTTTTTTGGTTCAATTCAAATGTTTTCTTAGTTGGGTGTGTTGTTGGAAGTTTAAATATTTTTACTTCGTGTAAAAAAGGCATTTTAATTTAGAAAATTTATTTAAAAACTATAATGCTTGTGGAATTAAAAGTCTGAAAAATGGGAGAAGTTCATCATGGTTCATGGTATCGCTCGTTAGAAATGTTGCAACGCATTGGATTATATCCTGCAGATAAACCAAGAAGAGTTTACTTTTGTGCAAATATTTTCACTTTTATGTTTGTATTCGCAAATGTAATGGTTTTCATACAGTTTTTCAACATTAAAGATGTTTTCGAATTCATCGATAACATTATAGCTTTCAATGGATTTCTTCAGGTAATTATTCTTCTTGTTCTTATTATTTATTAATGTAAATGAACTACTAAGAAAAATAATAACCTTTCAGCATCTTACAAAAATTCTGACTACAGCTTATCAGCGACAGAAAGTCATTAAAATATTAAACGATGGAAAACGTTTTTGGAGAACCAACGTGTGGCCATGCGAAATAAAATCAGAATTAAACAACCTCGCAAGAAACATTGTACGTTTACAGAAGATATTCTTCTTTTTCGTCATGTCAACTAGTTTTGCAACAATGTTAAGCAAATTTGCAGGCAGAGATTTACCATTAGGTGTTTGGAAACTGCATGGACACCCACTTTTGTACAAAATAACATTGATTGTTCAATTCATCGTAATACTACCAGCAGGTTTTTGTATATCCGGATTCGATAGTTTGTTTTTTTCGTTTATGATGGAAGCGGCAATACAGTTTCGAATTTTGCGTTACTACTTAAAGAACCTCAAAGTTTCTCAAATTACCACTAAAAAAGGTCAAAAACTACACTACGACAAGATAAAGTTTCTAATACGACGTCATATATTCTTGCTGAGGTAAGGTTTAAATTTGAAAATAATTTAAAGTACCTTTCCGCTTTTCAGATTTTTAGATATGCTGAAAGACTACTTTTCCGCCGCAATGCTAATCGAATACCTTACAATCAGCCCTTTAGTATGTGCTAACATGTATGTTCTGCCCCAAACGTAAGTTTTCTTATAATAAGTAGATAGGACTTTAAGGCAGATTTTTTCAAACTTTCATATCGTGGACCTTCCATTTTAACGCGAATAAGATATTTTTACCCACTGCTCCTACTTCATAATATCCTTGGATTATAGTGCTACCGAATTAAAGAATTTTGATACCCTTAAAACGTAAAATGGAATGCACTGGTTGAGACCAACTTCAATGATGTCAAGGTTAACATATTTATAAATAAAGTCTCGAATTCGATCTCGGTCAAGGCCAGAAGAGATTTTTAATGTGGGAAATATCTGAAGGTATGCCCTTTTTTGGATACGAGAGGTAAAATTGAAGATCTCTTGTCAATGTAATGATAAAGATCCCTTCCAAGGGTAAAAGTCTCTTGGGTTTGTCACGTGGTTTTGCAATTCCGTGTTATCTTGGGACGTTTACGTTATTGTGAATTTTTGGTGAAATTCTTTAGTACGATCCTATTCTTCTTAATTTTAATTTCGTGCTTTGTTATGTTATTTTTGCTACAGTTATTTCCATGTTAGTCTGTAGAGAACCCAAGGTTACCTCAACTTAGCGCATTTTCATGGCAGTTCTACGAAATCTTCAAATCGTTTCAGTATGTTTTGTCGTTATAGAAATGTTCCTTTGTTCAAAATCCCAAGGTGATCGAATTCGTGTGTATTTTGTTGGATGCATGATGTCATCCTATTTCGTTGGAAGCAGCTGCTCGTGATACGGTTCGGGGAATCTCCTGTACGCCAGGTCACGTCAGCTGACCTGTTTTAACGTCGTTGAAGTCTTCTTCAACTCCCTTCTGCAGTGCGTGGCAGTTTGTCAACCATATCGGACGTGCAAGTTTTATCGTCTCCAGCTTGTGTATTTAAATCACCGGAAGGCCCCTATACCGGTAATTCTTTCGTGGAGACTTACATTTACGACTTGGTTGAATTCACTAAAAGAGTGCCATATACTCCGGAAAGACATAGTTATGTGTGTGGAAGTTTTAGAGATAGTTGGAGTACCGTTGGCACAAATTTTCCTTAATTGGGATCAAGAAAACCCACAGCCTCTGGACTATTTTTCGTTGTTTTGCACCCGTTAGAAGAAGGAACATCATAGCTCTTCCAGCCTTACGTCCGTCACGTCACTCCCTGGTTTTTTAAGTACAAACATCTTGCCAGGCATTCACATCCTTTACGCTGTTTCTGCTTTGCCGTTTATGTTTTAACGTCAGTTTCGATGTCTACGTTTGCCGCTTGCTAGCAGGCCTTCATCTAAGTTGTCCAGTTGAGTTTAAAGTTTATTAGGTACCGCCTTCTTTTGTTTTTGTGTTTTCTTTGCAACGTATTCTTTGAGTAAAGATCTTTGTGCTCAGATTGTAATTCAAGTTTGTCAGCACCATTTCATTAGTAAAAATTTTATTTATAGTTCAAGGTTTAAGTCAAGTTAAGATATTATTTTGTGTTATGTTGCATGAGTGTAAAATTCTACGGTGCTTGTTGAATTGTTGGTTTAAGCTTTATTGGTCCTATCTTTTGTTTGGAATTTAGGGGCTAAGCTTGTAAATGTTCTGCCTTACCTAACGTAAATGTAGTACCCTCAATTCTATCGTGCAGGAACGTAAGTATAGTTTTTATTATTTGTTTTAACGTAACATATTTCTGATTGTCGCCCTGCCCTCTCTTGTGTAATTTCTTTGTATTCATTTTTGTCTTTTGATTCATTAAATATTTCATTGTCAATTTAGCTTGGTCTTGTTATTGTGCTCAGTCCTCCCCGATAATATTTGTGTATTAGTGTTTTGTTAACGATTTCCGTGTAAAGTGTTGGCCTGCCTACAAGTTTAAGTATTTCAGTAAGTAAATAATTTTCAGTTAAGCAAGGTAAGTCGAATCTTGCAGTAGGGTGCAGCAACAACCCTCTTCCGAGCCCTATGGGAATGTTCTGTGGTGGGTTGCTTGTAGATCTTAGGGTGACTTTAATACCACAGCGGCGCCCAATTTCATCCTTACTACGACTATCCTTATGTGAAGGGTTTTAAGCATTTCGAACCGCCCCATCTCCACTGTTTTGCTAGCCGCGCGCCTAGGGGTTCTATCATCCTCCTATAATGTCGTAGTGCGGGTTTGGCACGTGACAGGTTTGGCAAAATTCTAAAACCTTACTGTGTTTCTACGGCACCAAATAAAATAGGTGACGTTACAGGTTAATACTACCTATCATACAAGAGAAACTTCTATTCTAATGTCCACTATGAAATTAATGGTGTTATATAGATGTATGTCTCAGCTGAAAGACAGTACATTCTCTTCTTTAACCTTTATTTAACCGACTGTTAATCGCAGACCTGGCTATGCTCCTTTCTTCCTTCTTCGCCTCTTGCCTCTTTCATTCAGTTTCCTAGAATTGTTTTTACCATATAATCTTTATCCTGCCTATTCCACTTGTAGACTAAGATATTTCCAATTCTCTTCCAAATTCTTCGATTTTCTGCTGCTTATTTCTAATTAGGATCATCATTTTCAAGGGTATTGCCTATTCATCCTGTTGTGTTTAGTGGGCATCCAGTCGATATCCAGTCTCGATTATGTCTATTTGTATGATTTTGAGCGTAGGTATTCTCTTTCAATTTTGAAGTGTTATTCTGAGAGTTTGCCGAATGTTTTTATTAGGAGTCCAAATTTGACCACTATACGTTAATCACACCTTTGCATTTCGCACACTACAGATATATGGAAAGAAGGCGACAACGCCCTGTAAGGGTATGCTACTTCAATAAGCACTTCTAAATTATTGCTGCCTAGTTTTTAAGTTTTAATGTCGAACCATCACGTTCCCAATGGAGTTCCGTTAGTAGTGTATATACAGGGTGACATTTGAATTTCTATTTCTTCTTTTTCTTTTAAGGTAGATTAAACAGACGAATTGCCTGTTTAACCTGGATTCTGCTGTTTTGGCAATATTGATAACCAACTGTCAGACCATCTCTTTGGTGGTCGTCCTGTTGGTCTGATCCCATGAAGTTTTCCGTTGCGTACTATTTTGGCCAACTGCTAGTTTGTTTACATCTGGTTCTGTTCGTGTTTTTTTTTGTTCTTATCCATCGCACTATGTTTCCTGCATTATATTTTTCTCTTATATGTATGTTTGTTGGTCTATCTCATTTCCGTTGTTCTTAGTTGTCTTTTAGTTACGGAGATATCCACTCTGATTTAAGCGTCATATGTTATTACCGGTCTGACATAGGTTTTGCATATTTTGGATTTGCATTCGATGGTGATATGTAGGTTTTTTCCAAATTATTTCTTTTAGGCGCCTGGAGAATGTGACTGCTTTATTGGCCTGCTGCTTAATTTTATTCATGATCTAGCTCTGCTGATTATTCCTACTCCAAGATAATCAAAACACATAACTTGCTCAGTTGGAATGTTTTGGTCCACTGCTATTTTGGTGCTAGGGGTCCTTTTGACACAGCCATTGATTTTGTTTTTATTGTGGAGATTTTCATGTTATATTTTTCCGATGCAGTTTTAAACGTACAAAGCGGCCACTGGAAGCCATCTTCTGATTTATCTCTTAGAATAATATCATCCGCGTAGTTGAGGCAACTTACGCAGTAGTTATCCAGTTTGTATCGTAGTTCCAGAGATTTTAGAGCTTTTGTGTTCGTATTAAAACTAAAAGTTTCCACCAGAAACATTGCGAAAAAATTGGTGTTAATCAAGAAACTGTCAGCCTGATAGCAAAGAAGGATCTTCAGTTGACCCTATACATATATATAAGTTGCGAAGAGAGCAATATCTTACAGATGTGAACAAATATGTTTGGCCAGCCAGAAAGACGCCTATAACTGAAGCGTCGCTCGCATCATTGTTTGTTAATTGACTAAAAAGTGTTTATAATTGACCAGGCCCACAATAGTCAGAATGACAGGAACTAGTGCTATGACGGCCCAGAATCGTCTTATGTGGTTGTCTATCGTCAGGGTGTATTATCTGTCATGATATGGGGTGAAATTAGTTTAACAGGCAAAACTCATTTAGCGCTGTGTATTAAGGTCAAGGGAGGACCTTTTGTAACTAAGTAGTGAAATTATATTTGTCAGTCATATTGCGGGTTATCAGTTTTTTTTTGTGTTTGATATTATTTGAATTACAGTAATTTATTGTCAGGCTGTATATGCCTTAGTACAAAGTTTATCTGTGGCAACCTTGAATTCTCGTAACCACATTAGAGTTAGTGTGAAAGTCTATTCCAATATATTTTTAAGTGTAAAAGTGTACTATTTGGATTTTGATTTGAAAGATGAATGGAGCATCACCTAAGGAACGTGGGATCGGTAGGTGAATCCAAATTTCTGTAGTCTAAACACCGACCTTGATGGCATCCTATTTCTAGGCCTATCCCTTGGCCCATTTATGCATGTACGATATACCATCCAATAGTAACCTTTCCAGTTTGCTTCCTTCATGGCTATTAATGAATATTAATAAAGAGTTGTCGAAGTTATGTTTGATCGACATTATTTTTTTCTTACGGACTCTGCCCTGGAACGACCAACTAAATCTTCCGTCTGTGGTATCCTAAGGACACAAAACGGTAGACGAACTTAACAAGCAATTAAGAAAAAAAGGAGGCTTAAAACTCAATACATATAGCACCAAACACATGGTGGGTATTGTACTGAAAGTTAATTAAGAAAGACTAAAAATTGAATATCGACAAATAGAGGAAGTTGGATCTATGTACGTATTTATGATAAACATAAAATGAATTAGATGGCATAGGAAAATAAAGAGTGGACTGCCTTTTCGAGGTTGGAATACATATTTTAATGAGAATGAAAAGCCTGAAGTTTATAACCACTGTATTATGTCAATATTGATAGGTGACATCTAGACATGGTCATTAACAAAAGTAGCAATCAGTAATTGGCAAAATGAAAGTGGCTCAAGATAAAATACTGTTCGTAATGTTGAGGGTGTCATTTAAGAAAAACAGAAACAGCTGAAAATTAATTATATAACATTGAGTAGACAAATGTGCCTTGTCTGTTTAAGGCAATGCGTTTTCGTGGAAAATTATATAACCCCTACAATGGTGAGCGTTCAGTAGTTATGTAGATAAAAAAAATAATAAGAAGAAGGGCGAAAGATGGGAAGCAACCAAAATAAGCGATGAAAGTAGTGAAAGAAATACAAAACTAGGTAGAAATGAATGGTTACAACTGAGTTCAGAATAGTAACTGAGGTAACTCAGAAGAGTAAAATACGCCAAATAGTTTACCTTAAAATATTTGCTGAAAGAATTCAGGTTAGCCAGGCAGTTGGGCATCTTTTTGGATGCAAAATTAAACTGGATAATATTACAAACATTGTGAAAATTATAGTGGGCAGACGCATGTTTGGGAAACAACAACAAACAAAATATGGTTGCCTGGTACTATTTCACGGTTGTGTCGCCCATGAGAGCCAATGGTACCTTAGTTTGGTGGTCATAGATAGTACAAAAATCAGTTAGGTACCATAAAAATACCGAGGGTACAAAGACTGCTTTGGTTATGCGTTTGTGGAGTCATGAGGAGTATCCCAAAGCATCTAAGTATTTCGTATTTAAAAGAGGAAGCCTGAATGCGAGAATGTAGAGTAAAGTCTACCGATAATTGGCATATCTATACCGAACAATGTAGGCGCAATTGTATCTTCCACATGGGCACTAGCTATGATGTGGCACAGCATCTCCTTAATAAAACATTGACTGTGAAATAAGGAGCACCACCACACCATACTTGACGAAAGGACTGGTCTGGTTCACAAGGCACAAGTGTTGGTAATACATGACATAAGACTGAAGGAAGACATAAGTGTATTTCTGGGAGATAACTAACGTACAAGACTGGAGAAGGAGGTAGGGTAAACGGTACAGTGATTGGCCCCCTTATGCCTGTCAATTTAAAACTTTATGCGTATATAACACGTAACCAGGTTTAGGCAATAAGTAAATGGACCACTGTGTAGGGAATTTATCAAGCTTCTTTATCCAATATTTACTTTTCTCTACACATCAGTTGCTTTTGTGATAAAAAATTACAAACAAAAATTCAACAATATTACAGTGATTGGCCAGCATCGAAGAGTCATTAGCCACCGACATTACAGTTATTGGCCAGGTCGCTGATTACACAATATAATAGGATTTACATGGCAAAATCTGCGAAAATAAGCAAAGAAAATGCAAAGTAAAAATTGGTTATATTAAAAAACAAATTAGGTCAGGAATAAGCTCATCAAGTAGGAACTTTGGAGCAATACAAACATAGGTATCTTAAATTTAAAAATAATGCTAACATATTTTCTTTTTTAAACAAGATAAACATTCAAAAATATTTGAATTCGATTTGTGTAGATTATTGTTCTTAATGCATGAAACGTGGTAAGCCCTTGCACAAGAAATGCATTTTAAGCCACTATTTTTCTTTTTTATGGTGTTGGCACAGTTAAAGCATAAACCATCCACCTTTAATGTGTTTGCTTGAGCTATAATGTTCAATTCTTTCAAAATGCTTAAGTTTACTTCCTCGGAGTCGTCTTCCTTGCTGGTGCAAATCTTTATGTCCGAGATTATATTGATTCTCGGTTTATTGTCAGTGTTACAATCTGGAGAATCTTCAAATAACTTTCTTGTTGCTGCAGCAAGAGGATCCAATTTTTTTGTAATTTTTTTTGTCGCTGTTGACATGGTAGCTTCAGTATTGTTTTTCTTCGATTTCTTATTATCTGAAGGTTGTTTTTTTGCAATGGTACCAATTTTCTTTAAACGCTTTTTTGATGCAGTTTTCAATTTTTCCTTCTCGATTGTTTTCCGCGTCCGTTCTTGCTTTCTTTCTTCCTTTTCTTGTTGCTTTCTTTTCGTTTCTTCTTCTTTGTCCTTTTTGAGTTTCTTCCAATGAGTCGATGTTAAAACGAATGGCAATCTTTCGGACTGTCGTGTGCCCTTTCTTTCAGGTGTTTTCGGCCACTGCAACGTACTTTGTAAATCGCAAATTGTTTGAGAAGATATAGTGTCTAAGCCGTCGTTATCTAGTACACCGTCTGCGATTATTATCGGTATATTTTCAATGTCAAAAGTATTAGCAGAATCGTTTCTTACTGTACTTTCATTAATAGTATCGTTAACGTTACTTGTTTCGTGCTCATGCTCAATAAAATTGTCCAGTGCATTTACCCATAGGGTATCATCAGGATTTTCAGAAATATTATGAGCAGTATTATTGAAGGTACTTTCCTCATCAACGTGAGCTATGTCTTGTTCCCAATTTATAGTATCTGTATTCCTATCACCAATATCTACAAAGTCTGTTATTCCTCTTTCATTCAGTGGTGGTTTCAAATTCAAATTTTCAAATTTTGTGATTCGATCATTTCCGACAAGGTTTTGAAATCTTTCAAAGCTGATGCCGTTATGCACCTTCAATGTATTTTCTGGAATTTCTATGTGATTTGATGATTTCTTTCCCAAACACTTTGAAAAATCGATTGCATCCGCGTTCCATGGATATAATCCGCATGCCCTAAACCCTTGACGGATAGTGTTTGGCTTTGCTGAAATATCAATGGCACTTTTCAGAAGGGGTGCAAAATTTTCTTTAGTTAGAGCAGTATTAAGATTTTCTCTTCTCCAATTCATAACAGCCTTCTTCCAACCACATTTAAGCAGCTTAAATGCCGCCACATCCGCTGGCTGTAGTATGTGAGTGGCATTAGGATATAAACAAATCAATATAATTTGCAACTGAGAACATAATTCGCTCAAATGAATGTCCGTCAACAAACAAAATGACAGGAAATTGAATATTGCGTTTTACTAGATTTGGATGTAGAACATTTGCTATATATTCATAAAACGTCGGTGATTTCATCCAACCAGTATCTGTGCAAGCTACACCCCAGTCTTCATCAGGGATTGAATTCAGGATATTCTTGGGAAGCCTCTTATATGGAAATATAATCATGGGGGGAGTTACCATACCAGAAGCAGCAAATGTAAACATTACTGTTAGACTGTCTTTAGATGGTGCATTTTCTACCTCGTAAACGTTTCGTGTCCCTTTTGGAGCCAATACCTTATTAAGTTTAGAGCATAGTTGAAAATTTGTTTCGTCGCCGTTGTACAGTCTTGACGGGTCCTCTAATATATTGCCATGACCCTTTGATTGAAGGTAAGCTTCCACTTCCTTAAACCACTTCTTTATGTCGTTTTCTGAGACATTCGACCCAGCTGAAGTTACATATTCGGTGGTTCTTGTTGTTATAATGGGGTGACGCTTCAGGAAAGATTTATACCAACCTTCTCCTGGACAGTTATTTAAGAACGGATTTGGGCGGGGACTGTTATCCAAAAAATTTTTAACAGAAACCTGAATATCGTCTTTTCGACGAGGGAACCCTTTTCTATGGTTTTCGATAACCCAATTTACTAAGAGACCTTCTTCGTCAGTTGTAAGTATTGGAGTAGGACCAAATCCGATTTTCTTGAATTTATTACTCCTTCGATATTGCAGTGTCGGTCTTGGTACTTTGAAGGTCTTCGCAGCTTCTCTTATACCCATTCCATTCTTAACAGCCGTTAAGGCGTTTTGCATATCCCCTTCACTATATTTCTTTTCATAACTAACACCTGATTTAACTTTCGGCATTTTTTAATCCTAAAATTAAAAAAAAACAGTATAATCATTGATTGGCCCCGTACAAAATCTACTAATTGGCCCCAGGCCAATCACTGTAAATATATTGTTTTTTATCATTTAAGGTCAGAATAAATCCATTTCCCAAATTTAGCATAGCGAAGAAGCTATTTTTATTACCTTATAATTTTGGTTACGAATTGACAGTGATTGGCCATTCAGGCCAATCATTGAAAATGCATATAATATTGTGATAGTGGTTGGCCCCTAAAGAATATGATACTATTTGAGGTTAAAACTCATAAAACCATATGTAATACTAAAATTAGGTACGTTTTCGTAAGGACGCAACATGTTGGCCGGCATGTCCGCCGACTTGTCTGTTCTAATGTAAACGAAATGCATTTCATGTCGGGACAGTCGGACGACATGTTAATGTCGGATGCAAAAATTAGCCGCACATGTCGAGTCGGCGTTCGTTTGTCACTACGTAAACACTCAATTTTTAATAATAAGAGACGCAACTAGGTGCAAGCGAAGACCATTCATTAACGAGCTACGTATATGCACCTTCCAAACGCCTCTTCGCTAAAAATCTTCTAACGTACCATCTTTTGCGTTTTCGTTTTGACTTTTTTTGACTTTCTAGTATCGCATGGCTTCCTGCCAACACTATGAAAGCTGATATAACCTTTAGTACTTCATCGTCTGCCATCTTGAAAACTGCAGATTTCGATTCGAAAATCGTTCTCTAGACATGTCCGTTGCAGACAAGTGACAACATAAACACCTGTCAATTTTACCAACTTGTCGGTCGGCAAACATGTCCGGCCAACAAGTCGCCCCGATTTGTCCTTACGAAAACGTACCTTTAAAGAATACATGCATTAGTTTAGCGCAAAACAGTTTCTAACATAAAACTTGAATAAAAAAATGAATTACAGCTTACCGAAGTTAACACTGAGCTTAAAAAAACTGCAACGAAATCACTATGTTCTCGTTAACCGTGTAGCGACTGCCATTTACACGAGAAATTTAAAGTATAGTGTTGCCAACAATAAAATATTATTAGCAGGACCTGACAGTCAGGAATGCAACTTAAATTTGTGATAGTTAAAAAAAGAAGAAACGTTACAGTAACCTTATTTTGAGCGGTTTAAATGAGTAGTGGCCAATCACTGGATGATGGCCAACCACTGTACCGTTTACCCTAATTGGGGCGCCTATTCGACTGACTGGTAGGACGTGTTACAGAACACTAGGTGTGTATACAGAAAAGACATACTATGTAGATCATGCAACGAACATCTTCTAGGAAATATCCTGTAACTTGTTAATGGTACAAGACTACTTTGGTAAGATTAGGGGTACACAAAAGACATGTCAAATAATTCATTAAAATTTTCCATTTTACAATGTTAAATGTGTAAAATAATAGAAATTTTTGAAGTATTTGGAAACTCAAATTATATGGTTTATACTTAAATGTTACCACCAGTTTCATTTCTTGCAAAAATTTAAATATTCAAGTCCTACCGATTCACTTTTGGTTTTATGCATTTTTCTCGGCGATTTTATAATCTAATTCTATCAAAGCTTAAGACTGATGAAAAGAGAAAAACATTCTCTATCTATGCAGTTCAAAAGAATTATGTTTTTTTTTTTTTTTATATACACTACAATCTGTCGCAAAACGACAATCAATAGTTGTTTTGACTTACATAATAGGTTTCGAACATGTAGGATGTGCATCCATTGATATCACACCTATATTAATCTTAATACTAGTTTTGCGTACTCTAATGGTAGCCATACACGTACCGGCTTGCCTATCAGTTACGCCTGAACAGTCCGCCGGGAGACCGGCGGTCGGAATGTGAGTGGGTTCCGGCTGGCCTGTCAGATCCGACCCGACTGAACCGGAGGCCGGAGAACGAACGAAAAGACGCTTGTCCATCCGGCTAAACTGACGGGAGCGCTGGCGCACCGGTTCGTGAGTGGGGTAAGGCGAGAGGTCGTCAGTCAGTCAAATTTTCAGATAGTACCTATATACTCAGAATATATTGCACGTCCTGTTTAACCTCGACTGTTCATAGTTAAAAAATGTCACGTGAAAAAGAAAACCAGTGTTTGGAGGAATTCATCAGTTTGTACCGGAGTGAAACGTGTCTTTGGAAAGTGAAATCACCTGATTACCACGATCCCTATGTAGAACCTTGTAAATTGTTTCACAGGTTTCAGGTATATACGAGGTATAGTCAAAAATAAACCGAACTTTTATGAAGAATTGCATGTACAGAACCATGAGAGATTCCCAACATGTTAACCAGGTCATCTATCGTTTGCCGGCGGTCTCGTCTGATCTCTTCCCGTACTCGATTGACAATTTTTTGTTCATTTCTCGCGGGTCTGCCTGGATGGGGATTATCATCCGTTGATTCATGTCCTTCTTTGAAGCGCTTGTACCACTCAAAGTCTCAGTCAATGTTTTGCCGAATTTCGTACAAAATTTAATGTTTACACGCTGCTCGCGATGCGTCAAGTCCGTGATCCGACAGCGTGCACTAACAGTGTTCTATTAAATGTAGCGTTGTTTTCAATTTATGACACATAAACCAGATGTCGCTTGCTAGATTTTTCTCGACATGTTATAGCTGTCGTATTTAATGTTTTTTTCCGGATATCTTCGAAATTTTTCGAATTTTGAGGCGGCATCTTATTGAGCCCCAAATTAGGCAACTTTTTTATAATTTAAGCCACCCTGTATCTTTTACCGTTTTCAAGATCCCCATGCATTTCATCCTTATCCTGGACACCCTGTATAGTGCTAGTCATCATTTCTATGTAGCTAATTCCATGGCTACCGGGATCACAGATGATTATACCCACCCTGTACAACTATTAAAGCGAGAATCGCTCGGGCATCTTCATCACTGGGGAACATGATCACAGGATGTCAAGTGCTCGCCGGCCTGGTTTCAACTGAAGGTGTATGGGGTTTTCAGTTCAACACGCCGCCGGTCTCCCGGCGGACTGTTCAGGCGTAACTGACAGGCAAGCCGGTACGTGTATGGCTACCATAAAGTTATATACAATTTGAATAATTATCACTATTGTTCAAATCTGTGTGACAAGTCGAGCGGTTTAAACCTTTTTAATCGCGGTTGCACCCCCTTGTCATCTTCTATCATGCGCTCCACTAGAATGTTAGGATGATCACTGATTCTATCACTATATCGCGCACTAAATTTTTGTATTTCATCGTTGATGGTAGGTATTGCGAGGTCGTGTGTTATTGTTTCGTTAGGGACGTACCATGGTGCGTTTGTATGGCTCTGAGTGCCTTAGATTGTGTGGCAACCTACGTAGAAGTCCGACCGCCGGCGAGCACGACCGAGGCACGGAAGTCACGCCCCGTCACCAATGCGATGGACGTTCGCTCCGAGTGGGCACCCGACGTCCGGCGAACGCGACCAAGGCGCGGGGACCACGCCCCGCCACCAATACGATCAACGCTTGCCCCACTCAAGCACTCGACTGTCGGCGGACATGAACGAGGCGAAGAAGCTACCACCCACGTGATCAACAGAAGCCGTTCCTCGGCTATAAAAGCAGAAACCCTCGATTCAGAATTCAGTCTTCTTGTACTGACCCAGAGTCAAGAAGTACTCCCGCTTGCGCTTTCCCACAGCCAAGTAAGTTGCAGGTGCCTAGTACTGACCCAGAGTCTAGGACACCGGCACAACCGTTGCAGATGCCTAGTACTGACCCAGAGTCTAGGACACCGGCACAACCGCTACCGATTCCTAGTACTGACCCAGAGTCTAGGAATCACAGCACAACTGCTGCAGTCTTCTTGTACTGACCCAGAGTCAAGAAGAACGCACGCATGCATTCTAGTGCCACAGTCTTCTTGTACTGACCCAGAGTCAAGAAGAACGCACGCACGCATTTGTTCACAGCCAATCCGCTAGATTCATGGATGCGACCACGGAGAAAGTTGCTACACTCCGGTCACGCACGCCACGTGCGTAACATCCTACGCCAGTTCCTAAGACGCCCCGCCGTGCCATCTCCTGTGTCGCCACTGCCACCATCGCCGAGGCGCACCGTCCGGCAAAAGGTCCTCGACCTTTTACCAGAAATCATCGAGTGGACCTCGCCCCGTCCGATAGCCGGCGTGCCACCGCGGTACAGCGGTATCCATCCTGCACGGATACACATCAAGGACCCCAGGAGGATTGCCGTCCGAAGCGCATACCGCAGGACTATATCGGATGCATAATGATTTAAACTGTATATATTGTATATATTTGTAAATAGTTATTATTAGGTGTTCAATAAACAAATGTTAAACGTTGTTTCCGTTGTTGTATTCTCCTGATCACTACCACGCAACCCACAATTGGAATCTTCGAATTATTTCAATGTTGGATGTACTGGCTGTACCCCATAGCTGTATGCCGTAGGTCCATATGGGTTTTATCATAGTTTTGTATAGGAGTATCTTGCTTTCCAGAGAGAGTTGTGATTTTCTCCCTATCAGCCAGTACATTTTTTGAAGTTTCAGGCCCAATTGCTTGCGCTTTGTCCATATATGGGTTTTGCAAGTCGGTTTCTTATCTAGATGGATTCCGAGGTATTTTGCGCTGTCGGCTTGGGGTATTTGTTTGTTATTAAGCGTCACCGGAGGGCATGTGCCCCTTCTTAAGGTGTATGTTACGTGCACTGATTTGCTTTCGTTTATTTGGATGTGCCACTTATTGCACCAGCGCTGTATCTCGTCAAGATGTAACTGCAGTTGCTGAGATGCCAGGATTGGATCCGTGTTGGATGTGAGTATCGCCGTGTCGTCGGCGAAAGTAGCGACCATGTTGCCTGCTATTGACGGAAGATCTGCTGTAAATATGAGGTACAATATAGGGCCTAACACACTGCCCTGAGGGACCCCAGAGTTCACGGGGTATGGATTTGTTATTGCGCTGCCATATCGGATAATGAACTGTCTATTGGTTAAATAGGATTGTAAAATTTCGAAATAGTCAGTAGGTAAGGTTTGCTTGATTTTACAGATGAGTCCCACATGCCAGACCTTATCGAAAGCTTGTTTAACGTCGAGAAATGTTGCTGCACAGTATTTGCGTTCTTCGAAGTCATTCGTAATTTTGGCCACCACCCTGTGGATTTGCTCTATTGTTGCGTGATGTTTGCGGAAGCCAAATTGATGGTCTGGTAGTATCTGGTTGTTCAAAATAATTGGAGAGAGTTTCTCTAGGAGCAGTTTTTCAAACACCTTCGATAAGACTGGTAGTAGGCAGATTGGTCTATATGATGTCGGTTGGTCTGTGGGTTTTCCTGGCTTAGGGATAAGTATTGTCATTGCGACTTTCCATTGTTCAGGAAAGTGCCGGAGTCGTAGTATTCCACTGAAGAGAAAGGTTATAAATTGGTAGCCTTTACGTGGTAGTTTTTGGAGAATGTTACCTGTAATTAAGTCTTGGCCTGGGGATTTGTGTGGATTCACGTTTTTATGAATGGTGTCTTCTATTTGGGTGATTTTGAAAGGTTTAATTGGTGGGCTCATTTGATAAGGCATTTCTAGTAGGTGTTGCATTTCTTCTGTTTCATCTTCATCCATCGGGAATGGTGTGAACACGTTAGCTAGATGTTCTGCGAAGGTCCTCGCCTTCTCGCTTTCGCTTTTAGCCCAGGTGTTGTTGGGGGTTCGAATTGGTGCTTTGTGCTGTTGGGGTTGTTTCAAGTATTTGGTTGCTTTCCATATCGAATAGTCATTGGCTTCGAACGGAGACAAGTGTCTCAAATAATTTTGTACATTTTGGTTTCTAATTTCAGATAGGAGATTTTTAAGTTCTGCGGAAGCCCGATTTAGGTTTCTTTTGTCATTCGGGTGCCTTGTTATCTGCCATCTCCTCCGCAGCCTACGTTTTTCTGCCATTTTTTTTTTGACTATGATCGGGCAGTTTGTTGAGTTAATGTATTTGACCGGTTCCGGTGTGGCTTGGCGAGCTGCATTTTGGACAACCCAATTAAATAGTACCACTGCGTCTTTTAAATCCTTTGTCGATTTTAGAGGAATATCAGTAACCAGAGTTTCTTGGACTATTTCTCGGAAAAGGTTCCAGTTCGTATGTTTGTTCATGAGCGTGGGTGCCTTCTCCTTGAGTAGTATGTTGGTGCCTAGTGTTGCCAGTATAGGTGAATGATCTGTTGGGAGGTCAAGACAGGATCTAATATGAGAGAGGTTTAGGTTTATATTTTTTACAAAGCAAAGGTCGAGTAGATCTGGTAGCTTGTTGGGGTCTGTAGGCCAATATGTGGGTTCACCTGTAGACAGGGGTAGTATTCCCAAGTTGTTTACAGCTTTCAGCATTTCTGTACCTTTCGTAGTACTTATTCTGGAGCCCCAGTGGGTATGCTTCGCGTTGTAATCGCCTCCGGAAACGAATCTATTGCCTAGTGTGTGGAAGTAATGTTCATAGTTTTGTTGTTTGTTGTTGTATCTTGGCGGGCAATATACTGCTGATAGAGTTAGAGGTCCTAGCCAGTCTTCGACCACTATGGATGTGGCTTGTAGGTGTGGTTCACTGTATTTGGGGAGTTCGTGGTGCTTGATCGTATTTTTAATGATTATGGCGGTGCCAGCATGAGCGGTGCCGTCTGGGTGTTGTGTTACGTAAAGAGCAAAGCCTGGTATTTTAAGGTAGCTGCGTTCAGTAAAGTGCGCTTCTGAAATCAGTATTATGTCGAGACGTTGAATATTAATGAATGCAATGAGTTCTTCTTTGTGGTTTATCAGCCCGTTGGCGTTCCATACTGCTATTTTAATGTGTTGGACCATTATGGGTTCTAGTTACAATTATTGTGGTTAGCAGGTTCAGCATGGTGCTCATCTGTTCCATCATTTGTTTCATCATCTGTTTTAGGTCTGCTATGTCGTTAGTGTGTTGCGGCGGTCCCGAGTTTGGTAAGTGGGTTGCGTTATTAACGTTGTATTGGGTATTGTTGGTGGCTGCTTGGGCATAAGTGAAGCCCGGTTGATATATTTTTGTGGTAGGGATCGTTTTTGGTCTTAGTAAAGGAAACATTTTCTGGTGGATTTCCTTGTAAACAGGACACCCTTTGTAACTTGCGGGATGGTTCCCTTTGCAATTTACACAAGTAACATCTTTGTACTTAGTTGTGTGTTCGCATTATGAGGTGGAGTGTAAGCCAGTGCATTTAACGCATCTGGGTGTGCGATTACAAAAGTTTTTCGTGTGACCATGTTTTTGGCACCGAGAGCATTGAGGTATGTTTTTTTTTAGGACGTGGTGGTTCAAATTTTACGATAGAGTGCATAAGTTTGTCGATTTGATATATGTCTTTGTTATTATCTGATGGTTTTAAGTCTACGACAAAGAGAGGTAGTTCTATTTTTGTGCCAGCTTGCTTTACGTTCCATATGTTGGTTGCAGAATGGCCAAGCGATTGCAATTCCGTTTTTAATTCATTTGTGTTAGTGGAAGGATGTAAGTTTCTGATGAAAACGCGGAAACCTCGTTCCTGTTTAACCTTGTAGGTGTGAAATTCCGTGTTTTTTTCTTTTAAGCCTTTAGTTATTTGCGTGTATGTTTCTGATGTTTTTGGGAGTATTTTAATTTCATCATTTGGGAGAGCCTTAATTGTGTAATTGTCTTTAGCTAGCGTTTCCAGGAATTTCGTTAAAGGTTCAATTGTTTTGACGCCCGAAACAAAAATTGGTGGCGGTTTTAGTTCGGTTTTTGTGGATGGGCCCGTCTCCTGTTCATTTGAATTTTCATTTTGAAGTGGAGTAAAGCGATTGGTGGGGTTTAACCAGTAACTTGTAGTTTTAGGTTGTTTAGTTTGGTGTATCTGTTTATCTATGTTGTCTTGCCAACTGCGTTTTTTATTGCTGGCTATTGCCAGTCTGAGTCTTGGGATGTTGAGGCGTTAAGCTGATGAAGTGTTGGTTGAGAGTGAAATGTTGAGGTAAACGAAGGTTGACGTACGTCTTGAATGGAAAATTGCGAGGATGTGTTGTTAAAATTTGGTAGAACATATTGATAACTTTGTTGAGGATATTGCATTTGTTGTGCTTGATCTGTTTGCATGGGAGTAAATTGCTGGACTCCCGGAGCCGCTGGGGCTAGGTTATTGTAATAGTAGGCCATAAGGCCTTTGTTATTTATTGCCAGTAAATCGGACAAAAATGTTTCAACAATATACGTAACTTGAATTAATAAATAAATATAGTTGTCTTACGATACGCGACCGCAGGGTCACGCGCTTATCATGTGTCGCTTGATTCCAGCCGTGATCGAACACATCCTTGCACTTTGAAATTCAAACGACAACTGAATTATATGTACCATACAATTTAAAGAATGCCCATGACATCATCACCAAAAATTGACAGTCGAAAAATGTTTGTTTTTTACTTCAGATTGTAGAAAATAGAGAAATAGAGTTTCATAACAATGGTTTTGTGGGATTACAATCATAAATAAAGTTGCCACAACATGGGGTGGATTTTGTGGTACAGTCTGTAAATTGCCTTATAATAGCGGTACACTTTAGAAATCCAGTGAGAGTTCAAGGTCTTCAATAGGTTGGTATGCCTTTAAGGACCTAATATTTTTTTTAGGATAACAGTTAACATCTAACATCCTAACATTTTCCTTTTCCTAAATGTTTGAAAAATTCTGCTTTAAATAATTGAGAACAATAATTGCAATTACCTTTACATATACATAGTTTCTTTAGGACATAATGCACTTTTGTATTTGTAACATTACAAAATCTACATTTCAGTCAAGAAATAGCAAACATAGTGAAGTATACGGTGATGTCTACAGGTTTACTATTCAAACTTTGTTTTTACTGTTTTACTACCGACTTTGTTTCATCCGAGGTAAATTTTTTAATTATTAAAAATCGATATACAAGTTTTAATTTGTAAATAAACCATCACATTTTAAGGCTGAAGCTGTCGCCGATGCCATATATCAGTCTGATTGGTACTCAGAATATAGTCCCGCCACATCAATTCCAATGAAGCTTTTAATTCAAAGATCCCAACAGAAGTTGATTTTTACGGCTGGGGGATTAATTGAAATGAATATTCGGACGTTATTGAATGTAAGCACCCTTGTGATTTATGTTATACGTATCTAACTTGCTTATAAAGAAAGAATCTATATGTGAATATACAGGATGTCCTATTTCTTGAACGTTACATGGGCAGCTTTTTATTTCTAAAGATAGAGAAACGGTTAAATGAGCACAGTAATGCAACTTTTTATGAGGAATAGTGTAAACGAATTTGATATACAATGGTGTCATTAAAAAGTTATTGGCGAAAAACGAAACATTTTTTTTCTATTTTAAGTAATTAATTTATTTTTAAAATTATAAAAATATGCTTCAAATATGTTTTTTGATGCCTGTTGCGGTTTTCGCCGGAGTTGCTAGATCCCAACCCGGAGCCTCCTCGGCTGGCAGATAGGGGGACACTCGTTAGGTATAACGGCTACTCGAGGCGGACCAAAACTAACGCAGGAAGGAATTTTTAAATAATAGATTAATGATTTCTAAGGCGGCGAGATCGAAGCCTTTAGCTCTAGCAAAAGCATTCGATCTAGAAAAGATGTACTCTAATCTTAAACTTTGAACAGGCAGCCGTTCTGTTATGTACTACTGTTGGCGCTGTTCTCAAGAAAGCTGTCCGGCAATAGTAGATTTCAGGTAAGGGCACGGACTAGAATAGTCCCTATAGTCTTATTACTGCGGTTGAAGAAGGATTAGGGGGCCCACTTCAACTGATTCCCTTATTTGTAAGTCATGATGATGAATAGCTTAATGAAAAATTCATTCGGATTCCCCAATTCGGGTCTTCGTGGGGGGGGGGGATATATTGAGTTTTGATTAAAAAAACGCAAAATCAAAACTAACAAAAGCCAAAATTGGTACATGGAATGTACAAGGATTACTTCAACCTGGAAAACTGGCCATATTTCAGAAGGAAACTAGCAAGACAGATACTGTAGGCATATGTGAAACACACTGGAGACGTTCAGGATATTTTATAAATATCGAAGGTAACACAATATACGAGGGCGGTTCTATTTCCGCTGAGCCTATCTATTAGGGCCATTAAAATTTGCAACAAATTTTGTTTTAGAGTGGAAGTTAGTTGTTTACAAGTTGAATGACGGTGATGGTTGACAAATATATTTGAATAGATAAGCTTAAAGTAATCCTTTTCGCAAGAAATCAGGGAATTAAACAGAGAACATTATCGAGCTTTGATTTTTTACAATTTCAAACGTGGCTTAAGCCGTAAATAACGTTTTGAGGAAATCAATGGAGTATCTGGTGACAAGTCGTGTTCTTTCGCCACCATAAAGCGATGGTACAATGAATTTCAACGTGGTCGACTTTCCTTAAATGACAGTTTTTCAGCTCCTAAGCCAAAAACAACCGTTACCGAAAAGAACATTGGTCTTGTTCGGAACATGATTGAAGAGGACCGGCATGTTACTGTGACAAGTCGTGTTCTTTCGCTACCATAAAGCGATGGTACAATGAATTTCAACGTGGTCGACTTTCCTTAAATGACAGTTTTTGAGCTCCTAAGCCAAAAACAACCGTTACCGAAAAGAACATTGGTCTTGTTCGGAACATGATTGAAGAGGACCGGCATGTTACTGTAAGTAGTATTCAAGCAACTCTAAAGATTGGTGTGAAAGCGATTAACACCATTTTACACAAACATTTGAAGGTACGTAAGCTTTGTTCCCGTTGTATAATGCTCGACCACACACGGCTGCTCGAACGATTGAGTATTTGAATGCCCATAACATTGAAATAATGGCTCATTCGCCATATAGACCAGACCTAGACGCATTTAAAAATGAAATAAAGAACCTAACGCGGGAAGACTGGCGAAAATGTGTTGAAAATTGATTTTCACGGATGCAAAAATGCATTGACTGTGGAGGGGAATACTTTGAAAAATTATAAATAAGTGTTTTTTATCAATAAATTGCGTATTACTTTACTAGACTCAGCGGAAAGAGAACATCCTATATACTTTTCAGGCCATAACAGCGAAAGCCTAAATGGAGTGGCAGTAATGCTTTCAAAGCAATGGAATGATGCTATTCTAGGATTCAACTCAATAAACGACAGAAGATTGTCAATTAAATTAAACGCCAAACCTGTCAGATTGAATATTGGGCAAATATATGCCCCCACATCCACATCTAAGGAAGGAGGTATAGCTAACTTTTATATGTGCCTAGAAGATACCATAAACAGAATTGCTGTACGCGAAATAGCTCTATTACACGATGATTTTAACGCCAAAATTGGATGGCAAGATTTAAATGAAAAACTGAATAGACTTAAACATCTCAATAGTGACTTCCAGAAAGAATGTCGTAAAGACAAGAATGACTTAGTATCCAAGATCCGCATGGATATATAGATACAATATAACAACACAAATGAGACCAGAGACATGTTTCAAAAAATAAAAATAATAACAGGAGAATTTATTCCTCGCACCTGGACCGTAGAAGATAAAAACGGAAACAAATTGGAAAAAATACATAAAACATATAAACTTACCTCAGTTACGACTTCGACATTGTGGAACTATCACACCTCTGAGAGTAAATTAAAAAGTGGCCTTTTAATGTGTCAAATCTAGTTATCAAAGCAACATTTTAACGTGAAGGGTGGATAAAGTGTTGCTATAAACATTGTATCCACACTATCATGGTGCTTTTAAATTAGGTTGCTAGCTATTGTTTCATAAAGAGATTTTATCCGCTCAAGGACATTAGCTCACTCGGCTGCGCCTCGTGAGCTAAGCTTTTCCTTTCCTAGATAACATTTTTCTTTATTCACTCACGGAACGCCGAGTGAGCTATATTCTTAAATAGTGGCGGTGTGGCCTCTTTAATTCCTGTAGAAAGAAATATTACACGTTTTTGACCTAAAATATCCTAAGGCGCCTTCAAGACATATTGCTCCCTCCGCCTCCCAAAGATAGGTACGCCACTGGTACCATAAATAGCGATTAAACTAAATAAATAAAAGATAATACATATTCAATCAGTTTGTACCTGTTTGTAATACGAATACGACTATGCGTATTTCCTTACACTTGCAGCAGTTGTCTATTCTTCTTACGCAGTTTTATTCGTTTAGTACGAATGTTTGGTGATCTCATACCAAACATTATTGTTGGATCGGATGTCGAAGTGCTAAACGGCACGAAAAGAAGGACATTAATAATTTGATTGTTGAGCGGTCGAGTTCGAATGAGCTTTTATACTAAATCTTTTATACTAACGTTGCTTTGTTTTTGTGAATTAAAGACTTTGACACTGAAACGATCGAAGCAACTTTCCCACATTCAAACTTTTCGTGTCGTCTTCTATTGTTTACGTTGGAATATTTTCGTCCACATTTCGAACATTCAAAGGCGTCAAATCCTTTTTAAACGACACCAAAAATTCATCTAAAACACACTATAAACATACGGTATCTGCCTATGTTAATTACTCGTGAATGCCGTCATCAACGCGGTCTGTATGTAGACTCAACAAAACGTGCTTTTCTTATAAACTCAATTGTTACATATTTGGTTATTCAAAACACATTAAGACCGCTTAATGTTTGTTATCATCGGGTTGTACCAACCGTTTGATGTGCCGATGTCGCAAGACGTACTAAAAATCTTGTAACTTTGTTCAATAAGCGAGCGCATAAACATTTCCAATGTTAAAATCGACAAAATAGTGGAGAGATGGAGGAAATACATATACATAAGGATGAAGAGCCATACAGAACACTCATGACCCGATTGACATAAGCTCAACAGACCTCGAACCGGAAATACTTAAAAGCTAAGTGGAAAATGCCATAAGCAGGTTGCGCAGCAACAAGACAACCGGGCAAGTCGATACTAGTAGTGTAATGCTTAAATCACTCGATGACACTGTTATATCAATAATAACAACAATCTGCAACAAATTATGGACCTCCGTTCTATGGCCCGAAGATTTGACAAACTCTATTCTCATTACATTGCACATAAAAGGTCCATACGGAAATGGGAAAACTATCGCATTATAGCCCTAATATTCAATGCAAGCAAACTCCTACTTATTACACATATTAACTACATAGTGGGCCTAAAAACTTTCTTGACTGGCAGATATCTAAAGAACAAAAAGGTTTTATGAAAGGTAGAGGAACCAGGGCTCAAATTCTAAATGTGGGATAACTACATAGTAGAAAAGTGCAGAGAATTTAACTTTTGTCGACTACTCAAAGGCGTTTAACTGTGTTAAATGGACAAAACTATGGGATATATTATTAGAAATGGGTACACCACCGCACTTACTGTATGTGATCCAACAACTATACGAATCTAACTCGGCTGCCATCAGAATAAATGACCGAACGTCTAACAAGTTCCCCTCCAGAAAAGTGTCCGGCAGGGCTGTCTCCCGTTTTGTTTTACCTACACGGTGAATACATTATAAGGAAGGTACTGGAGAACGGGGATGGCGGCATAATTGTAGGCGGTGTGAAAATAACAAATCTTTGATATGCAGACGACACTATCATTATAGCAAATACCGACGTTGAAACGATCAATCTTATTGAAAAATTTCAAAAAGAAAGCGAAAACGCTGGATTAACAATGAACCGAAATAAATCCAAAATAATGATTATCGACAAGTCAGTAACTCATTAATATCAAAGAAACTTTGGTAGAAGTATAGAAGTATTATCTATTCACTTGGTTGCTGGAAACTAAATTGAAATACCTGGTGTATTTTTTTGTTATTGAATTGCCCAGCACTATATGTTTTTAAAATTTAGTGAGTCCAGTTAGTGCGACCGGCTAGTGCGGTTGTGCCAGTTAACTGTACGTATTAATTTGCTTTTATTTGCTTTTATTGACCATATATTCGCTGTACCCGGTGTGATAATAATTGTTCTAAACGTCTGGCCCCTCGCGGGACCTCAACAGCCACATGGCGAACAATAACCCTAGTACGTCAACAAAAAGAAAATTATCAGCAGTAAATGAACACCATCAAAAATATATCTGTTCGGACCTTGCTCCGCTGTCCAAAAACAGATATTACTTACCTGAAAGTTTAGAAAACCAGTTAACTGAAGAAACACAAAATCAATCACAACAACAAAAAATTCCACCCATATTCTTACATGAAGTGAACAATTATCAAGCAATAGTCAATGATATCAAAGCTTTAACTACTAGTGAATTCACTACACAGCACAGAACCGACGGACTAAAAATAAATTTAACCTCGGCTGAAGATTACCGCAACTTATCAAAATATTACACAGAAAACAATCTCCCATTCCATACATATCATAACCCGGAGCAGGAAACTCTAAATGTAATACTACGGAACGTGCCAACATCTCTTCAGGTACAAGAAATTTACAATGAACTTATTAAAAGTTATCCCATCCAAACAGTGACTAGGTTACTAAATAAAGACAAAGCTCCTATGCCTCTCTGCGCGGTGCAGTTAACAAAAAACGATAAAACAAACGATATTTTTAAATTGAATAAATTGTTTTATTCTATAATCAATGTTGAACCTAGACGTAAACCTAAAACCATTCCTCAGTGTACACGCTGCCAACGGTACGGGCACACAAAAAATTACTGTCGTCTCCAACCTCGATGCGTTAAATGCAACGGTGACCATATTTACACAAGCTGCACAAAACTATCGAATGCCAAACCTACTTGTGTTAATTGCGGTGATTCTCATTCTGCGAATTATAAGGGATGTTCCTATTATCAAACAATAAAAAGCAGAAATAATTTTTACAACAGCAGTCGACTTCATTCATCGCAGCAATCGCACAGAATATCTCCAACGACCCCTAACCAACCCAGAACTTCTAACTCATACGAGTCCTACGCTCACGCAACTACAAATAACTTAAACAAGCCTAGCATCAACATTCCAAGATCCCACATTAATCAAAATCTGAGTGATAATTCATTTATTAATACGATCCTGAACCAAATATTGGAATCTATAAAACCTTTCATCACAGAACTAATCACAAACGTCATTGCAGGATATTTTAATGTCAACAATGGCAAATAATGCTCAAAAATTAATTCACAAGTTAACCCTCTTAAACTTTAATGCAAATGGCATCAAGAGACAACAAAATCAATTCAGCTTATTTCTCGTAAGACACGATATCGACGTAGCATGCGTGAGCGAAACGCATCTGATTAACAGTGAACCGCTGAGAATTAGCGGATTTCAAATTTATAGAAATGATAGGGATACTCATCACGCATCCGGTGGTGTCGCTATAATAATCAAAAGAAGAATTAAGCATCACTTAACAACATTGCCAAACCTAACATCAATTGAAGCAATAGCCGTGAAGGTAGAGTTGGAAAACGGTACTGACCTAACTATTATCTCTGGCTATAAACCTCCACATTTCCTGCTAAATAACAATGACTTAGCTTCTCTGTTTACAAGTAATCACCCAACGCTTCTGTTAGGAGACCTAAACAGTAAACACAAAAATTGGGGTTGCATATCCAATAATCCCAATGGAATAAAGCTGCACACTATCACTGCAAGACTAGGAATTCATGTAGCGGCCCCCACAGAGCACACCCATGTACCTTATAGGACTAATCAGCAATCTGACATTTTAGACATTGCTCTACTTAAAAATGTCACTATACCCTTGCAACAAAGTGTAGTCTGCGAACTCGAATCAGATCACCTTCCAGTCATTGTTTCTTCTAATACTACAACTATCCCTAAAGAACCGGTTCCAAGATTAATAAACGGTATGGTTAACTGGGAGTACTTTCAAGAGAGGTTAGATCAAGAATTAATTATCGACAAAATAGAAACAAACAATGACATTGATAATAGTATTAACACTTTCACCGATTTACTAATTACTACGACGAGAGCGGCCACTGTATCCAATACAAACAAATTTCAGCGATCATCTTTTAATCCGCCTGCATATATTCTAAACTTGATAAGAGAAAAAATAAAGTAAGGAGGCTCTGGAACAGAACAAGAGAACGACAGTATAAACAAATCCTAAATCGTCTTACTCACCAGGTTAAAAAAGAGCTCGATAACTTTCGAATTGCGTCTTATCAACACTACATCTCTGAAATAAACCCTAATGACAATTCATTGTGGACTCCTACTAAGAGAATCTTAAGAAAACACGAAGAAATTCACACCTTAACGCACAATGGAGATAACATCGAAAGCGATGAAGAAAAATGTAACTTGTTTGCGCAGCACTTGGAAGAGGTCTTTAAGCCCAATCCCTCTCAAGGTCAATATGAACAACAGCAAAAAAATATAGAATCTACAACGAGACATGATATTCCAAAGACTTCCAGAGAGGTAAGTCCAACTTCTCCTAGAGAAATTCAAACCATCATCAATAAACTACCGCTCAAAAAATCTCCTGGTTATGACCTAATACCCAATGTCGTACTCAAGAATTTAACTCGTAAAGCCACAGCCTTCCTGGCTAGTTTATTCAACGCCTGTTTGAGAAATGGATACTTTCCGAATAACTGGAAACAAGCAGAAATTATCGTATTTCCTAAACCCAAGAAAGACAAAAAGATAGTTACAAATTATCGACCAATAAGCCTGCTCCCAACATTATCAAAATTATTTGAAAAAATCATCTATCGACGCCTGAGTGACATATTAGATGCCAGGGCAATTATCCCTGTAACTCAATACGGATTTCGCAGTAACCATTCAACGACCCATCAATTACTACGAATCACTAATACCATAACAAACGGATTCGAAACGAAGAAGCACACAGTAATAGCCTTTTTCGATATTTCTCAAGCGTTTGATAAAGTGTGGACAGAAGGTCTTATCTACAAACTTCTTCAAATCAACCCACCCACCTATCTGACTCGAGTGATTGCATCGTTTCTGACAGACAGAACATTTAAAGTAAGGGTGAACTCACAATATTCAAGCTTAATGAAAATTATAGCAGGGGTCCCACAGGGCTCGATACTCGGACCAGTTTTATATAATGTGTATACCCATGACATACCCCACTTCAATAATGTCGAAGTTGCTATGTATGCAGACGACACTGCGCTTATCTCTCAGAATTTAGATGTTCAACAAGCAACTGATGAACTCCAACTTGCTATTGATTCATATTGTCAGTGGTGTGATGTATGGAAAATACAACTTAACACATCAAAGTGCCAAGTCAAAATTTTTACGCTAAGACGTCCGTCCAACCCGGCTGAGATACAAGTGAACGCAACTGCAGTACCTTGGGATGCGAACGACAGCGCAGTAAAGTATCTAGGAATGTATCTAGATCGAAAACTCACATAGGGTATCCATATAAACAAAAAACTTTCGGAATGCTACACCAGGTTGAGTCTTCTTTACCCTCTAATAAACCGGAAATCTAAACTAAAAATTACGTGTTCCATATTGCTATATAAATCTCTAATACGCCCCATCATTATGTATGGCACCGTCATCTGGGGAACCGCAAGCAAAACCCACATAAGAAAAATTCAAGTGATGCAGAATAAGATACTGCGTATTATTTGCAACGCCAGCTGGTTTGTGCGCAACGACCAACTACACACAGAATTAAAAATGTCTAGCATTGAGGAGCTCGTAAGGCTAACAGCATCAAACTTCTTTGATAATGTTCACCAATGCCCTAGTGCAATCTTCCACCAACTCGACACTCCGCCCCCCATACGAAGACTTAAAAGACGTGCACCCATAGACTTAATTTTTGCCAGTGATAATTCTTTGGAAAGTGATTAGATTATTTTTATTGTTATTATGAAAAGTGTAATCGATAATTTATGTTATTGGAGTATTAACCTCCTAACGTCATTTATGTAACTGCTATTAAGTAATTATTGTTATAACTACCATGTATAGCATTTGTGTGCTGAGCTGGTAAATACACTATTTAAAAAAAAAAAAAATTTAGTGAGATATTTAGTTCCCAGAAATGTTGGGTTATGTTATCAAGTTGACGGACGTCAAACTCAAAATTCAATTAAATTTAACTGTAGTTCCATATGCAGTTTTTAATTCTTCGTAACATAGATAAATTGCCTTCTGCCCTCTTTCGGCAAAATTCATGATTCAACATTTAGGTTACATTGCATGAAAATTTTTATTTTATAATTTTCTTAAATGGCAGATTTCAAATTTCCCTCCATTCATATAGTAACCAGAAATAACAAGAGAGATCAATGAACAAAATATGGTCGATCATAACGTGTGTTCATAAACAGTCGTCATCTCGGTTGCTTTGAAAAACAAATTACAAGTCTTAGATTAAATCATAGACAATGACATTTTACAAATCTTGACATTTGGTTTTGTGTTCTGAATCAAATTACGAAATATATTATGTTTCTGAAATCACAACCTACTGGGATGTTGACAGTTTATGGACACCCGTTATAATCTACTTAGGAACCCTTATAACTTATAAGTAATATCGGCGACTGCACAGAAGAAATGAAGAGACATACCGCTATATCTAAGACAGCTGTTAGGAAACTAACTAAAATTTGGAAAGATAGAAACATAAGAACTTTAGCTAAAATAAAAATAATGTAAACACTACTTTTTCCAATAGCTCTCTATGGAGCAGAAGCATATATAGACTTTAAATGAAACAGATAAACGGATAGTTAATGCTTTCGAAATGTGGTGCAGGAGGAGTATGATGCGGATACCCTGGAGAGCACACAGCACCAACGAATCTATACTAGGCGAAATCTGTATAACCTACATTGTCCAACGACTCATACTCCAATATTTTGAACATATTACTAGGAGCAGTGACGACAACTCAGGGAAATTAATTGTGCCAGGAAAAGTAGAGGCAAAGAGACTACGAGGATGGCTTTATCAAATAAGCGAACTGACCGGTAGAAATCCAGAAAACAATATTAAATCAGCTCGAGACCGTAGTTTATGGAGAGACATTACAAGGAATGTCAACTAATTAACGAACAGCTTAAATAACTACTCACACACAAAATACGTACAAGTTACGACTCTTGACTTATGAAGATCAACAACGAGAGAGAGAACGTTTTCGTGTAATTGGTCATACATATAACGTTCAAGAACGCTGCATACACCGGTGTCTCTAAATTATATCGACAAACTTTTACAAGCTCTTTTCAGACAAAAGTACAGAATTTTAGCCTGATCTACCTACATCCAAATATGCACCTTTGCAGAGATACGGCCAAGAGAGCAAACATTGTTTAACCGTATCTCCGCAGAGGTACATTTTAGGATATAGGTAAATCAGGTTAGAATGCTCTAATTTGGCCTGAAGAATGCCTTATAGAAGTTTGACGGTACATGTAGAGACACTCTGTATACACAAAAAGATAATTTAATTTCTCTTATATTAGGGCCGGGCCGGTCTTTCAATCTCCTAAGAAACCTCCTAATAAGCTATTTGGCAAATATTTTCTATGGAAACGATTGTATTAACAAAGGTTGCCATAGAAAATAATAGTAGGATAAATTTATTAGGAGATGGAAAGACCGGCCCTTAAAATAAAATATAAACAACACAAAAAAGAATGTATTTAGTAATTAATTATTAATTTTGTTGTAGGTGCTTCGGGTGTCATATTCAGCCTGTACAATAATGAGGGGTTTAAATAAGATACACTAAAAGATCGCCTCATAATAATCTTATTTTATAACGTTTGATATACGAGGGTGTATCGTAAAATAACGAAACCGGTACTGTAATTTTATAGTCGCACGAAATATTAAATTTTTGAAAGTGAATTATAAAACACTTATCTTTAGTTCTTTTATATTCAAGCAGATTTTACTCTAAATGTGAATAAAAAAATTATTTTAATAAAATTATTCACTCGATTTACATAGGGCCACAGCAAATCTCCTTAACCCTTAGGCTACGGCGTTCTTTTTACCAACGGTAATTACGGCGTGGGGTCCTCTAAGGACCCCAGTTAAGAAACTGAATTTGTCGTAAAATAGTTTTCCAAAACTAAACAAGAACGAGAATCTAACAAACGGGATTTTCTACCAAGGGTCCGGAACGAAGAATTCGCCATCGATCGACAGATGAAAAAGCTTGCTAAACTCAGATTTGCCTTTTCCGTAAAGCGAAGGATATTTCTTCGAATTATTTCGCTACCAAAAAAAAGAATCCACCGAGTTGGCATTATTCGCGCTAATTCTGCAAGCTTCAGGCGGACTTAAACTTCGAACATCAGGGACGTATTACATTTAATTTACGCAAAATCTCAAAAGCCGTGACAATTGATAGGCGATTTTAACGTCCCAGTGAGAGGTGACAACAAAGACCTGGAACATATCATGGGGAAACATGGAATAAACAGGCGGAGCGGAAATGACGAGCTACTGATAGTATTACATGGTAATCATAAGCTCCAAATTGATGAAACCTTTTCTGAACACAAGGAGTGTCACAAAATCACCTGGGTATCCCGTGATCAAAGTCAGACAACCAGATCTTCCACTTCTGCATAAGTAGCAAGTGGACAAAAACATGGTGCGTAACCAACAAAATTAAAATGAAGTGGCAGTCATTTGTTAATAGTTGCTTAATACACATTCTGTGGATCTGGTGGCCAGAAATAATTTCAAATATATAGTTCTGGTGAAGAACAGGGCAAGAAAAAATTAACTTGGAAATAATGAAGAGGAAATATGGCCGGATACACACACATACACTAAGAAAATCTCTCGAGGAACATTGCCGAGCAGTGCTGGAATTGAATCCGTAAGGGAAAAGGAAGACAGGACGACCTCGAACGACTTAGAGAGAACTGTTGCAGATAAGTGTAAATAATCAATCGCATAGCTAAAGCCAATTGCAGATGACAAGAAACACTGGAAACAATCTGCAACTATCTTATGTCATCTCAGGGAATAAAGGAAATTATTATAATTATCAAGTTTTATGGATATTTGACATATAAATTTGATCAAATTCTTTAGAATTGTTGTATGAAGCATTTTTAAGTCCTTATGTAAATGTTGTTCCTTAGATAATCGTTTTTTTTTCTGATTCATTCTCTGACAGTAGCAGCACTTGTAGGTAATTAACCTAACATCACCAAATTGTTTCATACCCTGGACTTTATCTCGGAAGAATCAATGTGCCAAATTTCAAAGAGATACTGTAAACGTAGCCAGTAAAGAGAAAAAGTTGTGCGTCGCGCAGCAGTGGCTACAGAGGTGGGGTAAATAGTACACTCCGGTTCGTGGACCTGTTACAATAGAAAGTGAGAGAGTGTATAGTCGTTGAGTGAGAGATATTGGTTAAATTTTTGTACCTGAATGTAGAAGCCTTTTACACAGCGAATCACGAGCACCGTCGAAAGCAAATAAGTACGATTGTGTGCGGAAGTAACCGAATTAAGCTGCGCGGATTTTCTCTTTACTGGTTGCGTTTACAGTATGTTACTTTTATTTCAAGAAAATTAAATAAAAATTATTTTCCAAATCAAAGGCCCAAAAATATTTCTTTCGAAATTATAGGTATAAAATGATGTAGAAGAAAATCAATCTGTGAAACATAATTTCTATAGCTTAAAATATACCCGAGTAACAGCCATTTGTTATGCAGCCTTTTGGCTGGTATCCTTAAGGCTGGCATTTACATGCAGTGACATTCTATTTGACGTATCTAAAGTTGTATAGCTACTTAAATAAGCACGGATTTGTGTATGACTCAAAACTGTAGAGTCGTATAATAGCTGACAAGTTAGGATGATTAAATTGTTTCTTGGAATAATACGAAACAGTTTGCCTTCGAATTCTGTTTCATATTTTAAATATTTCCTATTATCTATGGCACTCTGTTAGTTAAATTGCCTACATGCTACATTATGAATAGTGAGTTACAACGATATTTTTAAAACCTTATTTCCATTATTTCCGCATTAATTTGCATTTTGGAAAAATATTCGTGTGACCTTGGAAAAGGGTATGTTTTTATCTATCTATTGACGTGGCGATATCTCAATTTTTGCAAATAATATTTGAATTTTTTAAAGTAAAATAGAGTTGTACGTTTTTTATTGCTAAAATGTTATTTTTTTTAAATTTGATAAAACCGAGGTGTCTCTAGACAGACAAAAGATAAATGATTAGAAGCAAAAATAGTCCGCCACCCCTACATTAAAATTGTTTCTCAAAAAACGGAGCAAAGCCTGCATATAATCGACTATTTTTCAAGGTGTAAACTCCGCCGTTAAATTCTACGTAACTTGACATTATGTAATATTTTATCTAAAACTATGGTAGCATCAATCAAATTGATTAAATTAAATTAAATAATTACATGCGAAAGATTCACCAAGATGATGAGTACAAACAAGAACACTGACATCGGCATTTTCAAGCAAACTGCTGAAGGTTTCTATAGAAAAACATAACATTAGTGTTATCCTGAACAATCACATGCTGGAGTTATAGCGGAAAGAGATTTTCAACATCGAAATTTTCATTGCATACAAAAAAAGGATATTACATCACCTGTATAATGTTAGCAAAAATGTAGAAGACTTATCAGATCTTGAAAATAAATTTCCAAGGATACAACGTTCCTACAATAGTGGTGTGGTTTTGGTTTTTGGAATTGGTTTTTTTGTGCAGGAGGTAATTTGTAACACGTGGTTTGTAATTATGTTGTAAGTTACAAATTCAATAAAGCATTAAATATTGGTTACAGTATTTAAAACCAAATAAGTGTAAGAACAAGTTCCTGGAACTCCTTAAAAGTAATAATTTTAACTTTGAAGGATTTCTAATAACAGAAACAATTAACCGATTTTTTACTTAACTGAAAATGATTATCACCAACATCAGTTAGTTTGTTTCCATTTAGTTGTTTCCTGTAAGGTAGGGGCATTGTTACCTTACGGCTTCGGCGGCCAAGGGAACAAGCGGGCTGGCGGCGTCTTCGGCGGGAATGGAAATGAAGCGACGAAACGGAAAGGGTTTTATTCGGATTAAGGAATTCGTACACAATCGAATTAAGGAATTTGTACACAATCGAACATAAGGAATTCATACAATAAGACGTTAGGAATTCGGAGCAGGAGCAGGAGGTCACGGGGTCGATGATAATCAACCGCCGTGCCGTGGGAGGAAGTGATACTCAGGCCGACTGAGTACCACGACGATCTGGGAGTCGAGGACGGTTGCTGGACTGGAACCGGAGCAGGACTGGACCAGGAGTGGGAGAAGTGGACTTGGAGTCGGATCTTGGAGGAGATGTTGGTCTTCTGGAAGTCGGAGTTGGAATGGGTGCTGAGGCTGGAAATCGCTCTGGTTTTATACCCTTTCTGGCGACGGGGAGACATCTGATTGGTCGACGGGGAGACGGCTGATTGGTGACATCCCCCCCCCATCAAGGCTGCACGTCGCCTGCTCCTTACTCACGTTGAAAATAAATGCAAAGAAAAAGAAAAGCAACTAAATCTAAACTAAACTAAATGTCTTTCAAGTCTTTGAGTCTTTACTTAACCTAACACTGGCACGGCACTATATTGTCTGGTCACGGCACAGTTATCACTTAGTCACTATTGTTCGGCTACGCCTGTGGTTGGCGTGGTGCCAATCGAAGGTGATCCACGTAGATTTTGGTGGGGCGTCCTTCCTCTCCTTCGACCCAGTAGGTTGTTGGTCCGGCGGCCTCGATGATGGGATGGGGTCCGGTCCAGGTAGGTTCGAAACGTGCCCCTCTGGATTGGTAGGCCCGTGTCATTACCAGGTCGCCTCGTTGGAACACGACTGGGGGTGGACGATTTGGGACGTACCGGTTGCGGTACTGGTGTTCATTCATGTGCACCCGTCGAATGCGTTGGTCGCGTGGCTCGCCTTGGTTGTTGGCGGGTTGGGGTGCGGGGTGTTGGGCCAGCCATTCCCCAGGTCTGGGTAAGTCATACCCCAGTAGGACCCAGGCAGGCGTCACTCCGGTGGCGCTGTTCCGGCGGTTCCGGATGTGGTAGAGGACCAGGGGCAGGGCGGTGTCCCAGTCAGCAGGGTCTCGGCCTTGTAGTTGGATCCGTAGTCCTTTTTTCAGTTCCTGGTTCCTCCTTTCCACGGGATTGGCTCGGGGATGATAGATGGGGGTGGTCCATTGGAGGGCTCCCCAGCGTCGGATGGTGGCGTCCCAGACGATGGACTGGAACTGAGGTCCGTTGTCGGAGAGGACTGTGTGCGGGTATCCAAAGCGTTGGAAAACCTCTTCCTCCAGGATTCTGGCGATGGTGCCAGAGGTGGTCTGTTGCAGTGGGAACGCTTCGGTCCATCTACTGAAAATGTCGGTTATGACCAATATGAACCCGTTTCCGGTGCGGCTGGGGGTGTAGGGACCCATGAGGTCCACAGAGACAGCTTCCCAGGGACGTGCGGGCGGTCGGGGTCGCAGTGGAGCATGTGGCTGGAGTGGTCCGCGCTTGGTGCTAGCGCAGATCCAGCAGTGGTTGACGTACTCCTGTACGTCCGGGGCCATCCTAGGCCAGAAGTAGCGTTGTCGGATTACCCGTAGGGTTTCCTCACCTCCTGGGTGGCCGGCGGTGATGCTGTCGTGGAAGTGGTACAGCACCCGGTGTTGGACTTCAGCGGGAACCACTAGGAGGTTGGCGTCGTTCAGGCGTCTCCAGAGGCATCCATCCTGGACTTGGTAGTCCCTCAAGATCTCCCTCTCACCGGCTGTTCGAGGTCCGGCGGCCTGGACTTCCTCCCAGGTCAGGACGGGTGGGGTTTCTGTTACCTGACCTGTGGTTGGTGGGTCAGGTGGGAGCATCCTCTCGACGTCGGTGGAGGCGAGGGACACGGCTTGATCGGCGGGCTGCCTGGACAGGTGGTCCGGGAGCTCGTTGTCCTTCCCGGGGCAGTGGACCACGTCGAAGGCGAACTCTTGTAGCAGTAGGGCCCAGCGGGTTAGTTTGGACTTGTCGTCCTTGGTACGGTCTAGCCATAGGAGGGCTCGGCTGTCGGTTCTTAGGGTGAACCGTCGATCTTCCAGGTAGGGTCGGTACCGTTTCACAGCCCATATGACAGCGAGGCACTCCTGTTCGTTGATGTGGTAGTTACGCTCAGCTGGGTTGAGCTTCGCGCTGGCATAACTAATGATGTGGCGGTCCCCTTCCACTTCTTGGTAAAGGACGGCCGCGATGCCTACCCCACTGGCGTCGGTCTGTAAGACGAAGGGCAGGCTGAAGTCGGGCCTGTGCAGGTTCAGCGGCTGGGTGATGGCGGCTTTGACGGCTTCGAAGGCGTGTTCGGCTGTTGGGGTCCACTCGTACCTGCTCTTTTGCTCTAACAGGTTGGTCAGCGGCGTGGTCAGCTCTGCCAGCTTTGGCAGGTAGTCGCGGAGCCAGTTGCAGAGTCCCAGGAAGCCTCGTAGCTGTTTCCGGTTGCTGGGGACCTCTGCTGCTTGGAGCCGTTCTATGTGTTCTGGGCGTGGTCGGTTCCCATCAGCGGTGATGATGTGTCCTAGGTACTCGATTTCTCGCACTCCGAACTGGCACTTCTCCAGGGACATCTTCAGGTTATGTTGTTGAAGACGTTCGAACACCAGGCGGAGATGTTTGAGGTGTTCCTCGAAGTTGTTCGAGTAGACGATAATGTCGTCCAGGTACACCAGCACAAACTTCCGTAGATACCCGGGCAGGACCTCTTGGGTCATAAGTTTCTGGAAGGTGGCTGGTGCGTTCTTCAACCCGAACGGCATGACTTTGAACTGGAAGGTGGCACCGTCGGGAGTGGAGAAGGCCGTCAGGGGTTTCGAATCGTCGTCTAACGGTACCTGCCAATACCCGGATTTGAGGTCCATGGTGGAGAACACTCGGGCTGTACCCAGGTCGCGAAGGGTCTCGTGGATGATCGGGAGGTTTGATGATTCATCCTGGGTCTGGTGGTTAAGCCGTCGGTAATCCACGCAGAAACGAGGCTTCTTATCTTTCTTGCTGACGATTACCACTGGCGAGCAGTAATTTGAGGTACTGGGTTCTATGATACCGTCAGTCAGCATAGCCTCCACCTGTTCTGCGATGATGGCTTTCTTGGCAGGCGAATACCGATACGGCGGGAGGCAAAAGGGTCTGTCTTCCCTCAAGCGGATGGTGTGTTTCGTAGAGGCCGTGGTTGTGGGTGGGCCTGATCCACTGAGCGTTGCGTTGAACGTCCGTAGCAGGTCTCGGAAAGGAGAGGCGTACTCTGGCGGCACCTCGGTGTGAATGTCGTTCTCATCGATTGAGGTCGTCGCAATAGGCCTTGTGGTCGGGCCCCAGTAGACCGTTCGTCGATCCTCCAATCCGAAGTGTACCGCTTGGCGTTTGAGATCGATTACCGTGTCATACTTTCTCAGCCATCCGTAGGCCAGGATGATTGGGACTGCGAGGCCGGGAACTACGTGGAACGTATCTCGGTACGCTTCTTGTTCGATACGGTAAGTCATTTCGGTGGAGCCGGCGATGGGGACGGTCTGGTTCTTGCAGGCCAAGGTAGCGGCTATGTGCCCTGGGACGAGTCGGGCTTGGTCAAGGATGCCATCACGAACGTGTGTGTTGCCGCCGTGTCTATCAGGGCACTGTAGCATTGTTCGCGCACTTGCACTTTCACACACGGGAGTTCACTTTGGCACATACCTTGTACAAGCCTTATGCTGGGCCGGCCGTCGGGTGGCTGCGGTCGGCCCTCGGTCCGTTTCCCTCTCCGGGCAGTAGTGGCACTTCGGAGATGAGGCGGCGGTGGCGGCTGCGGTGCTGGCTGCAGCGGCGGCCTGGGTTGGTTTGGCTGCTACGGCGGCCTGGGGCTGCTTGGTTGCGGGCTTGGGCTTCGGCTCGAGGTCCTTCAAGTCGTCCTCGGCGGTCAGGCTCCGCTCGATCAGGTTCAGCATGCCTTCCGGGGGTGGCTGCCGAAGGTGCATGCGCAGGTCAGCACGCATCAGGTCGACGAACAGGGGTAGGAGGGAAGCGTCCTCGAGCTTCAGTCGGCTGGCCAGCTTCATCTTGCGTCTGAGGTAGTCCTGGACGGGCTCGGCAGGGCCCTGCCTCTTGGTGTACAGCTCGGAGGTCACTTTAGCACGTACCTGAGCTCCATCGAATTTCTCCAGGAACAGGCGGCGGAAGGTGGAGTAGTTGGGCACGAATGGTTCGTAGGCTGCCCACCAGGATGCGGCTGGTCCCTGGAGTTGCCTTGGCACGGCTCTCAGCTGGACGGCGGGATCGCTGGCGGCCTCGGCTTCCTTCAAGAAGGCGACAGGGTCCTCCAGGAGGTCCCCGGTGAAAGCCGGCAGCTCCGGCTTCACGAGGTGGCTTGAACCCATTGTTGGAACGATTCCATCGTTGTTGGTTGGTTTTGGGCGCCACTGGATGTTGTTGTCGGCAGTTCCAGAACTGCGGGTGGTTCGGCTCGGCTTCGGGTCACGGGCATGGGTCCTGAAGATCCTCTTCAGTGTTGTGCCCCACGTTGGGCGCCAATTGTTACCTTATGGCTTCGGCGGCCAAGGGAACAAGCGGGCTGGCGGCGTCTTCGGCGGGAATGGAAATGAAGCGACGAAACGGAAAGGGTTTTATTCGGATTAAGGAATTCGTACACAATCGAATTAAGGAATTTGTACACAATCGAACATAAGGAATTCATACAATAAGACGTTAGGAATTCGGAGCAGGAGCAGGAGGTCACGGGGTCGATGATAATCAACCGCCGTGCCGTGGGAGGAAGTGATACTCAGGCCGACTGAGTACCACGACGATCTGGGAGTCGAGGACGGTTGCTGGACTGGAACCGAAGCAGGACTGGACCAGGAGTGGGAGAAGTGGACTTGGAGTCGGATCTTGGAGGAGATGTTGGTCTTCTGGAAGTCGGAGTTGGAATGGGTACTGAGGCTGGAAATCGCTCTGGTTTTATACCCTTTCTGGCGACGGGGAGACATCTGATTGGTCGACGGGGAGACGTCTGATTGGTGACAGCATTGTTACCTTACGGCTTCGGCGGCCAAGGGAACAAGCGGGCTGGCGGCGTCTTCGGCGGGAAAGGAATGAAGCCACGAAACGGAGAAGGATTTTATTCGACGTTAAGGAATTCGTACACTTCGAATTAAGGTATTGGTACACAATCGAACATAAGGAATTCATACAATAAGACGTTAAGAACTAGGAATTCGGAGCAGGAGCAGGAGGTCACGGGTCGGTGATAACCAACCGCCGTGCCGTGGGTGGAAGTGATACTCAGGCCGACTGAGTATCACGACGATCTGGGAGTCGAGGACGGGTTGCTGGACAGGAACCGGAGCAGGACTGGACCAGGAGTTGGAGATGGGACTTGGAGTCGGATCTTGGAGGTGATGTTGGTCGGTTGGAAGTCGGAGATGGAATGGGTGCTGAGGCTTGGAAACGCTCTGGCTTTATACTCTTCCTGGCGACGGGGAGACTTCTAATTGGTCGATGGAGATACAGCTGATTGGGTGACATTCCCCCCCCCCATCAAGGCTGCACGTCGCCTGCTCCTTACTCACGTTGAAAATATATACAAAAGGACAAAAAGAAAATGACTAACGCTAAACTAAACTAAATGTCTTTCAAGTCTTTGAGTCTTTGCTTAACCTAACACTTAACACTGGCACGGCACTATATTGTCTTGCACGGCATAGTTATCACTCAATCACTATTGTGGTTGACGTGGTGCCAACCGAAGGTCGTCCACGTAGATTTTGGTGGGGCGTCCTTCCTCTCGTTCGACCCAGTAGGTGGTTGGTCCGGCGGGCTCGATGACGGGATGGGGTCCGGTCCAGGTAGGCTCGAAGCGTGCCCCCCTTGATTGGTAGGCCCGTGTCATCACCAGGTCGCCTCGTTGGAACGTGACTGGGGGTGGACGATTTGGGACGTACCGGTTGCGGTACAGGTGTTCGTTCATGTGCACCTGTCGTATCCGTTGGTCTCGTGGCTCGCCTTGGTTGTTGGCGGGTTGGGGTGCGGGGTGTTGGGCCAGCCATTCCCCAGGTCGGGGTAAGTCGTACCCTAGTAGGGCCCAGGCAGGCGTCACTCCGGTGGCGCTGTTCCGGCGGTTCCGGATGTGGTAGAGGACCAGGGGCAGTGTGGTGTCCCATTCGGCAGGGTCTCGGCCTTGTAGCTGGATCCGTAGTCCCTTCTTGAGTTCTTGGTTCCTCCTTTCCACGGGATTGGCTCGGGGATGGTAGATGGGGGTGGTCCATTGGAGGGCTCCCCAGCGTCGGATGGCGGCGTCCCAGACTATGGACTGGAATTGAGGTCCGTTGTCGGAGAGGACGGTGTGCGGGTATCCAAACCGTTGGAAGACCTCTTCCTCCAGGATTCGGGCGATGGTGCCTGAAGTGGTCTGCGGCAGTGGGAACGCTTCGGTCCACCGGCTGAAAATGTCGGTTATAACCAAGATAAACCTGTTCCCGGTGCGGCTGGGGGTGTAGGGGCCCATGAGGTCCACGGAGACAGCTTCCCAGGGGCGTGCGGGTGGTCGAGGTCGCAGTGGTGCGTTTGGCTGGGGTGGACCGCGCTTGGTGCTAGCGCAGATCCAGCAGTGGTTGACGTACTCCTGTACGTCCTGGGCCATCCTTGGCCAGAAGTAGCGTTGTCGGATTACCCGTAGGGTTTCCTCTCCTCCTGGATGGCCGGCGGTGATGCTGTCGTGGAAATGGTACAGCACCCGGTGTTGGACTTCAGCGGGAACCACTAGGAGGGTGGCGTCGTTCAGGCGTCTCCAGAGGCATCCATCCTGGACTTGGTAGTCCCTCAAGATCGCCCTCTCACCTGCTGTTCGAGGTCCGGCGGCCTGGACTTCCTCCCAGGTGCGTAGAAGGTTGGCGGCGTGTTCGTTCCGCTGCTGGGCATCCTTGATTTCGTCAGTCAGGTCAGCGACATTGACGAACATCAGGACGGGTGGGGTTTCTGTTACCTGACCTGTGGTTGATGGGTCAGGTGGGAGCATCCTCTCGACATCGGTGGAGGCGAGGGACACGGCTTGATCGGCGGGCTGCCTGGACAGGTGGTCCGGGAGCTCGTTGTCCTTCCCGGGGCAGTGGACCACGTCGAAGGCGAACTCTTGTAGCAGCAGGGCCCAGCGGGTTAGTTTGGACTTGTCGTCCTTGGTACGGTCTAGCCATAGGAGGGCTCGGCTGTCGGTTCGTAGGGTGAACCGTCGATCTTCCAGGTAGGGTCGATACCGTTTCACAGCCCATATGACAGCGAGGCACTCCTGTTCGTTAATATGGTAGTTACGCTCAGCTGGGTTGAGCTTCGCGCTGGCATAACTAATGATGTGGCGGTCCCCTTCCACTTCTTGGTACAGGACAGCCGCGATGCCTACCCCACTGGCGTCGGTCTGTAGGACGAAGGGCAGGCTGAAGTCGGGCCTGTGCAGGTTCAGCGGCTGGGTGATGGCGGCTTTGACGGCTTCGAAGGCGTGTTCGGCTGTTGGGGTCCACACGTACCTGCTCTTCTTCTCTAACAGGTTGGTCAGCGGCGTGGTCAGTTCTGCCAGCTTCGGAAGATAGTCGCGGAGCCAGTTGCAGAGTCCCAGGAAGCGTCGTAGCTGTTTTCGGTTGTTGGGGACCTCTGCTGCTTGGAGCCGTTCTATGTGCTCGGGGCGAGGTCGATTCCCATCAGCGGTGATGATGTGTCCTAAGTATTCGATTTCTCGCACTCCAAACTGGCACTTCTCCAGGGACAGCTTCAGGTTGTGTTGCTGGAGACGTTCGAACACCAGGCGGAGATGTTTGAGGTGTTCCTCGAAGTTGTTCGGGTAGACGATGATGTCGTCCAGGTACACCAGCACAAACTTCCTTAGATACCCGGGCAGGACCTCTTGGGTCATCAGTTTCTGGAAGGTGGCTGGTGCGTTCTTCAACCCAAACGGCATGACTTTGAACTGGAAGGTGGCACCGTCGGGAGTGGAGAAGGCTGTTAGTGGCTTCGAACCTTCGTCTAATGGTACTTGCCAATACCCGGATTTGAGGTCCATGGTGGAGAACACTCGGGCTGTACCTAGGTCACGAAGGGTTTCGTGGATGATCGGGAGGTTTGACGATTCATCCTGGGTCTGGTGGTTAAGCCGTCGGTAGTCCACGCAGAAACGAGGCTTCTTATCTTTCTTGCTGACGATCATCACTGGCGAACAGTAATTTGAGGTACTGGGTTCTATGATACCGTCAGTCAGCATAGCCTCCACCTGTTCTGCGATGATGGCTTTCTTGGCAGGTGAATACCGATACGGCGGGAGGCAAAAGGGTCTGTCTTCCCTCAAGCGGATGGTGTGTTTCGTGGAGGCCGTGGTTGTGGGTGGGCCTGATCCACTGAACGTTGCGTTGAACGTCCGTAGTAGGTCTCGGAAAGGAGAGGCGTACTCTGGCCGCACCTCGGTGTGAATGTCGTTCTCATCGATTGCGGTCGCCGCACTAAGCCTTGGGGTCGGGCCCCAGTAGACCGTTCGTCGATCCTCCAATCCGAAGTGTACCGCTTGGCGTTTGAGATCGATTACCGTGTCATACTTTCTCAGCCATCCGTAGCCCAGGATGATTGGGACTGCGAGTCCGGGAACTACGTGGAACGTATCTCGGTACGCTTCTTGTTCGATACGGTAAGTCACTTCGGTGGAGCCGGCGATGGGGACGGTCTTATTCTTGCAGGCCAAGGTAGCGGCTATGTGCCTTGGGACGAGTCGGGCTTGGTCAAGGATGCAATCACGAACGAAGTTGTGTGTTGCCGCCGTGTCTATTAGGGCACTGTAGTATTGTTCGCGCACTTGCACTTTCACACACGGGAGTTCACTTTGGCACATACCTTGTACAAGCCTTATGCTGGGCCGGCCGTCGGGTGGCTGCGGTCGGCCCTCGGTCCGTTTCCCTGGTTGGTGCGTCTCTGGCTCAGCACGGGGCACTGCCGATGGAAGTGGAACTCCGGGCAGTAGTGGCACTTCGGAGGCGAGGCGGCGGTGGCGGCTGCGGTGGTGGCTGCAGCGGCGGCCTGGGTTGGTTTGGCCGCTACGGCGGCCTGGGGCTGCTTGGCTGCGGGCTTGGGCTTCGACTCGAGGTCCTTCAAGTCGTCCTCGGCGGTCAGGCTCCGCTCGATCAGGTTCAGCATGCCTTCCGGGGGTGGCTGCCGAAGGTGCATGCGCAGGTCAGCACGCATCAGGTCGACGAACAGGGGCAGGAGGGAAGCGTCCTCGAGCTTCAGTCGTCTGGCCAGCTTCATCTTGCGACAGAGGTAGTCCTGGACGGGCTCGGCAGGGCCCTGCCTCTTGGTGTACAGCTCGGAGGTCACTTTAGCACGTACCTGAGCTCCATCGAATTTCTCCAGGAACAGGCGGCGGAAGGTGGAGTAGTCGGGCACAAATGGTTCGTAGGCTGCCCACCAGGATGCGGCTGGTCCCTGGAGTTGCCTCGGCACGGCCCTCAGTTGGACGGCTGGATCGCTGGCGGCCTCGGCTTCCGTCAAGAAGGCGATGGGGTCTTCCAGGAGGTCCCCGGTGTAAGCCGGCGTTGCTGGCTTCCCGAGGTGGTGTTGGGCGGCTTGGACGATCAGTTGGAACGCAGCTTCCATCGTTGGTGGTTGAGCCATCGTTGTTGCTTGGTTTTGGGCGCCACTGGATGTTGTTGTCGGCAGTTCCAGAACTGCGGGTGGTTCGGCTCGGCTTCGGGTCACGGGCATGGGTGCTGAAGATCCTCTTCAGTGTGAACCCCACGTTGGGCGCCAATTGTTACCTTACGGCTTCGGCGGCCAAGGGAACAAGCGGGCTGGCGGCGTCTTCGGCGGGAAAGGAATGAAGCGACGAAACGGAGAAGGATTTTATTCGACGTTAAGGAATTCGTACACTTCGAATTAAGGTATTGGTACACAATCGAACATAAGGAATTCATACAATAAGACGTTAAGAACTAGGAATTCGGAGCAGGAGCAGGAGGTCACGGGTCGGTGATAACCAACCGCCGTGCCGTGGGTGGAAGTGATACTCAGGCCGACTGAGTATCACGACGATCTGGGAGTCGAGGACGGGTTGCTGGACAGGAACCGGAGCAGGACTGGACCAGGAGTTGGAGATGGGACTTGGAGTCGGATCTTGGAGGTGATGTTGGTCGGTTGGAAGTCGGAGATGGAATGGGTGCTGAGGCTTGGAAACGCTCTGGCTTTATACTCTTCCTGGCGACGGGGAGACTTCTGATTGGTCGATGGAGATACAGCTGATTGGGTGACAGCATTTTCGTTCTCGATTCGGTACTAGTCTTATTTAGTCCTGTCCCGTAAATCTTCTGATGCACTATTTTTCAGCGTTTTACTAGTATTTTACTTTTCCTTAGACTTGCCTAGTTTTACGGTCCATACAAGCACAGAATAAAGAATATGTAAAAGTCTATGTTAAGAAAAGTAGAGAACGGATCACTTGTAGGTTGTGTTGTACAATTATTTAAATTTCGAAAATATGCCCGTTGATGATTAGCAAGGCTTAACTCTTAGTCACCGATAAAAATACGTAGTTAGTTAACTGAAGTAAATATTGGAGAATTGGCACAATTAAAATTTATTATATAAAACTTCTTACAACTCTTTCGTTACATATCATTAAACAATAACATACTAGCTAACATATTATTAGTATTATTTATTTATGTGTACGGTAGTGGATGGATACTCCTACAATCGCGGTAGGATAGATCAACGTCAGGAAAGCGACCCTGCTTATGCGAGCCGTGGTTTTTCCTTCCCACCACCTAGAACTCAGGGGAAAACAAGTCCAAACCCAAATTTTCCTTCCCCTATCTAATTTCCCCTACCCAAATCCCTACCCACTCGCCGACCCGCTCCTGGCCAGCGTGGTGAGTTATGGCCAATTATTACCCTCAAGATATCAACATTTAAAACGATTTCTGATGTACCCCAGGTGAGTGTGCAATCCTACACTGATTCGTCAGTCTGTTCCAAGGATTCTGAGATAACAAAACATTGACAAAAAAGAAAATGCGCAGTAAGAAAAGCACCATAATATTACAAATAGCATCGTATGATACTGGATCAATGGTTTCAGAAGATAGATTTAAATACATGGAAAACGAACTAAACAAAATTAAATGGGACATAGTAGGGATAAATGTCGAAGATGCGTCAGCAGACGAATCGACAAGTGAAATCGGCTTCTGTGTCCATAGAAAACATACAAATAATATCCCAATCATTAAACAAGCCTTTGAAAGAATGGCTTATCTTGCCGTAAAGCTGAATAGGAGGCACAATCTTAAGACCATGCAAGTGTACGCATCCTCTATTGACTACTTGGACGAAGAGATCGCCCAATTCAAAAACATAGTAATAGAATGGAAATCGATATCCGAAAGAATTATAACGGCCGGGCTAAATACGCAAAACTAAAATATAGTCCGTCTAGAAAGTATCCGGAAAAAAGAAAGCACAATTATAATTTTTCGGTATATTTTTTATTACTTGAATTATAAAATAACAACAAATAATTCATATCATTTACTTATACAACCTCCATTTAACTCTAAGCACTTAACTAAACATCCAGGTAGACCCGAAACCAGGTCATCGCCATAATGTTCGGTGATGGTGGTCCAGGCATGTAAAACGGACTGAATCAAACCTTCTTTAATTTGTGGCGCTCTTCGTTCCACTTCAATCTTTATTAGTCCCCATATATTTTCAATGGGACTAAGATCTGGTGAAGCTGCTGGACATGGAATTTTTGCCAATTGATGTTCTTGCATCCAAGCTTGAGCATAGGCAGAAGTATGGCATCTTGCATTATCCTGGTGAAAACGCCACTCCTCTGGATATAAAGCATGAGCCGCTTCAAGAAGAAAACCATTTAGAATGTCACAATACTTTGCGCTATTAACGGTGCCATCAACTATACAGGGAGGTGTAGCACCACGCTGAGATATTGCTCCCCAAACCATTATTTTAGTGGGAAATTTGGAAATTTGAACGGTAACATTTTCTTTTGATAGGATTTTTAGGTGATTTTCACCAAGCTGGAAACAACTTTCGTCAGATATAAAATATTACTAAAATTATCTTCTTGAAAACGTTGACAAAAATCTATTCTTCGTTGCATATGAAGAGGTGTCATTGCAGGGATTCTTTTTGGTTTCCTTGATATGTAGCATTGTCTATTTAGTGACATGCGGACAGTTTCTGGACACACTTTTATTCTTCGTTGATGTCCAAATCTGTTAGCCAGTTTTCGAAACCTTAGGCGCGGATTTTGTCGCCCTAAGGCCACTAAAGCGGTCAAAAGGTTTCCGCGAATCTTAAGCGGTCTTCCCGAAACTGGTCTATGCCTCACATCTGTGCCATTTTTTATCCTCTGTATTGTCTCATATACTGCACTTTTTCCGAGTTCAGTCAATTGCACTAATCTTTTAACGTTTCGAAAACCTTTTCTATACAAATATTCCACCTCTTCTCTTTTTTCTACTTGCGACATTATTTCACAAAACTTAAGCCTGTTTACAATCAACAATATTTGACAGATGGTGTTGTCATGCGATTTTGGCCATAGCCTACTATCGGCACAACCTATTTGATGCATTACTTTTCTCTTAGAATGTTACAAAAAAGAAATATATTAAAATTAGGAAAAATATAAAATTCCGGACACTTTCTAGACGGACTATATAACAGTAGTAGGTACAGTGTTATGCACCAACAGATGTGTCTGAAATGGAAGATAAAGAAAACTTCTACAGCCCACTACACAAAACAACGAAGACCTGGAATATATCATGGGGAAACATGGAATAGGCATGCGGAACGACACTATCGAGTTACTAATAGAACGATATGGAAATCATAAGCTCCAAATTGGTAGAACCTTATTTGAACACAAAAAGTGCCACAAAGTAACCTGGGTATCCCGCGACCAAGATGAGAAAACTAGATCGACCACATCTGCATAAGTATCAAGTGGACAAAAACAGGGTGTGTAACCAACAAAATTAAAATGAAGCTGCAGTCATTTGTTAATAGGTAGGTACTTAAGGCATATTCTAGTGATCTGGAGGTCTGAAAATAATCTCAAATATAGAGTTATGGCAAGAAAAAATTAACGCGGAAATAATGAAGAGGAAATATGGCTGGCTAGGACATACACTAAGAAAATCTCTCTAAGGAACCATGCCGAGCAGTGTTGGAATGGAATCTGTAAAGGAAAAGAAGGACAAGGCGGCCTCGAACGGCCTAGAGGAGAAGTGTTGATCATGAGAGTAAAACATAAATCATACAGCCAAAGTTAATTGTAGACTACAACTACAACTACAAACAGTGGAAAGTGAAAACAAACTGTAACTACCCTATGTCTCCTCGGGGAACAATGAAAATTATTATTATTATCAGGTTCTATGCATTTTTGACATATTAATTGTATATAAAATTCTACAGAATTGTTATACATATAAAGCATTTTCATGCCTTTATGTAAGTCTGTTCTTTAGCTAATATTTTTCTGGATTTATGTTTTGACGGTAACGGCACTTGTCTTGTAATTAACCTAACATAATCAAACTCTTTCATACCCTGGATTTACCTTCGAAGAATCAAATTCAAAATGATTTTATGTTACTTTTATTTCAAGAAAATTAAAAAAAAATTATTTTCTAAACCAAAGGCCCAACAAAATTGTTTTTTCGTAATTATGTAAAATTGTATCGAATAAGACCATAATTTTAAGAGCTTAAATATACCCCAGTAACAGCAATTTTTTTATGCAATATTTTATCTAAGCTGTGCTAACATTAAATTAATTGATTGAATAAAATTAAATAATTACACGCGAAAGATTCACCAAGGCGATGAGTACACCCAAGAACACTGACATCGGCATTTTCAAGCAAACTGTTGCAGGTTTCTATACAAATTTATTTACAAATTACACCAGGAAAAAATAGCATTAGTTTTATCTTAGACTATCACATGTCGGAGTTACAGCGGAAAGAGATTTTCGGCATCTAAATTATTATTTTTAACGAAATAATGTAAATTCCAAAGGAGTGAATCCTTAAAATTTAATTTAAAATAAATTTTTATTGCCCACAAGAAAATAATATTACATCACGTGTATTATGTAAACAAAAATATAGAAGACTTATCACTTTATCAGATATAGAAAACAAATCTCCAATGGTAGTACCTTTCTGTGGTGTGGTTTTTCATTATGCAGGATTAATGTAATATGTAGACTGTGATTAGTCAAATTTTTCGTTCTCGATTCTGTGCTCGTCTTATTTAGCCCTGTACCGCAAATCTTCTGATGCCATATCTTTGAGTGTTTTACTAGCCTTTTACTTCTTTTTAACCTTGACAGTACTAGTTTTACAATCCATGTAAGCACAGAACAAAGAATATACAGAACTCTAAATATTAAGAAAACCAGAGAAATTGATAACCTGTAGGTTGTGTTGAATAAGTTAAATTTCGAAAATTTGCCCGTTGACGATTAGCATGGCTTAACTTAGTCACCGGTAAAAAATACGTCCAAATGTAAATATTAGAAAATTTGCACAATTAATAGTATTTGATGTATCTAGGACGAAAAGTAAGTCTTTAAAGTATGAGTAAGTTGTTTACAGCGAGGCGGGTAGCCGAGGCCGTAATTACCTGCGAGTACCTTAAAGACACTTTTCGTCTGATGTACATACATACTTTTACGTCATACTGGTTTCTAAAGTTGTTAAATTATTAAAAGAAATCTCCATCAATTTGAAGCAGTATTAGTTTTAACTAAGTAATTTAAGACGCAACTGTTCGGATTTCCTAGCAACTTGCATTTATAGAACAAAAAGTGACACTTTAAGGAGTTTAAAATGCTACTTTAAAGTTCTAGGACTTTAAAGTTTCACTTTTTGTTCTATAAATCGTTCGAAAAACGTTGCTTTAGAAACCAGTATGACATAAAATTTATTATTTAAAACTCCATACAACTCTTTCGATAAATACTACCAACAATAACATACATGTGAGCTAAGAAACAGAGTTTAATAGATTAACAATAATAATAATAATAATAGCTTTGACGTTCTGCATCAAGACCTTGTAACAACAATGAATGAAGTAGGGGGAATGTGGGTAGCCCCGGACAGCGGGTATTCCCGGACAATTCTGAATTAGCTACCTAACATCAGATGGCGTCCGTGATTATTACTTCAAAACTAACAAACACCTTAAAAAGTATCATAGACGTTTTCTAACCCAACTCGGTTGATCGGTTTTGCAGCTGTGGGCGAATTTTATGTTTCTGTGTGGCGAATCGGCGACCTCCATAATATTACGGACTGTGTTTAAACTAATTCGGTAAGTATATATAGATTGGTTATCAATGTTGATAATTTATACCTATTATATAAAATGATTTAATAATTGCCACCCCTCAATTTTATCCAAACAAATAGATAAACAATTTTTTTTAAAATGGTAGCTGGAGGGTAACACCGGACACCGCAATGTCGGGTAAAACCGGACACAACAATAAATGTGAATGTTTAGGTTTTTGTGTAAATAGTCACTTTTTTGTTTGTTACAGTGTCATATTTTATATGCGTGATGCCAAAATTCAAGGGAAGAAAGAGTAACAGGGGCGACTGGAATCAGGACAGCATGAAGAAAGCATGCGATGCAGTAATTACAGGAACAATGTGTGTGAGACAAGCAGCTACATCTTACTCGGTTCCTAAAAGTTCACTTTTTGATAGGGTAAAAGCCCTGCGAAATGGCGAAGAAGTTACTCTTGTTGCCAAACTTGGACGTTTCTGCCAAACATTCAATTCTGAATATGAAACTATTCTTGTTAACCATGTAAAGGATTTATCAAGCAGATTAATGCCTTTATCTAGAAAAGAATTCCTAGAATTAGCTTTCCAATTGGCTGAAACACTGAAGATAACACATCGATTTAATAAAGAAAAAAAGTCTGCTGGTAAAGACTTTTACCAAGCATTTATGACTAGACACCCTGATCTTACACTAAGATCACCTGAATCTACTAGCCTCATGCGATGTGTAGGATTCAATAGGCCTCAGGTGGAGAGGTTTTTCAATAGTCTTTCACTGCTGATGGAAAAATTTAATTTTACCCCGTACACAACCTATAATTGCGACGAAACTGGAGTTAGCACGGTCCATAAGCATGCAAAGGTGATATCCGAGAAGGGTATCAGACAAGTGGGCAAAATTACATCTGCTGAGAGAGGTAAAAACGTCACAGTTTTGTTTTGTATGTCTGCTGGTGGACAGTTTATACCTCCTTTCTTTGTATACCCACGAAAACGAATAAATGAGAGGCTAAAAATAGGCGCACCTTTAGAAAGTGTAGCCGAAGCTCAGCCCAACGGATGGATGAACGCGGATCTTTTCCTAAGGTGGATGAGACACTTTTGTAAATATGCAAATCCATCTAAAGAACGGCCAGTATTGCTTGTACTTGACGGGCATGCAAGTCATAAAGATTTGAGCGTCATTACATTTGCTCGTGGGCATAACATCCATATGATTAGCACTCCACCGCATACTACTCATAAGCTTCAACCGCTTGATAGGACGTTCATGAAACCTTTCAAAAGTGCTCTATACGAAGCTTGTGGAGTATGGATGAGAGTGAATCCTGGAATGCGGATTTCAGAGTACGAAATTGCCGGATTATTAAATACTGCTTTCACCAGGGTATCTAGGGCTGCAATTGCTCAAAAAGGTTTCGAGTGCACGGGCATCATACCTTTTAATCCGGAAATATTTGACGATCTAGATTTTATGTCATCTGAGATAACCAACATACCAAATGCTCAAGACAAAAATCGCTCAATACATCCATCAACTAGTGTATCCACTGTTACTTCAGAAGATAATGTTAGTAGTTCATCGGCGAATAGACAGCACAGCTCAACTTTATCACACCACCCAGCTCAAAATATATCGCCGTCCCATACATCTTATCCCGAGACATCACGTTCACCACCACCACATTGTACACCACCACATTGTACACCACCACATTGTACACCACCACATCATGCAATGTCACACCAAATTTTACCACAACAAGATAATATGGCAAGTATACCTTGCAATACATTTTACCAAAGCACTACTAAGATAAAGAAGCAGTTGGGCGTACTGGTTGCTAATTCAAATGATTCGTTAAACTTTAAACACACTTTAGAGTCATTTAGTCCAATACCAGATGCTTCAAAGAACAGATTAAACTCTAGAAAACGAAGATCGGAGAAAAGCGAGATATTAACTTCCACACCCTACAAAAACTTTTTAGAAGAAAAAGTACAATTGAAACAAAAGGCTGTGCCTCAGCGAAATTTAAGGTTGAAGGAAAAAAGAAATTGCAAATTGACATCAGGTATATCAGAAAACTGCAAATCGTTGCCGAGCACATCAAGAAACCGCAAATCAAGGTCTGCATCAACTGAAGGGACATACTGTATCGTATGTAAAGAATCGTTTGAAGAGGACTGGATACAGTGCTCCAAGTGTTTCGGTTGGGTGCATGAGGCTTGTGCAGAACTGTCAGAATCGTCTGAATATTATGCTTGTGATTATTGCAAAATGTAGTTCTTGAATTTTTTTACTTAGAATAAAAAGTTTATTGGTTTTTTGAAACTACTCAACTAGTAAATGGTGGGTCCGGGGTTACCCGCTATGTTTTAGAATAACGTTTAATTTGTATGTTTTATATTTTGCTGTAACTATTTTGTGGAATAGTCTCATTGTTTTATATTAGAATATTTTGTGCAATAAACACTGCTTTTAAATTACAAACCCTTAGTTTTAAAAAAAGATGAATAAATTTTATTAAAATATCGAATTTGCTTAGGAGTCCGGGGCTACCCACATTCCCCCTACTACAAAATCCAGAACTGATGCCAGATTGGCTAATTAGTGGAAGTACATTACTACTGTATAAAGGAAAGGATCCAAAAGAACCCAAGAACTATCGCCCAATTACATGATTGCCGACAATGAATATGCTTCTAACAGCGGCAGTATCTGAGAGACTGTATAATCACTTGGTAACCAACTCGATCCTGCTAGATGAACAGAAAGGATGCAGGAAAGCGTCAAAGGGATGCAAGGATCAACTGCTAATCAGCAAGATGATCATTGAAAATGCAAGAAAAAGAAAGAAAAAATCTAAACATGGCATGGATTGACTATAAAAAAGCGTTCGATAGCGTCACTCACTCGTGAATGGTTGAAGCACTAAAGATATACCGTGTAAATCTCACCACAATTAAGTTCATTGAAGCGTCAATGACAGGCTGGAACACCGAGGTCATTACAATATTGGCAATAGACAATTACACTCCCGACTGAAAAGGAAGTTACATATTGACCTTTTAAATACCAGTGATAGTGAATAGCAGTGCTTAACTCTAAAATAACATAGTGATAGTGGTCTAATAATCCCGATAGTGACTTAAATGTTCAAAAACTCCATTCATCTGTGTTATGAAATAGCATCAGTGCTGAACTAACATAACCTGCATAAAAAAAAACCTTTTTTGGGATGGGAAAAAAATCCATCCTCAATTGTAATGTAGGTCCTAAAAGAACCTTACTTTTGCTACACCTAAAAAGACTTCAACTTTTTTATACTTAAAGTTATGGCAGATTTAACTGAAAAAAAAAACAATTGCTTCATCTTCCTTATGTAAAAAAGGTATGCTATTTAAATGTCGCTAAAGGTAAACGTTTCCAAGGTATTTGCTATTGAAGTAAGTAATGCAACATATTATTCATTTTTCAGGCATTCTGTAACGCAGTAGGCTTGTATTTAAAACAAAAAATTGACATATTCTTGTCAAAAACAAGTAATAGGATACAGAGCAATAGTGGATCCGTAAGCGCTATCCGTCCATTATTGTGGTAAACACTTTCTGCAAGTCTCAATTAGCGGTCTAAATTAATTTACGAAATATTAATTAAAACGTGATGGTGCCCACAAGCGCTGTTACGATTTTTTTGCTTAGCAATAAATCGTATCATGTTTTTTTTGATTTGCCAATGTTGTTAGCGTTAAGAATTTTTTTGTTGTGCTTGTTTAACTTTCTTTTCTTCAAAATTTCACTTTTTTCATTGAATTCATTTAATATTTTTATTTTGTTGTGATTCCATTTCTGGTTACGCACCGTGTATATTTCGTATTTGAAATCTTTCAATTTAAATTCATATTTCATATGAATTCTCCGCCTTAAGTTATGCCACTTGATTTGCATCTGCATTCTCGCATGCGCAGTGTTAATTTGATATTGAGGTGTTCTGCTTGAGTTTTGCACGAGGTCGTTCTCTTTGCCAGAAAATTTTTCGAATGGACCGACCTGTTGACTACGTTCCGTATTTAACTTAATTTGCGATTGATTCGTAATTATATTTGTTTGAATGGAATTAATTTCGTTGCATTTTGGAATTGCTTCAATGTGTTAAATATTTAATTGTTCGTATTTGCACTTTCGCTTTGATATAGTGGTAAGTTGAAATTTTCTTTAATCTCCATTTTCTTATTGAATTGGAATTTACAGCGCCTAGCTTGGGTTATAAATTATCCTTTTTCCTGTGAGGATATATCACATATTTTAATGGTTCCTGGCTGGAATTCATAACTATTGCTTTATTTGCAATTTTTCGAAACACATGGGAGGACGCCATTACGTTAACGCCATTACGTTGTCGCCATGTGGTGCTGTCGATTTGGATTTCAATAAATTCTTCGCTTTCTACATTAGATCAACACCTGCTTTTGTCATCGAATTTTACTGAGATAAGTGTTTAATTATTATTTCTTGTACTTTGTAATTTTTTTGCTATTAATAATTTTTAGTATAATTAACATGTGTTTGCCGCATGTTATTTTCTTGTTTAGTAAGTAATTAACTTCTGTATGTAAAATTTTTGCATAGTACGATTCATTCATGAATTAGGTTTTGCTTATTAATTTTTATACTTTTAAATTTTCCTATAAATTGTCATTTCCCTAATTTATGGATGAATTACTATAATATTTTTTATATTTAAATTTTCACTTATCTTTCATTTAGATATTTTTGGATGTCTATATTTTGATATTTAGTCTTAAATTTATATTTCTCATGTACATTTAAATTAGTGTATCTTATCATGTCAAGTCTTAAACAATTATTCTAGTCAACATTTAATTTTTTTAATTATTTTGAATCCTGGCCTTGCGCCGATTATCTGAGTTCCGACAAAAATAAATTGTTGCTCTATTTTTATGGCTTTTTATTATCTTTTGGATAAGTTTCGTAACAGCGCTATCCGACCATTCTGACGGTACAAGTGTTTTTTTGAGAGGTTATGGTGGCGTGCATTTTGAACGGCTTGTTTGTATTGTGCAGTGCGGGTTTCCTGTCTTGTGTTCAGTTATACGCAAATTAAGTCGACGCTGGGTGAGTCGACACTAAGTTCATGCGCGTCTTCTAAAGGGAAAAACAATTACATCCAAAGGAAGTGGAAGCAACAAAAACAATTACAAACATCCCTATTTTTCATTGTTATTATACTTCATCGTTAACTACAAAACACATGCTCTAAATTACATTAACGAAAAAATCATCAGTATCATAAAAAATAATTTAGAGGACTGAACTTCCTGTTCTCTGGATATGACAATGAAATAAACATTATAAAAAAACTCTATTTAGATCGTAACTCAAACTGTGTAGAATGACATTTGTGTTGTGTGTGTTTGCTGGAAAATATTTACTCCACTGAAAAACCTCCAACAGTTTTCTTAAAAATGCCGAAATCAGTGTTGTTACTGGAAGCAGTGATTGTTCTGGTGAACTTCTTATTTGTAATTATTTGATTTTGTCTAATTAGTTTATTTAAGGCCATCCAATACTACAGTTTTAGATAATACAAGGTTAGGCAGAATGACGTATCCATTTTATAGGCAGTCGTATTCGTTAATGGTTAAACTTTAATTTAAAATTAGAATAATGTCAAATTGTGTAGAACTAAACATTTAAAAACAAACCGAGATTTGAAAAAATTCATAGAATAATAAAAACAATGAAGGAGATTTGTTTAGGCTATAAATTATTAACTATTTTTCCACTACCGATTTGACAAGATATTCTTACGGTGAGGTGTTCACCTGTTCAAGTGAGGCAAGTTTATTGGTTATCGAATAGCTACTTTGTAACCTACGTAGGTATACTTATACAGGTAACTGTCGATTACGTGTATATAAATTTGTTACAATTTTCCAGCTGTACGTGTCAAATTGTCTCGTTTTTTCTTGTCAATCAACATTTGTGGTTGATTGATAAGCTGAATGTTTTTTTTTGTAAAAGAGGTTTCCTCTCATGTTACTGTGGTTGTTACCCTACATTTAAAACTTTGCTATTTTTGCTAATTTATCATCCTGCTTATGTCATTTTTAAGTAGTTTTAGGGATTGATTGTTCCTGAATCAATTGCCTTTCCTTAAGGTAGTAAGATGGTGGGTAAGATTTATTTTTATAATCACTGCTTCTAAATTATATTGCATGTTGACATTCTTTAGGGAACGATGCCTGGTTTCTTAGTCGTGATTATATCCTCATTTTTTTGGTATTTTCTTAGAAATTTTCTGTTTATTCACAAGACAATCTTACGATCCTTTATCTGGTTATCCAGTATCCTTCTTATTCCTTCTTCTGTGTTGTCATTCCCATTTTATTTGATTAATTCCTTTCATTATTCTCCCTTTTCTTATTTTGCAAGATTTTCTTTCATTCGTGGTTCTGACTGCTTTTGATTACCTTATTTCCATTGTGCCGGCGCTTAAATTTCCATCTTTAAGCGATGCCTGGTTATTTAGGGCAATAGCTTGTCTTTATTATCGTTTAAAAGTAATTCTTTCGGGTTTTCCGAGTCTATTATTTTCATATTCTATTTTGTGTTATTCAAATTACCATTACTAAAATTATTTTCATTTTTGAGTAAAATCTTCGCCTATTTAGTATGCAACTTTAATTGCATAGGGTTAACCTTGTTATTAATAGTTAGGACCTGCGCAGTATTTCACTATCAGGCGTAGTGATTTCTGGAACTCGGATCTTCTTTCCTTTTGGCGTGAGTACTTCTACGTGAACAAACGTCTTAGTTATTTAAAAATTTCATCATTTTGGTACGTTCATTTATAATGACCGTCAATTTATAAAGTATCCGATGTTTGGATTTATAGCTGTTATGCTTGTTAACAGTTTGTTTCCGCACTAATTGGTGCTTCAATTTACACCTCTTTAAATTTTAATGGTGTTAATTGACATTATTTTCCTTCTGGAGGAGCTGTGGGTATTTTCCTGCTTGGATTAATTTAATTTCCGCTGGAAATTAATTCTTTTGGTAATTTTCGTTTGCACGTGGAGGGACGCCATTTTCCCATGCGTTCTGCGGTGTTATCTGTTGAACCATATTTCACCGTTTGGAATCAAGTGTTGCGGAAATTCCAGCTTTTGTAAATTTTAATCATCTGAAGCCTAAGATAAGTGTCAATTCTATTATTTAGTAATTAATAAAATTTTACTTTTTGATTCAAATTTATATTTCGCACAGGTGTGTGTACACCTGTTCGTTTTAGTAATATTCACTGCTTAGATAAAGTGTGCATTTTTGTCATGGTATTTCAATTTAATCATGAATTAGTTTTGGATTTATCTTTTATAAATTTTCATTATTTAATATTTTGCTAATTCATGAATGAATTGATAATATTTTTTTATATTTAACTTTAATATTGTATTCTTTAACATTGTATTTTTAAGTACATTTAAATTCTTTAGGTAATTTGACAAGTCTTAATTCATGTTCTAATCAATCTTTAATTATTGTTTTTTTGTAATTAATTGGAATCCTGGCCTTGCGCCGAATTGAGTCCGACAAAAATAAATTGTTAATGTTTTAAAAAAAGGCTTTTTATTATCATTTTGATAAGTTTTTGTAGCAAATTAGTTGAATCACAGTAACGATCAAGTTATTATATTAAAAAGTGTTAAAATTTTTAATGACAATTTATACCAGCGGTGGAGAGAATCCAATATGTAATCTCGGCCCTCTTACAAACACAATTTGGACCGATAAATGCTATTTAACTCCCTATTTATATAATAGTACTCCTATATTATATGTATACCCAGGGACTAAAGTCTATCATCCTGAGAGGTTGAATGCACTTTAGTCATATAGGGCCGTTCTCACGATTCAATTATCGTTTAACAACAACAGTTGAACAACTAAATAGGTTGACACCTGGTTGACCACCACAACTCGTTCCCACGTTTCAACTTAAAATTGAAACAGTGCAACTCAAAATGACGACAAATGACGTTATTAGAGCAACAGTTAGCGTAATTTGTGATGTCCTCGGCAATGAACTTCGACAAATCTTGACTGATGCCACAAAAAAATATAAAAAGCACCGTTTCTGGGTGAAAAGTTGAATTTTAAGGAGGAATGATTTAGGAGCTTCACAAATACTGCTGCAAGAATTAGCAGCAGAAGATTCCGATGGATTCAGAAATCATTTGAGGATGAATGAAGACAAATTTAATGAACTACTGTTAAAAATTGAAGATAAAGATTCAAAAACAAGAACAAGATACAGTTATGCGAGAAGCATTGCCAGCCAAGGTAAAATTACACATCACATTTTAAGATATATGGGAACAGGAGAGTTCAACTGATGACTAATAACTCGTGATGCTAGTTGTTTAACAAAAGTTAAACCCCATCCGACTTTCGTTGCTTCAACTAGCGAGTTGTTCAACGTAGTTGAAACAAGGTTCACATGATTCAATTTACGTTCAACTGACTTTCAACTTCTAGTTGTTCAACGACCATTGAATCGTGAAAACGCCCCTTATGGTATACGCTATTTTTCGCACTCCCGTATCATATGGAACCATCATAGTGTAAAAGAAGAATTAAACTTATAACTTTGACAATACAAATTTCATGAAAACTGTTGTTTAAATTCACCACAGTAACACTGTTTTTCTAAATACAATTGTAACTAGGTTATAGTAGTTGTTAAATAAATAAAAAAACACTTGTATGTTCCTATGTTGTTATGGAAACATCTTGTTTATTATTACTTTAGTCCTAGGAATTTTGTATCATTTTTAATCCCTCTGGGACTGAAATTTAACTTAAATCCCTGAAATGAGGGATTAGATTAGCTTTTTATTCTCGGGAGTGCGAACACATAATATATTCAGCTTAAAATTCGTTGATCTAAAACGAGATTCTTTAAAAGTAGATCACGACCTTCTTGTTGTTATAAGCTGACGTCATTCCACGACCTGAACATACGCACATATACGTATGTCCAGTTTAAGTGTTTTATTTACTTCAATAGTAAATATCTTGGAAACGGTTAAATTTAGAGTTGGGACAATTTTTATTTTCAATTAGATCTCCCATAACCTTAAATATAAAAAAGTTAAAGCTTTTTTAAGGTATTAGGTAGAGAACAGTAGAGAAGTACGAAAAATACAAAATTGAAAGGAAGAAAGCAAAAGATTTAGTATCAAAGTCAAAGAAAGATGAATGGAAAGAATTCGGAGAAAAAAAATTGAACAAGAATTATAATAATAATAATAGTAAAATAATAATAATAATAATAATAAAGGAAAAACAATCAATAATCAAACATTTTTAAATGCTTGGGACAAATCCCCGCATTTAAACAGAAGAAACATCCCGAAAAGGTGAAATAAGAAGTGTTTAACCTTAGACTTGAAGCAGGTTGAATGCTTAATAGATTTCAAATGATTTGGGAGTGTATTAAATAATCGTATGCAGTTAACAAAAGAACGCTTACTTACTTCATTTAATCTATGTGGCGGAATATATCGGGTGATCAAATGAATTTCAGATAAGGGTAAGCGCTGTAAGTGCAGAGCACTATAATTTGAATTTGACAGTTCATAAAACAAAATATTTAAGATTAAACTAAAACATGCCTAAAAAAGAAATAGCCTACTAGATGAGCAATTCATTTGATCACCCGTTATAATCCATTACCTGTCCTTGTGGTATAATAATTAATTTCGTTATATTTCTGAAAGCTATTAATATTCTTTTTAGCAAAATGGGCACATTCTAATATACATATAAATGCAATAAAGGGGTAAGATCCGATAAGTGTTAAAGTAACTACGACAGGAGGTATTATACAGATTGACTGACGGTACTAGGTACAAATACAGTGACTTTAATTAGAACAGTGGCGACACGAGCGTGTCCCATTTTTGATTGGTCAAACAGATCACATGGTTTCAGCCGCCATTAAGAGGCAAAATACTGCATTATTTACAAGTGTTTCTTCGCACAAATAATCTGGTAAACGAGTTAGTTATTACTACGACCTTCTTCTTGGTTAGTTTTTGAACAGTTGTGCCTTTTATAAGTAAGTACTCAGATTTTATTTGGTCCATTTCTTAAAAAAGTAACTTGGTAGTCTACAAACACAGTAGTACAGGTTATGTTTCTTTATTGCAGTTATATAGTCTGTATTTTATGTTTAGTATGCCAGGATGTGCTGCAGTGGGCTGCAGTAACTCTGCAAAAAAAGGATTTATTATGAAACGTTTCCCGAAAGATCCAAAAAGACGCAAGGAGTGGATAATTAAAATGAAGCGGGATAAATGGAAACCAACAGATTATTGCTGTTTGTGTGAAGTAAGTATGGCTGGATAATGGTTTATAGCAATATACAATGGTATGAACGAATTTTAGGTTCACTTTGCCCCAGAAATGTGGGAAAAGACACGTGTGGATGGATCGCGTAAACTAAAATTTAATGCTGTGCCAACAATATATAAATTTTCGGCACCCGTGAAGGACAAGAGAAAGCCACCTTGTAGAAGAAGACATAAAACTCCAAGCTCATGTATTCCAATTATTGAAAGTAGGTATATTGTATATATTTTTTATTATTGGAGCTTATTCTTTATCATTCTGTAGCTGAAGTCCAAACTGAATCAGCAAGCACTGTGTCAGTAATTGTGCCGGAAAACACAGAAATTAGTTTTCAAGACAAAACAAAACCATCTACCTCCAAAGGAATTTCCATGGAAACATCCAGTACCGGCAGTAACACAGACTCTGCAGAGGAGGAAGTGGAAGTAGAGGAAGGATTAAATGCAAAAGTATTGCGTTATGAAAGGATGTATTTTAATCAAAGACAAAAAACTGCAAAGTATAAAAGGGAACTAAGAAATTGTAAAAAGCACTTGAAAGTTTGGAAAAAAGAAGCAGAGGAACAAAACAGAACTTTATTGGTGACTCAGTTGTTTACTGAAGACCAAATTCAAGTGCTGAAGCGAAGAAGTGAAAAAAAGTCCACAAAATTTTTGAAGTGGTCTAATTCCACCATTACAAGAGCTCTAAAATTAAAATTTAGTTGTGGAGGAAGTGGATATAAAGAGTTGATTAAGCAAGGCCATCCCTTACCATCAATTCGCACCCTTCAAAGAAGATTACAAAACCTTAAGTTTGATAGTGGCATTTTGGATGAAGTCTTTGAATTTTTAAAGATAAAAATTGACAGTTTCCAATTGCATGACAAAGATTGTGCTTTAGTACTAGATGAAATGGCCATCACTCCGGCAAGTACTTTTGATCCTTCTTTAAACAAATTTTTTGGTGACGTAACACTACCGGATCATTCTGGCACTGCAACACATGTCTTGGTATTTATGCTGGCAGGATTAAGAGCACGCTGGAAGCAAGTTGTCGCTTACTATTTCACTAGCGACTCCGTCAATGGGGCTGTTTTCAATGACATTATTGCAAGCATATTTCAAAAAACTGAAGATTTGCAACTGAATATTGTAAGCATTGCTTCAGATATGGGTGGCTGCAATCAAGCTTTCTGGAGAACTTCAGGGGTTGGAGCCGGCAGACACTCGATCATAAAGAACAAAATTGTACATCCAGTAGATAAAGGAAAACATATTTGTGTGATGGCTGATGTACCACATCTTTTTAAGAACATAAAAGCTATGTTAGTTAATAATAAGGTAATTAAGATACCAGACGATGTCAAAGAAAAGAATAATCTGCCAACAAATTCAGTGTTGTTAAGTCATATTCTCGATGTGGTGAAACATCAAGAAACTGACTGTTTTAAACTGGCACCAAAATTAACAGAAGCTGATTTATTGCCTAACCATTTTCAGCAAATGAGGGTGAAGACTTCAACAAATGTTATCAGTCACAATGTTAGTTCTGCTCTAAAATATCTTTCAAGTGAATTACAGCGTCCTGAATACTTAACCACTGCTTGGTTTTTGGACCAAGTTGAACGATGGTTCTATTTGATGACTTCGAGGCATCCATCTTGTGCTTTAAGCAAAATGAACATTACTGTTTACAATGAAAGTTTAAACTTCTTAAAGGATTTTATAGATTTATTTCAAAGAATGGAAGTAGGTATCAAAAAAAGTTGGAAGCCATCACAAAGTGGTGTGTTAATTTCAACACAATCTGTACTGGATCTACAGTGTTTTCTTTTGGAGGAGAAGAATTATGAGTTTGTGTTAACCAGCAGATTGTCACAAGACTGCCTCGAAAATCTTTTTTACGTCCTCAGAAGCAAACAAATTGTACCAAACGCATTACAGGTAAAAAACAATTTAAAGTTAATATGTGTCTCGCAATATCTGCATTATTCTGCAAGCAGTAGTTATGAGGAGGATGACAGAGAACTTCTGTCAGGCTTTCTAGAGACAGTAAGTGATGCGAATGCTAAACATAAATATGATGAAGTTAAACTTCCAACAACAATTGCAGAACCTAGATTAAATTTAAGTCATAGTGAACTGAATTCATTGTACAATATTAGTGGCTACTTGGTTTCAAGTATTAAAAAGGTTTCAAAAACCTGTAAAGAATGTTTAAGTGTAGTTGGCTCGCAACGCCCTATTTATGCAACGTTTACAAAGTTTACTCAACTTAAACGTTTCAGAGAGAACACTCTATTTTTTTGCAATGAAACTGCATTTTGTTTCTTTTTGGAAATGGAATCTGTTTTTTGCAAATATATATCCATTGTACTAAATCAAAATATTGATTTAAAACAATTTTATCTCGAAAAAATGAAACAAATTGAATTAAATATCCCAAACTGCCACAAATTAAAGGACAAAATTGTAAGTAGATATGTTGTGTTTAGATTAAAAATAAGTTCTCAACAATATAAACGTAAAACTAAAACCTTTGCCAGTAAATCTGTTGCTGGTCATGCCCTATGATTTAGTTTAAGTATGTCTTATGTTAATCTGATTTTCAGTGCAAGGGCATATGTTTTGTTTTTGCCCAGAATTAGTGGTAATAATTGTATTAGGTATTTGCAATCTGTATGGTTTCCATTCATAATACTTTTAAATTATTGTGATATGCTTCTTTACTCTTAATAAATTGCCATGATAGGTGTTGGAAGTTCAAATACGTAGTTTTTTATCAGTTAAGCCCTCTTTTTTTCATATATAATGTTCATTCTAACATTTAAAGTTCGTCAACAGTGATGTGTTTCAAATTTACCGCCTCTCATTAGCCTCATCATGGCGGGTGGGCGGAGCTTATGGTACATGTGTCGCCACTGTTCTAATTAAAGTCACTGTAGGTACAAACGGTAACTAGATACAGAGACGCTTTAAAAGGTGATGTTATTAAGATATGGTGTCTCCACTCCTTCGATTGTTTGTGAACTGTTCTTTGACAAGTCGCGTACTAATTCCAACAATTGCTGTAAGATGGCGTTAATGACAGTTGAATGTTGACACCAAGAACTGCCAAAATATTTAATTTTTAATGTTAACGCAACTCTTGGGAACACAAAGTATTATGTTTCGCCCGTGCTTTTTACCTGATTTTCAAAAATGTCCAAAAAAACATTTGGGAGAACAATTCATGAAAATGTTTATGTTTGCAGCATTGCAGCAAACCTTTTGTGAAGAAATATTTAATTCAAAGAAAAAATCGATTTGTTCTTAAAGCGGCAGCGTTTATATTATTATATTGATGTGCTCTTGTGTATCTTCTGTGAAAAGTGCAAAATTTATAAAAATACGTTGCTTTATAATAGGTTATGATTATGAAAATATCAAATTTTGTGCCCCCATCTAGCGGCAAATATCTAAACTAGTACCTACGCGAACTGTCAAACCAAGGCCCGCTGAATTAATATTGCATATAAGGCCTTACCACTTCATTTAGCCAAGACGCAATTTAAAAACAGCGGTGGCGCCAATTGAGGTGAACTATACATTTCTCCATTAAAAAAATGTATAGTTCACCGCAAATGGCGCCACCGTTGTTTCTAATTTCGTCTTGGCTAAATGAAGTGGTAAGGCCTTATATATGCAATATTAATTCAGCGGGCCTTGGTCAAACGATGCAGTACAAAAGTTTTATATGGAAAATAGTGGGAGTAGGAACACCATATTAATAACATCGCCGTTTAAAATTTTAAGTGGTTGTTAGTTGTTAAGCAACACATCCTTGTGATTAACGTGTTATGGTAAATGTCTTTTTGAAGTGGTCAAATAGAAAGAAGAATAAATCTTGTATTTTAATACTTACTCTGTTTACCTAATTTATTTTTTGTAAGGGCTGTTATTTAATATGAATTCCGTCGAGGAAAAGTCCAAATTGTTAAATGGCACATATTAGGACATTCCTTGCGACAAATTGCAGGTATGTTTGTGTTTTTTTTTTAATCGACCTTCGCCTTCTGTAACTACTATCTGAAGAATAACTAATAACTTTGAACGATTTAGTTGTGTTAATCGGAAAAGCCATAAAACGCCAATAAAGAAATAACTGTATGCGCTGCACTGGAAGAAAATCCTTACAGATCTCTCAGGCGAGTTAGCGCTGAACTAGGGATGACACAGTTCGTAAAATATTGAAAGGCAATGGATATAAATGTTTTAAAATTAAAAATGCTCAGGAAATATTTCCTCAAGACCGCTTTTCAAGGATGCAATTTTGCGAAACCATTATGGAACGATGTAATCAAAATGCAAATTTTATTAATAACATTTTGTTCACTTACGAAAGTACTTTTCTCATTCATGCCAGTCATAATGCATCTGTAGTACGATATTGGTCCAAAGAAAATCTACATCAACGTTATAGCTACCGCACTCAATACCCTCAAAAGCTAAATGTGTGGGCTAGAGTTATAGGAAACACAGTCATTGGTCCCCTTTTTACTGATGGCACATTAAATGGAAACAAATATTTCGATCTATTGGAGAACCACATAATTCCTGCCCTTCAGGAGCAGAATATTATTAGAATAGAAGATGTTTGGCTGCAACAAGATGGCTGCCTAGCTCACGAAAGTTTACACAACACATTTATGGGACGTTTAATTAGTCGCAGGGAAGATATTCCATGGGCCCCAAGATCTCCGGACCTATCTATGAACGATTATTTTATTTGGGGTTACATTAAAAGTTACCTATATCCTATATCTATCGGCAAGAAGATGTACGGCCTCACACTTTAGACGAGCTAAGAAATAAAATTATAAAAGCTTTTGCCACAATTACTCCACAAATGTTAGCAAATGCGAGGCAGAGCTTTTATGATCGACTGGGTTCGTGTCGTGAGTTCGAAGAGTGAGGTCGTATTGCGAATTCATAGTGCGGTTTTGTCGGGAAATAAGCGTAAAGGTGGAAAGTGATACCTGACCCGGTAGTTAATAGTGTAGAATTAGCAAAGGAAGTGATTTGTAGCGTCAGATTGTTGATGTAACGTAAGTACGATATTAATAAACTCGTTTTAAAGCGAGTGCACGGCAAATATTTTACGCGGCCGAAAAGGCAAAGTGCACGCGGGTCCAAGTGAATGCTCGGTCGGGTGAGATAAGAGTTGATAGCTGGCGTTCAAGGCGAATCAGGTACAACAAATATTAAATACATTTAAATACATTTAAATTAAGAACATAACTAGTACGCATCCATAATGGAAAAAATACTAGAGGAAATTAACCTAAAATTAGATAAATTGGATTTGTTAGTTGAGAGAACACAAAGAATGGAAAATAAAATAGACGGCATACGTAAGAAATTCGACACGATTAAATTAGAAAATGCTAAAATGCAGGAAGAGAACGAAAAACTTCAATCGTTAATTACGGGGCAAGATGAGCGTATGAAAATGCTGGAAAAAGAAATACGAAAGAAAAAAATTATTGTGAAAGGCATACAGGGAAAAGAAAACGAGCCAGAGCTAGAACTGAACGAAAAAGTTAGAAGGAAAGTCCTTATCGAACATATGAAAGGCGCAAAGAACCAAGGGTTACGAGCGAGCGTAGTGTACAATAAGCTGATAGTAAATGGCGACGCCTACTCACTAGAGCAACTTATAAGCAAGGAAAAAGAAGGTTCCGGAGGCAAAGATAATAAGATTGCAGCATGTAGCAGTATAGGAATAGAGAGAGTACAAGAAAGTATGGAAGATGAAAAAAGTAAAAATCAAAAAGTTAGGACAATAAGCGAGAGATCCTCGGAAAGCATAGAGAACGAAGAAATAAGACCGCAGATGAGATTAATCACAAGAACAGAATGAAGAGATGGAAGGAATACTTCGAAACGTTGCTAAATATAGGAAGTGAAGGCGAGACAGCAAACGGGCAAGAGCTAGCAGTAAGGCAGCAAGAAGAGGAAAACGTCGAAACGCCAACAGTGGAAGAAGTGAGAGAAATTATAAGAAACCTAAAAAATCATAAGGCTCCAGGGGAGGACGAAGTAGCAGCGGAAATGCTCAAGTTTTCAGGTAGGGAAATGGAAAGTCGAATGTACAGTCTAATTAAAAAGATTTGGGAGAAAGAAGAAATGCCCAAATCATGGAGTTCAGCTATAATTTGCCCTCTACACAAAAAAGGTGTTAAAACTGTATGCGAGAACTATATAGGAATAGCCCTGTTAAGTATCGGGTATAAAATACTAATTTCAGTAATAGTTAGAAGGGTAATACCTATAATGGAAGAGATGGTGGGGGATTATCAATGCGGATTTAGGAGAGGGAGATCCACTCTAGATCAGATCTTTACTATACGACAAGTAATGGAAAAAAGCTATGAGAAGGATCTGGACTTATTCTATTTATTTATAGACTTTAGTCAGGCATACGATTCGGTCCAAAGGTCACGGTTATATGAAATATTAAACAGCTTACAAGTACCATCAAAATTAACAAGGTTAATTAAACTATGTCTAAAAGATTCGCAGGCAAAAGTAAAAATACAAGGAAACCTATCCGAATCATTCGAAATCAAGGAAGGACTGCGTCAAGGGGATCCTATATCGACGAGTTTATTTAATCTGAAATTAGAGTGGGTCATAAGGCAAGTAACAGCAGTAAGAAAGGGGACTATACTGAACAGATCCACGCAAATCCTCGCATATGCCGATGACCTGGTTATTATATCAAGAAATAAGACCGAATTACAAGAAGTGTTTATACAGTTGGACGAAGCAGCAAAAAAAGTGGGTCTCAGCATAAACCAAAACAAATCCAAGTTTATGATAACATCCAGAGAAGGAAGAGACGAAGAAGACCTGAAAATAAACCAAAACTTTTTCGGTAAGGTAGGGACTTTTAAATATTTAGGAACGGTAGTGACGGAAAAGAATATAATTCAGGACGATATAGAAGCGAGAATAGCAGCCGGGAATAGATGTTTCTATGCATTGCGGCAAATATTTCAATCGAAAGACATCTCGAATAGCTCAAAAGTGACAGTGTATAAAACAGTAGTGAGGCCGGTCGTAATGTACGGAGCAGAGGCATGGACCCCCACCAAAAAAGAAGAAAACGCACTGGAAACCTGGAAAAGGAAAATTCTAAGAAGAGTTGTGATGGAAAATGGTGAGTGGCGAATAAGGTATAATTTCGAACTAAAACAGTTGTACAGCCAGGAAAGTGTAGTGAATATGATTAAAAGTAATAGAGTGGGGTGGCTCGGACATGTGGATAGAATGGGCGCATCTAGGGGTTGTAAAAGTATTTTCAAAGGGACATTCGAAGGTAAAAGGCCGAAGGGTAGACCGCGGAAAAGGTGGTTAGACACCGTAGAAAACGACATCGAAAAAGCGGGAGTGAGTAATTGGAGAAGATTAACAATGGATAGGAAAAAGTGGCGGGAAGTGAAAGAAAAAGTCAGCAAGGCCGATGACCAGGCGCAAGTCTAACTAACTTGCCCTGGTAGGAGTAAATCAGTTTGGAAACTCGGAAGAGAGGCTTTGGCCCTCAACGGGCCGTCAACTGCCAAGGTGTGAGTGAGTGAGTGGGTTACTGTTAAGCTCAAGAAGGGGGACTGTTCGAGTACTTATAATAATAATAATAATAATATTAATAATAATAACTAATTTCGACTATTTATTTAAAATGGACAAACGTACTTGCACTTTTTACGAGAAATATTGCCAGAGCTGCTAGAAGATTTACCATTAAATTTAGGTGGAAGAATGTGGTTCGTGCATGATGGGTCTCCCCTTCATTTTACGGTTGAAGTAAGGAATTTTTTAAATATTGCATATGAAAACCGATGGATTGGGCGAGGAAGACCAATTGCCTGGCCAGCTCGACCTCCGGAACTCAACAGCTGCGATTATTATCTTTGGGGCCGCATGAAATCAATAGTGTATAAGACGCCTGTAGAAAATGTCGAAGATCTGGAACGTCGCATCAGGATGGCAGCGGAGTACATTAGAATGAATAAGAACGAACCAGCTCGTGTTAGTGGTTCTTTAGTTAGACGTGCAGATGCGTGCATTAGAGCAACCGGGGAACATTTTGAACATCTCCTTTAATTATTTTGTGGTTGTTAATAAAATTTTATTGTTACTTGATGTATTAGACTCTTATTTATCCGTAAAAATTTTGTTTCTGTATCTTTAACCCTTTGTTTTTGTTTTTCCCGAGAATAAAAAGTAAAATTTCCGTTCCTTTATTTATCGTACCTTCGCAATTAAGATTTAAAATGTAAATTATAATAATATCAATAATTATTATCTATCTTGGAGTAAGCCAGAATGATGTTATTACAGCAGTTCTCAAAATGGGGTACAGCAAATTAAAGCATGCTTTTTCTCAGAAACTATGCATATTAGAAAAAAAAAGTATAATGCCTTCTTGCTCCATCTGTCATTATAAAGCTATTCCCAAAGTTTGGCAGAAGCATTACCTAATACCCTGTATGTAGTGTAGCTACTAGATATTTTACTGTGAATAGTTTTAGTCTTTTGCCTTGTGGCAGTTTAAAAAAAATGATGTAAGAATTAAGTTTTTTTGTTTTTAGTCAGTTCTACAGCAGTGCAGTCTTTTGTCTTGGAAACTCCGTTTTCTCATTTATAAAAAATAAAGCCTTCTTTAAAAACGAGTTTTAGAGTTGATGAATAATAATTCGGTTGCTATATTAGGTCATAAATCACGTGACATATACACTTTCATAACATTTACTGCATACGTCAATGTAATGTGGCAGATTGTAATTAAACAGATTTTAAAAGACATGTTACGTTAATCCTGTAATATAACACAATGCAAATACCACAACACTATTTCAGAAATTTATTACCATTGGTTTTTTTTTTAAATCTGATAAATCTTCCAAATTCTGTATAACATAACAAAGATTATGTAATATCCGGTTTATTTTGTATGTAATCTAGATGTTGAAAGTCCACATACGCTATAATTCCGGCATGTAATGCTATGTTTTCCTGGAGCAATTTGTTATTAAATGTATAATGAAACCTTCAACAGTGTTTGCAGCCATCGCCTTTGTGAATCTTTGGCATGTAATTATTTAATTTAATTTTATCGATTTACTTGATGTTAAGCAATAGCAGTGTTAGATAAAATATTGCGTATGCAATGTCAAATTATGTAGAACATCAAGGCAGAGTAGCATCTAAAACGGAGTAAGTATATAAAAATAGCTAAATTTGGCTCAATTTTAATTTTAAAACAGTTTGATTTACAAACTGAATTCTGTAACTTAATTTTATACAATTTCGAAAAAAGCAATTTTCTGAACCATTGGTGTAGAGAATTGTCGTTTTATAATTTTCTCCAAGCATGTAGTACGAGGTTTGGAAATTTAATTCCCGGACTGACGTTGCAGCTCTAAAGATGCGTGATATTAAGCCAAAGTTAAAGCAGCACGTTTTAGTTCACGCTTTTATCAAGAAGGCTTGGTTAGTTCACAAATCGTGTTTCTGTCAGTTGTCATGGAGAAATGTTAAAAACTGTGTACGGTGTACGGTGATAACACTTTAGGTCGTACCACTGTGTTTGAATGGTTTAAACGTTTTAAAGATGGTTGTGAAGATGTTCAAGATGATGCTAGAACCGAGCGTCCGTCAACCGCTCGAATCGCAGATTCGATCGCAACGGTCAGTGACATTGTAGCAAAAGATCGCCGACTGATTCTCCCAATGATGGCAGATGAGTTGAATATTAATAAGGAGACGATTCGATAAATTTTACATGAAGTTTTGGGAAAGAAAAAAATCTGTGCAGAGTTTGTCCTGCACAATCTGACGGATGAGCACAAACAGAGGAGAGTTGCATCGTGTGCAGACTTCGTTTAGACTTGTCGTGCCATTGCGAATTTTCTTAACTGCATCATCATTGGTGATTAGTCGTAGGTGTTTCAGTACGATCCTGAGACGAAACGCCAAAGCATGCAGTGGACTGGACAATCGTCACCAAGATCCAAAAAGTTTCGTTTGCAAAAGTCCAAAATCAAGACCATGCTGATTACCTTTTTCGATAAACAGGGTGTGATCCATAAATAATTTGTACCTGAAGGGCAAACAGTTAATAGTGAATTCTACGTCGGAGTGATGAAGAGATTATTACCGCGCATTTCTTGAGTGCGACCACAATTTCGAGAAAATGGTTCTTGGTTCTTGTTACATGGCAATTCCGCACTGATTGTAATGTCATTTTTCCTGAAACATGGCGCGGCGTGTTGAAATCAATCACTCACCCTACTCGCCAGATATAGCACCAGCAGACTTTTTTCTCTTTCCTAAAGTGAAAATTGTTCTCAAAGAAGGACGTGGAGGGCATTAAAGAAAATGTAACCGCCGAATTGAAAACAATTCTTTCGGGCGCTTTTTCCGAATGTTTTCAAAAATTTTTAGAACGTTGCAATAAGTGTTACTTAAATTGTGTTTCTTTTTATTGTGGCAGTCCTGGAATTAAATTGCCAAACCGCGTATATTGTTTCTTTGAAGAAACGGCCAGGGTATGCCATAATACGATAACTTTCGCCATGATCCGCACAAAACGAAAGTCAGAGAGCCCTAACATTCAAGTCAAGTTGTTTTCGAACTTCAATTGTTTTCGTTGATGCATTAAAATGACCTAAACATGGTTTTTCGAGAATAATTCTCTTTTTTCAAATGGCACTATGGTGAAACACTCGAATATTAAAATAGAGCGTTTTTTAAGGTTTTACTTGACACCAATAACGTAGCATTAATCTGAAAATTTAATTTCGAATAACGCTTTCCATTCAATTTTGAAAATCTAAATCTAGGCATTGAGTTTCAAAAAACAATGGAAACAAGTGAAATACAGAAAATAACTGCAGTTGAAGTTCTAAAACAATTTGTTTTGAGTGCTGGGGCACCTTGACCTTCTTTTTACGGAGGCTACGGCACTCTAGATAAATAAATAAATCTTCTGCAAAAATTTACTTTGTCATCAAAAGCTTTCAAACTTCACACTGGCATATGTGAAATTAAGTGGAAATTCTAAAAATTCACAAATATACAAGGTGCTCCATTTAAAATAGCAAGGTGGATGCTAACTCCGGTGAAAATGGAATTGACGGAAACTTGTGTTCTATGTCGAATAATACAGTTTTAAAAGTATATTACATATACCATATACCAAATTTTATTTAGATATCTTAAAGCATAATTTAAAAAATAGGGGTACCCCAAGGGTTATTGCCACCCGGTATAACTACTGTGAATATTCGCGGGAAACTTGTTTTAAAGAAAATTCGTAGAATGGAGGAGCACGTTAAAAGGCCACGATCAGTTTTCTAACGAATTTTATTAATACATCTAACTAAAGTGGAGTTTTATGAAAAAATAATTTTATAAAAACAAAAGTCGTTAGTTTTCCATATTTAACCGTATAAGATTTATAATTTATGCGAAACATGATCTAAGTTTCTCAAACCATAGATTAAACGTATACAAGAATTTTATACTTTTTGTTTACGAGTTTATACATGGTGTCTCTATAATGTGTGGACATAGCTTAATCACAGATTTCTGGGCGCAAATTACGATGATTTAATAACCCAACTTACTTATATCCAAATTCGTTTCGTTAAGCCAGTATCAAGCTTCAAAGTTCTTTGAAAAAAAAAAACTAATTTCTCTTTTAAGAACAAAACGCTTGGATTGATTTGGATGATAAAGTACGTCTAGCCAATATACAACTCTAGCGCTTAAAATTCCTTTATGCAGTGAATTCAGTTTCGACGTGAGTGATTCATGCGTGTTCATTTTACGGCGACTTAACCAGTAATGCAGAAGAGGATGCCACTAGTTCGCTTAACTAGCAGCGCTAACAACCCGGAGCTGTATATTCGCTAGACGTAGTATATTTGGCATGACGCTCCATACAAACATAAAACATCTTTTGAGACTATAACATGGTTATTATCAATGGATGGCTAGTGTATGAAATATGGATATCATAGCCTATACGAGACAGTAACTATTTAATGGCAAGACCGATAATAATTAATAGTAGATTATTCTACAAGTAAAGAAAAGTGGCAGTTTATTCGCGAGTGCTGAACATTTCTTAAAACAAATGTAATCTATTATTGTTATTATTATAAAACAAATTAAACCGGTAAAAGAGTGAATACATTTTTTAATATGTTTTCAGGAAAGCGAACCTTCACGGACACATCATAGGCAAAATGAGGAACCATCACTTAAGGTAATTCTTATTTCAGTCGTACAAAACCTTTCTTACCTTTCAGAATTGATTTATGAAAATGTTTGGATTTATGTCCAAGTAAAAGAGACAGTGCAAATAAAATAAGTCTTTTTCACCAGAAAATAGAGTGCAGTGTTCTCAAGTTCTCAGACTTTTTTAAAGCTGCAAAAATAATATAAAATATTGAGTTGATATAATTTTTTTATTCCAAATAATCTCCATTGGAGTTGATGCAATGATTTGAAGGTTCAGTTGAATTGTCATGTTAGTTTTATATAACTTAGTATATGTTGGTCGATCCATCTTTTATAACATTTACGAAAATTCTTCAATATAAACGCGTGTAGAGGCGGTAAATCAATTTTTATTCAATGAATTTAAAAGAAATCTCTATTAACATTAAGGCATAAGTCCCAATGGTACATTAATCTATAGATTCCCTGATAGTAAAATTCCTGCGGCTGTTTGCGGAACGGTTCTCTAACAGCAAACTCAACCTCAGTGTCCGAATTGAACGGCCGCGCCGCCCTTTTAGCGATTGTTTTAATGTGCCAAACACATGGATCGCACGGGAACAAGTCGTGACTGTAAGGTGGATGTTGTAAAATTTCCCAAAGCATACGAGTAAGTAGATCTTGAACCGTTCAAGCCAAATTTGGGCGACCATTAATGTGCAAGAAGGATGACACTGTTTGTGAGGTTCCCAGAACATTCAGTCGTCTCTGGCACGCAAACAGTTTGAGGTGTCTCACCTTGGTAATCAAAAAATATGGTCACAATTACTTTCTTGCTGAATGTTGAGATCGCCATTTTTTTCGCCTTCGGAGATGCGGCATGCTTTCACTGCATACGATGGCTTTGAATTCTGGTTCGCAGTGATTACCCTCAAGGCTCATCACCGGCAACTATACAACAATTTGGTAAAAAAAGCTTTACCTTGTTGTTGATAGCGTATCAAATGGTAGTGATAAGGCTAAACGCAAATTCTTCTGCTCATCAGTAAGCAGTCGTGGAATTCCCTGAGCAGCAACTTTGTGATAGCCAAGACCATGAATAATAGAATGAATACTTCTGATGTCCAACATTTCAGAAAGTTGCGCCTATTTGTGCGTAAAGCAATTTCCAACTGTCTCACACTTTCATCTGATAAAAATTGAATAACAGCACGCAGATTGTCTTGGAAGGATTTTCTACCATAAATGACATTTTTCAACTTAATCATAACGCTTAGAAAGAAGCAAACAGCAAATACTTTTGATAGACGCGTCACTAGTACTTAAACAATCAGTACAAACAACTGAATTCCGTTTCCGTCGTGAACTCGCGGCTGCGCTATCCAAACGTGCACTGAACAGTCTTCGTACATTAACATCCAAGTTCCCTTTATGGTAAAATGGAGTGAGCGAAACAGAAAATAAATCCAGCGAATATGGCGAGTGTTGCACCAAATAAATTTGATTTTTATGTAAAACCTCGGTTACAATGGTCGATTAGTGACTTGATGTATTATCGTGCAACGGCGAATACGAGATAGCAAACATTTAATAGATTCAAGATAATACGGTCCATTCACGGTTTGACTATTAGGTTTCTAAATAATTAATTTTGAATCGTGAAACAAATTAATATTGTTTTCACTTTTACTTTACTAAACGACTTTTTTGATCTTCTTCTTCTGATGAATGCCGCTCTGCACTTTGTCGTTTTGTTTCGAGACCAAATTGAAAACACCACATTTCACCCTAGTTACGATGTTGTAAACAAAGTTTCTTCCATTTTTGCTTTTCGAACGATGTCGTAGCAGTATTGAATTCGAAGCAATTTTGCTCATTCTTCGATTGATGTGAAACAAACTTTGCGTTCACCCAAGTTTTCAATTAAAATGCGATGAATTATATTTTTCGCTACTACAAATTCTATTTTCGTGTATCTCAAATACGATTTGGGCTCAATTTTTATGAATTTCCGCACCTTTCGAATGTTTTCGTCGATTCTAGATCGACCTTGACGTTCGTCAGCACTAATTTCCTCAAAACCTTGTTTGAAGCATTGATACCACTCACGGATCTTTGATCGAGAAGGATAATTAGAATTATAAACTTGATACAACATTTGATGCATTTTGGTGAATCTTATTTTGAGTTTAGAACAGAATCTGTAATTTGCTCTAACTTCAAGATTAATTTTCCCACTTGTTTTGTCAGAATATCTCCTACTTATGAATCTTTCAAAATACAATGCGCAGGTGGCGTTGGTAGATTTTACTATAAAAATAATATATTTACAGTATTTTCTCCTTGTTTCTCGTTTGTAGGTCAAATGACATGTGTAACAACTTCTATAAATTTGAACGAGTACTTCGCCGGTCTGAAGAATAGAACCTGAGATATCTGCGTGAGAGACTGAGACTTTCTACACGCGATTATATCGACTGATTCACAAAATTTGTCTTCAGAGTGTGTTATGAGAAAAATCATGTCTGAGCGTAGTCTTAAAATGCCAAAATTTTTAAAGCCACTAACCATAAGACCTTGTAGGTAGGATTAACAAGTTAGAATAAAAAGGAAGGTGCCATGTAGGGCCGCCATTTTCATTCAAACATAACCTAACTCTATTTGTGATGGAGTTAATAACATTATTCAGTATATCGGGCGAATTATTTATTTGCTCAAACTTGTTGGTTAGTTTGAAATTAAATCGTAAAGTTAGAAGCTACTTAATTTAAAATACTTTGAATATATTTATAACTGACAGGTGGAATTACCAAGTACAGTTTGACAGGTATGAAAAGTCACTTAAAATTACGCCAATTTACTGAAGAAATATGCGACATGGCTTGTATACCTATCCCTTTCTTCCATGGAACACTCTGAAGACATATTTTGTGGATCACCCGATATATTCCACATAATCGAAATATAAAAACTTAATTCTTACCTTAGAACAGATATACTGCCTTATCTGCTTCATTTGTTTTAGCTTATAAGAAAAATGAATTACTTGTTGACCAGTTTAATATCAATTAATCTTTATTTTAGTTTCGCCAAGAGGGATACAATTTAATTCTTCATATAACAGAAGTTGAGAGTTTTAATAAAGCTTTTATATCTGACGCACATGCAGTCGCTTATCCTTACAACAGGACCAATCGTGCAGTAAACGTTTCTATGACGTTCATAGTAGACATTACACAGGATTTTGTGGTAAATTAGCGTAGTTTAACAATTCAAAAAAGGTATCCAACTCCACGACTGTGGGACCAACCAAAGCAGTAAATTTGCCTTTTTGCGGTGTTAAACATATTATAATGATTATTTATAATTAACGTTAACTTAATAGCTTTAAACACTTCAGTCAGTAAATAGTAATTTACGATACTAGTAACGTTATGAAGCATTTTACATTACGAGAGAAAAGTAATTTGCAATAAAATCAGAGTGAAGGACACAGTAAAGCATTCCTGGCAGTGGGCTGGGCATGTGATGAGGAGAGATCACAGAAGATCCAAGTGGAGACCTGGCACAAGCAAAAGAAACCGTGGATGAGCCAAGGCCCGATGGAGGGACGACCTAACAAAAGCAGCCGGCATAAGATGGATGGGATTACCTACGTAGATTTTTGGAAACGGTATACTTAAACGCTGACAGTGATGACGAGAATAAAATCATTAAATTAAAAAAAAAGTAATTTACAGTTAAGTTTGGCATTTTCGACAAAGCATGGCCTATTTTTACTGGATGCCCATTTTCAGCGGTAAGCGTGAAATTAATGCAGATATTTTTTGCCTCCGCAATTTGCGGACCAATTTTCAAATATCAATTTGGAGTTCGATGTTATGGCACAACATGTTTAATGTTTTGCAAACAGCTTTAAATAAACTGGCAGTGTACTGAACGGAAAATTTTCAGAAGTTATTGAGGATATTCATGACCCATTGGAAGCAAGCCCTTGCAAATCACTCAAAAAGTTGAGCTTACAAATCAATAGATATTTTTAAATATTCTTACCGATAAAATTTCTTCATTAACATTTTGTTAGAGGGTTGTCATACAGTTCATGCAAGAGAACTTTAAAAAGCAGTTCCATGTTTATTCTTAAAAGATAAGTACCGTGTAAAAGCTATTTCCATTGGATTTTGGAAAGCGAATTGAATTTCAAAACAATTCAAACAACAATGCTCAATGCTGTGGTAAATTTCACGTTTTACTCAGTACATGCTTAGTTCGCATTTTTGCTAGTACATAGATTGTGTTTAAGATATTATTTTATAATTCGTATAATAACTAACCGGCAGTACGGCAGAGTGGGAGTGCACGTAAAACTGACATATTGAAAGTTAAGCAGCGGCCTGCTTGGTCTGAACGAGAATGGGTGGACCACTCTGCGGCTCGGTGTGCCCGGCCCCCTCGACACTGTATTTAAAGGTATAAGAAGGTAAAAAGAGAAAGAAGAAGAAGTATAATAACTGAGAGAAGGCACATCTTGTTTGCTAGAACTTATGATAAAATTAATGACAGCCAAGTATATTTTTAAAATTTTTGGAAAATCATGTATATCGTAACACCATAAAATGAGATAGTCATAGCTCTTGTTTTTATTCTAAATGATACCGCATATGTTACTGAAGCCTTCCCTAGACTTCTTTAATTTCAAATATACGTATTTCTAGGTTCACGCACAAGTATACAAGTTTCTGAGCAATGAATACCGATTTTTTCCAATCACCCTGGAATATAATTTTTGTCAAGCACTGAAGGAAGATATTTTTGATTTTGGATCAATTCTTAAGTGTGGCAACATACCTGTAAACTGTACATACAGAGAGGTTAGTAAAGGACAACCTAATTAACAGCGAATTCAACGTGTGTTTTATTTTTTTATAAGGGAATAACCTACCGCTTTTGTAACTGGATTCCGGACGGAGCTAAATTCCCTCCGTTAATACCTCTAGGAAAGTACAAGATCGAACTTTCGTTTCAAATTGGTGTAACGCGTAGAATTTTGGTTTTAGGCTGGTATGGGTCTGTAACCGAGAGGAAGGCATCGCTTACTTAACTCTGACATTCTGTCTTTAAATATAGAAATTACATATATTGGTGCTGGAAAAGATTGGGGATATTTTTGCACTTAAAATAATGAGAGTTAGAAGTATCAATGATAATCTTAAGTTGTCAATTTTGCACGTTTTTACGCTTTAACTTAGTTTACTTGAGTTTATTTACTTTAATCTTTAATTAACATTTAATAAGAAGTTAGGAGCAGATTATCACTAAAATAGGCCCTAGGCTATCATAGTCAAGAATGCATATCGCTCATCGGCGACGATAGTGGCACAACTTAAAAGTACCTTAAATACTTTGTAGAAAATTGAAATTTTAAATAGTAGTAACTTATTCGTAAAACAAAAATTTTAAGTCTTGTTATGATAACTGGTTAGTATTGGTAATCTAAATTAATACAGTACATTACTTTCATCTTTCTTTTTTTAAGACCAAGTGCAGCAATTTTAAATAAAAGTGTATTTAGTACCATTTTTATGTGATGGGTATAGTTTATTTTTAATTTCAAATAAAACTAGGAGGTTCCTTCAGTGTTTGCTTTATTTAGAATACAGGGTGTTAAAAAAAAGTGTTCGGAAATTTTAAGGGCGTATAGTATAGACCAAAATAAGTGAAAAAAGCCTAATAAACATGGGTCCGCAAACTAACCGTATCAAAGATGTGAGCTTTTTCCAGCAATGCACTATCTAAGAAAATAAGAAAACAGTGTGTGGTATCAAATTTGCGTTTTTTATTTAAGCCATTTTACAATAGGTGTTCTACATGTCCCCCTTCCATCTCAACACATGATTCACATCTTCTTATAAACGAGTTTCGCACCTTTCCAAAAATTCCCGGGTTTACTCGAATTATCTCACAGGCATGTCCTATTCGCTCTTGTAAGTGCGCTACATTATTAATTGGAGTAGAATAAACTAAACTCTTTAAATATCCCCAAGCAAAGAAGTCCAAAGGCTTTAAGTCAGGAGACCTGGGAGGCCATGCCACTGTTCTGTTTTAGCTCATATCTTTGAAACGATTAGTTTGAGGACCCATGTTTATTAGGCTTTTTTCACTTATTTTGGTCTATACTATACGCCCTTAAAATTTCCGAACACTTTTTTTTAACACCCTGTATAAAAAAATAATACATAACACTCTTTACGCTTCTATTTTTTTACCTTTTTTTTTCTTTTTGGTGTCACACGTTTTCGTGGAGAAACATCTGGAAGCACTGTAAGTGGAGGCTCAAAAAGAGCTATAAGGGTGCTGTTGTAGTTGAACGGTTTCTTCCGGTATCAAATCTATAGCGGTAGTTGATGCAGCAAATTGGCAATCGGCAATACAGTAATTTTCTTTTGGTTTTCCTCTTTTGTCAATTGTATTTCACTATTTCTCAAAACTATTTCATATTTATGTCACTTTGACAGCAATATGTCAAATGAAATTCACTATTTATGAAAACTATTTCACGTTATTACAAATGATTTTCTTCTTTTTTTACAATTTAATAATAATAATGTGAAATTGATTTGACAAATAAGGAAACGCTTCTGCCAAAAGAGGAAATTGTTTGACAAACACAGCACTCTGTTTAATAGAGATAGGAAATAGTGAAATACAATTGACAAAAGAGGAAAACCAAAAGAAAAACACTGTATCTACAGGTTCTGTAAAATTTCGAAATATATTACCTTCATAAAAGAACTATTTTTCTTAATTTTTCATATGTTCACTCACCCGGTAAACTCAACGTTGGAATAGCAGTATTGCTTATTTTTTTCCCAGTTAAGTATATATATATATATTTGCGAGTAAATAATTTACAAAATTATTTAATACATCATATTTGACGTTTCTCGCAAGCCCTATTCCATACACTCCGGTCCCTCCAGTCTTCTTCATTTATTCCTCTTTTTAACATAGCTTTTGTCACGCCTTGCATCCATGTTGTTTTTGGTCGCCCACGCTTTCTCCTCTGGTTTGGGATCCATTCCATTATCCTCTTTGGCCACCTTTCATCTGACATTCTTTTTATATGGCCATACCACTTCAGTCTTTTTCTGTCTATAGTATCCATCAGACTTTCCTCCACTTCCATCCTTCTTTTAATTTCGACATTTGGAATGTGGTCCATCTTCGTCAAACCACAGCTGCGCCTCCAGTATTCCATTTCAGTAGCGTTTATAGTTCTACCTTGCCTTTCTGTAGTTTCCCATACCTCGGCATTATATGTTGCTATACTTTGAATGATGGTAGTGTATATATTCTTTTTTGTTTTTAAAGACAATTTATTTCCCCATATTACAGGGTGTAGTTGTCGGATAGCTGTTCGTGTTATATTCATTCTCTTTTTTATTTCGTCTTCGCTTCCTCCTGAACTAGTAAAGCTTGCACCAAGATACATATATTTTTCCACACATTTTATTGTAACATCTTCTAGCACTAAATCTTCACCCTTTCCGCCTACTACCATATATTGCGTCTTGTCGATGTTGATCTGGAGCCCCCATTCGGTATATTCCTTCTTTAATTTGTTTAGCATGTAGCTTACGTCCATATCATCTTCTGCGCATATAACCTGATCATCTGCGTATTGTAATGTATATATGTAATCACCATCCACTTCTATCCCCATCCTTCTACAGTAGCGTTTCCACTTAGCCAGAGCTTGTTTTATATATATTTTAAATAATGTCGGCGCTAAACAGCACCCCTGTCTCAAACCCTTTGTGACGGCAAAAGATTTTTCTGATATCTTTGCCCCTGTCTTTATTTGGCACTTCATGTCAGTGTATAAGCTTCTTACCGCATCTATGTACGTTGTCTGTATTTTTTCAGTTTGCATTGCTTTCCACATTTTTTTCAAGGGAACACTGTCATATGCTTTATGTATATCTATGAACACCAAATGAGTCTGCAGACCACATGCAAGTCTTTTGTCTACAAGTTGACGTAGTGTGAAGGTGTTATCTGCACAAGACCTACCCGCTCGGAATCCACTTTGATCCTCATCTTCTTTCAAATTTTCTTCGATGCGTCGCTTTAAAATTTTTGCATATACTCTCCCAATTGAATTTAGTACCGTAATGGCTCTGTAGTTTGAGCATTCTTCTTTGTTTCCCTTCTTAAGTATTTGTTTTCAAAATGTTTACAGCAAATTGTGCGATTTCTTAATTTATATGGTTCAATTAATAGTAATTCCTTATTTCCAGCAGCTATTAACCATTGTTTTAATCGCTTTACATCTTTTGAGGAATTAGGAAATGAAAATATTCGTACACCCTTTGCTCCACAATTAGCAACGCTACAAATTTTGTGGCTCATTTTTGCTGTAATAATATTAAATAGTTAATTTTCTCCTTTGCAGATTTCAGAGTAAGATTAATATTCCTATATACCTGACTTATTCTCACTTTACTGAAATATAAAACACTGTAAAACAATAAGAAAGTCTTTTCACAACTTTAAACAAACCCAGACGACTCACACTAAATCGAAGCAATCGTAGAACAAAGAATCGTTCAAAACAAAGCTATTAATCAAAAGTTACATATTACAAAAATAACCCTTCTCAAATTACTTCAACCCTGAACGCGCAAGTTATATTTTTGGATGTTATTGTCGACTCTATGATAATAAGGTAATGTTTGTTATAACAATAATTTATCTTATCTGTTTATTCTGTATTCTTGTATTATAACTTTCCGTTGTACTTTCGTCCAACGTAAAGACAACTCATATGTTTTGTTCTCTTGTATTAATTGTTAATTTGAACTTATGACGAGATAATTAGTTTTCCTATTTTATCAATTGTAAAGGAAACTTCAGTTCTTGTATAACCATCATCTAATTCAGTTGCTTAGTTAAAACAAAGCTCCTATGTTTATTTCAATAAAAATAACATAGTAAAATTTAATAGTTTTTGTTTATTTATTGTTTCGTTCGGTCACGAAACGAAACTGGCGCAGTCTTCCGTAGAATTTAAGAGAAATTGCTCTACAACCGTTTAGTCGCAATAAGTACGTTTCAACGTTTTACTTAAACGAAAACCTAGTGCTTCAAAACTCAAATCCCGAGAAGCATTCTAAAAATCGAATAACTTCAAAGGAACATCGAGCAGAAAGAAGGAAGACCTAGTACAAACATCGACGAAGTCAACCTAACTTTGGTTCAAAATCCAGTCCATTGGGTCATTATTAATCAGGTAACCAATCAAAATTACCAAGTCATCACGAACGACCAAATCATTGGAATCAACTGTACTCATCACACCTTGTTCAAGAAAAGGATGAAGTAAGATTGTGAATTCTTATTAAAGTTTAAAGTGAATTAGTGATTGAGTAATTTAAATTAGTCTTAAATTGCCCTAATTTTAATCAGGTACAGTGCGGTAAGCTAGACCAGCGAGTATTACTACTAGGGTAACTTAATTTTACTCACTGTGCTCACACTGTATGCGTAGGAACCTTGAAAAAAAATTTTATAAACCATTGTTCAAATTTATATGAACAACCAAAATATCTTTGTAATCGATAATAGACCAATCATGGCTAACCTATTTCCACCTGGTTTTGACATACGCATGTTAAACGGATTACCTACTTATGAAGGTGATTCAAGTACATTGTCAGAATTTGTAAGAGCCGTCGAAGTCATCTTATTACAATTCTTTGTACCGGCACAACCAGATGCATATATTAATAGACTTTTACTATCGTCAGTTAGGAACAAATTACGTGGTCTTGCCTTACAAGTAACCACTGGTTATGATTTTATTGATTGGAATTCTCTAAAAACCACATTGATAAACAACTTTGGAGATCAACGTTCTGAATTAAACCTAAACATGGATCTCGCAAAATTAAATCAAAATTCTAAAGAAAACCCTATAGATTTTTACCACCGTGTTAGAAGCTTATTAGCTACACTTAATTCTAGAATTTCATTAGGACCCGAAGATGTAGAAATAAAAAACTACAAATTAAACAGTGCTAAAGCATTAGCACTTAGAACTTATTTAATCGGACTACATGAACCCTTTGGTTCTCTATTAAGAAGTAGAAACCCACCAGATTTAGAAAATGCCATTGCAATTATTAGGGAAGAGTTAGACATACGATATTCACAAAGGAATCACACTAACACCACACAATACTCTAAATTAAATACTACTTCAGCCAGATACGATAATCCCCCACAAATTTCATATCACAACCCTTATATGCCTCAAAACTTTCCTAATGTTCAACCTCGAAATTTACCACAAAACTTTACACCCCAAAATTCAAGAAACCCATTCCAAAATTTTGCACACCAAAAATCAAGACACCCAAATCCTAGAACCACTAATCAAAACGTCTTCGCACCATAAAAAGGTTTCCAAAATAATACACCTGGAGAACCAATGCAATTGGGATCCGTAATTAAACGCCCTAATAGTCAATCTCTCAATCCCAATATCGCAAAGAAATTTAATTCTCAAAATACTCAATTTATCCATCGACCCAATCAATTTACTTATCAATCGAATCAACCCAACCAATTTATTAGCCAATCAAATCAGCCCAGAAATTTCTATTCTGAAGAATTGTATTATCACGACGAATATGATCAAGAACAAACAACAGATTTCCATGAACTTTGTTATAATCACGAAGATAATGTTAACTACAATAATGATAATGAACACGAATTAGACATTAGCGAAAATATAAGTCCTATAAAATCAGTCCCAAACAACATAGAAACTTTCAATCTTAATACGACAAAATCTAATTTACCATATTTACTCGTACCAGGCACACAAGACAAAATATTGTTAGACATTGGTAGCAGTAAAACCCTGATATCACCCTCCCTTGTTCAAAAACACTTCCCTGATTCCATTATCAAACAAACCTTCCAAATTACAAGCTCACATGGCACCACCACCCATAATCACGTCGCAGACATTCCTATAAACTCGTTGCTTTCTGAACCAGGCACTCACCGTTGTTACGTATTTGATTTCACCTAGTTACGTTGGACTAATCGGGGCTGACCTCCTCTCTCAAATCAACGCTACAATTGACTTTAAATGGATGCACGTTATAACTGAACACACCGCCATTCCCTTCTTCTATAATCAATCTAAATTGAAACAAGAAGTTCAAAAACGTAACGAATGTAACTTCACAAAAGTAAAAAACCACCTATCCTCCATTAGACATATATCCATACCACCTCGTTCCGAAATTCAAGTCAAATTACTCACAATTAACAAAAATGGTATTCATATATGTAATAAAATCCACTTCAATGATCACTGTAAAACACCTAATGCAGTCGTGAAAGTACACAATAACTATTTTCATACCACTGTAATTAATACATCGAACGAATCACAACATTTCCAAATTTATTACCCCTTAGTCCTTGAATTCTATGTAATCAATGAAAAACTGGAAATTAACCACCTTGAACCCAATAAACAATCAATTAATAAGACCCTGAACGATAACCTAAAAAATATCGACACAAGCCATCTAAACGAAGAAGAAGCACATGCTTTAAAGACCCTATGCTATGAATATAAAGACGTGTTTTATACCCCTGAAATAACTCTTACATGTACCAATGTGACCAAACATCACATACGAACAAAAAACGATATTCCATCTATACAAAAAACTATCGATACCCCCACATTCATCGTGAGGAGGTTAGACAACAAATATCAAAAATGTTAGACCAAGAAATTATTGAAGAATCCGAATCCCCTTATAATGCCCCAATTTGGATTGTCCCAAAAAAACTGGATAATTCAGGCAAACAAAAGTGGAGAATAGTAATTGACTACCGCAAATTAAACGAAAACACTATAGAAGATAAATTCCCCTTACCATTAATCGAACAAGTACTGGATAATTTGGGAAAATCCGAATATTTCACAACCCTTGACCTTGCGTCAGGATTTCAACAAATAGCTCTAGAAGATAAGGATAAAGAGAAAACTGCTTTCTCGACTGAGGACGGTCATTTTCAATTTAAAAGAATCCCTTCGGTTTAAAAAATACCCCAGCTTCTATCCAAAAATTGATAAATCAGGCCTTGAAAGGACTCACACCCTCGCAGTGTATGGTCTACCTGGACGATATTATAATTTACTCTAAATCCTTACAGGAACACATGATTAAATTACTTAATGTTTTCGATAAAATCCGAACGTCTAATTTAAAAATCTAATTAGACAAATCAGAATTTTTAAAAAAGTCAATGGCCTATTTAAGGCATGTCCTCACCAACAAAGGAATAAAACCCAATCCAAATAAAGTAGAAGTCATCGATAAGTTTCCCTTGCCTAGCAACCGTACCGAAGTCAAATCATTCTTGGGAATGCTTGGCTACTATCATAAGTTCATCAAAGATTACGCCAAGATAACAAAATTTCTCACTGTCTGTTTAAAAAAAGATAACAAAATTGTCCACGACGAAAATTTCATTCAAAATTTCAACCAATTAAAAGAAGTCTTGAAAAATGACCCCACATTAGCGTATCCGGACTTCGAAAAGACCTTTGAATTGACCACAGATGCGAGTAACTACGCCATTGGGGCCGTACTTTCACAAAATGGTAGACCAATAAGTTATGCCTCACGTACACTTAACCAATCGGAAATAAATTACCCCACCATAGAGAAAGAATTACTTTCGATAGTTTGGGCCTGCAAACATTTTAGACCCTATCTTTTCGGAGTTAAATTTTTTATATACACGGACAATAGGCCTCTGGTTTGGTTAAAAAATATTCGTGAACCCAATTGCAAACTCACTCGATGGAGCATAAAACTTCAAGAATACAATTTTGAAATCAAATAGTTGCCCGGGAAACTTAACCATGTCGCTGATGCCCTTAGTCGCATTCAAATTCATCCGACTGATATTCAAGATACGAAAGTACCTCAACCTGATCCAATAGATCAACTCGGTATCACGACACAAGAGTTATCCTCACTTGACTTAAAAGGACCCAACATTCCTATGACACCATGTGAATCCCTAGTAAATACAACACATGCCTCACAACCACCATCGTCAATCCCTATTTTAGATCAATCCACATCTCTACGAGAATGTTATAACAATAAAAGCTTATCAGAATAATAATTGTATTACATTCATCTTCGAAATACCTCTCATTACGAAGAATCAAAATCATCAATTAATTCAACTAATACCTTTCCCAATTCATGTAGATGACTACAATTATAGAATGATTGTTTATACCACAATTCTCTTTGATATGCTAGAATTAATTCCCATTGAAAATGATCATTGTGTCCTGGCGAACCTGAATAATTATTTTTGTCATCAGAAGAATCACTTTAAAATACCTAATGACAGGCTATGTGAACTTCAACTGTTATCCTTTCACTCGAATCAAACTTGTACTCCCTACCTTTGTTAACCTAGCTGATTTAAAAATAACACAAGTTGATACATCTTTGTGGGTTATAACTACACCCTTTGAATTAATAGCTGACATAAAATGTGCAGATAAAACTTACAGAAAAGTAATCAAACACTCAAATGCAATACATCTAACATCTGATTTCTCCATTTTAATTAACCACCAAAAATGTATAATATGAAAACTGTCTCCAATAGACATTATTCTTTTCAATTACCGAATATTAATCAATTACAAATCAATTTTGGCAATAAAATTAATGTCTCAGACTTAGATCTGACATCGTTTAATACAAAAAAAAACTATAGTTCATGACAAATTACTACTCGATAAAAATCATGCTCTATTATGTTCTGATCATGACAATAAAGATGTTCATGTTTATATGTCAACTATTTCCATAATTATTATAATCATTGTATTATTTATAGTTATAAGTTCATTAATATATGTATATTGTAAAAGACTCTCACTTAAGAAAAAGCTATTAAAGTATATTAATAAAACCACAGTGGATAAACCACTTGAATTAGTGCAGTCAAAAATTTAATAAATTTTATCAACTAATAGTATATTGCGTCATAAGGGAAGATATAGGCATATTTCATCCCGAAGATTTCTGCTGCACGAGCGAACGTAGGGCACAAGCTATTTTTCCGCATCCATTAGAAGTTCGTATTAAATAAAAATAGTTATAATATAATACGTACCTACGTTTTTGACATATAACCTCAAATTACACATGTCAAATTTTCGTATTAAAAATAACTTCTATAATGAATTTATGTAAAAAATAATCGTAGTTGCTTGAATTTTAAAAAATAATTACACTTATCAATCACTTAAACGAAGATTTTTGTGTAATCAAAGAATAATTTTGATTCTAAATTCTATCAGTAGATGTCACGTCGATAGCATGCACGGTAAAAACCCGCAAATGTTCATATCGTCCCGCTTTTTCATATTTACCCGCCATCCCCCATTGTTAACCTCAAATGAGATAAATAATCTGTCAATTACATACCATGGATACGGAAAAATATATTAAATTATCTTAGAGGGGAGGAGTTATATTTTTGGATGTTATTGTCGACTTTATGATAATAAAGTAATGTTTGTTATAACAATAATTTATCTTATCAGTTTATTCTGTATTCTTGTATTATAACTTTCAGTTGTACTTTCGTCCAACGTAAAGATAACTCATATGTTTTGTTCTCTTGTATTATTTGTTACTTTGAACTTATGACGAGATAATTAGTTTTCCTATTTTATCAATTGTAAAGGAAACTTCAGTTCTTGTATAACCATCATCTAATTCAGTTGCTTAGTTAAAACAAAGCTCCTATGTTTATTTCAATAAAAATAACATAGTAAAATTTAATAGTTTTTATTTATTTATTGTTTCATTCGGTCACCAAACGAAACTCGCACACAAAATATTTAATTTTACTTAAAAAAAATACCCGAGTTAAAGTAAAACGTAGAGTACTTTGATTCAACAAGAAAATAATTTACCCCAAACGCTCTAATAACCGACATTAATTAAAATTGCAATTTCAGCAAAATTTAAATAATAAATATTTTGGTTTACATTTAAAAGAGCAAGGAAGGTTCCTACAGTTTTGCTGCAACCTGTAATATAATTTGTACATTGTGAGGGCCATCTACTTTTCACGGGGGAACTAAATGCAATACTAGTTCGACCTTGAGCATTTGTGGTTGTAGGCCCTGGTGTAATCCCAAACCAGGGTAGAAGAATATATTCTTGTACCCTGTCCCAAACGTTGATTCATTCAGCACCTACACGAGGGAAAATAATTTTAAGAAACTTAAAAAGGGAATTCCCTATTCAATAAACAATGACACAATTAAAAGCGATTTTCAACTGTTTTATTTTTTATTCAAAAATTTACCCCATCAATATTATTATATTCATCAAGAGAACAAAAACTGAATACTTAAATTTTTTTAGCATCGGCCCTTTCCGAATTAAAAAAAAATTATTGCATCTTTTGGGGCCTGATTTTCGTCTACTTGTGCCGTAATCATTGTAATCATTCAACTGTTCTAATGTTAGGATTTTTTTAAGAATGCGCAAAGTGCAGAAATGTTAATTAACAAAATAACCAGTTCCAAATTTACAATTATTTTATTATCAATCAGCATAAATTAAAAATATACATATACAATAAACAAAGTATACAATACAAGATAACATTTATAAAAGCTTACTAGTTATTAGATATTATTTATTATATCTAATTTGCGTTTATATGAATTAGCAAAATTTTGAGTTTCCCATTTGGCATAGTTTTACTTTAATTAGACGTTTGACTATAAACATTCTGTGAGTAAAACAGGCATCTTTTCTGAAAGCCAGCCTGGACAGAAACTATCAATTTCTTCAACGAATTTCGTCGTCAAAACGACAAGTAAATTATTATTTTGGAGAAATTTAGCTGGAAGGATGTTAAACTTCTATTTATAATTTCTGCAAAAATTACTGAAAGACGTTTCAGGTGTTTGATGTTTTCCTTTGATCCAAAATCTTTGTTAATTAATAAATATTCACATTTGTCAACTGGTAAATTTTCTCCTTTACATAAACTAAGTTGGCAATCTCCACAGGAAAATTTGTTTTTATTACTTTGTATGCTAAGTAGCCCCCTAAATATACCACTGAACATGATTCTAGTGTTACATTTTCTGTAAAATCAGGAAATATTTGTGCAAAATCCACCTCATCAGGGTCTTTCGTATTTGATGAAGATGAATTAGAAGTTCCCATAGGTTCTATTACATTCACTTGATTGTCGTTATCTGGTGGTAACTGTAACTTGACAACCAAATCGTCATCAGTATCCATCTCGCAATTGGCGAAACAGCTTTCATGGTGGCAAACATTTTGTGCTGCAAGTTTTTCTTTAATGTATATGCATTCGGGTTGGGGTTATATCCACCACGATGCCTAAGTAGATATTGAAAATAGATTTTCTAGTGGATCCTGATTAATCTTCGTTGTTAATAAAAACAAATAATTTTCTTGTTGTAGGTCTTCCCACAGGCTTAATATACCTCTAATTTATTGTTCGTAGTAGGTCGCCAATACAATACAAATTCTTCTTCTCTTTGCCATCTACAACAATTTTTAATGAAGAAATATAAGTAATACCTTGACGTAAAGTAGTTTCAACCACTGGATGTTTCTGTGAAAGTCCACAGCGATACGGATTGCAGTCATTAGCAACGCGATTGTTTAAAGAATCTGATATATTGTTGATTTTTTCGATGAAATCGGCTGTAAGTATCTATTGCTGTTTTACTTTTAAGTTGTCCGGTATATGCAGCTACACGTATACCACAAGCTACAGAACGACTAAAAATTTGCATGGCCAGCTTGACGTTCATTTTTTGAAAGTTATTTGGCCATAAATGCTTAGGGGTTATTTTTAGAAAAGTTCTCGCTTTCTGCCCTTGTTGATCAATATAATAAGTTTGCACAACGTCTTAAACAAAACTGTGGTGTCGCAAACATTCATGTCATGCTGCAAAAAATTATTCCTAAGGTTCTTTAGCAAATGCGGAAAATCATAAACATAATAGATTTTGTTTTCTTCATATTCAAAATTATGTAAAATTGTATCGAATCAGACCATAATTTTAAGAGCTTAAATATACCCGAGTAACAGCAATTTTTGTATGCAATATTTTATCTAAGCTGTGCTAACATTAAATTAATTGATTGAATAAAATTATTTAATTACACGCGACAGATTCACCAAGGCGATGAGTACAAACAAGAACACTGACATCGGCATTTTCAAGCAAACTGTTAAAGGTTTCTATACAAATTTATTTACAAATTACACCAGGAAAAAATAGCATTAGTTTTATCTTAGACTATGACATGTCGGAGTTACAGCGGAAAGAGATTTTCGGCATCTAAATTATTATTGCCCACAAAAAAATAATATTACATCACGTGTATTATGTAAACAAAAATATAGAAGACTTATCACTTTATCAGACATATAGGCCAGGCGTCAGGGAAATTAACATCGTTTTAAATCGGGAAAAAGATTTAACTATTGGAATCGGTTTACTGTAGGCCTCTTTTAGACATACTAATTTATCCCCCTCAAGGACCCCCCGGAACACCCCCAAATTTGCCGAAATATGGCCCAAAAATCGGTATTTTGCCAATATCTCGGTTCTGGATGGTCCTGCGACAAATGATGTAAATATCAAAATTAAATATAACTAAATTCTCTGTCGAAAATGTTTATACACATTTTTACGTAATATCAATATTCTATGAGCTAAAGGCGGGTGAAGTCGCGTGTCGTATCGGATTGACGCACCTGATTTTCAAACTACAAATACAGGGTGTCCCATGACTCGAGGTCTATCGCTTAAGGGCGCGTTATTGAAGTCAAAATAAGAAAAAAGTTCCCATAAAGAAGGGTCCGAAAGTACTTCCTTTTCGAGATACAGGGTGTCCAAGAAATAAGTTTCTTTTTTAAATATCTCGAAAACGATTTAAGATATTAAATTGAGCTTTGGTGTGCACTATACTGGCATGAAGGGACTCTTTTTCGATTCAACTAGTTTTGACAATTCCAGCAGTGGCGTGCGTGACTGCAAAAAAATGAATAATTCTGACGCAAAAAAATAGTACGCCACTGCTTTTTTTCAAAAAAGGTATTTGTTTCTTATTCGGCAAAAAGAAAAGGCCTCTTGAGTTTTTCTGGTAGGACAAACCATTTTCGAGTAATAATCGAAAACCTTTTGTAAAAAAAAATAATTTGAACTAGTTATTTCAAAAAACGCTCGTTTCCACACCACCTTGTGGTAGAGCGTTTGGCGCGTTCTTTTTTTTTAAGTGGTATCCCCAATAGGCCTAATCCACTTTTTTATTTAATTATTCAACTCACCTGCGGTACTTTTATTTTCTACTGCTAATGTATTACATTTGTTTAGCTATTTTTGAAGTTGACGGTCGAAAAGGGTCCCTGGCTTCAATTCAAGCATCGTCGTTGTCTGATTTAGCCGTGACGTAGTGTGACAAAACATATAATAACTGATCATCGATTTCTTCGAATTGATCTAAGTCGTCTACATAGATCTCAACGTTTGTACACGATTGACCTTGACATCTGGAACAAATGACGGAACATCTTAGTCCGGCTTTTCTACAACTACATGCGACATTGCAGCCTTTTGTACACTTGCAGCTTATTGTTTTTAAGAGTTCTTGTGGAGCAGCTTCTTTTTTGGTAGGAATAGGAAACCACCCAAATTTCTTTTTCATCCAACCCCAATCTTGAGGATTCTTGGTATTATCGTACCATTGCTGAATTTGGTAATAGGTTCTAAAAGAGTGTTGCCGTGCAGCAGACTCAGTAGGAGGTAACGATGCAAGGTTGCATGTACTTTTTGCTACTGACTTGACGAAGCATCTATACCTGAATTCATTTAAAGAATGCTCATGGGGTCCTGCTTCGTACAGGGCTAAGATAACTTTTTGGTCCGCTATATTTACAAAATCAGGATGAGAATTGGAGTTTTTAAAACATTCCACGATATTTTGTAATCCTGCGGACTTTTGTAGTAAATTGACGAATTTCGCTTTGCTTTGCCTAAAAAATGCAGAAGTTGTGTCACATCCACTGAATGCGTGAAGGAATAAAATACTATCCACAACTTCTGTTGGATAATTAAAACTTTTATAAGAGTAAATCCGCTCTTCCGATTTCCCCTTGCTTGGTTTCGTAAAATAGATGTTTGCGTAAAGTGCGGATAATCCTGTCATTAGGATTAATAGGTCAACGTCTTCGCCAACAATTATTACGGAATCGTAGTGAGGTGATATATCTATCGCCGAGTTAATGATAAGAGAGTCAGCATCTTCAGCAGCTTATTTAACAAGCAAACCTGCAGTCGTAAGCTTCTCACGTAATAGAGAGATGAGCCGATTTTTATTTTGATCATTTGATAGAAACTTCTCTTGTGGCATTGTCGCTGTCATGGACTCGTCAAAATTCACAGTTGTAGAAACGTTTCTTTATTTTAAGAAGGAAATATCATTTCAGGGCAGTCGAACATAAAATTATGTATGTCACTCGTACAAAAACGGACTTTTAGAATCGCCTTATTTATTTGCCTCGCTCGCTGCGCTCGCTCGTCCATAAAACGCGGCTCGTCCAAAAAAAGTCGTACATTTTGTACTTGCAACATAAATAACTGTAAATTAGGGATAAATGAGTACGTATAAACGAAACTTACAATAAACCGATTCCAATAGATAAATCTGTTTCCCGATTTAAAATGATATTTACGTCTGCTGAACTCCCTGGCGCCTGGCCTACTTGTGTTTTTTAAAAAGCTTGTGAATTATACACCTTGCAACATAATAAACTGTGCAGGTTTCCAAAGATAATTCCAAGGTAAATTTGTATTTTGGGGCTAGAACTGGAAAAATTCATTCTGGCGTTGTTGATGATGGCTGTATCGTTTGAATTTGTCTGTGCTTGTAATATCCTCGAGTAATTATCGCAAACCTTTTGTAAAAAAAATAATTTGAACTAGTTATTTCAGAAAACGCTTGCAAAGGAAAAGTTTTTTGATTATTACTCGAAAACGGTTTGTCCTACCAGTAAAACGCAAAAGGCTTTTTCTTCTTAGAATTGGTTGTCGATTAAGAAACAAATGCCTATTTTGAAAAAAAGCAGTGACGTACTATTTTTTGCGTCACAATTATTCATTTTCTTGCTGTCACGCACGCCACTGCTGGAATTGTCAAAACTAGTTGGATCGAAAAAGAGTCTCTTCATGCCAGTACAGTGCATACCAAAGCTCAATTTAATATCTTAAATCGTTTTCGAAATATTTAAAAAAGAAACTTATTTCTTGGACACCCTGTATCTCGAAAAGGAAGTACTTTCGGACCCTTATTTATGGGAACTTTTTTCTTATTTTGACTTCAATAACACGCTCTTAAGCTATGGACCTCGAGTCATGGGACACCCTGTATTTGTAGTTTGAAAATCAGGTGCATCAATCCGATACGACACGCGATTTCCCCTGCCCGTAGCTCATAGGATATTGATATTACGTAAAAATGCGTATAAATATTTTCGATAGAGAATTTAGTTATATTTAATTTTGATATTTACATTATTTGTAGCAGGACCATCCAGAACCGAGATATTGGCAAAAAAACGATTTTTGGACGATATTTCGGCAAATTTGGGGGTGTTCCGGGGGTTGCTTGAGGGGGATAAATTAGTATGTCTAAAAGAGGCCTACAGTAAACCGATTCCAATAGATAAATCTTTTTCCCGATTTAAAACGATATTTACGTCTGCTGAACTCCCTGACGCCTGGCCTAATAGAAAACAAATCTCCAATGGTAATACCTTTCTGTGGTGTGGTTTTTCATTATGCAGGATTAATGTAATATGTAGACTGTGATTAGTCAAATTTTTCATTCTCGATTCTGTGCTCGTCTTATTTAGCCCTGTCCCGCAAATCTTCTGATGCCATATCTTTGAGTGTTTTACTAGCCTTTTACTTCTTTTTAACCTTGACAGTACTAGTTTTACAGTCCATGTAAGCACAAAACAAAGAATATACAGAAGTCTAAATATTAAGAAAACCAGAGAAATTGATAACCTGTAGGTTGTGTTGTATAAGTTAAATTTCGAAAATTTGCCCGTTGACGATTAGCATGGCTTAACTTAGTCACAGGTAAAAAATACGTCCAAATGTAAATATTAGAAAATTTGCACAATTAATAGTTATTTATTATACATGCGGATTAAATTAATGTTTAATGAGCGGTACGTTTAACCGCGCGCGCGGCGGTAGCCGCAAGCGCGTTGATACCGCGAGTTAATAAATTAATTTTTTGTGCAGCCGGACGCGAAGTGGTCATTTCGCGTACGCAATACAGGACGCGAAATCCGATTTCGCGGCCTTACCCTTAGTAACGGCCTCGAAATATTTTAACGGCCGTTACCCTTAGTAACGGCCGCGAAATTGTATTTCGCGGCCGTTACTAAGGGTAACGGCCGTTAAAATATTTCGCGGCCGTTACTAAGGGTAAGGCCGCGAAATATGAATATGTATTTATTATGTATTTTTTACGGCTGCACAAAAAATGTTGTGTATACTTCGGCCGCGAAATTCTTTAGCGCCCTCGAGATTGTCTTGCCTCGGCCGCAAGCGGCCTCGGCGACAATTTTTCTCTCGGTACGCTAAAATGGAATTTCGCGGCCTTAGCATACAAATAACTATTAATCCGCAAGTGTAATACAACTGTTTATTCAATTTTGACGTTTATTTGACATTTTTAAAGCGATTTGACATTTTTAAAGCGCTAGCGGAATAAAAATTTTAAATCGCTAGCGGAATAAAAATTTTAAACGATTGTTTATAAAACATCAACTTTTATGGGCAGGCCAGAAACAAATAAACGTCAGTTTATACGGCAAAATTGAATAATAGCTATTTATGTAATTAGTAGATAATATAGAACTTTATTGGACGAGCCGCTGTTTATGGACGGACGAGCGAGCGAGCGAGTCTAATAAATAAGGCGAGTCTATAAAATTTGTTTATGTACGAATTACATACAAAGCTTTATGTTCGACTGCTCTAGAGTAACTAGATATCTTCGATAGCGTCCCTCACTCGTGGATTGTTGAAGCACTAAAGATATACCGTGTAAATCCCACCACAATGAAGTTCATTGAAGCGTCAATAACAGGCTGGAACACCGAGATGCACTTGTTTCACTAGAATGGCAGCGTAAAGACAGGAAAGATCTCCATTAAGAGAGACATATTCCAAGGCGACTCCTTGTCCCCTCTACTTTAGCATTGTCAAACACGATCAATATAGAAGGACTGGGATATGCAGTTGATGATAATAACACCGCCAGTCATTTATTTTATATGGATGACCTTAAAATATTCACTAACAACGAAGAGCAGCTTAGAAAAGTAATACATATCGTTAAAACCTTTAGTGATGACATTAAGTTTTGGACAAATGTGCAACTATTGCAATTAAGAAGGGCAAAAGAGTGGAAAGTCGAAATACTCAACTAAACAACGGATCAATCAGCTAACAGTTAGACCAGAATGATGTATACAAATACCTAGGAGTGGATGAAAGGGATGTTACCGAATACACACAAATTAAAGCCAAAATCACACAAGAATATAATAGGCGAGTGCGACTGGTACATAGAAGTAAACTCAGTTTCAAAAACAAGATCAATGCCATCAACACCTTAGCTATACCTGTTCCCACCTACAGTTTTGGAATAGTTGATTGGAGATATGACAAAATAAGAAAAATGGATAGAAAGACTCGAAAACGACTGCCAATGCACGGTCTTCATCACCCTAAGGCAGACGTCGAAAGACTATACATCAAAAGATGCAATGGAGGACGTGGACTTATCGAACTGGAGTCTGCGTATAACATTGCTATAGTGGGATTGAGTGAATACATTGGACAGGGTAAAGATAAATTCATGAAGATGGTTAAGGTACACGAAGCAAATAAAGCGAGATGCAACTCCTTAACAAGCATAGCAGACAACATCCGCAAACAGTTCGATCGACCTGAAAACTTAGCTCCAACACCAGAAAACACCGACAATATGAACACCCCACAGAGACGTACAGACTCGGGTAATATCCTGAAAACAAGAATGACAAAATTAGAGTGCATGGTCAGTTCTTTAGAGAATTAAACAAGCCATATGTTGATAAAGAACTTAGCTTAGCCTGGCTCCGTAGTTCTGATTTGAAAGGAGAAAGGGAGAGCTTACTAATTGCTGTACAAGACCAAGCGCTGAACACTAGGTACCATCAGCAGAGAATTCTAAAGTTACAAGTCGACAGCAAATGCAAAATGTGCCATCAAGCAGAGGAAACAGTCGGCCATATATTGTCGGTATGTACCACTTTAGCGGCAAATGAGTACACCCACAGACATAACAGGGTGGCCAGTTATATGCACTGGAAAATATGCAAAGCTGTTGGTGTAGAAGTGTCCGATAAATGGTACTCATATGTCCCCGAGGCTGTTATCAACACGCAGGACTATACCGTCATGTGGGATTACGTTATTCAAACTGACTGTACCATTAGGGCCAATCTTCTAGATATAGTGGTCCACGATAGGAAGAACAAGAACTCTCTACTTATAGACGTTACTGTACCAGACGATCGCAACATCATGATCAAGGAAACCGAAAAGATCTCAAAATACAGAGAGCTATAAATTGATATTAAACGGATGTAGAACACCAAGGCTAGAACCGTTGCGGTGGTGATAGGTACTCTAGGCATTGTCAGAAAAGAAATTCAGAACCAGCTTGATTTGATTCCAGGAAAACCGACAGTCTTTGAGGCACAAAGGATCAGTTTACTAGGCTCATCACACATCCTGCGTAAAGTCCTTTAGCAGAGTAAATCCTTAGGACTCTGGTTCAGTCCCGGACATTAAACCGACAAATGTCGAATAGTCGAGAAATAAGATAAATAATAATAATATACAGGGTGTTTAAAAAAGAGGTCGGATATTTTATCCACGTATAATACTCATCAATAGAAACAAAAATTTCTTAATGAACATAGGTCACTAACTTAAGTGTTTCGGAGATAGAGTGCATATCGGCCATCTCTGTATTTGTATAAAACGGCATTTTCTTTTATTACAAAAAAATACTATTATTAATAAAAAATAATGGAAAACTGATAGCACTGCAAGGAGATTAATGATACTTACAGCACATAAAGGAAAACAAAAAACCAACAACGACTTAAATTTGTTTTATGTTTTCCTTGAAAAACACGACAAAGTCCAGGCATGCTGTTTACTGATTAAATTACAAAATCACCTCTATCTTTGAAACGCTTGATTTACGGACCTATGTTCATTAAGACTTTTTGTTTCTCTTGATGAGTAATATACGTAGATAAAATATCCAACCATTTTTTAAACACCTGTTATATTTATATACAGGGTGATTTATAATGAGTTTAACAAGCTTCGGCATTTTGTTATACAGGGTGTCTCTAAACCTACTGCCATAAATTTACCAGCCGATTTCTGACGCAAAAATAAGTCGAAAATGTCTATAAAACTTTAGTCCTAAACAGCTCCATGTGGAAGCTACAAGTCTTTGAAAATGGTGTTGAAAAAACGGAAAACAATTGCACTTTAAAAACGGTTTGAGATAAAAAATCGAAATTTTGCAGGCGGTCTAACCTATTGAAGGTATAAACTTCCTACTATTTTTTTTTGTAAATTAACCAGGGGCGGCACGAATGGGGGTTATCACATTTTTCTTGTAACCCGTTTTTCTTAACCTTTTGTTTTTTTGAATTTTAGTTTACAGATTTGTATTCCCTACTGCCTAATTAACAAAAAAGGTACTTTTGTTTCAACTCGCCTGGACTAACCGTTTCCTTTAAAATATCAGGTTTTCTGTTTGTCTGAGTGTAAAATGCAGTGATTGTGATTTTAAATTCAAATCAATAAAAAGCATGTGACAGAATAGTGGGAAGTTTATACTTTCAATAGGTTAGACCGCCTGCAAAATTTCGATTTTTTATCTCAAACCGTTTTTAAAATGCAATTGTTTTCCGTTTTTTCAACATAATTTTCAAGACTTGTAGCTTCCACATGGAGCGGTTTAGGACAAAAGTTTTATAGACATTTTCGACTTATTTTTGCGTCAGGAATCGGCTGGTAAATTTATGGCAGTAGGTTTAGAGACACCCTGTATAGTATAAAATATTACCATTTATCTAAAATTACCTTAATCCAAAAGGTAATATTTAAAGAGATACAGGGTGTCAAAGTTAAAATTGTAAGTTGAATTTTCTTATATAATTTCAAAAGTTTTAGAAATATTGACAGGAAAATTGGAGAAACTACCTTATTTGGGATGGGAAAAAGAATCCATCCTCAGTTGTAATGTAGGTCCTAAAAGAACCTTACTTTTGCTACACCTAATGTCTTAAAAGGACTTCAACTTTTTTATACTTAAAGTTATGGCAGATTTAACTGAAAAAAAACAATTGCTTCATCTTCCTTATGTAAAAAAGGTATGCTATTTAAATGTCGCTAAAGGTAAACGTTTCCAAGGTATTTGCTATTGAAGTAAGTAATGCAACATATTATTCATTTTTCAAGCATTCTGTAACGCAGTAGGCTTGTATTTAAAACAAAAAATTGACATATTCTTGTGAAAAACAAGTAATAGGATACAGAGCAATAGTGGATCCGCAAGCGCTATCCGACCATTATGGCGGTACAATTTAGTGTGTTCTGCGTAGGTTCTAGTGACGTGAAGTTTTTAATTTTTGGTGGAGCAGTAGATGTAAGTGTGGTAAACACTTTCTGTAAGTCTCAATTAGCGGTCTAAATTAATTTACGAGATATTAATTAAAACGTGATGGCGCCCACAAGCGCTATCCGACCATTCTGACGGTACAAGTGTTTTTTTGAGAGGTTATGGTGGCGTGCATTTTGAACGGCTTGTTTGTATTGTGCAGTGCGGGTTTCCTATCTAGTTATACGCAAATTAAGTCGACGCTGGGTGAGTCGACACTAAGTTCATGCGCGTCTTCTAAAGGGAAAAACAATTACATCCAAAGGAAGTGGAAGCAACAAAAACAATTACAAACATCCCTATTTTTCATTGTTATTATACTTCATCGTTAACTACAAAACACATGCTCTAAATTACATTAACGAAAAAATCATCAGTATCATAAAAAATAATTTAGAGGACTGAACTTCCTGTTTTCTGGATATGACAATGAAATAAACATTACAAAAAAACTCTATTTAGATCGTAACTCAAACAAACTGTGTAGAATGACATTTGTGTTGTGTGTGTTTGCTGGGAAATATTTACTCCACTGAAAAACCTCCAACAGTTTTCTTAAAAATGCCGAAATCAGTGTTGTTACTGGAAGCAGTGATTGTTCTGGTGAACTTCTTGTTTGTAATTATTTGATTTTGTCTAATTAATTTATTTAAGGCCATGCAATACTGAAGTTTTAGATAATACAAGGTTAGGCAGAATGACGTATCCATTTTATAGGCAGTCGTATTCGTTAATGGTTAAACTTTAATTTAAAATTATAATAATGTCAAATTGTGTAGAACTAAACATTTAAAAACAAACCAAGATTTGAAAAAAATTCATACAATAATAAAATCAATGAACGAGATTTGTTTAGGCTATAAATTATTAACTATTTTTCCACTACCGATTTGACAAGTTATTCTTACGGTGAGGTGTTCACCTGTTCAAGTGAGGCAAGTTTATTGGTTGTTGCATAACTACTTTGTAACCTAAGTAATATCGGAACCACGGGAGATGAACCCTGCCTCATCAATGCTATCCGTATGAAGTAAGATTTTACTTGCTAGTCAAATTAGCATCAGTTGTATTCTCAAGCAATTATGATTGGCGCTTTAACCGGAAAACAAACAGCTGTCAAGTACTTTCCTTAAAATTATTTTCCTTTTGATTAAGAAATTAAAAAATCCGTTTTCTATTGTACTGTTTTACTTATTTGCGTTGATTTACTTTTATAATGACCAAGGTTAGATGCAACTTACATTATTTACCAATTAAAAATTTCAAATGATATAATAATCTAACCAATAAATGTACAACTGTGTTTCTTCTGCAACGCAATAAACCAAATTAAATGTTCATTTATCTAAACTTCACAACACAAATACGTACCACATAAACGAATTCCAATGAACATAGGAATTTAGATAACTAATAAAATAAAATAATGTAAATGTATTAATAATTTGACAGTTTGACGTTTTAATAATGACACGCGCATTTGACTTAAACTACTCTAGTCAAATAAGCACTTTAATCATAACACAGGCTTATTGTAATGCTATCCTTGTCGTGTGCATGGGGTTTGTGAACAAATGTACACGCATGTTTGTCGATACTAAATTCAGCGTGTGATGAGGCAGGGGTCATCTCTTGTGATTCGGATATTATGTATACTTATACAGGTAACTGTCGATTACATGTATATAAATTATTTGAATCACAGTAACAATCAAGTTATTATATTGAAAAGTGTTAAAATTTTTAATTACAATTTATACCAGCGGTTGGACGAATCCAATATGTAATTAACTCCCTATATCCGTAATAGTATATTGTATACCCAGGGACTAAAGTGCATCATTTAATCCCGAGAGTTTGAATGCACTTTAGTCCTATGGTATATACGCTATTTTTCGCACTCCCGTATCGGCCGTATCATATGGAACCATAATAGTGTAAAAGATGAATTAAACTTATAACTTTGACAATACAAATTTCATGAAAACTGTTGTTTAAATTCACCACAGTAACACTGTCTTTCTAAATACAATTGTAACTAGGTTATAGTAGTTGTTAAATAAATAAAAATACAGTTGCATGTTCCTATGTTGTTATGGAAACATCTTGTTTATTTTTACTTTAGTCCTAGGAATTTTGTATTATTTTTAATCCCTCTGGGACTGAAATTGAACTTAAGTCCCTGAAATGAGGGATTAGATTAACTTTTTATTCTTGGGAGTGCGAACACATAATATATTCAGCTTAAAATTCGTTGATCTAAAACGAGATTTTTTAAAAGTAGATCACGACCTTCTTGCTGTTATAAGCTGACGTCATTCCACGACCTGAACATACGTACATATACGTATCTCCAGTTTAAGTGTTTTATTTACTTCAATAGTAAATATCTTGGAAACGGTTAAATTTAGAGTTGGGACAATTTTTAGTTTCAATTAGATCTCCCATAACCTTAAATATAAAAAAGTTAAAGCTTTTTTAAAGTATTAGGTAGAGAAAAGTAAAGAAGTACGAAAAATACAAAATTGAAGGGAAGAAAGTAAAAGATTTAGTATCAAAGTCAAAGAAAGGTGAATGGAAAGAATTCGGAGAAAAAAAATGAACAAGACAGTAAAATAATAATAATAATAATACCTAATAATAATAATAATAATAATAATAATAATAATAATAATAATAATATATAATCCTTGAGTCCGCTTCTCTTTTGCATTTCGCTATTGCCGCTATTGATCGAGCTCAGGAGAGGCAAAGGTTACATGGCTGGGCCGCGCAGTAGACGCCATCATAAAGTCACCCATTTGTTTTATATGGATGACTTAAAGATCTATGCTGGCAGCAGGGGAGACCTTCAGAGCTCTCTTGATACAGTGTCTACTTACAGTACTGCGATCGGCATGAGTTTGGGGATGGACAAATGCGCTGTGTTTCATCTGAACAGAGGCCGACCACCGGATGAGGTTGAAGATGTTCATCTGGTAGATGGGAACATCGTGAGACATCTAGATGTCGGAGAGACATACAAGTTTTTGGGCATCCAGCAAAGTGGCATGCAGGATGCGTCCGCTGTAAAAAAGGCTCTCCGCAGCAAGTATAAATCGCGCCTCCGACAGATTTGGCGATCGCAACTGTCGGGTAAGAATAAGGTCGCCGCGACGAATATGCTTGCTGTCCCGATTCTTCTGTACTCTTTCGGCGTTACGAAATGGAACGTCGTAGAGTTACAAACGCTCGACCGAGAAACCAGAAAGATCATGAACATCAATCGTAGTTTGCATCCGAAGTCCTCTGTTCAGCGCATTTACCTCCCACGTCATCTTGGAGGTAGGGGTCTTTTAAGCCTGGAGTGTCGTCCTGGATACATGTCACCGTGTGTTAAGGGGTAATGATCCGCTCATGTTGTTTGTTAGGTCACATGAGCAAGCGGGGAACGGGGCCTTTCTTTTTCAAGCGTCCCGCAGGGCTGCAGAAAAGCTCGGACTACAAGAACTATCACCAGATCGGCATATAGCCGACGGTGCTCCTAATCTTGAGGAGCATGTGACAACCGTCAGCTCAAGAACGAAGAAGGCAGAATACGATCGTCTGATGAGAGAACATATGGGAAAGGCGATACACTCCCAGTTCTTTCGTCATGTGGAGCGAGAGGGTCTATCTCGAGAACTTACCTTCGCCTTCTTAAAGTCGGCCGGTCTGAAGTCCGAGACTGAGGGGTTTGTACTGGCATGCCAGGATGGTGTGCTTAACACGCTGGTGTATCGTAACATCGTCTTTCAGGAACATCTTCCTACTGCCTGTAGAGCGTGTAAGGCCCATCCCGAGACACTTATGCATATATTGTCAGCGTGCCCCTCATACGCTGTGTCGTTATACATCAGAAGACACAATGCAGCCCTGAGAGTGCTCTATTATCATCTAAGGCACTCTTACGGTATTGACAATGTACCTGTAACACCGTATGTCCCCGTTGAGATCGAGTCCGTGGTGGAAAATACCAGATGTCGTATATACTGGAATTATTCGTTTCCCACCACGAGACAACTCCAAGCAACCAAGCCGGATATAGTTCTGCTGGACTTAGATGTTAAATGTTTGTATGTCATCGAACTTTCTTGTCCAGCAGAACCTAACATCACATCTAAGGAGATCGAGAAGAGAGAGAAGTATAGAGATCTCTTGTCCGAACTTGGAAAATTGTATCCAGGACATAGGGTCAAGTTGGCCGTTTTGATTATTGGGGTCCTAGGCGGGATAAAAGCAAGCTTCGTCCGGGAGCTTGAGATCATCCCGGAATGCAGGTCAGTTTCGGCCTCCCTGACCTGCAGAATACAAAAAGCAGTACTTCTTGGCTCCCTCCACATCGCGAGGGCGCACGAGGTGGTGTAATCCGTGCTCGCACATCACCAGGGTTTGGGATGCGAGCACGTGGAAGGGCCCTACAGGTGATGCTAGGTATGATGAGTCACCCGACCTGAAGTTGGTAGAGCCTGTAGGAGATCTGGGAACCCTCCAACGTGAGTGATTGGGTGCTAGGTTCTGTCCTATCCCCGGGGTGAACGGAGGAGGGCTTCCCAGAGAGACCATCTGTCCCTAATGGATATAAATAATAATAATAATAATAATAAAATAATAATAATAATAATAATAATAATAATAATAATAATAATAATAATAATAATAATAATAATAATAATAAAAACGAACAAACACCACAAACACTAAACAAAGAAATATTACAACAAATAGACAAAAACGAAATCTACAAATATCTTGGTTTTAATCAGAACATAAGATTAAATCACACAGACATCAAAACCAAACTACAACAAAAATACAAAAACCGATTAGAACTTGTACTAAAGTCCAAATTAAATTCAAAAAATCTATTCAAAGCAATAAATACTTTTGCTGTCCCCATACTAACTTACTCATTTGGAGTAATTAAATGGACCAACACAGATCTCGAAAATGTTAACATACTAACAAGAACGAAATTAACAAAAAGCAGAAAATTGCACCCAAATTCTTGCAAAGAGAGACTCACAATTAGTAGAAAAGTGGGAGGAAGAGGAATGATAGACCTACATCAGCTACATACAAAACAAATAAATACACTAAGGCAATATTTTCTAAATAGAGAACATCCCTTGCACCAGGCTATAGTACAAATAGATAACAACTACACACCACTTAACTTATCATCACAAATAGAAATCAACCTTCAGGACAATACGATGGAGAAAAAGGAAGAGACATGGTCATCTAAGGCTCTTCATGGAAGATACTACAACCGCATTAACAATGAATCCGTAAATAAACAACTCTCATGTAAATTCTTACAAATTGGCCAGTTATATCCGGAAACTGAAGGATTCATATTAGCCATACAAGACCAAGTAGTGGCGACAAACAACTATAAGAAATTCATATTGAAAGATAACACCGTTAGACATGATAAGTGCAGAAAGTGTCGTCAATTTCCAGAGACAATTGACCATATCATAGCAGGCTGTAAACTGTTGGCAGGCACAGAATACACTAACAGACATAACACGGTAGCAAAAATCATACATCAGGCGCTCTCACTTAAACACAAATTACACACAGACACACAACCCTATTATACATACACACCACAGACAGTTCTAGAAAATATGGAATATAAATTGTACTGGGATTTAACCATTCACACAGATAAAACAATAACACACAACAGACCAGATCTAACACTACAGCACAAAACAAGAAACATAACTTACATAATCGACATAGCTGTACCTTCCGACTTAAATATAACAACCAAATACCACCAGAAAAAAGATAAGTACCAACCCTTGGCCATAGAAATAGAACGCATATGGAAGCAAAAAGAAGTACATATCACACCATTTATAATATCAGTCACAGGTATCACCCCACATTCATTTGTTAAACATTTAGATCAACTAGATCTACCAAACCGTCTACATACCCAAATACAAAAAGCCGTTATTCTCCATACATGCAACATCACCAGAAACTTCTTGAACCAAAAATAGAGAATGTGTAGACTTGGCAATATGCCCGTCTAGACAGGAAAGTGCCAGCAAAAAAAAGGCTGAGTAAAAGAAAACAAAAAACATAATAATAATAATAATAATAATAATAATAATAATAATAATAATAATAATAATAATAATAATGACGACCCTACGGACCCTGAGTTCCAATGTCTGGCCAAACAACTTGAATCGAGTTGATTGCTACCGAAGATACGCTAAGGAATTGGTAGACGGTACTGCCAGCTACCTTTCTTCGTCTGTCCCCGTTTCCAGCCCGGGCTTCTATGTACAATAGGCTGGACCCTGGCAGAAGGGTTAAAATGCACACCATTTTTTATGAAATGAGTTCATATTTAAATAGTAGAAGGCGATTGCCTGAGGAGGGCCCTGGGTCTGGTGGAGCTGGTCCTGCCACCCAGGATATTGCGAGCGACCAGTGGCGTGGAGCGAATTCGCGGCGTCCACGTCGGGGTCAACCCGAAGCAGCTACCGCGGACAAAAATAACGACGGTGAAGGTCATGCGTCAAGTTCGGCTGGAGGGCGTGCCGACCATCAAGAAGGTATGGACGCTTCCAGACGACCCCAAACAACTAAAAGAATTAAATGGAGCAGAGAGATGAACATTGACATCATACGTACTTACCTGCTCGTTAATGATTGTAAAGATGAACCTTTGCCAGGCTGGAGGCAGAAACTGCATCTCGAATTCACAAAGAATTATCCCCATCTGATACTGTCTGAACAGAATCTGGCGGATAGAAAAAATGTAATAATTAAAAAACACTATATTACAGATCTTGAAATAGACGAATTGCGGAGGGAAGTTGGTAATCAGCTGCATAACAACACCATAATTGAAGAGAGTCAACAAACAGTAATTGAAGACAACACCCACAATGAACAACCAAACAACCCCTCAGAGTATGATGAAAAGGTTATAGAATATTTTAACATCTTTCGTGACTCTAATCCACTCGATAGACCTGTTTTGCCTAAACTCAATTTTCAAAAGCCCACGTTCAGCCATATAAAATGTGTAAACGATGCTCTCGCTGGAATAACTGAACACCTAATCGATCTATCTACCATTCATGCAGCAGCTTATGCAGCAGCAGCCACCGTAATGGAATTCAATGGACAAAAGATCTATAGAAGAAAGTTCACTAAAAACAACCTCAATAGGAAAAAACCTGCTTGGCAGATTCGCATCGAGAAGAATATTGATCGTCTCAGAACAGAAGTTAACGTCATCCACGAATATCTAGTGAACAACAGAAGCAACCGTGTAAAAGTAAAGATAAATAGTATCCTACGTAAGCTAACACTAAATCCTAGAGACGTTGAACTGGAACACAAACTAATACTTTACCAGGACGAACTGAGACAGAAAATTAAAGCCAAAGGAGCAAGGCTGAGACGTTATAATAAAATGAACAAACGCAAAGAACAAAATAGGCAGTTTTACAACAACCAGAAAGCATTCTATAGAAACTTAGAGAACAACTCCCTACAGGCAGCGGACGAATCAGTGGATATAGAGCAATTCAAGACGTACTGGCAAGGACTATGGTCCGAATCAGTCACCTATAATGACCAAGCCAAATGGCTTAGTGCTATTGAACGGACCACGAGAGAACTGCCACCTATGCCAAACGTGATATTTACGAGCCAAGACATCAAGGCTTGTGTCAAAAAGACATCCAATTGGAAATCCCCTGGTCCGGACGGTGTGCATAATTTCTGGCTAAAGCAATTTGAAACCCTGCATCCACTTATAGCCAAACAATTCAATGATATATTAGACGACCCTAGTCGCGCTCCAAATTTTTTAACGCAAGGATACACCTACCTTCTCCCAAAAAAGGGAAATAGAGCTGATCCAAGAAATTATAGGCCAATCACCTGCCTCTTCACATTATATAAATTATTAACATCTTTGCTACATGAAAAAGTATATATGCACTGCGAGCAAAATAACATTATACATACAGAACAGAAGGGGTGTATTAAGGGTACATTGGGATGTAAGGAGCAACTCATTATAGATTCTGTAGTCATCAAGCAAGCCGAAATTAAATGCCGAAATATAAGTATGGGGTACGTTGACTATAGGAAGGCCTTTGACTCCATTCCTCATGACTGGCTATTGAAGACATTGGAGATCTATAAGATTAATCCGAACATTATCAATCTTCTACGAAGCTTAATGAAAAATTGGGAAACCCGAATCCACGTTGCCAACCATGTTTCATCGAATATAAAAATCCGAAGGGGCATTTACCAGGGTGACACATTTAGTCCCTTGTGGTTCTGTTTAGCCATAAACCCTCTATCACAACTTTTAAAACAACTAAATTTAGGGTACAGACTTGATTTAAAAGATAATGCTTCGAGAATCTGCCATCTGTTATTTATGGATGACATTAAACTATATGCTGAAAACCAACACCATCTCAAACACCTACTTACTACTGTAAAAGTGTTCAGCAAAGATATTCAAATGTCATTTGGATTAGATAAATGTTCGGAAATTCACTTATTGAAAGGAAAGTATTCGCTATTACCGGAGGTAGATACAGACTTCGAGCAGCTGAAACACGAAGATACTTACAAGTATCTAGGCATCCAACAGAATGCACGCATTAGTCACACGCAGTTGAAGAGTGAATTTAAGGGCAGATATAGAAACAGGCTGCACAAGCTACTGAATACACAGCTAAATGCCAAAAATTTAGTAAATGCTATTAACACTTACGCCGTCCCTGTTCTCACCTATTCATTTGGCATCCTGAGGTACTCAAATACTGATCTCGAGGAACTAGATAGAATGACCAGAACCACCCTTACTAAATTTCGATTCCATCATCCGCACAGTGCAATTCAAAGGGTGTACTTACCTCGATCTGAAGGTGGTAGGGGATTAACTAATATCAATAAACTATGTAAGTCGCAAGTAAAAAAAATGCGCAATTATTTTAAAAACTCTGAAAGTCCAATAGTAAAAAAGATTGTTGAGGCTGATAATAAATATACTTATCTCAACCTAAGGAGTAACCAAGAGACTATTCTTGAAACTCCAAACACCGAAGAACATCAAACATGGCAAAGCAAAGTTCTACATGGAAAGTATCCCAACCTATTGAACAATCCGGCTGTTGATAAGAAGTCATCACTGATGTGGCTGAGAGAAGGATATTTACATCCCGAGACAGAGGGCTTCATTATGGCTGTGCAAGACCGTGTTATCAGGACGCGGAACTATGAAAAACATATTTTAAAAAACACTCAAATTTTAGATATCTGTAGATTATGCAAGTTACCTGGCGAGACTGTGGAGCACATAACAGCGGGATGCCCATCGCAATCTAATACGGCCTATTTGGCAAGACATAATGAAGTAGCTAAAATAATACACCGACAACTAGCCCTGCAGCATAAACTAATAAATAATCCGCCTCCTTTCTACAAATACTTACCTAACGCCGTACTGGAGTCAGCTGAGACCGTGCTGTATTGGGACAGCCCTATGTTTACCGACAGAACCGTGGACTATAATAGGCCCGATATAGTAGTCATCGATAAGGTACATAAAAATGCTACTATAATCGACATCAGCTGCCCGCTTACTGTTAACCTTGAAAAAGCAGAAACAGAAAAGGTCACTAAATATCAGAATTTAGCGATCGAGATTCAACATACCTGGCAGTTGAGACAAGTCCACATAGTCCCTGTCGTTATATCAGTTACTGGGGTTGTAACGAAGCAGTTTTTGCACAACATTAGCAAACTTAATCTTCCTGAGTACTTTTTAAAACCTATACAAAAGGCGGTTATATTACAAACATGCCATATTATAAGGAAATTCTTTAATATATGACAGAATAGTATGAATTTACTCCCTGCCATATTCTAAACAGGTGCCGGATGTTGTCCGAGAAAACGTAAAAAGTAAAAATAATAATAATAATAATAATAATAATAATAAAACTGCTAGATCTTAATCCAGACACTTATGCAATACTACAAAAGACAGTTATCATTAATACTTGCACAATAGTCAGACGTTTTCTCAACATACAATAAAATTTAGAGTTGCTTGACATAGTCCGCACTCTAATCATAAACTAGGTCTTTCGACCTATGAAAGTGAAAAATAATAATAATAATAATAATAATACAGTTTTTCCAAAACTCCAACCCTTTGGAAAGGCCAAAACTCCCAAAACTTTTTTTTAAACCAAACACCAATCACCACATTCATCGTGTAAATTCTGCCCTACAGGACTATATAAGAGGTGATGAAGATATTTCAGACCTTCACAATGCCATCTATGCTGGAGCTAAATCAGCAAAAACCACAACAATTACACAACTCAGTCCATAACGGCAGAAACAGAGAACCAGCGTGGAAGAAGAGGTTGATAAAAGATATCGATAAGAATAGAGCGGCTTCTGACACCATCTATGAATACCTAAAAGGAATCAAATCAAGAAAAATCAACAGGAAAATAACTGAGATATGCCGCAGGGAAAATATAGATCCGAATGCACCGAACTTAAATGTCATGCTTGATGAAGTACGCGACCGGCTTCGTCAAAAAGCTAAAGCTAAGGGCGCACGACTTCGCAGATATAATGAATGTACCAAAAGGAAATCTCAAAACTTAGCGTTCCAGCGAAACGAAAAGCATTTCTATAGTAAGTTAGTAAATAAGGATGCGCCTGGCCAAGAAAGCAGAGTAGATCAAAGTGAGACTCTTCAGTTTTGGAATTCTATTTGGAGTACACCTGCGCACTTCAATGTGCAAGCAACATGGTTGGAAGATTTGCGATATCATACATCTAACTTAGACGACATGGTAGATACCCCAATCACAACAGAAGACATCCAGGTAGCTATCAGGAAAACCGCAAATTGGAAAGCCGCGGGACCGGACAACATCCAAAATTATTGGTTAAAGCAATTCACGTCACTCTACAGCGCGCTAGCTGAAAGTTTTAATAAGGCTCTACGTGAGCCCAACACCATCCCAAACTTTTTGGCAAAAGGAAAAACGTATTTGCTATATAAATCTGGCGACCAGGAAGATCCAAAGAATTACCGACCAATTACATGTTTGTCGGTGGTCTACAAACTATTAACATCTGTGATAAACACGAAAATATACCAGTTTTGTAGTGATCGCAATATACTATCAGTTGAGCAAAAGGGCTGTATAAAGAAAGCTATTGGATGTAAAGAACAGATCACAATTGATACAGTGATAATGAAGCAAGCACAATGTAAAAAACGCAACCTCTATGCCTGCTATATCGATTACGCCAAAGCTTTCGATTCTGTGCCCCATGACTGGTTGTTGAAAGTGTTGGACATATACAAAATCAGTCCTAATATCAAAAATTTGCTGTCTTACTTGATGACTACCTGGAAAACAACACTATATCATAATAATAATAACATAGGCGATATTACTATCAAGAGGGGGATCTTTCAGGGGGATTCACTGAGCCCGGTGTGGTTTTGTTTATCACTAAACCCCTTGTCCGCATTAATAAACATGTCACCAGCTGGATTCAGGCTTAATATTAAAGACACGGTGAAATTTTCTCATCTGTTATATATGGATGATTTGAAACTGTACGCCGAATCTCAATCACATTTGAAAACCTTGATAAGTATAACAAAAACATTTAGCGATGATGTGAAAATGAAATTCGGTTTAGATAAATGTGCTACAGTTAGAATAGATAAAGGGAAAGTAAAGAAAATGGAGGAAACGATATCGGATATAAAATCTTTAGAACCAGAGCAAACGTATAAATATTTAGGCATCCACCAACATCTAGGCATCAACCACACTGCTCTAAAAACATCAATTAAGAAAAATTATAGATATCGAATAACAAAGCCATTAAACACTAAACTTACCTCAAAAAATCTGATCAAAGCCATAAATACGTGGGCTGTACCTGTTCTAACATACTCGTTTGGTATCATCAAATGGAGTGACACTCGTCTGTAATAAGATTTTACTTACCACGCGCTGAGGGAGGACGGGAACTCTTAAACATCGACCGACTTTGTAAATCCCAAATATCTAATATACGCAAATATTTCCATGCCCATATCGATATAAGAATTCAGAAAATAGTGGAAAGCGATAGATCGTATACCCCTTTAAACTTAAGTGTACGGGACCTAGAAACACAGCAGCCGACTATCCCCGATGCTGTAAGGTCTTGGAAAGATAAACTTCTTCATGGAAAATTTGCACTCCAGCTTGCTGATACCACAGTAAATAAAGATCTTAGTGTTAAATGGTTGAAAAAAGGCACCTTATATCCAGAAACTGAAGGTTTCATGCTATCTATTCAAGACAAAGTTATTAAAACCAGAAATTATGAGAGAAATATCTTGAAATCTACAGTGACTGATGTATGCAGAAAGTGTAGTCAGCCTGGTGAAACGATTGAGCATATCACCGCGGGTTGCCCACGATTAGCAGAGAATGCCTACTTAGGCCGCCACAATCAAGTGGCAAAGATAATTCACCAACAGCTTGCCATGAAATATAACCTTATACAGTCCTATCCACCATACTATAAATATGTACCTAATGCAGTTCTGGAGTCCAACAACGCATTACTATATTGGGACAGGCCGATCACAACAGATAGAACAGTAGATTTCAATAAACCAGACATAATACTAATAGATAAACACAACAAAAGTGGTTTACTCATCGATGTGGCTATACCACTGACCCACAACCTTATAAAAACGGAACATAACAAAGTTGATAAATACGTCAACTTAGCCATAGAAATAAAAAATCTCTGGAAACTCAAGGAAGTAGATATAGCACCAATAATAATTTCTGTTGATGGTGTAGTGAGTAACAACTTCAGCAAATACTTAAGCAAAACAAAGCTACCTTTGGGCTTACTTACCATTATGCAGCGTGCGGTAATTTTACAGACATGCCACATTACACGTAAATTTTTCACTATGGGTTAAGCTGAAGGGCTTCTCCATAGATTGATTTAAAAACCAGCATTCCCGCTGTGAAAACAAGAGATTAAAAAAAAAAAAAAAAAATAATAATAATAATAATAATAATAATTAACGGGTACGGCAACCTTTCTAAGGTTGATAGGGTTTGGGCGCCCCTTCCCTCCGGAGTCTAGTTACCCCAGTCTCTAGGGAAGCGGTAGTCGCGGGTAGCGGTGGCAGAAGTTGGCGTAAGCTAATGGAAGTTGCAAATTCGCTAGAGCGGCCAGATTGGGCCAACCCCCCGACTGGCCTATACACGGTTCCTTTACGATCTGGGAGAATCTGTATTGCCGGGCACAACGGGCCTCCAGCCTCGGAGGAGATGCCCAATCAAGTTGGCACCGGCAGAAACCCGCCTCGGCGACGTCATGTGTGGACGCCGGAGTTGAAACAGGAGCTGCTTAACTTATTCGAAGCAGTTTCGCCTAGGAGGAGAGGCTACATGTCTAGACTCCATTCTCTGTTGGGTGAGGTCCACCCGGAGCTTAATTTCATGTCCCAGCAAAACCTACGGGACCAGGTAGCCTCCCTCAAACGCCAAATGCCGGAGCAGCGTGTAGATCAACAGGAAATAGTCGCTCCTGCCTCTACTGAGCCACCTCTGTTGGAGAATGAGCATGTGAGAGATGTTCCAACACCTCAGAGAGATCTTTTGGCCGAATTCCAAGCTGCTCTAGGCAATATTGAGGACCGTAATATCAAGGTCTACCTTAGAATAAAACCGAGAGCCGAAGACCTGGCCCATATGGATGGCATTCTGAAGGAATATCTGACCCCTGACCACGATCTGTGGGACGTCAGCCGAGCTGTATACGCAGCCGCCACTGTTTTATGTCCTGTACGCAATAACAACCAAAACGTACGTAAGGATGAACGGCGTATACAGCAGTTGACAAAAAAGGTGACGGTTGCACGACGAGAGACATCCAAGATACAATGTGTGATGGATGTTCTTAAGGGCACTATCCGCCCTACATCAAAAATTAAGCGCATTGTTAGTAGGTTTCGCGCTAACTATCACACGCTCAACCTATCTACAACAATTCTTATGAAGCGAAAGGCAGTAGATAGAGTTCGAGCGTTGTCTCTCGCCAAGAGGAAATTGGTTAACAAAGTGAGGTGGATTAAGGAGAATAACATCTTCAACTCCAATCCTTCCTCACTTTTTCGTTCAAAAAATGAAGCTCCTCGCAGCCCACCTTCGGCTGACGAACGTATCCTGAGCTCCATTTCTCCCGTATGGGAAAACATATATGAACAGCGAGGATCGAAGCGAGGCCATTCAGGTTGTAAAGACAACTTATTAGTAGACCGCTGTATATGCAGCGATGCAGTTCACTACAGACGCAACCTATCAATGGCTTGGGTGGATTATGCGAAGGCATTTGATACCACATCCCACGAGTTGATCATTCGCTTGCTGGGAGACCTCCATATTCACCCTGATATAGCGAGATGTGTAGAAAGTCTGATGCTGCTCTGGAAGACAAAATTTGCCATAAGATCCGGCAAGGAAGTGGTATCTACAGAGTGGATCACAATCCAGCGCGGTGTTTTCCAAGGGGATTCCTTGAGTCCGCTTCTCTTTTGCATTTCGCTATTGCCGCTTTCGATAGAGCTCAGGAAAGGCAGAGGTTACATGGCCGGGCCGCGCAGTAGACGTCGGCGTAAAGTCACCCATTTGTTTTATATGGATGACTTAAAGCTTTATGCCGGCAGCAGGGGAGACCTTCAGAGCTCCCTTGACACTGTATCTACCTATAGTACAGCGATCGGCATGAGTTTGGGGATGGACAAATGCGCTGTGTTTCATCTGAACAGAGGCCGACCACCGGATGAGGTTGAAGATGTTCATCTGGTAGATGGGAACATCGTGAGACATCTAGATGTCGGAGAGTCATACAAGTTTTTGGGCATCCAGCAAAGTGGCATGCAGGATGCGTCCGCTGTAAAAAAGGCTCTCCGCAGCAAGTATAAATCGCGCCTCCGACAGATTTGGCGATCGCAACTGTCGGGTAAGAATAAGGTCGCCGCGACGAATATGCTTGCTGTCCCGATTCTTCTGTACTCTTTCGGCGTTACGAAGTGGAACGTCGTAGAGTTACAAACGCTCGACCGAGAAACCAGAAAGATCATGAACATCAATCGTAGTTTGCATCCGAAGTCCTCTGTTCAGCGCATTTACCTCCCACGTCATCTTGGAGGTAGGGGTCTTTTAAGCCTGGAGTGTCTGCACGATCGTGTCGTCCTGGGTACATGTCACCGTGTATTAAGGGGTAATGATCCGCTCATGTTGTTTGTTAGGTCACATGAGCAAGCGGGGAACGGGGCCTTTCTTTTTCAAGCGTCCCGCAGGGCTGCAGAAAAGCTCGGACTACAAGAGCTCTCACCAGATCGGCATATAGCCGACGGTGCTCCTAATCTTGAGGAGCATGTGACAACCGTCAGCTCAAGAACGAAGAAGGCAGAATACGATCGTCTGATGAGAGAACATATGGGAAAGGCGATACACTCCCAGTTCTTTCGTCATGTGGAGCGAGAGGGTCTTTCTCGAGAACTTACCTTCGCCTTCTTGAAGTCGGCCGGTCTGAAGTCCGAGACTGAGGGGTTTGTACTGGCATGCCAGGATGGTGTGCTTAACACGCTGGTGTATCGTAACATCGTCTTTCAGGAACATCTTCCTACTGCCTGTAGAGCGTGTAAGGATCATCCCGAGACACTTATGCATATATTGTCAGCGTGCCCCTCATACGCTGTGTCGTTATACATCAGAAGACACAATGCAGCCCTGAGAGTGCTCTATTATCATCTAAGGCACTCTTACGGTATTGACAATGTACCTGTAATACCGTATGTCCCCGTTGAGATCGAGTCCGTGGTGGAAAATACCAGATGTCGTATATACTGGAATTATTCATTTCCCACCACGAGACAACTCCAAGCAACCAAGCCGGATATAGTTCTACTGGACTTAGATGTTAAATGTTTGTATGTCATCGAACTTTCTTGTCCAGCAGAACCTAACATCACATCTAAGGAGATCGAGAAGAGAGAGAAGTATAGAGATCTCTTGTCCGAACTTGGAAAATTGTATCCAGGACATAGGGTCAAGTTGACCGTTTTGATTATTGGAGTCCTAGGCGGGATAAAGGCAAGCATCGTCCGGGAACTTGAGATCATCCCGGAATGCAGGTCAGTTTCGGCCTCCCTGACCTGCAGAATACAAAAAGCAGTACTTCTTGGCTCCCTCCACATCGCGAGGGCGCACGAGGTGGTGTAATCCGTGCTCGCACATCACCAGGGTTTGGGATGCGAGCACGTGGAAGGGTAGGGCCCAGGTGATGCCAGGTATGATGAGTCACCCGACCTGAAGTTGGTAGAGCCTGTAGGAGATCTGGGAACCCTCCAACGTGAGTGATCGGGTGCTAGGTTCTGTCCTATCCCCGGGGTGAGCGAAGGAGGGCTTCCCAGAGAGACCATCTGTCCCTAATGGATATAAAATAATAATAATAATAACTGATTTCGACTATTTATTAAAAATGGACAAACGTACTTGCACTTTTTACGAGAAATATTGCCAGAGCTGCTTCTTTAAAAACGAGTTTTAGAGTTGATAAATAATAATTCGGTTGCTATGTTAGGTAATAAATCACGTGACATATACACTTTCATAACATTTACTGCATACAGCAATGTAATGCGGCAGCTTGTAATTAAACAGACATTAAAAGACATGTTACGTTAATCCTGTAATATAACACAATGCAAATACCACAACACTATTTCCGAAATTTATTTTATTGGGTTTTTTTCTTAATCTGATAAGTCTTCCAAATTCTGTATAACATAACAAAGATTATGTAATATCCGGATTTTTTTTTATGTAATCTAGATGTTGAAAGTCCTCATACGCTATAATTCCGGCATGTAATGCTATGTTTTCCTGGAGCAATTTGTTATTAAATGTATAATGAAACCTTCAACAGTGTTTGCAGCCATCGCCTTGGTGAATCTTCGGCATGTAATTATTTAATTTAATTTTATCGATTTACTTGATGTTAAGCAATACCGCAGTGTTAGATAAAATATTGCATATGTAATGTCAAATTATGTAGAACATCAAGGCAGAGTAGCATCTAAAACGGAGTATATAAAAATAGCTAAATTTGGCTCAATTATAAAACATTTTGATTTACAAACTGAATTCTGTAACTTAATTTTATACAATTTCGAAAAAAATAAATTTTTCTGAACCATTGGTGTAGAGAATTGTCGTTTTATAATTTTCTCCAAGCATGTGGTACGAGGTTTGGCAATTTATTCCCGGACTGACGTTGCAGCTCTAAAGATGCGTGATATTAAGCCAAAATTAAAACAGCACGTTTTAGTTCACGCTTGTATCAAGAAGGCTTGGCTAGTTCGCAAATCGTGTTTCTGTAAGTTGTCATGGAGAAATGTTAAAAACTGTGTACGGTGTACGGTGATAACACTTTAGGTCGCACCACTGTGTTTGAATGGTTTAAACGTTTTAAAGATGGTTGTGAAGATGTTCAAGATGATGCTAGAACCGAGCGTCCGTCAACCGCTCGAAGCGCAGATTCGATCGCAAAGGTCAGTGACATTATGGCAAAAGATCGCCGACTGATTCTCCCAATGATGGCAGATGTTTTGAATATTAATAAGGAGACGATTCGACAAACTTTACATGAAGTTTTGGGAAAGAGAAAAATCTGTGCAAAGTTTGTCCTGCACAATCTGACGGATGAGCACAAACAGAGGAGAGTTGCATCGTGTGCAGACTTCGTTTAGACTTGTCGTGCCAATGCGAATTTTCTTTACTGCATCATCATTGGTGATTAGTCGTAGGTGTTTCAGTACGATACTGAGACGAAACGCCAAAGCATGCAGTGGACTGGACAATCGTCACCAAGATCCAAAAAGTTTCGTTTGCAAAAGTCCAAAATCAAGACCATGCTGATTACCTTTTTCGATAAACAGGGTGTAATCCATAAAGAATTTGTACCTGAAGGGCAAACAGTTAATAGTGCATTCTACGTCGAAGTGATGAAGAGATTATTACAGCGCATTTCTTGAGTGCGACCACAATTTCGAGAAAATGGTTCTTGGTTCTTGTTACATGACAACATGACAATTCCGCACTGATTGTGATATCATTTTTCATGAAACACGCCGCGGCGTGTTGAAATCAATCACTCACCCTACTCGCCAGATTTAGCACCAGCACTATTGGAATATGACTAGACTAGGCGACACCAAGCAATAAAGCATATCCGCCCCCCTGACGTCTGAAGGACGTCAGAGACGTCTTTAGGGGAATGGAGCGAGTTTGGCCGTTGCACCGACCTCAGTCACCCGGACGATGTCCGGGCGTCAGCCTAGCACACTGACTTCCTGAATTACGGCTCAGGCATTAGTTACCGGGAAGGCCCCAGGATCACCGGATCACACCTTGACCCGATATACCCTGGGGTCCACCTCACCGTACGGTTCGTTACCACTGCCCCCTCGAAACCTAACCTCAATTCGGATACCCGCTCGTTTCCGAGCGGGGGGCTTGGCACCCGAGCCCGAGGTAATCGATAAGCACGACTATCGCTGCCATGGACGTACCTTCTTACCTTACTTACTCCTCCTCCCGGCGCTGCTCCTCCCGGTTTTTCAGAACTCTCTCGGCAAACTCCCTGAGGCGGTCATATATGTCCTCTGCCACTAGGTCCTGTGGGCGTGGTAGCCATCTGAATCCACGTTGTTCCACGAAGACCTGTAACAGACCCCTCTCCCTTTCTACCTCTTGTGTCGCGCAGTCTGTTAGAAGGTGCGCGCTCGTGTCTTCCGCTCCGCACTCGCATTCGCCCCTGTCCTCCAAGCCGAAGGATCGCAGCTTCGCCCTGAAGTCGCCATGCCCCATCAGGAGCTGGGTGATCCAGTACGACGGCTCGACCCATGACATCTGCAGACTCTCTGCCACGCTGGGGAAGAATCCGTGCGTGACCCTTCCGCCTCCCGACCTGTTCCACGAGGTTTCCCACTTCCTCAGGATGCGTTCTCGGACTTCGACGAGAGCCTGTTCGATTGTCTCCTCCCTGCCATCAAAAACAAACTCACCTATATCCACCGGGATTCTTCTTTGTATCTTCCTCCGGTACCATCTTTCTTCTGCCCTGAGTGCCAAAGGCGTCCGTTTCGTCAGGACTCCCAATGCGTCTGTGGACACCCTTCTATATGCCTTCGTTGACGCTAGAAGCATTGGGCGTTGAGTGGTGCCCAATGCGTCCTTGAGCCTACCGTTCAGTTTGTCGAATCAGACCTCCGCTCCGTAAAGAGCGACGGGTTCGAGAACTCCCGTGTGGAGGATCTCTACGGTCTTGTGGTTTAGCCCCCATCTGGCTTTTACGACTCGCTTGAGGCTCATCCCTAGTTTCTGTTCCCTTTCTTTCACTTCCCTCATGTGAGGGATGACCGTCATTCCTTCCCCCCAGTATATCCCTAGGTGTCTTACCTCATCTACCATCCGTAGTCGGTGATTCCCCATTCTTACCCTCGGTCGCCTGTCTCGGTGAAACTTACCTTTAAGCATAAGGCCTACTGCTTTCTCTTCGGAGAGGTGCAGTTTGTGAAGATTGCACCACTCCAACGTCCTTCCTAAGACTTCACTGGCCCGGTCTTCTAGTTGGGCTCTGGAGTTGCCTTCTACGATTGATCACTTCGTCGTCCGCATACGCCACTTTCTTGCACCACGGTTCGTCTTCCTCGAAGTTTTCGTCGAATACTAGGTTCCAGAAGAACGGCCCCAGTATTAACCCCTGAGGGCAGCCCCTTTGGCAGTCCCCCACGACGCTGTCCTCTCCTTCCCTGAGTTCGACTTTCCTGTTGGTTAGATAATCTTTAATTGCCTGATACAGATTCTGCGGGCACCTCCTCGCCCTAAGTACCCAGAGGACATCCGGCCACCAGAGGTTGTCCAAGGCCCCTTTGACATCCAGGAATATCCCCAGCACGTATTTCTCTTCCGACGTCTCGACGATTCTTCTGCATTCCTCCAGCGCATCTATGGTGGATCGCCCTCCCCTGAAGCCGTATTGGTTCGGGTTGCTCTGCCCTTCCAGGCTGTCTTCTAGTCTCCTGTGAAGTAACTTTTCTAATATCTTACCCAGCACCGATAGCAGACTGATCGGCCTGTACGATGAGGGACTTGACCTGTCCCTTTCGCTTCTTTTAGGAGGAGCATCAGGTTACCGATCTTCCAGTCTTCCGGAAATGCTCCTAACCGCAGGCACTCGTTCCAGATTCGAAACATCGCCTCCCCTATAACCATTTCGTAAGCTATGCCGTCTGGCCCCGGCGATTTTCCTTTGGGCAGGCCCCACAGGACACTTTCTGCCTCCTCCATTTCGAATTCGGCCGCATCTTCTTGCTTGGCCTTCTTGATCTTGTAGTGGTAGGTGTTTCTTCGCCTCAGGTACGTGCGTCTGAGTTCGGCACGATGTTCGTCGCGTTCCTCCCTCTGGTACGCCCTACGTGCCGCGTTTACTGCCTTCTTCTCCCTGGTTAGCTCCGCCGTCCACCAGGGGGTCCTCCTAGCCATCCTCTTGATTTTCGGAATTGCTTCTTCGGATGCCCTTCTGAAAGCGTCTGTTACATTCCTTACCTGGTCTTCTAACTCTTCTCTGTCCGCTGCCTGCCTCTCTATCGGTTGGCCGAGTTGGTCTTGTAGAATCCTCCTAAAACTCACCCAGTCCGCCCTTCGTATGGACGGCCTTTCCCGAGGCCCTCCTTCGTCCTGTCTCTGCTCCGAGCGGATTTCATAGCGGATGACTCTGTGGTCGCTTTGAACACGCCCGTCTTCGACGCTCCACCCTGTCACCTGGAGCCCTCCTAGGCCCTTTGCCAGTGTCAGATCGATCCACGATTCGGCCCTCCCGTTGGAGAACGTGCTCATTTGTCCTCCGTCGTTCAGCAACCAGAGTCCGTTTGCCTCTATGAACTCTTCCATTATCTTACCTCTATCGTTGGTCAGCCTAGCACCAGCAGACTTTTTTCTCTTTCCTAAAGTGAAAACTGTTCTCAAAGAAAAATGGTTTCAGGACGTGGAGGGCATTAAAAAAAATGTAACCGCCAAATTGAAAACAATTCTTTCGGGCGCTTTTTCCGACTGTTCTCAAAAACTTTTAGAACGTTGCAATAAGTGTTACTTAAATTGTGTTTCTTTTTATTGTGGCAGTCCTGGAATTAAATTGCCAAACCTCGTATATTGTTTCTTTGAAGAAACGGCCGGGGTATGCCATAATACGATAACTTTGTGTTAATCAAGAACGCCATGATCCGCACAAAACGAAAGTCAGAGAGCCCTAACATTCAAGACAAGTTGTTTTCGAATTTCAATTGTTTTCGTTGATGCATTAAAATGACCTAAACATGGTTTTTCGAGAATAACTCTCTTTTTTCAAATGGCACTATGGTGAAACACTCGAATATTAAAATAGAGCATTTTTTAAGGTTTTACTTGACACCAATAACGTAGCATTAATCTGAAAATTTAATTTCGAATAACGCTTTCCATTCAGAAAAATGGTATTTTGAAAATCTAAATCTAGGCATTGAGTTTCAAAAAACAATGGAAACAAGTGAAATACAGAAAATAACTGCAGTTGAAGTTCTAAAACAATTTGTTTTGAGTGCTGGGGCACCTTGACTTTCTTTTTACGGAGGCTACGGCACTCTAGATAAATAAATAAATCTTCTGCAAAAATTTACTTTGTCATCAAAATCTTTCAAACTTCACACTAGCATATGTGAAATTAAGTGGAAATTCTAAAAATTCACAAATATACAAGGTGTTCCATTTAAAATAACAAGGTGGATGCTAACTCCGGTGAAAATGGAATTGACGGAAACTTGTGTTGTATGTCGAATAATACAGTTTTAAAAGTATATTACATATACCATATACAAAATTTTATTTAGATATCTTAAAGCATAATTTAAAAAATAGGGGTACCCCAAGGGTTATTGCCACCCGGTATAACTACTGTAAATATTCGAGGGAAACTTGTTTTAAAGAAAATTCGTAGAATGGAGGAGCACGTTAAAAGGCCACGATCAGTTTTCTAACGAATTTTATTATAAAAATAACTAAAGTGGAGTTTTATGAAAAAATAATTTTATAAAAACAACAGTCGTTAGTTTTCCATATTTAACCGTTTAAGATTTATAATTTATGCGAAACATCTCAAACCATAGATTAAACGTATACAAGAATTTTATACTTTTTGTTTACGAGTTTATACATGGTGTCTCTATAATGTGTGGACATAGCTTAATCACAGATTCCTGGGCGCAAATTACGATGATTTAATAACCCAACTTACTTATATCCAAATTCGTTTCGTTAAGCCAGTATCCAGCTTCAAAGTTCTTTGAAAAAAAAAACTAATTTCTCTTTTAAGAACAAAACGCTTGGATTGATTTGGATGATAAAGTACGTCTAGCCAATATACAACTCTAGCGCTTAAAATTCCTTTATGCAGTGAATTCAGTTTCGACGTGACTGATCCATACGTGTTTATTTTACGGCGACTAAACCAGTAATGCAGAAGAGGATGTCACTAGTTTGACATCGCTTCGCTTAACTAGCAGCGCTAACAACCCGGAGCTGTATATGCGCTAGACGTAGTATACTTGGCATGACGCTCCATACAAGCATAAGACATCTTTTAAGACTATAACATGGTTATTATCAATGGATCACTAGTGTATGAAATATGGATATCATAGCCTATACGAGACAGTAACTATTTAATGGCAAGACCGATAATTAATAGTAGATTATTCTACAAGTAAAGAAAAGTGGCAGTTTTTTAGCGAGTGGAAAAATGTTTGATTCGCGAGTGCTGAACATTTCTTAAACCAAATGTAATCTATTATTGTTATTATTATAAAACAAATTAAACCGATAAAAGAGTGAATCCATTTTTTAATATGTTTTCAGGAAAGCGAACCTTCACGGACACATCATAGGCAAAATGAGGAACCATCACTTAAGGTAATTCTTATTTCAGTCGTACAAAACCTTTCTTACCTTTCAGAATTGATTTGTGAAAATGTTTGGATTTATGTCCAAGTTATTTTCTTACGCCCTTCTTCTCATATTTCTAAAAGAGACAGTGCAAATAAAATAGGTCTTTTTCACCAGAAAATAGAGTGCAGTGTTCTCAAGTTCTCAGACTTTTTTAAAGCTGCAATAGTAATTTGTAATACAAGTGTTGAAAGCTTGCGTTTGCCACACGAATGTGAAGTTTGCAGCACGAACGATAGTGAGTGCTGCAGTCACATGAGAGTGGCAAATACAAGCTTTTAACACATGTATTACACACTATTTTTTCTACAACCACATTTCCATAAAAAAATTTAAATATTTCTGCAAAATCAAATCTGACATTCATCAAATGTCATTATGATATTTTTATGTCGGTGCGGCAAAATTATACTTTGCCGCACCGAAAATCATGCATGTGCGTGCGGAAAGTAAATTTTCCGCACGCTAATTTCACTTGTTCGGCAAACACTCATTTTCAATACTCGTATCTATGGAGACGAAGTCTGAAAATCCCACTTTCCATGGTGGTTGTAGAAAAAATAATATAAAATATTGAGTTGATATAATTTTTTTATTCCAAATAATCTCCATTGGAGTTGATGCAGTGATTTGAAGGTTCAGTTGAATTGTCATGTTAGTTTTATATAACTTAGTATATGTTGGTCGATCCATCTTTTATAACATTTACGAAAATTCTTCAATATAAACGCGTGTAGAGGCGGTAAATCAATTTTTATTCAATGAATTTAAAATAAATCTCTATTAACATTAAGGCATGAGTCCCAATGGTACACTAATCTATACATAGATTCCCTGATAGTAAAATTCCTGCGGCTGTTTGCGGAACGGTTCTCTAACAGCAAACTCTACCTCAGCGTCCGAATTGAACGGCCGCGATTGTTTTAATGTTCCAAACACATGGATCGCACGGGAACAAGTCGTGACTGTAAGGTGGATGTTGTAAAACTTCCCAAAGCATACGAGTAAGTAGATCTTGAACCGTTCAAGCCACATTTGGGCGACCATTAATGTGCAAGAAGGATGACACTGTTTGTGAGGTTCCCAGGACGTTCAGTCTTCTCTGGCACGCAAACAGTTTGAGGTGTCTTGACACCAGGTTTTTTAAAATCTAAGAGCACTACACCTTGGTAATCAAAAAATATGGTCACAATTACTTTTCTTGCTGAATGTTGAGATCGCCATTTTTATCGCCTTCGGAGATGCGGCATGCTTTAACTGCATACTATGGCTTTGAATTTGGTTCGCAGTGATTACCCCCAAGGCTCATCACCGGCAACTATACAACAATTTGATAAAAAAAGCTTTACCTTGTTGTTGATAGCGTATCAAATGGTAGTGATAAGGCTAAACGCATATTCTTCTGCTCATCAGTAAGCAGTCGTGGAATTCCCTGGGCAGTAACGTTGTGATAGCCAAGACTATGAATAATAGAATGAATACTTCTAATATCCAACATTTCAGAAAGTTGCGCCTATTTGTGAGTAAAGCAATTTCCAACTGTCTCACACTTTCATCTGATAAAAATTGAATAGCAATAACGCAGATTGTCTTTGGAAGGATTTCCTACCATAAATGACATTTTTCAACTTAATCACAACGCTTAGAAAGAAGCAAACAGCAAATACTTTTGATAGACGCGTCACCAGTACTTAAACAATCAATACCAACAACTGAATTCCGTTGTGGTCGTGAACTCGCGGCTGCGCTCTTCAAGTCTTCAAACGTGCACTGAACAGTCTTCGTACATTAACATCAAAGTTCTCTTTATGGTAAAATGGAGTGAGGGAAACAGAAAATAAATCCAGCGAATATGGCGAGTGTTGCACCAAATAAATTTGATTTTTATGTAAAACCTCGGTTACAATGGTCGATTAGTGACTTGATGTATTATCGTGCAACGGCGAATACGAGATAGCAAACATTTAATAGATTCAAGATAATACGGTCCATTCACGGTTTGATTATCAGGGTTCTAAATAATTAATTTTGAATCGTGAAACAAATTAATATTGTATTCACTTTTTACTTTACTAAACGACTTTTTTGATCTTCTTGTTGTGCCAGAATAATTGAACCTCTTGTAATATCAAGATTATAATAATTTCGTATAAATTTATTTACTTTAAGTGACATAACTTTCGAAATGTTTTCCTGTATTGGTAAACGGACATTCCTTCCCTTTCTATAAAAAGGCAAAAGGGTGCTTCGGTACGAATTGGGTCGAGGGTAGGTAGTTGACCTAGGGACGCGTACGAGCGAACAGCTGGGTTTGTTTGTTTGTTTGGTAAGAATGCGGGTGGTGCGTTATGTGAGTGGGTGAAAGACATTCCCGGATAACTCGTAACGTAACGTAACGTGTTGTTGACAAGCGGTTTGGCTTGTGCTTGTAAGTTGCTCTTGCTGATGTGACTGTTATTAATGTGGACAAGCCCTGCGGCTTGTTGGAGCACATTGTTTATCGAGCTTGAGGCTCTTGTCGTCGATTAGATCATGAGGCCTAAGGACCAGAATATAACCGGTTATTTGCTTGGATAATTACAACTAGGCATAGTTGTAATGATCCTCGACCTACCTAGTGTAGTGACTCCGAGCTGTGCTCCTCGGAGTGGTAAGGCAGGCGCACCTCCACATATTCTTTGTTCTGTTGGACTTCCTAGACCTACTGGTCACCTAGGATGGACAGGACATCGTCATGGGAGGTCTTTCCCATTGTCGACTATGTTCAGCCATAGTTGGCGCGCGAACGCGAGCTTCCGGTTTACGCGAACGCGAACGCGAGCTTCCGGTTTCAGGTTAATAAGTAGCTACAGAAGGTGCACCCAACACTCACCGTTTCCCAACATCCCCGAGGGTTTTTCTACTAGATGCAGCGCGGGATTCCACAGGGGGACCCCCTCCCCCCTGTAAGTAACACTAACCGAACCTATACTGCTAAATGTAGTAATGTATGCCTGTTCTGCTTTCATGTATCGCTGCTATCTATAATGTGTAATTGCCTGGGTGATATGAGCATGACTTTCTGTATCAAGCTTTGGGTGTTTACGAGACCTGGTGGAGGCTACGCATTAATCTAGCTTTGGTGGAATTAACCTACTCTTTGGTAAGTTGATCGAATGTGTTTTTTGTAAATATAAATATGCCATTCTAAATTAATTAGAATAAAAATGTAAACCGCAATCCCCTGGCACCCCGTGGCTGCCATCCTACAAAAGTCAGAAGTGGGATGTAAGATCACAAATTACAGATGTAAGATCACAAATTACAGATCGTAAGATCACAAATTACAGATCGTAAGATCACAAATTACAGATTGTAAGATCATACATTCTAGTTGTCATTGTCAGTAACAACCCCAAATTGATTGGCAATAATTACTTTAAATAAAATGCATTCGATCAAACACCAATCAATAATTATCTAATTGTTAAAATTAGTTGTATGGGCCGTGGTGGAATGGATGCGTGTCGGTTGTGTTTGAGCTTTGGCAAGTATAAATGCGTCCTTGTACCGTTGGAAATATCACACCCTCGTCGGAACGTGTAATGCGATACTTTTCATATTTGTGTGAGAATGCTAAGATTTCACCCATTTGAAAACCGAGCGTAAATTCGACACAGTCCACATAAATTGTGGTTAATTTATGAGTAGAAAGAAAATAGTACGAACCTTTGCTTTGAAAGGAAACCGACTTACGCACTTATGTTCTCAAAACCAATCAGGAATTTCGAACGCAGATTTACATGTGTTTTCAGAGCGTGGGAACGATCGTTTACTTCTTTCTTCCCTGGTTTGGGTAGGTGGTATAATTCGGGATTTATTAGACTCTGAAATAATTCGCGAATCACAATCACCCTACGCGCCCCCAATTTTATTAGTTCGACAAAAGAATGGCGAGGATAGAATGTGCATCGATTATCGGGAGCTCAATAATCTAACGGTAAAGGATAGGTGCCCACTTCCGCGAATCGATGATCAAATTGATAAACTTCACGGTTGTAAATATTTCACTAGCTTAGACCTAACTTCGGGATATCATCAAGTACCAGTCCATGAAAATTCGAAACGTCTTACAGCGTTTGTGACACCTGATGGTCACTACGAATACAACCGCGTGCCGTTTGGCTTGGCAAATGCCCCAAGCGTCTTTATGAGATTAATGAATACAGTATTAGCCCCGTGTAAAAATATTGCAACTGTGTACCTAGACGATATACTTATTGCATCGCCCGACGTAGCCGAACATCTGAACCGGCTTGAAAAGGTACTGCAGGTGCTACAAGGGGAGGGACTAACACTCAACCTTAAAAAGTGTTCATTTTTGACGACATCTGTCACTTACCTAGGCTATGAATTTCAGATAAAGGTGTGAAACCGGGCAGGGATAAAATTACCGCGGTGGAAAGGTTTCCGGCGCCTACTGAGGTACGGCACGTGCGACAGTTTCTCGGTTTAACGGTTTTTTTTTTTTTTCGAAATTTCATTGAAAAATATGCTATTAAAGCAAAACCTCTAACATCCTTGCAAAAAAAGGATGCGCGTTGGCAATGGGGACCGGTGGAACATCAAGCGTATGAACGGCTAAAGGCATCATTGACCACAAGGCCATTACTGGCAATTTATGATCCGGAAGCACCCACCGAAGTTCATTCGGACGCGAGCAAATTTGGCGTCGCAGGTATATTGCTACAGAAGCATAATAACAAATTACAACCCGTGGCCTATTACAGCCGTCAAACAACGGAAGGCGAATCTAGGTATCATTCCTTTAAGCTCGAAACTTTAGCGGTCGTCGAAAGCTTAAAAAAATTCCGGGTGTATTTACTAGGTATACAATTTAAAGTGCTCACCGATTGTAACGCGTTAAAAACCGCGAGCACAAAAAAGGACTTAATCCCGCGAATTGCACGGTGGTGGTTACTACTGCAGGAATTCACATTCGACATTGAATATAATGTAACGTTTTTACGACGTTTATTTAACATAAACTCGGTTCGTGGTGTAAATTAATTTATTAAACAAACTTAAAGTACGAAATAATTATAAAGTACAACAATTAAAACTAACGTAAAACTAAACCGAACACTTAATATTAAAATCGAACACTAAAGTAATTTATGTAACAGTTATTATTTATTTAAACGTAGGTATTTATTTATACGTAGGCCGCGATTATCTGTTCAAGACTGCCGGGTTTGTTTTCGTCCGGCTCTTATATCTGCGGTGGCCTTTGACTCCCGAGCTGTGTAGATTTTTCCAGAAAACTCATCGAATTTACTCGTCGGTGCGGTTTCAGCTGACGCGGCGATGATGTCATTGCATAGTTTGTTACACAGCGATGATGTCATTGCGTAGTTTGTTACAATAATAATAATAATAATGTGTTTTATTTTGGTTTTGATAATTTTAGGTAGGTACAATAATATGTCTTAATGCAACTTTCACCAAAAATCTCAAGGACCAGCTCAGTTAAACTGATTTTCAGCTGGACCTTGTAACGAAAAGAAACAGCCTTTACAGTGATATCCAATAGTGTTTAACAATATAGGGTTTAAACCGTTTAGGGTAACTAACTTATTTAGGAGAAAATAACATGCAGTTGGAGATAACGTGAGTGATATCACCGTATTCAATTAATGCCTATTATAATTAAAACTAAAACTAAACTCTACTACAAATACAAATAATATAATATGTCGAATATAAAGAAAATAATAAGCATATACCATGCTGTCGCAGGAGCTCAAGCAACTGTTCTAAGAAAGTGTATGTTATATTTTATAACCAGTGAGAAGATAATGAAACAGGCGTTTTCTGAATGGGTTTAAAGGTAATGTTTTGAGGTCGTCGGGTATGATGTTGTATACTTTGCTAATATTATATTGGGAAGATCGTTCAAATAAGGCGGTACGATGCCGTGGAGGCGTTATCAGCCCCTTAGTCCTCAAATTTAAACTATGTACGTCCGTCCTGAATTTGATTTTATTGTATAGATATGGAGGTGTTTTATGGGTTATTATTTTATGGTAATATACTGCAGTTTGGAGCAAGCGTCTGTTTTTCATATTGATCCAATTTGTTTCTTGAAGTTTGTGAGAAATATGGTCATATTTTCGAATACCATATATGTATCGCAAACATGAATTTTGTACCCGTTGGATTCTGTTTGTTGTGTCAACGTCTAGGCATGGACCATAAACCTCAGAACAATAAGTAAACTGGGAGAGTACTAGTGCATCACACAAAAGCTTTTTTTGATTTTTGTCTAAATATAATCTATGAGGGTATAATAATCTCAAATTTAAGTAAGCCTTCTGTATAACTTTATTAATATGAATTCGATATCTAAAGGTATTGTCAATTATAAGACCTAGATTTTTTGCATTTAGTGTTAATGGTATTTCGTCGTTGTTGATATTAAAATGCAGCAAGTCTTTTATATCTAAATAGCTTCTTGACGTACCGAAAAGGATAGCGCAAGATTTTGAGGGCTTTAGTTTCAATCCATGACCTGTAGATGTCGTATATAAGTTGTTTAAATCGCTAGTAATCTCCTCCACGGCAAGGTCAAGATCTTCCGGTTGGAACGAATAATAGAGCTGTGTGTCATCTGCATACATGTGGAGTTTGCAATGATTAACAGAATTTATAAAATAAGACGTATAAATTGTATACAACAGGGGCCCTAGGATTGATCCTTGTGGAACGCCCTGTGTTATATTACGTGGCGGGGATACATTAGTAGTAATTTTTACACTTTGTGATCTGTTACGAAAGTAGTTTTTAAACAGTTCTATAGCATTCAAAGAGAATCCTAAGAAGTGAAGTATTTGATATAACAATTCATGATTTATAGTATCGAATGCCTTGCTGAAATCTAGGAGTATTAAAATTGTCAGCTTCCCGTTATCTATTGCCTCGAGAATATCGTCTGAGACATGAGTAAGAGCTGTGGTACAGCTATAATGCGGTCGAAATCCTGATTGGGATTCCGGTAGCAAATTGTTGGTGTTTAGAAAGTTTCGTACTTGTTTATTGACTATCTTTTCAACAACTTTAGAGAAAGTGGGCAACACGCTAATCGGTCTAAGATCGGAGTAATTATTAGGTTCGTTAATTTTAGCAAGTGGAGTGACTATAGCATGTTTCCAGCCATCTGGAAAAGCATTTGTTGACAAACAGAAGTTGATAATGTGAGTGATATATTTTAAAATATGTGGACTACAACACAAAATCATTTTCAAGTTAATGCCATCCGCACCCATTGCATTGCTTTTGATCTCTTGTAGTGTTTTACCCACTTCCTCCTCGGTTACCATGTCAAGTTTAAATTCCGTAACATGTTTTCGGTTGTGCTCATAAAAGTTTAGGATATCAGCCGCAATTGGCAACCTTGGTATACTGTCAATAAAAAAATTGTTTATGTTGTATGGGTTAGATAAATGATCTAGTATTACATTATTATTAGAGGGTTTCAAATTTAGTAAGTTAAATTCTTTCCAAATTTGTTTAGTATTTTTGTTCTTTATTTTATATGCAAAATATGCTTTCTTTTCACTCACTATGCTGCTGCTAGTGAGGTTCCTAAGTGTCTTGTAATAATCCCAGTGTCCAGGATTTTTTGATTTTTGAAACCTCCGTTTGGCCTGGTCTCGGAGCTTTATCATAAGTTTAATGTTATCGGTTAGCCACGGTGTATACTTTTTCGAGATTTTTGCTGTTTTCCAAGGAGCGTGTACATCAAATAAATTTATTAAATGGTTGTTTAAGATGTCTACTTTAGCGTTGACATCATTTGCATAATAAATATCTTCTAGCGGTAATAAGTAAAGATCATTTTTGAATTTTTCAATGTCAAATAGTTTAAAGTCGCGGTAAGTCTTAATAACTGGAGAAACTTTAGGAACCTCAAGGGCAACAGTACAGTAAATAAGATCGTGATCTGACTCATTATTCGTTTCAACTCCCGATGACCCAACCATAGAGGAGTCTGTAGATATGATAATGTCTAAAAGAGAAGTATATCTGGTTGGTTTCGAAATTAATTGTTTTGAATTAGTACATTCAAGAAATTCGTTAAAATACTTTACTGCTACATCAGAATTTGACAATAAATTGATATTTATATCGCCCAAGCAGAAAATCGTATCAGACACTGACGTACACAGTGTAAAAGAGATTTCTAATTCGTCTATAAATGTTTTATAATTCACAGTCGGAGGCTTATAAACCACGCCAAACGCGTAGGAAGCAGATTTTATTCTCGTAGAGAACCAAAGTTGTTCAATATTGTTGCTTGTATCAATTAATTTGAACTTTATTGCTTTGTTTATAAACACCGCAACACCTCCACCGCGTCCATCTCTATCCTTACGTATTAACTGATAATTTGGAATAAAAATATCTGAATTAGTTATAATTGGTGCTAACCACGTTTCAGAAATTGCCAAAATGTGATAATCGAGAATGATATCTTTGATAGAATTTATTTTAGGAAATAACGATCTTATGTTAATATGACCTATTTTTAACTCATTCGACAAGTTGCTTGTGCTCATACCTGTTTGTGTAGATAACGACAGGAAAATAACGCTAGTAAAATAATGTTGTTTTCTGTAAGACTGTAACTATCGGCCGGGTCAACGAATGTCACATGTGGACTCGTTAAGTCGGAACCCGGATCCAACTGGTCAAATCCCTACTTTAGAAGTGCTGCGAATAGAACCTGCGGATTGGGTTCTGTCAGGTCAGCTGACCGATGAAAAATTGCGTGACATTCGCGAGGTACTAACAAAACCACCTACTATAACCGACTACGAGCGACAAATTTACAAGGATTACTGTATTCGTAACAATCGAATTTACCGCATCACGGTACGGGGGATCCAATGGGTCGTTCCTCGGGGAATGCGTCAAAATGTGGTCCGAAATGCACATGATGAAATGGGACATTTTTCGGTAGAGCAAACGCTTAAACGGCTTGCTGAAAATTACTGGTTTCCGCGTATGCGAGCGTACGTCGAAAAATATGTAACGTGTTGCGTGCCGTGTCTGTACACTAAGTGTCCATCTGGAAAAAAAGCCAGGGTTGCTTAACCCTATACCGAAGATCGCGATTCCATTCCACACTTTGCACGTCGACCATCTCGGACCCTTTGAAAAAACGCAAGGTGGACACACACATCTGATTGTGGCAGTGGACGCCTTCACAAAGTACGTGTTGGTGGAAGCCGTTCGTTCCACTAAAACTAAAAGCGTGATAAAATTCTTACGTGCCCAATTTAACATCTTTGGTGCCCCAACAAGGCTAGTTTCCGACCGCGGAACTGCCTTAACGTCCAGGAAGTTCGTGAAGTTTTGTAAACAACTGGGCGTAAAACACATCTTAACGGCCGTGGCGACGCCAAGAGCAAATGGCCAAGTTGAAAGGGTTAATTGGACGATATTATCCGCGTTGGGCACGATGGCGGAAAAATCGCAGTGGCGTGAAAATATCGCGGAAGTTCAGTTCGCGTTGAATAATACGACACATAGGACTACGCGAAAGACTCCTAGTGAATTATTGATGGGCTACAAACCGAGGCCCATGCACGATGCCGCCCTCTTGTCCGAGGTCCAGGTGATCGAAGATGTACGGGTTGACCTTGAGGAAATTCGCGAGGAAGTAAAGGAGCGGTTAGATAAAGACCAGAACCGCCAAAAGATATATTTTGATCGCAAACGAAAGCAACCGCCCAAATACCAAATAGGGGACCTGGTGCTGATAGAGAAGGCCATTCCTTCTGATGGGCTCAGCAGGAAATTAGCGCCTAAATACGGTGGACCGATGTTGATCAAAGAGGTTTTACCCAACGATCGCTACCGTGTTACAGACATGCCAGGGTCCATACGGAGCGCCCGAAAAAAGTACGACAACGTTATTGCGGTCGACCACTTAAAAAAGTGGGTCCCGCCAGGTGGTGTCACAGACGACACAGACCCGGAAAGCGACGGTGACGGCGATCCGATCGATTCCTCGTCGGAATGAGGGTTCTCGGGACGTGAACCGCACAGGATGGCCGAATGTTGTGCCAGAATAATTGAACCTCTTGTAATATCAAGATTATAATAATTTCGTATAAATTTATTTACTTTAAGTGACATAACTTTCGAAATGTTTTCCTGTATTGGTAAACGGACATTCCTTCCCTTTCTATAAAAAGGCAAAAGGGTGCTTCGGTACGAATTGGGTCGAGGGTAGGTAGTTGACCTAGGGACGCGTACGAGCGAACAGCTGGGTTTGTTTGTTTGTTTGGTAAGAATGCGGGTGGTGCGTTATGTGAGTGGGTGAAAGACATTCCCGGATAACTCGTAACGTAAAGATAAGGAGCTGGTCGGTAATTATAAAGTTGCATGTATGACCAGTAGTTATGAGTATTGTTGATACTGTTGTTGTTGACAAGCGGTTTGGCTTGTGCTTGTAAGTTGCTCTTGTTGATGTGACTGTTATTAATGTGGACAAGCCCTGCGGCTTGTTGGAGCACATTGTTTATCGAGCTTGAGGCTCTTGTCGTCGATTAGATCATGAGGCCTAAGGACCAGAATATAACCGGTTATTTGCTTGGATAATTACAACTAGGCATAGTTGTAATGATCCTCGACCTACCTAGTGTAGTGACTCCGAGCTGTGCTCCTCGGAGTGGTAAGGCAGGCGCACCTCCACATATTCTTTGTTCTGTTGGACTTCCTAGACCTACTGGTCACCTAGGATGGACAGGACATCGTCATGGGAGGTCTTTCCCATTGTCGACTAAGTTCAGCCATAGTTGGCGCGCGAACGCGAGCTTCCGGTTTACGCGAACGCGAACGCGAGCTTCCGGTTTCAGGTTAATAAGTAGCTACAGAAGGTGCACCCAACACTCACCGTTTCCCAACATCCCCGAGGGTTTTTCTACTAGATGCAGCGCGGGATTCCACAGGGGGACCCCCTCCCCCCTGTATGTAACACTAACCGAACCTATACTGCTAAATGTAGTAATGTATGCCTGTTCTGCTTTCATGTATCGCTGCTATCTATAATGTGTAATTGCCTGGGTGATATGAGCATGACTTTCTGTATCAAGCTTTGGGTGTTTACGAGACCTGGTGGAGGCTACGCATTAATCTAGCTTTGGTGGAATTAACCTACTCTTTGGTAAGTTGATCGAATGTGTTTTTTGTAAATATAAATATGCCATTCTAAATTAATTAGAATAAAAATGTAAACCGCAATCCCCTGGCACCCCGTGGCTGCCATCCTACATTGTGATGAATGCCGTTCTGCACTTTGTCGTTTTGTTTCGAGACCAAATTGAAAACACCACATTTCACCCTAGTTACGATGTTGTCAACAAAGTTTGCTTCCATTTTTGCTCTTCGAACGATGTCGTAGCAGTATTGAATTCGAAGCAATTTTGCTCATTCTTCGATTGATGTGAAATAAACTTTGCGTTCACCCAAGTTTTCAATTAAAATGCGATGAATTATATTTTTCGCTGCTACAAATTCTATTTTCGTGTACGTCAAATACGATTTGGGCTCAATTTTTATGAAGTTTCGCACCTTTCAAATGTTTTCGTCGATTCTTGATCGACCTTGACGTTCATCAGCACTAATTTCCTCAAAACCTTGTTTGAAGCATTGATACCACTCACGGATCTTTGATCGAGATGGATAATTAGAATTATAAACTTAATACATCATTTGATGCATTTTGGTGAATCTTATTTTGAGTTTATAACAGAATCTGTAATTTGCTCTAAATTCAAGATTAATTTTCCCACTGGTTTTGTCACTATCTCCTACAGATGCATATTTCAAAATACATGACGCAGGTGGCGTTGGTAGATTTTGCTATAAAAATAATATATTTACAGTATTTTCTCCTTGTTTCTCGTTTGTAGGTCAAATGACATGTGTAACAACTTCTATAAATTTGAACGAGCACTTCGCCGGTCTAAAGAATAGAACCTGAGATATCTGCGTGAGAGACTGAGACTTTCTACACGCGATTATATCGACTGATTCACAAAATTTGTCTTCAGAGTGTGTTATGAGAAAAATCATGTCTGAGCGTAGTCTTAAAATGCCAAGATTTTTAAAGCCACTAACCATAAGACCTTATAGGTAGGATTAACAAGTTAGAATAAGAAGGAAGATGCCATGTAGGGCCGCCATTTTCATTCAAACATAACCTAACTCTATTTGTGATGGAGTTAATAACATTATTCAGTATATCGGGCGAATTATTTATTTCCTCAAACTTGTTGGTTAGTTTGAAATTAAATCGTAAAGTTAAAAGCTACTTAATTTAAAATACTTTGAAAATATTTATAACTGACAGGTGGAATTACCAAGTACAGTTTGACAGGTATGAAAAGTCACTTAAAATTACGCCAATTTACTGAAGAAATATGCGACATGGCTTCTATACCTATCTCTTTCTTCCATGGCACACTCTGAAGACATATTTTGTCAATCACCCGATATATTCCACATAATCAAAATATAAAAACTTAATTCTTACCTTAGAACAGATATACTGCCTTTGCTTCATTTATTTTAGCTTATAAGAAAAATCAATTATTTGTTGATCAGTTTAATATCGATTAATCTTTATTTTAGTTTCGCCAGGATGGATACAATTTAATTCTTCATATCACAGAAGTTGAGAGTTTTAATAAAGCTTTTATATCTGACGCACATGCAGTCGCTTATCCTTACAACAGGACCAATCGTGCAGTAAACGTTTCTACGACGTTCATAGTAAACATTACACAGGATTTTGTGGTAAATTAGCGTAGTTTAACAATGCAAAAAAGGTATCAAATTCCACGACTGTGGGACCAACCAAAGCAGTAAATTTGCCTTTTTGCCGTGTAGAACATATTATAATGTTTTAGATTTTTCGATTATTTATAATTAACGTTAATTTAATAGCTTTAAACACTTCAGTCAGTAAAACTTATTAACAGTTATTATGCGAATTATTAAATAATGTTTTCAACGGTAGAGGTAATAATAAATTAACTTCATATACGTAAAACTAGTAGTATAATCAACTTTGTCTTTTTAATAGTGTACTTTAGGATTCATTGTTTGTTAGAGTGAATTTTTATACTTCTGACAATGCCGAATTACTTGTTTTTTACATGACTAAAAGTCATGTAATTATAAACAAAGGCGTAAACATACCTACTTCATGCTTCCTAGAACGTGTAAAACGGCATTCTACAGGGTGATCAGAAACCCCAAAACTAAAATTTTTTGTCAAGAACTTTATCCAACAAAAGCAACAACAGCTCACGAAACCTACGAAATGTATATAGCTCTTAAACAGATGGTTAACAATAATTCAGCAGCAAGATGATGTGATCACCGAAATCGTTAAAATAGCGATAGCACGATTTTGTACCACCCAGAAACACTTTTTCTACCACATCGAAATTCGCCAGAGTGATCTTGATATTCAGGAAAGGCAATAACTAGGAATTAAAAAACTACGGCCCTATATTATTAATATCCCATATCAGCAAAATAAAGTCCAGAATAATTGTCAACAAAATAATTAGGCAGTTATGCCACTGTGGACCATATTTAGATAATTAAGTAAATCATGGAAAAATTACATGAGTACAGCCAACACCTGTTTATAGTGTTCATAGACTTCAAAAAGGTCTTCCATACAATAGAAACATGGACACTTAAAATATCCAGAATCGATCATAGACATATACAAATACAAATAGTAAACAGTAGGTATGTACGAAAATCCAACAATGACCGTACAAGTATTCCAAGGAACAAATCCAATACGCATCGAACGCGGACTGAGACAAAGCGACCCACTATCGCCAACACTCTTTATTAATTTGCTCAAAGATATTTAAAAGACTCTTGACTGGGCATAAACGTAAACGATGAATACTTATCTAACCCAGTGGGACTGAAGATGAACATATCTTAAACAAAAATAAGGACTAACACAAAGAGTGAGAGACCAGTCCAAGTCGATAACAATATAATAGTAAAAGTTTACGTCTATTTAGAACTAACTAATATCGGCAATACTGACGGAGGAAGCGAAGAACTGAGGAGTGTTTTTAAATCAAGTCTACCTTAAAACCTAAGAATAAGAGTGTTCGACTATTGTGTATTCTACCTATACTGACATATGTGGTAGAAATTTGGTCACTTACGGAAATAATTTTTGAAATTGTGAGTTGTTCAAGAAAAATGTAAAGGTCAATACTCGGGATAAGGCTGCAGGATAGAAAAATGAATGAATATATTATTTGCAATAAAATCAGAGTGAAGGACACAGTAAAGCATTCCTGGCAGTGGGCTGGGCATGTGATGAGGAGAGATCACAGAAGATCCAAGTGGAGACCTGGCACAAGCAAAAGAAACCATGGATGAGCCAAGGCCCGATGGAGGGACGACCTAACAAAAGCAGCCGGCATAAGATGGATGGGATTACCTACGTAGATTTTTGGAAACGGTATACTTAAACGCTGACGGTGATGACGAGAATAAAATCATTAAATTAAAAAAAAAGTAATTTACAGTTAAGTTTGGCATTTTCGACAAAGCATGGCCTATTTTTACTGGCTGCCCATTTTCAGCGGTAAGCGTGAAATTAATGCAGATATTTTTTGCCTCCGCAATTTGCGGACCAATTTTCAAATATCAATTTGGAGTTCGATGTTATGGCACAACATGTTTAATGTTTTGCAAACAGCTTTAAATAAACTGGCAGTGTACTGAACGGAAAATTTTCAGAAGTTATTGAGGATATTCATGACCCATTGGAAGCAAGCCCTTGCAAATCACTCAAAAAGTTGAGCTTACCAATCAATAGATATTTTTAAATATTCTTACCGATAAAATTTCTTCATTAACATTTTGTTAGAGGGTTGTCATACAGTTCATGCAAGAGAACTTTAAAAAGCAGTTCCATGTTTATTCTTAAAAGATAAGTACCGTGTAAAAGCTATTTCCATTGGATTTTGGAAAGCGAATTGAATTTCAAAACAATTCAAACAACAATGCTCAATGCTGTGGTAAATTTCACGTTTTACTCAGTACATGCTTAGTTCGCATTTTTGCTAGTACATAGATTGTGTTTAAGATATTATTTTATAATTCGTATAATAACTAACCGGCAGTACGGCAGAGTGGGAGTGCACGTAAAACTGACATATTGAAAGTTAAGCAGCGGCCTGCTTGGTCTGAACGAGAATGGGTGGACCACTCTGCGGCTCGGTGTGCCCGGCCCCCTCGACACTGTATTTAAAGGTATAAGAAGGTAAAAAGAGAAAGAAGAAGAAGTATAATAACTGAGAGAAGGCACACCTTGTTTGCTAGAACTTATGATAATATTAATGACAGCCAAGTATATTTTTAAAATTTTTGGAAAATCATGTATATCGTAACACCATAAAATGAGATAGTCATAGCTCTTGTTTTTATTCTAAATGATACCGCATATGTTACTGAAGCCTTCCCTAGACTTCTTTAATTTCAAATATACGTATTTCTAGGTTTACGCACAAGTATACAAGTTTCTGAGCAATGAATACCGATTTTTTCCAATCACCCTGGAATATAATTTTTGTCAAGCACTGAAGGAAGATATTTTTGATTTTGGGTCAATTCTTAAGTGTGGCAACATACCTGTAAACTGTAGATACAGAAAGGTTAGTAAAGGACAACCTAATTAACAGCGAATTCAACGTGTGTTTTCTTTTTTTTAAGGGAATAACCTACCGCTTTTGTAACTGGATTCCGGACGGAGCTAAATTCCCTCCGTTAATACCTCTAGGAAAGTACAAGGTCGAACTTTCGTTTCAAATTGGTGTAACGCGTAGAATTTTGGTTTTAGGCTGGTATGGGTCTGTAACCGAGAGGAAGGCATCGCTTACTTAACTCTGACATTCTGTCTTTAAATATAGAAATTACATATATTGGTGCTGGAAAAGATTGGGGATATTTTTGCACTTAAAATAATGAGAGTTAGAAGTATCAATGATAATCTTAAGTTGTCAATTTTGCACGTTTTTACGTTTTAACTTAGTTTACTTGAGTTTATTTACTTTAATCTTTAATTAACATTTAATAAGAAGTTAGGAGCAGATTATCATTAAAATAGGCCCTAGGCTATCATAATCAAGAATGCATATCGCTCATCGGCGACGATAATGACACAACTTAAAAGTACCTTAAATACTTTGTAGAAAATTGAAATTTTAAATAGTAGTAACTTAGTCGCAAAACAAAAATTTTAAGTCTTGTTATGATAACTGGTTAGTATTGGTAATCTAAATTAATACAGTACATTACTTTCACCTTTCTTTTTTTTAAGACCAAGTGCAGAAATTTTAAATAAAAGTGTATTTAGTACCATTTTTATGTGATGGGCATAGTTTATTTTTAATTTCAAATAAAACTAGGCGGTTCGTTCAGTGTTTGCTTTATTTAGAATATAAAAAAATAATACGACAGTACACTCTTTACGCTTCAAAATGAAAATTATAACACTTTTTATCCTTAGCACTTTCAATGGAAACCTATTCGAATCGACGTTTAAAGAATATCTCTTTTATTCAACTTAAAAAAAACTTCAACTTTTATAAATATAAATAGCTACGATGTCTTTTAATTAGGTACATTGGTTAATAATAAATACATAAAGTCGTGCTACACCAGTACTAGGCGTAGATATCAATTGTTATCCGGAGGTGATAACACTAAATTACCCCGCTACTCTGTTGCGTCGGCGTGAGATTCCTAATAAAAGAAAAATAGTAGTGCTCACTAAATAACTAAACTAACGATGCTCCTTGCGCGCCAGATCCTTATAACGTAACGTCTTCAGTCGGACCTCCTGAAGAATAGACCTGCAAAGTTAATTGACTTCATAATGAAACGCAAGGCTTTGTAATTAACGAAATAGGATATATTAACTTGTAAGCAAAACACATACACAATTGAAATTAATAAAGTTATCGATCAAATTAAATAAATAAATGACTAAGTTCGGAATCAAACATAAATCTAAACAAACGAAATCTAACTAAATGGAATGTTCAAAGACAATATCGTAACTAACGAGAGAAAAATGTAATGTTCAAACTAAAGCATTATCGTAATTAAACGAACGTAGACCCTCTGAGGGTTCGCAAGGATAATTCTTAAACTAAATTAATAAATACGCATACGGGAAGTGAGCTCAGTTAGCCGTGCTTGCGATTATTAATAATAATAATCAATAATACATAAATAATAATGTCTTGCAAAACCCGTCGGCACCAATCCAATTACGATATAATATATATTGAAAGAAATAATAATTGACTAAGTTGAAACACGAAAATTTGAATATTCCTTTACAAAATAATAATACAGTTTATAAATGAACGTTGTCGTAACTGCAACCACAATTTTATTTACTCGTTGAAATACGATTTACTAAATTACTTTAAATTACAATGAATAATTTAGTTAGGTACGGAAAATATTTCTAATTGAAAGCATTCAAAATAACAATGAACTAAATATCAAAATTATCAAGCTAATCACATATGTTTGAATGTCTTTAAATTTAACTTTAACACAAGATAACCTCAAAATCAAACCTTGAGTTTTTAAAACTTGTAGGATACGAAGTTGAACTCAGGAAAATTCCAGTTAATTGCCTTCTAATTAAGCACAGGATGGACTAATTTCTTCGGTTCCACAAAATTCCAAACCACTGTGGTCGAACAACAACACGTGGAATACAGGTGGTTTTTACGAACACGTGGTTCGTACACGAAAAAAATAGCAACACAAGAAGTACTAAAAAGTACTACAACGTACTAAAAGAAGGGCTGAAATTCAACGAATATCGTAAGAAATCTTCAAATAAAACCAATGCATTACGCACCAAAAGTTGTTAAAATGCCCCTTTGAAATGCTTCTATCAAAATGGTTGACGATCAGATTATATCCAAATTAATGTTGAAAATGGCTTAAAATCCAAAACTACTAACGTTTTAATTTCACTAAAGGCCTAAAAGGCAACTAAATACCATTTTCAATATGCCGAACCTTAGGATGATCTAAATAATCTTTGGAAAAAGAACCAAACTAAAACCCAGGTTACGACGTCTGTCCGCAACGGATGACTAAAGTAGAAGAAGCTAACTAATGAATTTGCCAACAGAATTCTCGGAAGAAAACCAACCTAAAAATTTACAAATTACCTAAAGATTATAAATCCAGTAAGTGGCTAAATTCATAGTAATAAGAGGCAGTAAGAAGAACTATGACGTATGCATTGTATGCAACCATGCAAGCTTAGATGTAACTGGGAAGTCTAAAGAAAAGAATATACAACCAGACTAAAGTAAATCCGATAATTTACATAAAACATCAAGCGAGTGATTTCTACTGTAACAGTCGTCATGCTTCTTTTAATGATCGGTATTGTCTTATTGTATTGCATACTTTAATTGAAAACCAAAGAAGGCAAAAGCCTTGTCCTTATGCGTTTTTATTAATTTGATTGCCTTGAAGTCAACGTTCTTAAAAGAAATTTTATCGAAAATGCAGTCTAAGTGCTCCTATCCTAAATGTAGAAGAATCGCAGAGCTTGAGGCTTTCTCCTATAACAGCGTTACTCAACGTTTTAGTATTTGGGACCCACTTTTCTGAATTCATTTTAACCACGCCTCCCCTTCCAGCCGTTTTATTGTAGTATTAATAAAATACCAGTATCTATCTAAATCTATTTTGCTCTGCCACTGCTACGTCGCTACACGCCCAAGATTCCACCATAAATTGCAAAATTTTGCCATGTCTGACAATACTGACCGCCGCGTCGTGAAAATATGCATCGCTGTTCAATCGCTCGCGGTCTACACACCGGGTGTTAGGTAATGCTTCTGCCAAACTTTTCCTTTCGCGGATAAAATTTCTCTTTATTCACTTATACCATAAATAGCTATTCTGTAATTTTTGCTTCATTCTTCTCGTGTCTTTGCGCCTGCCCTTCCGTTATTTCGCCCCCCCCCCCAAAGGGGCGCGCCCACAGGTTGAGAACCGCTGCCCTATAGTGTTTTTGCTCAAAGTGACACAAGTTCGTTCAGTTAAATTTTTTAGACCAATGAAGTCATGAGTCATTGGTATCACATTGAACGTTTTATTAGTTTTTTTAACCGTGTGCTCTAATTCCACATATTATGATGGGGTGTAAGTAGGACTACATTTGAATGTTCGTTTAATGTTCCTTTCTATCAAGAATAAACGTTATCCCCTTCGTTTGGGTATGGCTGGTGACAAGATAACCTCTTCTTAGCCCTTTGTTTCATCCAATGCTGGATATAGGCCTCCTCACACTTTTTCAATTTCCCTCTATGGCTTGCCCTTTTCACTCATCCGGCCCTACAAATTTGTATTACATCATCCTTCCATCTACCATCTTCCATTACCAGTCTTCACGTTCATTTTACGTATACTAGGTCTCCAGCATAATACGCGCTTTGTGCACTTGTTACCTTATAGTGGCGACATGGCGACATGTCCTGCCTACCTCCATTTAGCTGTGTCACATAATGTCTACCACCTTCGTGTAACGATATTTGTGCGTTGTTAAGTTTATGAATTATTTGCGGTAAGTATCCACGTTTCAGTACCATAAGTTGGAACTGGGAGAATACATGTGATGAATGTCCTTCTTAACTTATCACTGCTAAAGTATGACATTTTGCCAAATGCTGACCACCCTAGTTTTAGTCTCGTCTATCTATTCCATTTATTTGGTTATACTGGGTGATTCACGTATGACGCTCCCTTTAAAAACTTCAAGTGCAACCCAACATACAATTACCCAAAGCTACTAGAAATACGTGCAAATTAAAAAACAAAGTTTGATCTAGTGGGATAGATATGTCACAAATAGTTTACTTATTCGTTGAAAGTGACAGTTACAAGTTTCTAGTCGTAAAAATAAGTTTTTTTATTATCACTTCTAGGTGGATGCAGCTATAATTCTAGTGATTCAGACCTATACCAAATTGATGGGGATTCTGAACATGTTCCCCATCCTGAGATCAATCAAAACCAGGATGATAGTGAATCGTGAGGTAGTAGTGGTTCCGACAATGAAGTTCATGGTATTTTACATTTAATTTCAAGCGATTTTTTAATTTAATAATCGGCCTGAAAGTTGGTTATTTTGGCTTAGATTGAATAGTTTTTATTGTTTATATTCCTACTTTTCATTAGATTAAAAAAAAAGCAGTCAAAAGCTAAAAAAATTCTTTTATTTTAGTTACTCCTAATCTGAGAGCAAGAAAGAGAAGGGCGAATCGTGAACTGTGGAAAAGGCAAAACAGGAAAAATGTCAGATTGCATGGTTTCACATACGAAACAGCTGAGGGGAAAAAATAGTGAAAAAAGAATTGAAACCATATGACCATCGATGTAGACACATACAGGGTGTCCACAAACTCACTTCACAAAAGAAAACTGCAAATTCTAGAACTCATTTTATGTCGATTTGACGTAAATCACTTTATCCAAAAATGCTTGCTAAGGGAGCTAGAGCTCTTTGAACATGAAAAGTTCAAATACCGATTTTTTTTCGAAAACGGTGCGTCATAGCGACTTCAGATAAGAGCATCATTTTTTTTTTATAAAAAATCGAAATTTGTTAAATGTTATGTCAAAATGGCGAAATTTTCAAAGACAAAAAAGTTATGAAGCCGCTTATGACTACAATTAAAAATCGTATTTATGCCATACGATTGAGCATATTTCACGAAATAAATGTACAGAATGTTATCACTTAAAAGATATTTGAATTAAACCGATGTAAGGGCGCCATCTTTAAACAGCTCTAGCTCCCTTAGCAACCATTTTTGGATAAGGTGATTTACGTCAAATCGACATAAAATGAGCCCTAGAATTTGCAGTTTTCTTTTGTGAAGTGAGTTTGTGGACACCATGTATATTATAAATGCAACGAAATATTTGAAGTCGATAGGCAACGTTTGTTTACAAAATGTTATGAAATTAAGTCTTATGATTAATGATTTGCAATAGTTATTTACATTACAAGTTGCGAAAGTTTACTTTTAGGTGCGAGGTGTTTTTGAATTGCCGAAGCTAATTAAAAACTTCAAGCACCTAAAGGGCTTTCGCAGCGTGTAATGTAAAAATGTAATAAAATTTTTCATGCTCCCCTCGACATTTAACCACCGTAAAAGATAAAATTATAATAAAATAAAATGATTCAGTGATTAATAAGGTGGGTTGTTGTCAACGTTACTATGGTAACAATACCGTACTATTTATTTTAGCTTTCGCTCGCGCTACCAGGCTACGAAAGTAACATACCAGGCTACGAAAGTAAAACTTTTGCAGGGGGGAGCATGAAAACTAACTTTATCGCATCCTGTGTTTGAAAAATTGAATCAAAGAGAAAAGTTGCCCAGGCAGCATGTCGTAAAAAATTTACCACAATAATTAAACTATTGCTTAAAAATACACAAAGTGGGAAAATTTGAACCAACTTCTACCCTATGTGTCTCCAATCCACCATAACTACTATAAATCTTAAACCACATGAAAACAAAAATTCCAAGAAAAAATCGCAAGTAAAGTCAAACGAAACAGCATGAAGAAATGGACAATGATAGCTCTTAGTGATCCAACTGAATCAAAGATTGAAATAGATTCGGACTAGAATGAATAAAAAACACCAACGATGATATTTTTTTTAATAATTTTGTACTTTATTATATTTTAATAAACATTTTCATTGTGAACTATTATGCTTTAAGTATTTTTTTTTTTTAGGGACAAAAGGGTTCGAGTGCATTTTTTTCAAAAAATACGGGACGACAATATTTTGTTAAAAGATAAAACATTAACCTATACAAACTCATTTTCTCGAAAACGGTTTTTACAAATTTATCACCTAGATTCTACAAAAACTAAAATTCTTTAAGCCCTCATTTCTCTATTTTGTCGATTTTGCACTTGAACCCTTCTGCTCCTGACACCTTCAAATTTTATTTTAATCAAAATAAACTTACTTGACAATTTACCTATAAATCTTAAAAAGAACAATTATAACATCACTAATTAGTCATTTATACATGAATGTAGCACGTTAACATATCTAAAACTAATCCTATTTAATAGTACAGTTGTTATAAACGTTTACAGAAATTGTGCAATCTCCTGCATTTAGTGAAAACCCAGGTATATTTTGTTGTGAATTTAAAATATTAATGTTTTCCTTATTCACATTAACATTTCCCTGGTGCTGAATGATATTAGATGGCCTTGGAAGCTTCCGAAGGGCTTGAAAGCATTTCCGCTACTTCAATTCTTTTTTTTTTGTGGAAGCGTCCACATACCCTTGCTACCTACCTAAGGGTATTGCAGAAAGGGTGGGTACTTGTACCTAAACTACCGAGGTAGCCCCTCGGACACGCTACCGACAGCTAGTGGGAAAAAGGTCGGGGTTCTTCTAAATGCTGGAAAATAAAGGGCGCCAACCAGTTGCAAGCGTGTCTTGCAAAAGACGCAGAACCGTAACTGATAACAGTTCTCCTGCAAATAACTTCAAAACACCAGGTACCCCAATAACCCAATAAAGTACACCTTCAGATCGTTCAGATAAGTAAATATATTCAGTATATAGGTATGTGTAAATAACAATAGACTTATAACAAACAACATGCATAAATATAACAAATAAATAAATATAGATATCACAATAAATATTGGGGAGGGAACAATCTGATCACAGAGCGGGTGAAGCCCAATACTCCTGAACAATACGTCGTCTAGATATGTAAAGAAAAGTAGTTGATTAAACCCAAAATGAATTAAATATGAATATATGCGGATTAAGCGAATTGCCGATCAATAACCGAGGTCGCAAGTCTAACGATATATAAGCTAATATCGTACGCAAGATGGTCGAAGCAGATCTGGTTCGGTAACTTGTCGTATAAGCGCGTAAAAATGGGTGTAAAACAAAGATATGAATCAGAGTGACTTAATTAGTCCTCTAGTAACCTTGCGTAGCTCTGACGTCAAGATAAACGGTAATTCGACTTATTTTAAAAGTTAAAAATCACAAGCAATAAGTACTGATTGAATAGAAAAACGTTACGTGTTGTTCGAAGTACTACAAATATTAAAAGTTAGACTCCCGGTACGGTAGCACGAGACACTACCGCAAGTTACAAAATGGTGTAATACAATAACAATAAATGATTTGCGAACACAAGAAAAGGCAAGGAATCCGAGTGAGGCTCGTACCCCTGCGGATATCGAAATCTACAGTAAGTACTTTACCATACTAAATTGATACAAGAAATAATTAATAAAACTACGGCAATCTTGATTCATCGGTTAAATTTTACAACGTATAACCTCAAATAATTTCAGGTTCCGCAAACACAAAAGTAAAACGTGGAGAAATGCTACCTTGCGAAGATTCCTTTGATTGATGTAAACCCCGAAGGATTCTTTCCAGGTCCGGCTACTGCAGCAGGCTTTCCAAAAATATATCTTCGGACTTGGAAAATGTGGTAGGTAAATCTTCAAAATAAATACTCAGGTGCAAATCTTGTCCCCAAAGCCAATAATTAATAATTCATCCAATACGAACATGCAGCCAAACACATGCCTCCAAAGGCAACATCCAAAAAGGTGGTTTTACAAAATGCGGTTACCCAAAAGTAACCCTCCAAGAACCGGCTTCTAAAAGATCTCGAAGCCCTCAAGTCGTGTAAGTACGTGGAACATATAACCACACATGTGCTCGATTATGTTAAGCCAAAAATAATGGTAACACTTGCAAAATATCTCTCAAAAATTGCTTAACATAATTCCCAAACTAACATTTGATGCTGGATTATCCGTATAAACGTAAATTGAACCAAATTATTTCCAGCTATCAGGAGTCAACCACCATTGACGACACGACTTTTGCAAAAGAGCACGAAACCAAGAAGAGGTTCCAAATATCCCCAAAAGGCTCAGGATCACCAACCAAAAATATAACTCAACCTTGCTGATAACAAATGACCTTTCCTCTAAAGAGGTCAGCAGGCAACCAAACTACCACTAAGTTAAATGTGGATTAAACTATGACTGGCGAAACTAAATAAATTACAAGCAACTTGTAATACCCTTCTGCTGCAGATGAGCTTTTCCACCCACCATGACGCTTAGTTGTAAGTAAGTCCCCACCATTGTTTGCTAAATACGATGCGGACGAGCGACAAAAACAATGACCAGAATATTGCTGAGGATTTTGTATCTTAAGATACTTTGCGATAATTCGTGGCATCTCACCCATTTTATTTAATCCAATTGGTTGTACTGTACAACGTCCACGTCGGTAGTATATAAAAAAATTGTTTGTGGTTTATATGATCTGGCCTCAAACTAAAGTACTTTTTAATCAAATTGATCCAAACTTCATTCGTTATTGCATATAATCTTGGGTGATTAGTTTTCGTTTTTGATACTGTTACAAAAACCGCATGTCGTCTATTAACATGTTAGTTAATTCATCGCGCCTGCATGCGCCTGAATAACCCATAATTAACACAATCCGAAAAAAATATTGTTCTAATTTTATAATTATTTATTTAAATTTGATCAACTCACTTTTATTGCAAGATAATCTATGTCAGGGGCTTCATTAATAAGTTTCTCTATCCCATGATATTCTAATATCTTGGACTTTTTAGGTTGATAACCACTTGAAGATCTTTTTAAAAGTGATTGCAGCTTTGTGAATTTTGATATGTCAATATTTTGTCGAACATTTAACATTGATTTTAATATAGAATACGTTTTCCATAAAGTTGAACATTTATACTTCTTACTCATAATTTGAAAGTAATCAATCAAAACATTTTCTGTAAGTACTTGTACGTTTTTTTCGGTACACCAAACCACGAATTTGTCGTATTCCTTTTCATACGCGCTTTTGGATTTACTTGGCAACAAATTATTCACTGCATTCGCTTTATTTATCTAATTTTTTCAATATTAATAACTAATAACAAATTCAAATTTACAAAGTGCGTACAAAACACATTCAAATATTAATGTGCAAAACTATAAACGTCAAACATACCACTGTTGCCAACTTAACTATTCTACCAAAAAATTCCCTAATGGAAATTGTAAACTAATTTTATAAAAAATGTATAAATAAATAAAGCCGAAACAGAGAAAATAGTATAAAAAACTCGTTACAGAAGGCAATTTGAGCACTCTTCCGTTCGGACACTCCTTCACACTGCCTTCTGTAACTTGTGTTTTAATATACTATTCTTGCTGAATGTTGAGATCGTCATTTTTTTCGCCTTCGGAGATACGGCATGCTTTCACTGCATACTCTGGCGTTTAGATTCTGGTTCGTAGTGATAACCCCAAAACTCATCACCGGCAACAATTTGGTGTAAAAAGGCATTACCTTGTTGTTGATAGCGTATCAAATGCTGTTGTGATAAGGCCGAACGCAAATTCCTCTGTTCATCAGTAAGCAATCGTGGTATTCACTGATCAGCAACGTTATGATGACTATGAATAGTTCCCAGACTGATACCCAACATTGTAGAAAGTTCTCTAACTTGAATGCACCTATTTGCGCGTAAAACAATTTCCAAATGTCTCACACTTTCATCTGAACCTGCAACACGAGCATGTTTTAGACGGGCCCAATCTGTAGTGGATTCTCTTCCTTGTCGAAATTTATTGCACCATTCAACCACTGCCGTAAAAAACTAACTATAGTCACCATATACAGCTTTCATTTTCGTATAAATTTCTATTGGTTGGCGACCTTCAGCGGCTAATAATTGAATAACAGCACGCAGATTATCTTTGAACGGATTTTCTACCATAAATGACATTTTTTAACTTAATCGCAACACTTAGAAAGAAGCAAATGGCAAATACTTTTGGCAGACTGGTACTTAAAAAATCAATTCCGTTGCCCTGGCAATGAACTCGCGGCTGCGCAGTCCAAACGTATTTCTATTGAACAGTCCTCGTACATTAACGCCAAAGTTCCCTTTATTGTAAAATACAGCGCCGGCGATAGGTGTGTAGCTCGCATGCTCATGCAACACACATAGCACAAACATGTGTTGCTCCGCAACACATGGAAAAATGCAAAAACGGAAATAAATCAAAAATACTACATAAGTAGTGTATAAAGTATAAATAGCAACAATAGCTTTGGCATAATTTAATGATACAAACAATCTGCTGGGACGTGGGACCTACTATAAGTAGAGATTACCGCAAATCTTTACTTAACTTTCCAAGAAAATCTAATATCGATCGTGCAGGTTGAGATTGTGATAGATCGGGAATGTCCGCTCCGCGAAATAACACACGTAGACACCACACACGGAGATACACGATACAATATACTCTTACTCGGGGTTGTAATTGCGGCCTTTAGATCTATGTATATCGCTTCGTCTTTCGTTCACTCCAGTGTGCAAGAGTGCAAGCAAGTCAAGTGTGCGATAGCAATTTTATTATAATTTATATTTCTAAGAACCAAATCAATATTACACTACGGGCCGTTATATAAAACTGTGGAAAGAGAAATATAATATGTACAGTGAGCGGCAAAAAGTTCGCAACATATGGGAAAAATTTTTATTATTAGAGTATCGAAATTCTACGTGCATTTAGCCCTCGGCTAACGCCTCGGGCTCAAAATCGCGTCTCAAGCCATAAATGCAAGTTACGCCAGTGGTACATACATAATTTTATGCACGATCGAAGATTTTAAAACTGAAATAAAAGGAATAAATTAATTTTCTACCCACATCGAGTAGTTAGTTGCTCAATAATGTTTTTTTATTAACTACTGTTAAATGGTTGAAGCAGTTGCGCTTAGGAATATTCATTAGGGTGGCCCTTAATTATGGTTGAAACAAATTTTGACCGGGTCACCCCCCAAATCGATTCCAAAAAAATTAAAAGTAATTTTAAGATTTACCACACCTCCAAATTCCAACGTTAAGGGGTGCCCCAAGGAGCCTGCATTTTCCCATTTAAATAGCATAGGCTTTCAGCACACTTCTGGTTTTTATTTTTTTACAAAAGTATGTGTGTCTAAAAAAATTCGGAGAGTGCTGCGATTCATTGCTTACTGATGCCCCTTTCACGGAAAAAATCATGGGAGCCAGGTGTCATATCTTGACAACTCGTTACAACCGAGAAAAACGACAATATTTTAAAATTACCACTTTCTTCACCCCCCATTTATTTGCTTAAGATATGACACTTGGCTCCCATATTTTTTCCATGAAAGGGGCATCAGTGAGCAATAAATCGGAGCACTCCCCGGATTTTTTCCGACACACATACTTTTGTAAAAAAATAAAAACCAGAAGTGTGCTGAAAGCCTATGCTATTTAAATGGGAAAATGCAGGCTCCTTGGGGTACCCCTTAACGTTGGAATTTGGAGGTCTGGTAAATCTTAAAATTTCGTTTTATTTTTTTAGAATCGATTTGGGGGGTGACCCGGTCAAAATTTGTTTCAACCATAATTAAGGGCCACCCTAATATTCATACATATAAATAATTGTGTTAACTGTGTTGTTAATACAAATTTCCCTAAATAGGGTTTTAATAAAGAGCATTCTTTCGATTTTAATTTAAAAAAAATCTTTATAAGACTGTTAAACTGTTTATCAATTTTTGACGTTTCATTATACCCTGGCGGGCTATAAAGATGCCCACGGGCTATAAAGAGACGTATTTATCAAAAAAATTCAGACATAATTGTCACATTATACTGCGATCGTGCATAAAAACTTTTATGGGGGATGGCTTCTGCATGTCCGATAACCTAAAAATCGAATTTGATGTATGTCACGTGACCACTGGTATGGCGACAAATTTAAAAAAATCAGCGTGAAGTCGCACAAAGTGAGGTTAGATGGCAAGATATCGAAGATTATTTTAAAAAGTTTCTTAGAATTTAATTTTAGGTCCATATGCAACATTTTAAGCGTTCATTAAAAAAAAAATGAAAATCGCAATTTTTTGTGATTATTTTTTGTCGGTCACTGTATAGCTAATATTCCATAAATTTTTTTTAAATATATTTGTTGTTCTTTATTTTATTAAAAACTCTAATAAAGTTATTATATTACTTCAAAATATATTGATATTATATCTTCACTTTAGTTAACCCCCCCCCATGAAAACATCCTGGCTACGCCACTGAGTGGTAATGTCCTGAGCAACACACGACAAAATCAGAAGTCGCCGGCCCTGGTAAAATAGAGTTATGGAAACAGAAAATAATCACACATAGATAAATCCAGTGAGTATGGCGAGCATTGCACTAAATAAAGTTGATTTTTGTATAGAAAATCGGTTACAATGGCCGATCAGTGACGTGAAGTATTATCGTGCAACAAATTCCAGCTACCTAGTTTAAGGTACCTACTCTTGACGAACACGACGAATACGAGATAACAAACGTTTAATAGCTTCAAGATAATATGGATCATTCACGGTTTGACTACTAAACTGTATCTACCGAGTCGAGTCAGATATACAATCTGCATATTTCATCAGTGGCTAGATCATTAACGTAACCTTATAATAAAATTAGATCAAAGAACTATCCAGATTCACAGAGTCGAGTCGATGGAAGTAAACAAATACACGTGAACAGGGCAGAACCGAGTTGAATTACCTGACGATTTGTGTAAAGCCGCATTTGTATTTAAACTTTTTTTTTCACGGCCGGGAGTATTTGTCCATTTCTATGATACAAAAATCGTGACAGAAATAATAAATTATCCCCTAGGTAAATAATTCTTCAAAAGATTCCCAAGGGAGTTTTCATTATGAATCAAATAATAAAAATCGGCCATTCTAAATTTTAGATGTTTATTAAAGTTTAAAACCCCAAAATTGAAACATACTCGTACATTTAAATTATTTGTTTACATTAAAATTTAACGTTACATGTTCACAACTGTAAAAATTAACAGCAGGTACACTATTAAATATAACTACACTTGAATGACAATATGTCAAAATTGACATTTAGTAAAATTATAGTTGTGTTCATGAATTAGGAACGGCACGCTTTTAATTTCAATGTCTACTTGATAACGAAAGATTTGGGGCGCACGAGCTTATTATATTTATCACTATACTTAGGCCGTGAAAAAAATAGTATATACCCCTCTGGAGAGAATGCTATTTTTCCTTCGGAGCTTTGTAACCCTCGGGCTTCGCCCTCTGGCTACAAATTACACCTCAGGAAAAATCTTACATTTCTCTCCCTTGATGTATAATGTACTATTATTGCTCTTTACCTCTAAAAGTCAAATCAAGCGCCACAAATAACATTCAGAGAATATTGAAATGTAATAACAGCGATGTAACTAAAATTTATGTAACATTATTAAAGTTTAATACACAAGAAGGAAATGCAACTCAGGTATCATTTATCCCAAAATCTTCTTCTTGAAGTGGCATGCCCTTTACAGAGGGCGTTGCTGGTCTCTCTCCATCATGACCAACTGCATCTATATACTCCGTATATACGGCCAGTCCACTCCGCTTAAAAATAGTTTTTGGGACAGTAGGCCATAAAGGCCGGATAGTGGTGTCATCTATTAAATAAACTATAACCAATTCGAAAGATACCTGTAAATTGTCGAATGCCGAGCATTTTTGGCGAGTATATACGTCAAATTAATTTAAATTATTTGATCTTACGACATAATTAATTAAAGTAATGGTTCGAATCTGTCATTTGTGTAAAAATAAAAATCCAACTACAACAGAAATTTCAATGTGACGGATACATATTATTATGTATATTTGCACCATTAGTTTCAAGCACCTTACCTGGACCCTTATTACAACTATATAATTTCTCTGCAGGATCGTGGGAATTGGGGGTTTAATGTATCCAAATGAACCCTTTATGGGACTGATCCAGAAAATTACTAACCTTGTACGACAGACCTTGCCATATATTTGAAGTACCATCGCGTTCAAAGAATACTGGTACAGCGAAATTTTGGCTGTTTAAATTTGGTTTGAAGCCACATAATCAATTGCGTTAGCAGGCTATGACCATGAAACATCAACGTGACAGTTCTATGAATGAAAAATCTAAAAAACTTGTCAGTTTGACAAATACTTAACCTCTATTTGACATATCCGATTTACACACAAAAGAAGTGTGTGGAAGTGTCTACATCAAATTTTGAGTTTTGGAAGTGTCTGCAGTAACACACTGTACCAGTATTCTTTGAACGCGATGGTACCAAAAGATGTGTTATACTTATATAACTGTTGCAACCAAGTTTATCGAGAAACGCTTTGTTGGCTTGCCAAGACCATAAAACTGATTTATATGAAACGATAATTATTGCCCCACCAAAATCGGTACTTTCAAATTCAAATAGGCACTTGCTTGAAAAAAACTGACTTTCTGAAAAGAAAATTCTAAGATACTAACTAAGCCACTTAGCTGAAAAGTGTTAAAGTTATAAATATACTGAAATTAGGAGTTATTTGCTGCTTAGGTACTTGAATTTTGGCCAACCATGAACTACATGACACCTTGTTCTCAAAAGTACTGAAGTAGCAATCATAAATAGTTACTCTGTAATTCAACTAATAAATAGTGTTCTGAGTTGTTGCACTCGAAAAAAAAGTATTATTTGTGTGCTTGAACACATTAAAAGTTTTGGAACGAAAATCTACCTTCAATAAATTGGTTGACAAATAGCTGACATTTGTAATAGACTGTTGACAGTTATAATAGTAACAACAACTTCATAAAGGGGGCAGTAATTTCCGGTCTTGTCAAAAAATTTGTAAAACGCTGAGTGGAGCGGCCTTATAGGGACGAAGTCTCTATTGATACAGTTGGCCTTGCTCTCCATATGTCTCCGAACCACGGAAGTAAGCTCAAAGGTAGTAGCATAAATTAACTACTCTGCTTTGCGCACGAAAAACTAGTCTACCTTAATCCGACCCTGTAACTACGTAGTACCTCCTGCGTTTGATTTGTTATTGTACGAAATGAGTCATTCCCACCATCGCACCGTCGCAACAAGCGAAACGATATTATTCTGAATTATACGACCGGCAGCGCTATCTAATGGATGGTTCAAAAACTATTGTAGAGTTACGTATTCAGGTTACATACATTAAGTCATTTGATAACAAACCACCTGCGGTCTGTTATCTGCTGCCAAAGTTTATAAAAGGCTTGGATTAGAATAATGATGTAACTTTTAGTCACGTTCTGTAGAGTAACGCTTGTACTAACTGTTCAGTGAATAAATAAACGAAATTTTTTAAAAACTAATTTCGTGTTCACTTAAAATTAACTGGCGCAGTCGGTAGGATGGTAAAAAGAGTATTATAGATTTTCTCACATCGAAAACTATTCTACACTTTGAGTCTCTACTCTTAATTTGCCAATCGGCACAGAAAATTGGGAATCCTCAATCCCACTGGTGGAAGACAGCATCGCGGAAGCCAAAGGAAAAGAGCCCAAGAACTGGAAAACCAACTTCACGGAGGACAAACATCGCCGAAGTGATTTTGCCGTTTCCAACCAACTTCACGGAGGACAAACATAGCCGAAGTGAAAAATCAAGAATGAAAATCTTGCGAATTTTACTGTGAGTAAAAAAATTATTTAAGAAAATTGATACAAGACATTGTAGTCAAAAAATAAATTAATTTAAGCAATCAACTAGAGAAATCGATTCAAATAACTATATATCCTCAGGAGGAATAAAGTGTTTAATCATTTCCTATTTGAAAATTGCAACCCTTAAAAAAGAAAAACTCAGGTCTGACACGGTAAGCGAAACCAATAGGTGTCAATAATAGATTGACTTAATTTCCTATTATACTCATGTCAGATGCGTAGGATTTTATTAAACTAATTTAATAATCAAAAATCCCTTATTTAAATATTACATATAATTAATTAACGCTTCATTATAAGCTAGAATTGTAAACGATAGGAATTTAATTTATGCCAAGAAATTTTACAAACGATTACGAAAACCTAATTGATAAATTTGCAAAATTTAAAATCAATAATAATTCAAAAATGGCACAACCACAACAAGTAGCCGCACAACAATTACTTGCAAATTTCCACCCTTCTTTATTAAACCAAATACCAGAATACGATGGCGAACCAACTACTTTAATCAAATATTTACGATCAGCCGGAGTGATAATTGAACAATTTTCACAACCAAATCAACCTCAGGCTTATATCAATCATTTGTTATTACAAACAGCACTATCAAAATTAAAAGGAGCTGCTGAAGCAATTACTCTTGGTACGGAAATTAACAGCTGGAACGACCTGAAAGAAAAATTAATCACACATTTTGGAGATACTAGATCAGAAGAAACCTTAGTAACAGAACTACTGCATACATATCAAGGTAAAAGTACGATTTTAGAGTTCTACGATAAATGTGTAAGAATTAAAACGTCTTTATTAACATGGCTACAAGCGAAAGAACAAATCGATGTCGTAAAAAGAACTAAACAAGAACATTACGTTAAATTAACGAAAAACCAATTTTATTCAGGACTAAATGAACCTTATGGAAGAATGATAAGAACAAGAAATCCCGTTACAATGGAGGATGCTTTAAAAATTATAAATTATGAACTTGATCTTAATGCTAGAAAAAATGCCAATTATGAAGTAACTAATAAAACAAAGATGTCAACATTTAATAAAAATCCAAATACTACAAATAGTAAATTACAACATAAATTACAAGAAATGAATAAAATCTTTTATCAACCACCTTTAACACATCAAACACATCAAAAAGCCTTTCATATGAACCAACCTCAAACGTATTTTCAAAATAAATCTAATTGGTTTAATCCCAACAAACCATTTAATAATAAAGGATCGAATGTATTTAAACCAGGAACTAATATTCCAAATAATAAACCAACACCCATGGAAACATCAACTATCATGAAAAGACCTTCTACCCAAGTGTCACAAAGACCTTATCAAAAAATTAGACCATATGTGCAACAACCGTACATACAACAAAGTAATCAAGCTAGAAACTTTGTTTCTGAAGAACTATTTAACACTGAATACCCAGAGTTTACACCTACAGAAGAAAATATTTCAGTCAATGATGAAGTACCAGATTTACAAACGTACGATCATCACAATTTAGAAGGAGCAGAACAATATCAACAAATGTCGTGTTTTGAACAACTCGAGGAAGAAGAAGAAGAAAACGAAAATTTTTAAATACTAGCCTCGGAACAGAAACACTCTTATTACATAATCAACAGCAATTATCAACAACCCAATTACCTCATTTAATAATTGAACAAACAGGAGAACGAATATTAATAGATACAGGAAGTGCAAAAACATTTTTTAAACCTAGTTTTATTAAAAGAAATTTCCCAACTTCAATAATACAAGAAGCTTTTCACATAACAAGTTGTCACGGAACAAATGGACATTTATATCAAGCAAATGTGCCCATAAAATCATTATTTGGAGATCAAACTGAAAGTAATAATCGTGTACATTTATATGATTTCAACCCTAATTATGTCGGATTAATAGGAAGTGAAATATTATCTGAAATGGAAGCTATACTCAATTTCAAAAATCAATCAATTCAAACTATTTATGGAACAATTAAGATCCACTACTTATACAAAAATGATGTCAATACGAATAATGCTACGTCATGTAATTCAAAACGAATTAATAAAATACCTGCAAGAACAGAAAAAGTAATAAAGTTGCCCGCATTGCAAGAAAACGGAACTTATATTTGTTCAAAGAAACAATTAGGATCCATAACTATCCCTGAAGCAATAGTACATGTAAATAATCATTATTTTACAACAACTGCCTTAAATTGTAACAATAAAGAAATAACATTACAAATAAAGGAACCTATCGAATTAGAAGAGATAAATAGGTACGAATATGAAGATCCAATTTCAAATCCAAAAGGTATCAATAAATTTTTAAATAAAAATTTATGCGATAACTTAAGAATGGACCACTTAAATGCAGAAGAAAAAATACTTCTTACAAATTTATGTTATGAATATAAAGAAATATTTCATCACACAAATTTACCATTAACTTCTAATAACAGATTTAAACATCACATCAGAACAAAAACTAATGATCCAATATTTACGAAAACATACCGATATCCATATGTACATCGTAATGAAGTTAAAAGACAAATTAATGAAATGCTAGAACAAAAAATAATAGAACCTAGTGAATCACCTTACAATTTTCCTATTTGGGTAGTACCTAAGAAATTAGATGCTAGCGGAAGACAAAAGTGGAGGATAGTAATAGATTATAGACGTCTCAACGAACAAACAATTGAAGACAAACATCCCCTACCAAACATAGAAGATATTCTGGATAAATTAGGAAAAGCAACATACTTCAGTTCCTTAGGTCTTGCATCAGGATTTCATCAAATAGAATTAGAATCAGAGGATAAAGAAAAAACCGCCTTTTCTACAGAAGAAGGACATTTTCAATTCAGAAGAATGCCATTTGGATTGAAGAATGCCCCAGCCACATTCCAAAGGCTTATGAATAATATTTTACAAGGATTAACTACAGATCAATGTATGGTATATTTAGATGATGTAATAATATACTCATCATCCCTACAAGAACATATGACGAAATTAAAAAAGATATTTGAAAAGTTCAGACAATCAAATAATAATAATAATATTTATTTCTACAAAAAGAATAATATACAAAAAAACTACATTTTTATAAACTGTGTTACATAAAAACAAATATATATAATAAATACAATAGTTAATGAGGTAAAAGAGTAGAAATAAATGATGTAACCCACAGAAGTTAACAACTTGTGCGTGGGTGAGTATTGTATAAGGGGATAATCGCGCCATTGTAAGATTGTAAGAAAAAGTTTATTTTGATAATTATTATGGTTTTATGAAAAGGTATGTATATTTAATTAAATGTTCTTTTTATCAATTAGGCTATGTAATTCAGCAAGTGAAGTTTCTTTTAACCATTTTTTTGTTTTACTTTTAAATATATTAATGTTTGGAGCATTTTTGATATCAGAAGGAAGTTGTAAATAAAGTCTTGGAGCTAAATAGCTTTGAGACCGTTGTCCAAAGGTTTTAGATGCTTTTTCCACCTGTATTTTTTTGTGTAGTTTGTGTCGAGTGAGATGCTCGTGTGTTATATTTTTTAAATCATCTTTTGTTTTATATTGTAGCACAAGCATTTTGTAAGCAAACAACTGTCGCAAGTCAAACATACCACACTCTTTGAACAATAAATCACTTGGATACAAACGATCTTTTTCAAATATAATTTTCAAAAAATATTTTTGTAACACCTCCAAGTTATGCAAGTGCGTTTTTAGAATACCCCCCCAGCCAACGATACCATATTGTAAATGGGACTCTACCAAGGCATGATACATTATTTTTAAATTTTTAATATCTAACACGTTTTTAAGTTGCTTAAATATGAACAATATAGTTCTTAATTTTTTTATAACTAAGTTAACATGCATATCCCACTTAAGATGTTGATCTATAAGTATACCAAGATACTTTAATGAATCGGTTGGTTCGATATGAAACTGAGTGTTTCCATCCATAATGCTTAGATCCGTGAGAATTCGAGATTTTTTCGGGTAGCAAGATAATGATATATATTTAGTTTTAGCGAAGTTAATAGTTAGATAGTTTTGATTAAACCAGTTCTTTATTAGTTTAAAATCGTCTTCTGCCGTGGCTTTTACTTCATTCCAAGTATCACCAGTATACATTATTACTGTGTCATCCGCAAAAGAAGATATAGTACCAACTGTATTAATTGCAAGCAAGTCATTTATATACAGTGTGAATAAAATAGGACCTAATACAGTACCTTGTGGTACACCCCAGGTTAAGATGCTCTCTTCACTTAAACAGTTTCCAATTTTTACATATTGAATCCTATTTTGTAAGTAACTGTTCATTAGATCCAGTGGTATACCATGGAAACCTACATTTTCTAAAATATTTAATAACAATGCATGGTTAACCGTGTCAAACGCTTTCGCAAGATCCAAGAAAATGCATAATACCTCCTTATTGTTATCAATTGATTTACGTATGTTATTTGTTAAGAAGGCTATTGCATTCTCTGTGGAAACCCCTTCTTTAAAGCCAAATTGTTTGTCTGAAATAACTTTATATTTATTTAAGAAACCAATAATTCTATTCTTTATTATTTTCTCCGCAATTTTAGCAAAATTAGAAATAAGAGATATTGGTCGATAATTATTCAAATCGGTTTTGTCGCCCTTTTTAAAAAGCGGTTTAACTACAGCAGTCTTAAATGCTGAAGGAAATTTGCCTGATTGTAGCATATTGTTCATAATGTAAGCAAAAGGTTCTTTGATATATTCAACTATTTCTTTAATTATTTTACATGAAATACCGTCATACCCTGGCGCTTTGTTAATTTTAAGTTCTTTAACAAGTTTTTCAATTTCATTAGTATCCGTTGGTCGGAGGTACAAAGACTGATTTATGTTTGAGTGTCTGAATTGCAATTTTTGAGCGGGTTTTGGAATATTTTCAGCCAGTCTTTGTCCAATTTTTACGAAGTGTTTATTGAATTCGTTTGCAATATCCAACTCATTTGATAATTCAACCTTATCAGCATATATTTTTTTAACTTCAGATTTTTTGGGTTCCTTATTTACAAATTCCTTAACCGTATCCCACAAACTCTTAGTGCAATTTTTATTCTGTTTAATTTTACTTTTATAATAATTATTTTTTGTAACCCTAATTAACTCTATTAATTTATTTTTAAATTTTTTGTACGCATTGGCGATTTCTAAATTATTAGGTTGCGCCATATATTTCTTATATAATGTATTTTTTGTATTTACTGATTTTAACAAACCTTCCGTTATCCAAGGGTTACGTCTAACTTGAGAAGATTTGATATGATAAGATGTAGTACAATTCTTAATTGTTTTCTGTATCTTATTAATAAAAATATTCGTTGCCAAGTCAACGTCCGTCGTACCGTATATTTCATACCAATTTTCATCTTTAAAAAACTTTTTTAGTTTACGTTCATCTATTTTAGTTATGTACCTTAAATTTTTTTTTCTTGACTGAAGCAGAATTTAGATTTAAACGAGCTATGGTGGAAAAATGATCAGTAATATTTGTTTTAAGTACGAACGATAGATGAGACTTATTTTCAGTTTTTCTCAAAAATATATGATCAATACATGACTTTGTATTTTTACACACTCTCGAATACTTGTTTACTAATGATATAAATCCCGCTTCGGTCATTATGTTAAGGTATTCTTGACAAAAAACAGTATTTGATTTAATGTCTATATTTATATCGCCAACTAGGAAATGGAAGTCTTCTTTAACTTGATTAGTGTTACTCAAATAATTTTGCAAATCATTATTGAATTGATACACATTTATCGTATGCGGTCTATAAATGGCACTTACAACTATTGTCTTGTCGTTTACATAAATGCTTGCCCTAACTATTTTTATATCACCAATATTTATTATATCAGATGTATAATTGTACGTATCTCTTATATAAACTATTACTCCATCGTTTTGATTAACATTACCTTCATTATAAATGGATTTAAAACCAGGTATGCTATAAAATTCTGTGTTGTAAATTTTCCATGTTTCCGTAAAAACTATGCAATCAAATTCATAACTCATTTGTTCAAGTAAAATCAACATTTCATTCACATTATGGTTAATACTTCTTATATTACTGTTAAAAATGGTAAACCAAGAATCTTTTTTACTTTCTAAACTTGCAACATAATTAACATATTCTTTCACCTCATTTACTTCCACCGTATCAACCTCTGTATATTCAAAATCTCTTAAATACTGATCCGTATTGAACGCTCAAAAAAGAAATTAAAAAAAAATTTTATTGCCAAATAATAATAATTAAGAAAATAACGCAAATGAAAAAAAAATACACGTCTCAATGCTGCCCAGAATGCACTAAATTAAATCAAACATATCCAGCATCCGCTAAATAAAATGAATTAGTGTGTAATATTACAAGCAAACGATAAATAACTATTTTTAACACATATTGAAAAATAAAAATATAAAATTTTGTAATTTCAACAAATTTAAACTTAGAAACTAGCAACTTTTCTTGTAAGGCCTACAGGTACTAATGCTACTTGCCTATCTTTACAGAGCAGGCACGTCTGCCATCGTGGAAATAATTTTTATCGCACTTTGTTCGCTTTTTCGAATATAAATTTTGCAATCTTTTATCCACAAAAATTTATACTGTTTATCTCTAACCAATTTTCTACATTCGTTTAAAATGTTTTTATTTAAAACAGTTAAATGTTCCCGTACATATACTCTATTGTTGTTATTAATATTTGGGCAGATTTGAGTAACATTTAGGTGACCTTTACCTTTTATCAATTCTTTTACCGCAGCCATAATTTTGTTTTTCCATGTCCTGGAGCTGAGGGCTACAATTAGGGGCTTGGCTTGCCTAGAGTTTCTTGTAGGGACCCTATGTGCTACATCAATGGCTTCCTCTGGAACGACGATACCAAGAGCAGAAAAAACTTTGATGGCAATATTTCTTGGATCTTCATTTTCAGTTACTGCTATACCAATTATTTCGATATTCTTTATTCTTGAACGTTGTTCTAGCTCATCTAATCTCGCATTGATTACTGCATTTGCATCTGTTAAACTTTTATTTTCCTCCATAATTTTTGTGTTCTGTTCTTCTAGCGATTTCATTCTACTTTGTAGATTAGCCACAATTCCCATTTGACTTTGTATTTGTGATACCATTTGAAATAACAGATCAAACTTTTGTTCAAAACTAAGTTTATCTTTACCGGGTAACTGAATAGGCTCAGATTCTTCTTCTGTTGCTTTTATTTCTTGCATATCACTTGTTTGCTGTGAATCACTAGTACACATTTTACATTGCCAACGACTTTTTTCGTTTTCACTTAGTTCATTTAACTTTTCAGAGCGTTTTCCGGCGCATTCTATGTGGAAATACTTATTACACTTGTTACAATGCAGACTCTGTCTATTTTCAATTTCAAAATTGCAGTTTCTACAGCGATTGCTCATTTTAATACCCTGTTTCGCGGAGCACTTTAGGTTAGCACTGTGAACGCATAGACTCTCTGTGAAATGTAAAAATACAATTAGACAAAAGTGAATTTTTAAAGAAAGATTTAGAATACTTAGGACACGTAATAACATCCGAAGGAATAAAAGCTAACCCAAAGAAAATTGAATGCATAAGAAATTTTCCTATACCAAAAATAAACAAAGAAATAAAATCATTTTTAGGACTATTAGGATATTACAGAAAATTTATAAAAGACTTTGCTAAAATTACTAAACCTATGACCCAGTGTCTAAGAAAAGGAAACAAAATAATACACAATGAAGAATTTATAAAATCTTTTAATAACGCAAAAGAAATACTAACGAATGAACCAATATTACAAGACCGGACTTTAATAAACCATTTGAACTTACTGTAGATGCATCAAATGTAGCTTTAGGAGCAATTCTTAGTCAAAATGATAAACCAATTGCTTATGCTAGCAGAACATTAAATGTATCCGAACAAAAATATTCTACAATAGAAAGAGAATTATTAGCAATGGTTTGGGCTACAAAACATTTTAGACCTTATCTTTTTGGAAGACATTTTACTTTATACACAGATCATAAACCACTTGTATGGCTACAAAATTTGAAAGAACCAAATTCCAAACTTATAAGATGGAGAATTAAACTAGAAGAATACGACTTTATAGTAAATTATAAAAAAGGTAAGAAAAACCAAGTAGCAGACGCTTTATCAAGAATAGAAATTTATCCAATAGAAGTTGAAGATGATGAATCTTGTATAGTAAACCCAGACGAAGAATTAGCAAAATTATTTCAAGAACTAGACGAAAATATCCCTATATCAGAAGAATTAGATTTTGAAAATTTAATAGAACCCAGTATTATTAGTAAAGAATTAAATACTGAAATTGATGAAGATAGTGAAAGCAGTATGACACAACATACACAAGGAGAATCTGAAGAATCAATACCAATTTGTGAAAAACCACTACAATCTCACAACAAGCAAATTTTATTTTATCTTAACAAAAACACTACATCTATAAGTAGAACGAAAATTGAGAAATCCATTCAAATTAAAGTTCCATTTACGAAAGAAAATTATCATTTACAAATACGAAGACTTATGTCCGAATATTTAGAACCTAAAGGAAAATATTATTGTCACTTTCCCGAAGAAAAATATTATCAACAATTTTCTAATTATTTATTAGAAGTACGGAATAATCAAACGCCTAAATTTTACCGATGTAATCATCTAGTTACATATGTACTTAACCAAGACGACAGACAACAACAAATCATAAATTATCATGAAGGAAAAAATAATCATCGAGGAACTCAAGAAACATATGAAAAATTAAAACGAAAATATTATTGGCCTGCAATGCATAAAGATATACAAAAGTATATAACAAATTGTGATATATGTAATAAAAACAAATATGACAGAAATCCTAAAAGAACTACGATGTTAATAACAGAAACATTTGAAAACCTTTTCAAAAAATTTATGCTGACTTATTTTTCATTGAAAATAAAATATATTTATCAATATTAGATGATTTTACAAAATTTGCTCAACTTCAAGAAATACCCTCCAGAAATGCAACAAATATAGCTGATGGATTAATTCAATACTTTTCAAGATATGGAATTCCTGCTAGAATTAGTTGTGACAATGAATTTAATAATAATGTTATTAAATCATTACTCAAGTTATCTAAAATACAAATTCATATTACTACACCTGGACATCATGAATCTAATGGAACCATAGAAAGAATGCACTCTACTATAATCGAACATTATAGATTATTAAAAGAAGAACTAAAAAATGAAAAGACAAATAAAATATTAGATTTGAGTATAATTGCTTATAATACGTCAATACACTCAACTACAGGATATACTCCTCATGAATTGTTATTTGGACACACCGATTCTAGAGAACCGAATGACTTAGATTACACAGAAAATTATTATGACAATTACGTTCAAGCACATCATAATAAAATGAAACGAATTTACATGCAAACCCATGATAATGAACATCGTAAAAAACGAAAGATTACTTCTAACATAAATGAAAAAATAAACGAGAAGGAAATAAAAGTAGGAACCACAGTTTATTTAAAGAATTCACAACAAGGATCAAAGAAAGACCCTAAATTTATAGGCCCATTTTTAATTAAAGAAAAAATGAATAATAATGTTTATAAATTAACACCGAAAAAAAATAATAAAAACCAATTTGATCGAATTGCACATTTCAATGAAATTCTTTTAAAAACAGGTATCTCATCTACGGACTCTACATTACAACCTCAACAACAATAAAAACAAGAGAGGATCTACATGACAACCCTGGAATTTATCCCCGTAACTTAGGAATAACTTTAGTTCAAGAAGACACATGGACTATAATCATAGAGAAAAACTTTAATAAAGTAATAAGAGAATTAAATGACATAAAAACTAATTATTTTACTTTAAAAACAAATTTACAAAGTCAAACAAATAAACAAATTAGTTATAAATGTAATGATTAATGATTATATTTGTATAAATAATACAATTGATGAACCAAATTATTCACAATTCACTAACGAAATCAAAATACTTGATCATCTTATAAAGAAAATAACTAGTGACGTTAATCACTTATTTTCAAATGCAAACAGCAACCGAAATAAAAGAAGATTAATCGATGGATTAGGCTCTATAGTAAAAGCAATTACTGGTAATTTAGACTCAAGTGATGGTGAAAAAATTGAACAAGCAATTAACGAACTACGAGAATCAAACAATCGTGAAGAATCAGCCATAAAAAGACAAACCACACTTATAGTAAATATAACCGATATATTTATGAATGATATTAAACTCATACAAAATAATCAAGAAGTACTTAATAATAGACTACAAGAAATTTTCAAATTGATGGAACGAAAAATTACGTCAATGATGAAATCTATAATAGTTGGAAGAATGTTTACTCAACAGATTTCATATTTACAAATGATCGAACAATATTTCGAAGAATTAAATAATGCCCTTATATTTGCAAAAAATGGAGATGTACACCCAGTCGTATTAAAAGATGAATTTCTTTTAAAACTTCTCACAGAAATAGAACATATGTTAAACACAAAATTAAAACAATACGAATTACCCTATGTTCTTAATAACGAAAATTTACAAAAATACTATCAAATATTAACTGTTAAAATTTATCAGAAACAAACTAAATTTGTAATCTTATTAGAAATTCCTTTAATTAAAAGAGGTATTTCCTATCAGTTATTTGAACTAATACCAATACCTGTGTGGAAACCAGAATGTAAATGTAATCAAATTATAATACCAACATAATATAATCGATTATTATATGGACAAACAATTAGTATGCCAATTACTAATGAAAAATGTTTAGATTTAGACAGGAATAATAGATTCTGTAAAAGTAAATCACATTTTTATGTAAACAATGAATTATTATGCGAAACGCAACTTTTATCGTTCAATCCTAATAAAACTTGTAAACCCAAATTTTTTAAATTGACTACTTATCGAATTATTTCTATATCTGAAAATTCATGGATAATTACAGCCCCAGATGCTATAATTATTGAAACTCAATGTGGAAATCAAAAATATAAAGATTCAATACAGGGTACTGACTTAATTACTTTAACAGAACTCTGTACTGTATTAGTTGATAATAGTGATTTATTGTTTGCAAAGAATAATTTACATTATCATGAAATAATGCAAATACCTCATCTTAGTAATATAGAAACAATTGAAATGGTACCACCAACAAGAATGTTAAATTTAGATCACGTTCAATTTAATGATTTAAATCTTCTAAAACAGGAATTAAGAGAAATCCCTGATCACTTAGAAATAGAAAAGTTTAAAAAAAACCACATTATAGGTGCCATTAGTTATCCTACTATAATTCTAATAATTATAATAATTAGTTTTGTAATTGTTTATTGTAAACGTAATATCCTTTATGCCAAATTATCAAAAAGAATTGATAATATAAAAAACATTGAAATGCCACTTGTACCATTAAAAACAAGTTTAAATTAAAATTAATCATGGTAAAATAAAAAAAATTCTTTATTTGCATAAATTAATTTTATATATTTTAACTTGCCATGGAGGAGTTACGTATTCAGGTTACATACATTAAGTCATTTGATATCAAACCACCTGCGGTCTGTTATCTGCTGCCAAAGTTTATAAAAGGCTTGGATTAGAATAAGGATGTAATTTTTAGTCACGTTCTGTAGAGTAACGCTTGTACTAACTGTTCAGTGAATAAATAAACGAAATTTTTTAAAAACTAATTTCGTGTTCACTTAAAATTAACTAAGCGATACAGACGTCTCTCTTACAATAAAAAAATCGGTCACCCTTGGAACATGTGCCGTCAGATATACTGCTGGATTTGTTGTCCGCAAGTGCATTAGAAAGAGTCGGTGCAAAACATGCAAGAATACGCTTATGAAAAACACATCAGTAGCTACTGGCAACTACGAAGAGCTAATTAAACAAAAAGCATTTGCCGTACAAAATAAAGGAAATTTAGGAAGTTTATGTCCATCTTCGGACCTCGCAAATAATATAGTTAACACTTGTTTCCAAGTATTTGCTACACAGTACAAGAAACTTAAAAGTTCAAGGAACATATTAAAAAAAACTTACAACAAAAGGAAATCAACTTATAAAAAAAATATATCCAGACTTTTTCGATACGTGTAAACAACACAGAAACTTTTTAACGAAGTATACCATGTTGTTACGCCTAATGAAGGAAACTACATGGGAATCAAAAGAAATAAGAATCGCTAACTTCAAAAAAAAGTTTGTAAAACACAAAATGCTAAATTACGCATTTTAAAACACCATTAGAGTTTAGAGACTTGCTATAGTCTGATAAAATCTAACGAGTTGTATGTATCTATTAAGAAAACACATACGTATTCGAGTTTTATTTACTGTTTGCAACATCACAATTTAATTCATATTGTTTTTAATTTGTAAAAATAAATAAATAAATACATATGTATTTGGATTTTTAATTAATTCCGTCCTTACTGAACATTTAAAGTTTACCTATTTCTATAATAAACGGTTAATAGTTATTTGTAATGCAAGTGTTGAAAGCTTGCGTTTGCCACACGAATGTGAAGTTTGCAGCACGAACGATAGTGAGTGCTGCAGTCACATGAGAGTTGCAAATACAAGCTTTCAACACATGTATTACACACTATTTTTTCTACAACCACATTTCCATAAAAAATTTAAATATTTCTGCAAAATCAAATCTGACATTCATCAAATGTCATTTATGACATTTTGATTTGCGTGCGGAAAGTAAACAAATTAGCGTGTGGAAAGTTTACTTTCCGCACGCAAATCAAAATTTGGGTGTGGAAAGTTTACTTTCCGCACGCAAATCAAAATTTGGGTGCGGAAAGTAAACTTTCCGCACGCTAATTTTCACTTGTTCGGCAAACACTCATTTTCAATACTCGTATCTATGGAGACGAAGTCTGAAAATCCCACTTTCCATGGTGGTTGTAGAAAAAAAAAATGTACTTAATCTAGTTTGATAAAACTTTCGTATTAACGGTACCGAAAGCTTTTTAGCATCATCATTCATCAGAATAATCACAATTTGTAAATTAAAAATAAAGAATAAAATCCCCATGTTCGATGTTTGTTTTTTACTTAGCTTGAAACGATACTAAGTATTTGTATTTGTGAACACCTAATGAAACTACCCAAAGTGAATTTGTTTTTAATTTCCAAATTTCTATTGTCTGTTTTACCTATAATCCTTTTTCTATGCACATCTTTATATTCGTTAACTCTGCTATCTCTTTATTTTTACCACGATAAATAAAGATATAAGCTTGTAACAAATGATTTAAAATATTGGACGTTATTTTATTCTATTATAGTTTAGATCAAAATAATAATTCTGTGAAACATGTAATATTCTAATTTATTTACGAAGATAAGATTTATAAAAAAATTATATTTTGTCTGAAATGAATTAATAAATTTAAGTAATAAATAAAAATTATTTGTTAAAATACACCTCAAACGTTTAAAATTAAAAATAATTAATTTACAAAAATGTCTAATAGAATTTAGTTTAGTTCAAAAAGTTTGTAATATGAAGTTGTTAGTTAGTATACATAATTTCCAAATATTATGTGATTGATAACATGATTTTATATATTCCCTAAAAACAATTTTTAAATACTTTTATTCTTAGTTTTAGAATTTTTAAAATTTACTCACAAGTATAGTTAAAATAAACAGTTAAAGATTTCAAGCAGCAATGTTATTCCAGGAAAAAGGATTATAACTTTGTGCACAGGTAAAGAATATTTATATAGAGAAACTTTAAAAGAAATAGAAATAGTTTGAATAGAGAAGAATCTCTCACGTGGACGCCGCAGAACCCAAAATGAGTTTGGACGAATCTATTGCGGTAAACGAGGGGTGTATCATTATTGTTTTACTCAGCAGAGGCGTTTCGATGCGATTTGGTTATTAGTTATTAGTTATTTACTTATTGTGTTTTGTGTTGTTGCATAGTAAAAAATCAGTTCTTTCATTACATTATAACGTACCTACACTCTACGTGATTATCACAAGGGATAATAAACGCCCTACATTTTTTTTTGGTTAAATATAAATCCTTGTGAAATCAAAACACGTTACGCCACTGGAAAAATGGTGCCGCACCGATTTATATGACCCACAGGTTCTTCTTTTCAAGCCACTTTTTTTCTACTCTACTGCTAAACTGGTTGTCTAATAAAAGATATAATTCTTAACAGTTTTATACAGTTTTCGAGCGACTAGCTTCGGCATTCGAATGATTTGACGGCAACAATCGAAACATTCCGAATACTGACGACAATAAAATAAACAGACTTTTTTCATTCGAATTCGGCCATTACTACGAGACAGGGCAACTTGTTGAATTTCATGTGCGTGATGGCCCTGACGACGCAACATAATCAAGCAAAGCGTGGTATTGTTAAACAAGTAAGTGATTCTGTTTTATCGTTGAATGAATAATATAAAGAAGTGTCACTTAATAGGCTAAAGTGTAAACTGTAAACTGAATTGCGAAAATAAATCGCCTGAGATTGTGCTGCCACCACTAAATAAAATGCTGAAAATACAGTTAAGTCTCAAACTAGAATGCGAAGATTACTAATAGCTTAAAAATTAGAAAGCGGTTGGCTTCCTTACTTTCACCATAGATTAAAGATCCCTTAGATCTCTAATACATGGTCACAAAAAAGCTTCAGTTCTGGCCAGACGTCGCGTCGTTGCGATCGTCAAGAATTCCGAATTTAGTTTCGCATTAGGTACATCAAAATAACTTAACCGAGTGAAATGCCTTTATGTGTTCTTTTCTTTTCTTATTCCATACTGGTCACTATAATCTTTAATCCTATGATCTGACGCACAGGGTTCTTGCATGTATGACTGCAAGGAATTTGCTTGTTTACCTAACAAGAAAAGCGAAGAGGTAGTTTCTGAGAAAAATTCTGGTAAATATTTAGGGATTTAGTAAAACTTTCTCCTTAGTCGTGTGCTAGTAAAATAAAATCTTTACATTTTCAATGTTGCTCTGTAAGCACAAAAAGTATTAGTATTTACGAGCCCCTCGTCATAATAGTTCGTCCTAGATATGCTTTAAAATCGAAGTTTTACAACAAATTAAAATACGTGTAATTAACGTTGAACATATGACAAAATCTGTATTGAATATAGTAAAGTGATTATTGTTTATTAAATTTATCAACACAGAAACACATTTTATCTCTTAATTATAAATTAATGTAAATATAAAAATTCATTGTTGCCGTCATAATAGTTCAATTTCTGAAGTGTTTTGGTCTGATTTCCTCTTGTGTTTTATTTTTCCATTCTAGACAGGAAACATTGCACTTTTCCTAACTCAAATGAATATTAAAAAGTCCAAGAATTCCTTACCGATTTTTACAATAGCTATTAAGACAACAAGTGTTTTATAGAAGGTTTAAAAATCAAGGTCGTAGTTCAAATCCGAGGCGAACGAAGTGAGCCGAGGATTTGATAGACCGAGATTTTTAAACTATAAAACACGAGTTATCTTCAAGATTTTTTCTAACACTAATATCAGACATTTTCTTTCACTAATATATTATTAGAAATTTTAATAAATTATTATTTGAGACGTGTCATAATACACAAAATGCGAAGATTGCTAGGCAACGACGTATTTAAAGGCGTATAAAATACGTTGTCATTGACGGCGTATTTTATAGAGAAAGCGTATTTTAAAGGAAACATAACAAGTGAGCTCTTATGCACCATAGAAACAGTATAAGATATTAGTGTTAGAAAAAATATATATAATGCTAATTGTACGTTATATTACTGGTATCAGTACTGTAACTGTTATACAGGGTGTCTCACTATATTTTGACTGATTTTACAAGCTTATATTTTCTAAATGGGATGAAGTATTAAGGTGCGGTTTTCACCAATGAGTTTTACATGAGCCCAAGTTTTTTTTTATGGTTTTTACGAATATGCTATTCCTTCTTTAAAAACCGAAATAAAAATGGCATTATTTGGCAGACCAGATACTTCATTTTTTTAAATGCAACGCTATACTTATTTGTAGAAATAAGAATAGGCGCATATTTTAGCGTTCAAACGATATTTTAAAAATTAAAATCGGATGAGAAATGACCGAGATAAACGCTTATGAAGATACTACTGTAAAATCAAAAACGTGAACAACAAAACATTTAGCATGCCATGACGGCATGACTGACAAAAGAATAAACAAAATCGCGACGCCAAACTTCCTAACGAGTAATAGAAGCCGTTGGTGGGTGATTTTCTTGATAATGGGTTTTACCAAGCAAGAAATAGCGCAAGCAGTACTGCTCTACGCCCAGACCGGGTCGGCATGCTAAATGTTTTGTTGTTCACGTTTTTGATTTTACAGTAGTATCTTCATAAGCGTTTATCTCGGTAATTTCTCATCCGATTTTAATTTTTAAAATATCGTTTGAACGCTAAAATATGCGCCTATTCTTATTTCTACAAATAAGTATAGGGTTGCATTTAAAAAAATGAAGTATCTGGTCTACCAAATAATGCCATTTTTATTTCGGTTTTTAAAGAAGGAATAGCATATTCGTAAAAACCATAAAAAAAACTTGGGCTCATGTAAAACTCATTGGTGAAAACCGCACCTTAATACTTCATCCCATTTAGAAAATATAAGCTTGTAAAATCAGTCAAAATATAGTGAGACACCCTGTATTAAATGACACGTACGCAAATAACAGGATTTTTTCCAGTCCATTCCCAGAAAGTTTAAATGCGAATTATTCAGTTAGTACCAATCTTTAGGTGCTTATAAAATAAGACCCAAGAAATTCTTAAAGGGCTTCTTTTTATTTATCTAGGCTCTTTTTGTTTAAGAATTTGTGGTCACTAATAAAACTTTTTAGGAGCAATTTGTTGTGTAATTAATTTTTTTTCGTTTGCCTATTGAGCGGCGTTCAATTAAAGTGAAGTTTTAGATATTTTCTGTTATTTAAAAGAAAACAAGAACAAGATGCGTAAAAGCTTTTGATGGCCACTGGGATTCAAGTTTTTCTCAATTCCTTTTTACTTAATTATAGAAAATGCCAACGTCCTAAATTATTGCAGATATTAAGTTGTATACAGTGACCGGCAAAAAGTTCGCAACATATGGGAAAAATTTTTATTATTAGGGTATCGAAAAAACTTTTATGGGGAATGGGTTCTGCATGTCCGATAACCTAAAAATCGATTTTTAGGTATGTCACGTGACAATTGGTATGGCGGCAAATTTTACAAAATCAACGTTAAGTCGCAAAAAGTGGGGTTAGATGACAAGATATCAAAAAAGATTATTAGAAAAAGTTGCTTACAATTTAATTTTAGATCCATATGCAAAATTTCAAACATTTATTTAAACAAATTGAAAATGGCAATTTTTTGTAATAATTGATTTATAAATACCCAATTTTATCCTTTTAAATAGTTTGATTGAAGTGGAACGTATGTAAAAAGCAGGTTTTCGCTAGGACACTCACTGTTGCAATGGTTTTGTATCTAACAGCTGTTTCAAAATTTTCGAAATATTTGTATGCTAGAGCACTTAGAAAAGATCAATTTTATCGCTAATAATCAAGTTTCATCGCTAACCGTCAATACATCTCCCTGAAATATCATAGAAAGAAAAAGAAAACATAAAAAAGGTAGTTTTTGGTTTATTGGCTATTTTATTCTTTTTTATTTTATAAATTGATGAATTTTGATCACAACCAAGAATATTTAGCTTTTCGAAGTGCTCTAGCATAAAACTATTCGTAAAACTTTTCTACAGGCGTTAGATACAAACCATTGCAACAGCGAGCGTCCTAGCGAAAACCTGTTTTTTAGATTTAGTCCTGTCAATTGTAGAAAAAACTAGAAAGTTCTGCCACTGTTATCCAAATACATAGATTCCACTTCAATCAAGCTATTTAAAAGGAAAAAATTGGGTATTTGTAAATTAATTAATTATTTTATTATCAATCAGTATAAATTAAAAATATACATATACAATAAACAAAGTATACAATACAAGATAACATTTATAAGATATTATTTATTATATCTAATTTGCGTTTATATGAATTAGCAAAATTTTAAGTTTCCCATTTGGCATATTTAAACAGTTTTACTTTAATTAGATGTTTGACTATAAACATTCTGTGAGTAAAACAGGCATCTTTTCTGAAAGCCAGCCTGGGCAGAAACTATCAATTTCTTCAACTGATTTCGTCGTCAAATTAACAAGTAAATTATCACAGTGTTTTATTTTGGAGAAATTTAGCTGGAAGGATGGTAAACTTCTATTTATAATTTCTGCAACAATTACTGAAAGACGTTTCAGGTGTTCGATATTTTCCGTTGATCCAAAATCTTTGTTAATTAATAAATATTCACATTTGTCAACTGGCAAATTTTCTCGTTTTCATAAACTAAGTTCGCAATCTCAACAGGAAAATTTGTTTATAACTTTGTTTGCTAGGAAGCCCGCTAAATATACCACTGAACACGATTCTAGTGTTACATTTTCTGTAAAATCAGGAAAGATTTGTGCAAAATCCACCTCATCGGGGTCTTTCGTATTTGATGAAGATGAATTAGAAGTTCCCATAGGTTCTATTACATTCACTTGATTGTCGTTATCTGGTGGTAACTGTAACTTTGACATCCAAATCGTCATCAGTATCCACCTCGCAATTGGCGAAACAGTTTGGATGGTAACAAACATTTTGTGCTGCAAGTTTTTCTTTAATGTATATACATTCGGGTTGGGGTTATATCCACCACGATGCCTAAGTAGGTATTGAAAATAGGTTTTCTAGTGGATCCCGATTAATCTTCGTTGTTAATAAAACCAAATAATTTTCTTGTTGTAGGTCTTCCCACAGGCTTAACATATCTCTAATTTTTCGTAGTAGGCCGCCAATACAATACAAATTCTTCTTCTCTTTGCCATCTACAAAAATTTTTAATGAAGAAATATAAGTAATAGCTTCACGTAAAGTAGTTTCAACCACTGGATGTTTTTGTGAAAGTCCTCAGCGATATGGATTGCAGTCATTAGCAACGCGACTGTTTAAAGAATCTCATATTGTTGAGTTTTTCGATGAAATCGGCTGTAAGTATCTATTGCTGTTTTACTTTTAAGTTGTCCAGTATATGCAGCTACACGTATACCACAAGCTACAGAACGACTAAAAATTTGCATGGCCAGCTTAACGTTCATTTTTTGAAAGTTATTTGGCCATAAATGCTTAGGGGTTATTTTTATAAATGTTTTCGCTTTCTGCCCTTATTGATCAATATAATAAGTTTGCACAACGTCTTTAAACGAAACTGTGGTGTCGCAAACATTCATGTCATGCTGCAAAAAATTATTCCTAAGGTTCTTTAGCAAATGCGGAAAATCATAAACATAATAGATTTTGTTTTCTTCATATTCAAAATATGGTTTAATATTTGTAACGCCTAAAAGTCTAGAAAGCGAACGATTATTAGACCCCTGATCCGATACTATATAGCTCTGACGGTTAAAACGATTTCTTTTAATTTCTTAATATTTACTATTAAAATTTCTTTCAATTTACTGGCTTTTGTTGTTCCAGATGAAATATAAAATAAAATCGGTATTTTCCAATTAATGTTATCATAAACGCAACTCCTGCTCGTACAACTTCATTTGGCGCCATTTTAAAGAGAACTGACTAATTTAATTTTGGATGATCCAAGGAAACAATAATTGGTTTGATCGTCGTAATGACTTTGGCTGATTCATCCGGGATGATCATCCAAAGTGTACCGTGAAAACGGGCCTTTAGCATTTGACCATTCCAGAATTACGTTAAAACGCACTTATCACAGTTGTCGACACTCCGGCCCGGCATAACGGATATTACTAAACCACCAGTTGCCACGCCAGACAGGTTTCAACATGTCTTTAACTGTTGTGTGTAATAAAAATGTTGCTGTGTTGTCACATTTGAGAAATATTAATTTATATATATATTTGCGAGTTTACAATATCTACAATGTAGCATATATCTATACATCACACAGGACGTTTCTCGCATCCCCTTTTCCACGTTGCTCTATCTCTCCAGTCTTCTTCTTCTAAATTTCTTGCTAGCATGGATTCTTTTACACCATCAATCCAAGTACGACGCGGCCTTCCTCTTTTCCTTCTTTGGGGTGGTTTCCATTTAAGTAACTTTTGTGGCCATCTATCCTCTTCCATCCTTTGTACATGTCCATACCATCTGAGCCTCTTCGTTTCTATATTGTCTATAATTGTTTTGTCTACATCCATCTTCCTTTTTATTTCTATGTTTGGGACTCTGTCTAATATTGTTAAGCCACAACTGCGTCTCCAGTACATCATTTCTGTTGTCTTTATTTTCTCCATGTTTCTTTGTGTGATTTCCCATGTTTCACTTCCATACGTTGTTATACTTTGTACAATCGCGTCATATATCATTTTCTTTGTTTTGGTGGATATCTTCTTAGACCATAATACTGGGTGTAATTGTCTTATTGTTGTTTTTGTTTGTGCCATCCTATTTTTAATTTCTTCCCCGCTACCTCCAGAGTTTGTGAATGTCGTTCCTAAATATTAATTTAAAGAAAGAAATATACATGTCTGTGTAAAGTTACCCACAAGTTGCAAAATAACTCCAGCTTATGGTACGCGTTTTTTTTTTCATGGCTAGGTAGATAACTTAAAAAAACACCCTTGTAACTTCAGCCCGGTCGTTATTATTGGGCGCTTGGTTGGCACCTACCCTACATATGGAATATATTATTTATATTTGAATGACAATACAGCTTATTATGGCATGTTTATCTTAAAGGACATCTCTAAACTTTTTGTAATTTTGTGCTTTTTGCTATAACCTAAAAAGGCTTGGCATGTTATAGGATTAACACTTAAAAAATTATCATTTTGTAGGTTCTCTCTGGTGATACGGTGATCATCAGAGTAGCTGTTGATGCACCACCGTCTGAAAAAACCCTCTATTTCTCGAGTATAATTGCGCCCAAATTAGCTCGCCGAGGGACAAATGTGTAAGTTTTGAATTTCTATAGTTTTTGTTGGCATTATTTATCTGTAGAGTAACTAAGATCATTGAATATAAAACAAAATAATATTTTGTTCATTCAGTTTTCTTTTTGGTGACCATCATAATCAAACTTGTATGGAAATTAATAATACTTTGGAACTTTAAAACTGTCATAGAACTTATCTAAGTTTCAATAATTGATATTTAGCTACTCCAAAAAGTGAAGCAAATTTAACAAATATTTTGTTACCAATATTAGATATGAACTTAATTCATTTTAATGAAATGATTTGTTACAGTTCCCTCACTCTTTGTCTCGAGTTTTCAACACTATCGATTGGTTTGCCTCAATACAATGCTCTCCATCTGTTACTATAGTTATCTTGTAGGTACTAATTACCGCTATCGATATATCAACAGTAATATCACAAGTGACTAGAATTTTACCGGCATTTTTTTTGCCGTCATGAACACCACTGCTTGTTGCGACGAAAATCGTCACGAGTGCGACACCACGAGCGACAATTTTCTAAAGCAACAAGTAAGAGTGATCATGACTGCAAAAACTGCATGTAACATTCTAGTCACGAATGATATTCGGCATGACAATTTCTCGAATTATAATGAAATTACTGCAATACTTGTCACTCAAAAAATTTTGACAGACGTTGTCTCTAAGCAACGAGGAAAATTTCACTAGTAGTGAAAGTATCAGTGTAATTCGATTGTGATTGGTTCAATTCACCAAAATATTGTGATTTTATTGGATGACACATTATGAGTGGAATTGTCTTCGATAAAATTTTTCAACGTAAACTTTTGTCAATTTTACAGAACAACAGATAGAAAAATATTAATTTCATTGCAGTTGAAATGGGTTTTAAGTTTTCAAACTTTTCTGGTATCATAAATAGTTCAATTTTTTATGGAGCAAGAGACTGATATGATAACATTATCTGCACTTTAAGTAAGTACATAATAAATAACGATGCAAACAGTGAAGATTGGGAGAAAATATCATGACTAGGTCGTTGCTTACCTATAAACGCCAGAAACAACAAATAATTCTTTTTGCACTCCCGGGTATAAAGTGACTACTTTACGCCCGCGAAGAAGGGCGTAAAGTTAATTATTGCAGACCGCGGGTGCACTTTACGCCCGCGACAAATAAATTTGAAATATCTCAAAAATACCTTAGTTACAGAACCATTTTTATGTAACTTGTAAAATCACTCTTGCCGTGAATGTGTCAATTTGACATTTTGAGCAATGCGATTAGAAAAATTTTAATATAAATCATAAAATTTAAATAAAATCTCCGTTTGTGCAAAAAATATTGTATGTACCACAGGCGTAATACGCGACTTTAGCCCTTAGCTTGTTATAACCCTCGGCTAAAACCTCAGGTTATAATATTCACGCCGCAGGCCAAAATCGCATAAATAACTATTTAAAGCCGGCCTTATATTGGTCTATTTTTTGTTCACTCTCTTCTTGCAATATTGTCTTAATTAAGCTTTTCAATCCTTTTTGTAAAACACATTTAGCAGGGATGATATTGGTCTGTTTATCTAATACATGCTTACTTCCTTTTTTTATATAGGTACAGGATGGATTATTGCCAGCCACCACTCGGTAGGCATATATTTATTTCGCCATATTTCTAAGGTTAATTAATATAGTTTTTTGTGTAGTCAATGGTAAACGGTCATTTTACTTTGTAGAAAATAGTAAAGTAATGTGGCATTTTACTCGTGAGCAACCTTTACTCATTAGCAACGCTCGAGTCATTAGCAACCAACACTTTATTCCTAGCAACACAGTCTGTTTGTTTACTTGTTACTATGTACGTGTTGTAGTTGCTATGTTTCCGTACAAACATAACCTAGATAAATTTAACAAATTTGTCTAGAAAATTCGAACTTTTAGTACTTACACAAAAAAATAGCGTATTCAACGCGTAAGAAAAGTGGTTTTCTAGCTCGTGAATCAAACATTTTCCACTCGCTAGAAAACTGCCACTTTTCTTTACTTGTAGAATAATCTACTATTTTCTATCACTTCTACATTTTTTACTACTTTAAACAATTCAATTTCTATCCCATCTGATCCAAGACATTATTATTTCTCATTTTTACTAAAACTTCTTGTATTTATTATATCGTAGGTTCCCTCAACTGCTTACCATCTATTCCTAATCATTCTTCTGTAACTTGGTTGGCATTCTGATATACTTATGAGGATCGTTTAAAAATGTTCTACCTACATTTCTAAGACTTCTGTATTTCCAAATATCATCTTTCCTTGTTCATTCTTAAAATACAGTGGGAGGTTGTTGGTACCTCTTGCTTTTCTTGTTTGAGGATTCTATATTCTTTTCTCATTTAAAATGTTCTTGTAACTTCTATATCTTTATTTGCAGCATTTCTCTTTTCTTTTTTCTACAAATTGCATGTGCCTTCCTCTTAGTTTCGCATTACCTAGCCTTCGTTATTTCTGTTTGTTTCTTTAACATAGTCTGCCTTGCCTTCTGTCTTTCATCTATCATCTTTTTGCACTCGTCATCAAACAATTTATTTGTTATAGTTTGTCTTAAATTTCCTAATTTATTTGCTCCTTGTTCAATTGATTTTTTTAATTATGTCCCATTTTGTATCTACACTTATAACGTTATAACTATGACTTTTACCATCTAGAACTCTTCCTACCGCCAGGGCGCGTTCTTTCCCAACCTCTTAATCTTTTAATGCCTCTACATTCCATCTTTTGTTCTGTGTTTGTCTTATTTGTGTGTCTAGGCTTAGAATTTTTTGTTGAACTTCTGCTAGTAACAGCAGGTGATCCGAGCTTGTGTCAGCGCCTCTATACGATCGTACCTTTTGGACCAAGCTGGAATTGATTTTTCCTACCAATAAATGGTCAATCTGATTAGGTGTTCTTCCATCAGGGCTTATCCACATTGCGTTCTGTATATCTTTCCGTTGTAACATTGTAGTTTTTACTATTAAGTTGTTATTTGCAGCAAAATTGATCATATGTTGCCCATTCTGGTTTATAACTTTGTGGAGGCTTTCTTTCTCTGCTATCTTTATTTCTCTTTTCTTTACCCACTTTAGCATTCATTTCCCCTATTACTATTTTAAAATCAAATGTTGGTATTTTTGTATACAGTTCCTGGAGCTCCTCATAAAATTTCAGTTTCTTATGTTCATCTGTTTCTTCTGTTGGAGCATGGTTATTTGCCACGCTTATTTTTCTATAAACCTCTCTCAACCTTCCCCCATTGAAAAAGTTAAAATTATCTAAATTGATTTAATTTCCTTTGTACGAATATTCGTTTCTTGGATAACCAGCAGGTCTATTTCAGATTCTTTAGCGGTCCGTATCAGTTCTTTTAAAGCACCTTCTTTATTTAATTCTTGTACATTAGTTGACCTTCCGACCTTCCTCCTCCTTTTTAGTTTTTTGTATTCATCCTATTCTGCAATTCTGGTCTCTCCTCTACTTTTTGTTGTTCATTATTCCAGATCCATTCCTTATCATTTATTTGTAACTAGTTTGGCCGTCATTAATATAGATCTTATCTCCTTGTAGATATTTCAATTGGTTTTTGTTTTTAATAACATAATTTTTTTCTTCCCGTTTGACCATTTCACCAACCATGTTATTTTTCCAATTTTATATGCATCCCTTATTTGCACAAATGCTGCTTAATGAAATCTTCCACTGTGCCTTTTACTACATTCCCATTTATTTCCAAGCTTAGTCCTGAGATGACCATATTGTCCTTCTTTAAGTCTTTTCTTCTTTAGCCCCGCATTTTCATTTTGAATTTCATTTTCTTTCTGCAACCTTTCTATTTCTTTATTAGACTTATGCTAGTCCTTCCTGATTTCTTTAACTTAACCCATAAAACTTTGCATCATAGTCATCATTTTATCTTCATTCATTTTTTCCTGGGTCTTGATGGGTGTTCTGTACATTCTCCTGCTTAAAGGCGCAATCTTCTTTTTTCCAGTTATATCAAGCCTTCGTTTCTCATCATCAGTTGCATATTCTGAGTCATGTCCCGTCTTCTTTTTCTCCATTATTTACAGCTGTCTACTTACTTCCTTTGATCTCATTCAATTTTACGTATTTCACGTTTCCATAGCTTAATTTTATTTGTACTTAAAATTTTACCATTTCTACACTTGGTTAGGCTTCAACCTCATATTTTAGTATGTCAGGTTCTTTAAAGATACTGTTTGGATTTCGTGGTGACAATTTTCATCCGAATATAAGGTTTCACAGTATCGCCTCCATGTGTCTGCTATTTAATCTCTATTGATTTTTAGTTGTGTGATAATTTTTGTTTTTTTGGAACAGCTCTTTAAGCTGATTTTTGTTTGCGTGTTCATCTGCTCATCTATTTCATTCCATATTTTTGTATAGTGTTCGTTTTTGTCGTGTTTACATGCTTGTTGTATCTGTTTGTTAATATTTTGCTACTGTTCTCGTGTTTCTACCTCTTGTATACCGTTTCTAGCAAGATGTCTTCGTTGTTCGATTAATTGCCAATTCCGAATTTGCCCGCAATATTCCTTATGTGTTCATTTTGCGTCGTGTCTCCCACTTTAGCATTAAAGTCTCCACAGACTATCGTAAATTCTTTGTTAGGTATGTTCTGTATAAAATTTATAAAATTCTTCGATTTCGGTGTCTGTGGCCGTACTTGTCGGTGCATATATGTATTTGGATGATATTTATGTTCTGGGGTTTACCTTTCAGTTTTATCGTAATAAGTAATACGATCATTAACAGCGAGGAAATCCATTACACATTTGTTGTTTGCGTGATGCATAAGCGTTATGTATTTTTAAAACCGTTGAGATATTTTCCAATGTCTTGTTCATTGCAACTTAAAATATCTGTGAAAACAAACTTCTACAATTAAATATCCTTATAAAATGTATAGGTAGGTATAGCTCTTTTGCTAGGTCATCGATACTTTTAACCAAGAAAACTTATTAATTGAACAACAGCTACCCCTTGGTAGCTCAGCATCACCCATTGGATCGAAACCAACAATTTTTCATGACATTCAAAGACATTGAAGGGACTGTTCGCTCATTTGATGGGGGTGATTTATGTCGGGTAGAGATGTGGATAGAAGAATTTGAAAGTACCATAGACCTTTTAGGATGGTCAGCTTTACAGAAATTAATTTTTGCTAGACAATTCCTTATAGGATTAGCTAAATTATTTGTACAAGGTGAGAAAGGAATTAAAAGCTGGAATTAATTAAAATAAGTTACCTTTTTTACTTTACCATAATGCATTAAATCGGGTATATGTTTGGCGACCACTTTGAAAAAAACTGACGGGCTACAGATCATGTGACCAAGATAAGAGGCATCTCTAACAACCTTGTTAACATAATCCGAAGAGAAAATCCTTAGACGCACATTTTCCAACGCGCATACCCCAGGCCCCTGCACTAAGTAGGAAATTTAAAAAATAAGAGTCCATTTATGAATATTTTTTGCGAACGAAAGAGTTAGCGTCAAGAGGAAATATCGAAGATAAAGCTCTTATTCAATATATAATCGAAAGTATCCAAGACAATCCTGCCACGAAAAGTGTTTTATATGAAGCTCGTTCTCTGAAAGAATTAAAACAAAAGTTAGAACAAGTACCGTTAGTATGCCACCTGTTATCTAGTCTAGACAGGAAGGAGAGGGGGTCAGTCGTCTGTAGACCGTCGGCGTAGATGGATGTTCAATTGTTTGGTTAAATACAATCTTTTTAAAATATTTGTGGTTGCTTATTAAAAACCCTTTCTCCGCTACAAAACCAAGTCAAGACCATTCACAAAAACTTATACTCATCTAGAATCTAGAACCTTCAGAAACTCAATTAATAGAAGAAATAGGATCTATACTAGAAATACAATGATACATAAATTACTTGAAAAATGAGAAAGCTACCGGCCCGAACAGAATATCAAATGAAATAATCAAAAAAGAAACAGAAGAACTAATAGAAGATCTTTATCTATTTAATAATATTCTAGAAAGTAAAGAAATCCCACAGAAGTGGTTAACATCAGAAATAATACTTATACTTACATAAGAAAAATGATCCATCTGACATTAATAACTAGATAACTACAGACCAATCTCCTTGATGACATGTCTATATAAATTATTTACAAGCATACTTCTTTCATGAATACAAACAATGTTGAACAATCATCAACCACCCGATCAGGCCAGCTTCAGACAATCATTTTCCACAATCGATCATATACGCTGACCGGCAAAAAAAATGGCCACCGTATAAAATGTACGTGTAATCTAGATTTGTGATTTAAATAAATGTCCATGGTGCTCAGTATAATCTGCCAGCCTACTTAGATTACAAACATCACTATCGCGGTACAAATAAAATCAAAGCCGCCCATACTTTGCAGTTAATTGATATTCTTGAAAAATGAAACACACAAAACAAAACACTAGCGTTTGTTTCTTCACTTTTTTTTAAACAATTTGACGTTTTTCCCAATATTAACAAGCGCTTTCTCTTTGTAAAAATACCTTTTAGTTGTGAAGATGCCGCACGTATTGTTGCTTTGTTGCAAGACGGAAGAAGTCAAGTTTACGTGTCTGCAGCTCTAGGTATACCAAGAACACGGTTCGAAGGACTTTTCAACGGTTTTTAGAAACTGGCCAGTATACTCGAAGAGTTGGTTCAGGTCGCAAACCAGCAACTTCCGTCAGAGATGATTGATTTGTTTGTTTAGAAATTCTGAGAAATCGTTTTTCAACTGCTGTGGATGCTAGAAATCACCTTCAGGCGGTAAGGTACGTAAACGTTAGTGAACGTACAATTAGAAGATGGTTAAATGAAGCTGGCTTGAAGGCCAGAAGACCTGCTATCGCCCCTGAATTACAACCACGTCACATTAGAGCGCAAATTTTGCTAGAACGCATTTACACTGGACAGCAGAGGATTGGAAACTAGTTCTCTTTACGAACGAATCCAAATATTGTTTGCATGTAGGAGATGGACGCGAAAGAGTCTGGAGACGGCATACTGAGAGATATGCACAAGCTGCAATCAAGCAAAGAAAAAATAAAGCCGGTAGTGGCGTTATGGTTTGGGCAGGTATATCATTCCATGGTCGTACTGAGCTTGTTTTCTTGGATGGTGGAATAACAGCTGTTCGTTACATCAAAGAAGTTTTAGAACAGGTTGTAGTTCCATATGCACCATTTATAGGAGACGATTTTCAACTCATGCACGATAATGCGAGACCGCATACAGCCAGAATTGTAACAGAATTCTTGCAGGAGGTTGGTATCAATGCTTTAAATTGGCCGGCATGCAGTCCTGATCTTAATCCCATATAGCATCTATGGGATGAACTTCAACGAAGGGTTAAACGACGTCCTGTGGCCCCTGAAGCTCTGCTGGAATTGAAAGTTGCTCTTCGTGAAGAATATGAGAGTATTCCACAAGACACGATCCAAAATTTGTTGCGGTCGATGCCTGCACGTATGCAAGCTGTTATTGATGCCAGAGGAGCACATACTCGTTATTAAAATTTTCTATTATCTTTTGTTTTTGGTATTTCAGTAAATTTGTGATTTTGTGAGCACCGCTACTTGAATGATTTTTTCGTTTTAATTTTATTATTTAAATTATTATTGTAAGCAAACTGGACAAAAACTAGTTGTAATTGAAAGATAAATAATATAAATAAAAATGACCTTGAAATTCCTTTTGGTTTCTTTTAATATAGGGGTGGCCACTTTTTTTGCCGATCAGTGTACATGCTCCAAATCAGGTAATTGAAAAATGCCCCGAATTCAATCTAAAGATCTACATAGGACAAAATAGACTTCATAAAACCTTTTGACATGTTAGAACATCAAGCTATTCTAAACAAAATGTTGCGCTACATCATACGTGTAAGGGTCAAGAACAGAATTAGGATGGAAGGAATTAGAAGAAAACTAAGAATGAGAAACATAATCGAAACGTACAAGAAACAAAAATGGAAATGGGTCTGCCACATCGCACAACAGAATTCAAGATGGTCAAAACAAAATACATGGAATCCACCACCAATATTAACTAAATAAAGCAGAGAACATCCTCGAAAAAGAGCGATGAAATAAGGCAGTTTGCGGGAAACGACTGGACACTTCAAGCCCAATCTAGAGAAATATGGAAAAGTCTTGAGGAGGCCTTCACCCAGAACTAGGGAAATGTATATTTAACTTATTTATTAATTTTATGAATTTATTGCAAAATATTAATTATACCAGAATTATGTATAGTTTACAGTTTACATTATTAAATGCTAATAATAATAATAATAATACAAACTATAAAATGAGGAAGTACTTAGCTCTAAATTATCAAAAAAAGGTAGAATATGAAATTAAACACTACAAGCAGATTGATGAGAAAAACATGGAATAGATACGGACAAAACTCAAACACAGGTCTTGTTCATTGCAACTTAAAATATCTGTGAAAACAAACTTCTACAATTAAAGAACCTTATAAAATGTATAGGTATAGCTCTTTTGCTAGGTCATCGATACTTTTAACCAAGAAAACTTATTAATGTTACAGTTTTATCTATCTAATTTATTTAATTACAATTATTGAATTTAAAAAGCTTAATTTTTTTTAAGACGAGAAGACTGTAGGATAGGGTTTTACTTTTTTTAATTTATTTTCTTTTTGGTACCTATTTTAATGGTTGTAGTTTGAAAAATTGTTGTTTTTGCAAATGAGTATTGCACAATCTTGTTCTAGGGTTTTTCGATACATTTTTTTTTTTTTTTCATAATGTCGGTATTAATATTGGAATCGTCAGTAAGCAACGTACATAATTTCCTGTATTTATGCCTGCTTATGCACGTTTTTCTGAAAAGATTCCAAACTTCGTATTTTTTAAAATCAACCTGCCCATTTGATTTTAATTTCATTGAAGTAATGAGGTAGTGTGAGCATTGCTATAAAAATTGCCATTTGCCAGTTCAACTTACCTGGGTTCTGTAACTCATAGTATTATTTCCGGGGAAAATTATTTTCAGAAGTAATACCACAAGTGACTAGAATTTTACCGGAAAATTTTTTGCCGTCATGAACACGACTGCTTGTTGCGACGATTTTCTAAAGCGACAAGCAAGAGTGTTCGTGATGGCAAAAATTTCCTGTAAAATTCTAGTCACGAATGGTATTCGGAATGATAATTCCTCGAATTATAATGAAATTACTGAAATACTTGTCACTCCAAAAATTTTGACAGACGTTGTCTCTAAGCAACGCTGCTAGTCGTAAAATTTCCGCGGAAATTTCACTAGTAGTGAAATTTCCAGTATAATTCGATTGTGATTGGTTCAATTCACCAAAATACTGTGATTTCATTGGATCACAAATTTATTATGAGTGGAATTATCACTATTTATATCACGAGAGCATTGAAAATAATCGAAAATGCTTTGACGAGTTACGAGACGTCGAGCAAGGAGGCAAAGTATTTGATTATTTGCGACTGCTCGAGTGGTATATAATTAGATTATACAGGGTGTCCCAGATCGAGTGGGATTGCATGGGTAACTTTCTTATTATTGAAGATGGAGGTTTGGTTAAATTAGCAATGTTTTGCAGTTTTATATGCTGATTTAAAATCTGTTTGAAAAAGTTCAAAATGTCAAACCCGTCAGAAGTTATTTAAAAAAAAAACTATCAATTTCTTGTATGTCAAATATCTTCCTAAGTATAAGAGATACGAAAAAAAGTTTCATATGAAAGTCACTGTTTTCGATAAGACCAATTTAAAATTGATGTCAAACAAAAATTCAAGATACTCGTATCAACTTCCTTAAGTTAAATGGACGCCATATTGGATTTTTTAGTTACTGAATACAATTTTTTATTCTCTTTTCAACGGTGTAAGATAACGTATGACTCAATAAAAAATACCAGTCAAATTAATTGTTTTTACATTTTAATCAAGTAGGCTTACATGGATCCAAACAAAAACAAACAAAATTTATTTATTTGTATTACAAACTTTAAAAATTATGGCGAATTCTCCAATTACTGAAAGCTACGATATGTTTTGCACATTTATCAAGTGTTATAAAAATTCCCATCTTGCTTCCCAAACTTATTTAAATAATTTTCCGGAAAGAAGACAACCAAATATCAAAACGTTTAAAAGACTAGACAAGAATATGCAGCGGTATGGAAGTTTGGAAAAAGTCCACTAAAATTAGGGAAAACAATTTATTAGTGGAAGATCATAATTGCAACGGTGAGTTAATAACAATGGCTTGTGTCGCGGTTAATCCAGGCATTTCAACTCGAGAAATAGAAGCACAGGTTGGTGTATCTAAATCAAAAGCATCGCGAATTTTAAGAAGGCACAAGTTTCACCCCTACAAGTTGTGTATTGCCCAAACTTTACGGCCAGAAGATTACGCAAGAGTACTGGAAATAATAGTTTTACGAGTCGAGTATTATGGAGTCTTACTTTTCTAACTGCGGAGTGTTTAATCGATGCAATGAACACTGCTGGTCACAGGAAAATCCACATGTTGTAGTTCCACGTCGAAATCAAGTTCGATTCGGATTTAATGTATTTTGCGGCATAATGGGAAGTCATTTAATTGGACCTGTTATCTTCAATGGAACTTTAACTACTCAACGTTATTTAGAAATTCTCCAAATATCCTTAGAAGATTTCATAGATGACCTACCTTTGGCAGACAGGATTGGGTTATGGTACCAACAGAATGGCTGCCCATGCCCAGCCCAAAATTCAAGAAACGTGGTAGATTATTTAATTCACCGATTTGACAATAATGTTATTGCTACCAATACTAATGTTCGATGGCCAGCCAGATCAGCTGATCTAACGCCTCTTGACTTTTTTCTGTGGGGTACGTTAAAGAATAAAGTATGTGGAAGTAATTTTAGCTACAATAATGTTCACGAACTGCGCGAAGCAGTGCTAGACGCGTGTGCTAGTATTAATCGAAATACGTTGCGTAAAGTAACCCCAAGTGTCGTCAAACGGTGTTTAGCTAACAATGGCCAGTATTTTGAACATTTCATGTGGTTATTAGAATTAAGTTTTGTTTTTTAAAATAAATTTTGTTTGTTTTTGTTTAGGTCCATGTAAGCCTACTTGACTAAAATGTAAAAACAATTAATTTGACTGGTATTTTTTATTCAGTCATACGTTATCTTATATCGTTGAAAAGAGAATAAAAAATTCTATTCAGTAACCAAAAATCTAATATGGCGTCCATTTAACTTAAGGAAGTTGATACGAGTACCTCAAAAGCAGCCATCTCGAATTTTTGTTCGACATCAATTTTAAATAATTGGTCTTATCGAAAACAGTGACTTTCAGATGAAACTTTTTTTCGTATCTCTTATACTTACGAAGATATTTGACATACAAGAAAATTGACAGTTTTTAGTTTTTTTTAAATAACTTCTGACGTGTTCGACATTTTGAACTTTTTCGGACAGATTTTAAATCAGCATATAAAACTGCAAAACATTGCCAATTTAACCAAATCTCCATTCTCAATAATAAGAAAGTTGCCCATGCAATCCCACTCGATCTGGGACACACTGTATAATGAATTTTAGCTTAAAACTGAATTTTATGTACAAGTAAACAATGTCAATATGATTGCTACGGAAAAATTTGAAGAAATACTCATACTAGATTCCAGTTTTACATTGTTTAGGACCAGCCGAAACACCAAAATGATTATATCACGTCGTCAAGGGTATATTCACTTATCAATACGTAGTAACCAAGCAAAATGCTTGATGTTGATTGGTTAATTATATTATGAATTGTATAATGGGTGGAATTTTTTTGACCTGTTTAATACGAGTAAATAAATTGTAAAACAATTTTATAAATGTTTCAAAAGTAAGCGAAATTTGTATAAATAGTAAGTAAATATTGTCTCTTCGTAAAGTAAATGCTTAATAGGTACATATATTATGTCCTTCATTGAATAGTGTTGAGGAGACAAATGATGAACCTTGGGCATGGGAAGCTCGTGAATTTTTAAGAAAGAAACTTGTTGGCGAAGAAGTATGGTTTACTTCAGAAAAACCACCCAATGCTACCCGTGAGTATGGCGTGGTTTATCTGGGAAAAGGTGAATATTTGTGAAATTATTTAGAATTAAAAAACGTTAAAGGTATATAAGTTATATTTTAGATGTAGCAACAGCCGAAAACATCACTGACTCTCTCGTATCAGAAGGACTGGTCACTGTCCGAAGAGAACGAATTAAAGCTGTATCGGAGATCGCTCGTCTTACTGAATTGGAAGATACTGCAAAAGCTGCTGGAAAGGGCAAATGGGGAAGTGATGATTCTGTAAGTTGTTTTTAGTTACTTATATTGGGTCATAATGTACTAAAAATTAAATTTTAGGAGCATGTTCGTGATATAAAGTGGTCCATTGAAAATATGCGTACTTTTGTTGATAAACAAGCAGGTATACCTGTAAAAGCGATCATAGAATATGTTCGTGATTGTTCCACAGTGCACGCGTTCCTTCTTCCTGATTTTTACCATATTACTCTCATGATTTCTGGCATCAAAGTAAGTTTTTATGTTTTTTAATAATTGTTTATTCTTTACTTAATATACAGCGTGCCCTATTTCTTGGCACTGTGTAACTTTTTTATTTATAAAGATAAACGGTGAAATAGGCAAAATAGTGAGGAATTTGCCGGTGTGAAGAAATTTGATATACAAAGTGCGGTTGAAAAGTTATTGGTTAAAAACGAAAAAAAAAATGCGTTTTTTATTATTCTACGTAGTTCAGTTATCTTTAGAATTAGCAAAATATGCTCCAAATGCTTTTGGAATAACTTTTTATATAGAACAATGTAGGCCAAATGGTTTTTTGATAGCTGTCATCATTATATCGAATAATTGACCAAAATTTCATTTTTTTTTTAATAAAAACCATAGTTGGCGTGTCGTAGTTGAAAATCAATTTTTTTCTCTCTTTTCAAGTATGTAACATAAGCCATATATTTAATTTTAAAAAAATTGAGAAATACCGATTTTTAGTTTTTTATTTCTAAATCAAGACGGCCATAAAACAAAACACAATTCATACATTACAGAAATGACAAAAATTTACATAAGAAACGGGAATCTGTTGTTGGACTGTTGCGTTATTTAAAAATCTTATTTCAAAAATAAGAATAAAAACTTAGCTTGACAGTTGTCACAAGAGGCTGGTTCGAGAGAGATTGAAATCTTGAACATAGCCATTCCAAATGACATGTTAACTTTTGGAGAGTTCCTTGCCAGTCTATGACTTCAGATGGCTTTTCATTGAATGAAATATGACAATTGTGTCAATTGCCTTTACCACACCTGTGGAACGTCGCCTCACCACTGAATTAGAGATGAAATTGAAATTATGAAGTTATTTGAAAATTTTTAGAATTATAACACATATTAAAAATGATGAACATCAATAAACATGAGTTTTTAAAATATTCGTCTCATTTCACTCAAATGAATAGTAACTTATTCTGGTATATTTAAAAGATTTACTCTGCAGCTTAATAATAGTTAGCAATAGTGAGTTGTTCCAGCCTTGATGGTATAGAGAATATAGTTAGTTGCTTTATAAATCTGAAGAACTTGGATTGAGTCCTAACCTGACCTAAGTCAAAAATCTACAACTGTGCCTTTTTTTGGATTGGAATAACACTTAGTTTCCATACACTATATTAATTAGAAGTGGCTTGTCGTATTCGCCTAAAAATTGTTTTTAAAAAATGATTCATACCATTCTACCCTTCTAAACATCTGATATACAATATATATTGTTGTGATATTTACACACATTTAACATTTATACAACATTTATTCACAGACATATACAAATTTACATACAAAACTGACATTCTGATTACACAATATTAATTTATGGTTATACGAAATATAATATTTCTATCAATTTTATAATAAACTAGATCAAAAGTAATTGTTATAAACAATTTTTAATATTTAAAACACTGTAAAGTTGTTTGATTCATGAAATGAGTGGAAATTTGAATCGGAGAGTTTTCATCGTAAAGGCGTAGTTTGGATATGCCGATATCTTCTTTATTTTGATTTGTTGAGTTGTAAGATGAGATATGTTGATTTATTTGTTGTTGTATATATTTCAATTTCCAGGCTAGAATAAAATTGTATCTATTAAAGGTGTGAATATTAAAGATGCGATCGAAGTAGAACTGTAATTAAAACTTGACTAAGCTTGTAAGCTGTAAAGTTATTAAGAATTTGAAGGGTGAAAGGCAATATTATGCAAACAATCAGAAAACTAAGTTAATTGATAATATAAAGTTTTAAAAGTAGATTTAAGATAAATGTAGGCAGCTTTGAGTTAAAAGTTAGGTAAAATGTAAATTAGAAAATAAGGAATATTTTTTAATAAATTAAATTAAAATTAAGAATAAATTTGTAAATAAGTATAATAATAATTTTGAAGTCATGATAAAATCTGTGATTTTTAAATGAGCGCAAATAATTTTGAGTTAGATGCTATTTTGAAGAGAATTTCATGTACTTTGTAAATATGTAATTAGATTTAGATTTAGGTAGATTTTAGATTTAATGTGTTTTAAAATGAATTTTAAATTGATTCAGTTTTCAAAATCCAAGCCTCAGTATTAATAATAATAATAATAACATCTTTATTTAACTACCTTACATATTAAAATGTTTGTAGCAAGTCAACAATTGATACAATATGGTCAAAGTTTAACAAAGTTTAACAAAGGTGGTCAGTAATTTAACAACAATTACACAAACATTCTGACAATACATACAATAATAACCTTATCATGCTGGAACATCTTTAAATGAAAAATCGTGGTATTCTTTTACGGAGTAAAAACAGTTATCCAAAAGTAATTGCTTAATTTTGTTTTTAAATTGCTTTAAGTTAAGGACCTTATAAGCTAGCGGTAATTTGTTAAACAACTTGACATCTAAGGAGTTACATGCAGATTTTTCCCGTTTAAATCTTCCGTGGTTCGGATCCCACGTTAAGCTGTAGATCCGCTATGTCTGTAAGCTACTTGACACGCACACCACAGGCATATGGAGATAGGACCGGCAACACCCTGTAAAGGGTACGCCACTCTAAGAAGAAGACACAACAATATGTGGTAGACCCTTTATCTTGCACCCTTACATCAAGAGAAATGTCTGGAACAAACAAATACAACGACTAGCCATGCGTAAGTCAGTGTAGTAATAGTAATATTTGGCGTTATCAATCTCTACCACAGATGGAAGTTCTTTAGATTCGACAAAATTCTATTTAGGTAGCAATTGCTAATGATCAACATGGGTTGAGGGGTTTGGGCACCCGCAAGTCTGGTCCAAAAATAATTTTTAGTTAAGTTGGATTTCCTGGATTTCATTTTAAAATATTTCTCCATAAATGTATCACATCACCTTAGTTACAACCAGCTCATATTGTTGCACCTATTGTATTTAAAGGTATATTTTATTTCAGTGTCCGCATTTCAAATTGGATTATCAAGGCAAACTAGACCCTACTGTAAAAAATCCTTTTGCAGAAGAAGCACGATATTTTGTTGAAATACGCATGTTACAACGTGATGTTGAAATCGTACTTGAATCAGTGAACAATAATAATTTTGTGGGAACAATTCTTCATCCTGAAGGAAATATTGCCGAAGCGCTTCTAAAAGAAGGATTTGCAAGATGCGTTGATTGGTCAATGGCATTTATAAAGTCAGGTAAATTAAACTTGCCTATATGGCTCCCCAATGTGTCAAGTTTTCACATTAGCCATGGTTGTAGTTTTCACAAATTCTTAGATTTGCCTTAAGTACTTACCAGACATTCATAATTCAATAACGGCCCACATGCAAGTCACGAGATTCTGTTTATCAGTGGTAAAAACAAGAGCTATTTAGAATAAACTAAATACTAAGGAAAGGAAATTGCGTTAAGTATTAAATTGACATCCACAGATCGTCAGTATAGTGACTGAAGACTATTATTTTGATGAATTGAATAGTGTATGTATAGGGGCGATCTCATTCAATTATCGTTGAACAACAACAGTTGAACAACTATGTTGCAAACCTTGTTGACCACCACAACTCGTTCCCACGTTTCAACTTAAAATTGAAACAACAGTGCAATTCAAAATGGCAATGTCACGGGCTGCTTTATTTTTATATTTATCACTTTTCTGATTCCATAAACAATCATATTTTTGATATAGTTCAAGCAAACTGAACATATTATTCTCTGTCCATCTCACAGCCATTGTAAAAATTCGCAAATTGAAAACAGGAATTGTTATCGATGGAAACTGCAGTGGTTCACACGTTTCAACTTGCTGACTCTGACTCTGACAACTGACGACTTACAACTCGTGACACTAGTTGTTCAACAAAAGTTAAACCCCAGCCGACTTTAGTTGCTACAACTAGCGAGTTGTTCAACATGGTTGAAACAAGGTTCGCATGATTCAATTTACGTTCAACTGACTTTCAACTTCTAGTTGTTCAACGACAATTGAATCGTGAGAACACCCCTTATGGCACACAACTGTTTGTACCTTCAGTTCAGATCATACAATCTAGGGGTTGCAGGTAGATTTTTCAATATAGTTAAAACTATTTTTTATAGATAAAAATGAAATCAACTGTGACACAAAAGGATCATGAATGCATAATATTATAATATATATTTTATCAAACTGTGTATTTACAGGGGCAGACAAGTTGAGGGCAGCAGAACGTAAAGCTAAGGAAGCTCGATTACGATTATGGAAAGATTGGCAGTCAACGACAAAAGAATTTACTGGAACTGTTACTAAAATAATTAATGGAGATGGCCTGTCAATTAAACTTCCCAACGGCAAAACTAAAACAGTCTTCCTATCAAGCGTTCGACCACCAAAAGAACCTGAGCGGTAAGTTGTTAAGAAATAAATTCTTTCAATACTATTTTGTTATATCAAGTGATCTGATTTAGTCATCCTCAGTGACCCACCGAATTAAAAGTAGAATTTAATAAAATCACTATAGATATGGTCAAGAACCGCAAATAAGAGTTGATTATTGATATTTTTGTAGGGGTGCTGATAAAGATGGTAAGCTCAAACCTAGGCCCAAGGGATTTCGTCCGTTATACGACATTCCTTGGATGTTTGAGGCAAGAGAATTCCTCCGTAAAAAGTTAATTGGTAAAAAAGTCCATGTTGTCGTAGATTATATTCAGGAAGCTCGAGATAACTTCCCTGAAAAGATTTGTGCTACTGTGACAATGGGTGGAGTGTAAGTGCAGTTGTACCTTAACCTAAGTAAGATGTCTAAAGCATGAAGGAACTGTCTTGAACTGTGAGACAGCAGATAGCCCTTTTATTTATTAGATATCCTTCGCTATTTTTAAAAATAAAGCATTTTTACGTAAATTACCCAATTTTAAAACTTTATTGATTGGTGGATACTTTTTTGTAGTAATGTAGCCGCAAGATTAGTTTCTAAAGGATATGCTACAGTAATACGTTATCGACCAGATGACGACCAACAAAGCTCTGATTATGATGATCTCTTATCCGCTGAGACTAAGGCCAGTAAGTCTGAAAAAGGTGTTCATGCCAAGAAAAACATTCCTAGTCACGGAGCTGTTGTAATAGTGAGTATTTCTGCTTTTAAATAAATTAGATGCTATTAAATTAGTAAAATTAGGGGTGGGGTGTGGTATATCTCGTGCTTATATTTATGAAGTAAAGACTATAGTTCTCTCTTCGGTATTATAATATCTGAATAGTAGAATTTGTTCAAAAACGGCCACATTTGTGTTAAGATTATAACAATCATGTATTTTGTTTTATTCCCCACTAAAACCTGCTTTATAAGAATGACGTTCACTCATGGTATTAGCTCTCCGACATGGGTCGACTACATTAGCAGCAAAAGTATTAATTAATAATGAATAAAGCATATGCCTATAATAGTACATTATGAAATTAGTTTATAATGTATGTACAGTATTATGGCATGAATGAAATTAGCGCATGATATTCCAAATTACAACATACCGTCAAATTGATAAGTAAAGCGCGGAAAATATGAAAAATGCATATTCTTTATTTTTAGCATATGTAATTTTATGTCTTCAAATCTTTACGTTCTGCACTATTACGGACCGATTGACACTAATTCTATATTGCATATTTTGCATATTTGTAATTTTTTTGCATTTTTTGGTAAAAGTTACATATTTTAGCATATCTATGCCCCCTGAGATGTTTTTTAAAAATCATATTCCTATAGCAAATTTATGCTTCTCCGAATTCTTGGTTTTAAAAATTTCCATAGGGATTAAAATAAAAAAATTCCATAGGGATTAAAACTTTCTAATCATCAATAAGCTTCAAGATTTGACAGACAGTAAGCCATACACAACAGCTTAACTGTTCATTACTTCTTAGAACTGTCTTTTGGAACCCTGTATTTACTGTTAATGACTGGTTGTATAAGTACAATCTTTAACAGTCAAGATAAGGAGCATTGCCTGGCTTGTTTTCCATTATTTGTTTGACTAGGGCAAGAACATACAATGTCATTTTTTAAAAACTCAATTGCAGCAGGCCGTATTCTGACTTAATACAGACAGTTGTAAGGTTATTAAGACAGAATAAGGCCTGCTGCAATTGAGTTTTTAAAAAATCACACTGTGCATGTGCAGTATAAAAGTGCAATAGGCCTGTTCAGTTTTAAATCAACTTACAATGTCTAGAATTAGGAATTGGATCAAATCCTACCCCGAACTGGTACTGGATGGAGATAAAAAGAATCTTGGATGTAGTATTTTAAATGATGTTGCAAAAGTGTTAAGGGGAGAACTAGCAGAGTTAGAGTTAAGTCCAGATATTATTGCAAAATTGAAAAATGCTCCGATTACTTCTGTCGATGTAGAAAGAAGTTTTTCTATATATAAATATGTACAAGTTTAGTGATAGGAAGCAATCATTTTTATTGGAGAATTTTGAAACACATTTGATTATCAATTGTTTTAATAATATGTCTCAATAATATGGTAATTATTGTTATTTGTAATTAATTGTAACTTAATTACAATTAATTAAATTAATAATAAAAACTGGTAATGTAATTTTGTAATTTATCTAATTGTATTTAATTCACGTAATGTGTAAATATTATTGTAATTTTTTTTATTTTTTCCTTTCCAAAAAGCAAAAGTACTTGCATATCTGGCATATATTTGGTTATATTTTTTATAAAAAAAGTCACACACGGAAGGTGGATAGTATGACGCAAAATATACAGAAAAGTCTTAATGAACATGGGTCCGCAAATGGACGGTTTCGGAGATACGGAGGATTAATCCTTTTTGTAGAATTTTCATTCGCAAAAACTTGCATTTTCTTATCGTAGTCGACAGATTTTCTGTCAAACATACAGTTTGTAGTTGACATTCAGTGGTTAGTGCACAATTTTACGAATTTTCGCTATGTCTATTTAGAGACCCTGTATTTATTAAGATAAGAGTTGGGGAAAATGAGACTATTTTGACAGCAATTTTTGATCCAAACACGTGATCAACACAAACGTCATTTTAATTGTCATCATGGTGTATGTTAACCAGTCAAATATAAAAATTGCAAATATTTTAACACAAGATTTATTTGAACAGATTAACATTATTTTCCTTTATTACAGTCTCTCATTGCGTGGCTTTTACTCGACCATTTTATTCTTTGTTGTTTTTTAATTTGGGTTTTAAGTTTGGAAATGTGTATCCTTAACCGAAAATTATAAATCTAACTGCAAATTTGGATATAATGCCGCAACACTTATGTAGGTAGTTCGATTGACTGAAACTCAGGATCAGAATTGATTGCAAATTTCATAATTCTTAATACGAGGGATGCTCTGTTAATAGTTAGTAGCAGGCCATGGAAGCTCAATTGGTTTGAAACAATTGCAACAATTGAATGTTGCATTAGTTGACATTCGTTACCCACAATTGTCAAACGTTCCGATTTCCTTGTGAAACGTAATTAATTTTGTAAGTTAAGTAATTGTGCATTTTTAATTCAGTTAAAATGAGCATTCTGCGAACTGCCTTTAGAGCTATGATTTTCTATGACTATAAAAGACAGTTAAGATACCAGCAAAGCCATGAAAATTTGACAGCAGCTTTTGGCGATGCTGCCTCTTCATTATCCGCTGTTAGTCATTGGTTCCGCGAATTTCGACGAAGGCGAGAGCTGCTAGAAGACGAAGCAAGACCTGGAAGACCTGCGGAAGCTGCCTGTTCAGAAAATGTTGATCGTGTGGCAAGCTTGAATCAGTCCAATCGAAATATTACTTATAGGGAGATTCAGGAGGGAGTGAAGATTGGATCCTCGGCGGTGAATTCCATTTTGCATAAACATCTTGGGCTTGGGGTAAGAAAGCTAGCAAGCCGTTGGATACCGCATTTGCTCTCAGAAAGTCAAAAACAGGATCGAGTAGACTGGTGTAAATTTATGTTGCAAAAATTTGACGGAGGAGCTTCCAAGCAAGTGGCATACATTGTAACAGGTGACGAATCTTGGGTATACAGTTACGACCCTGAAACTAAACAGCAGTCTAGTCTTAGTCCATCATGACAACGCATCCTCCCACACTGCTGCCAGAACTTTGGATTTTTTGAAAGATTCGGGAGTTCAATTGGTAACTCATCCTCCGTATAGCCCAGATCTGGCGCCGTGCGACTTTCTTTTGTTTCCAACTGTTAAAAAAATGATGCGAGGTAAAAGATTTTCCAGCGCAGATGCAGCATTTCAAAGAATTTTTGAGGACCTTTCAGAAAATGAATTTTCCGAATGTTTTAAAAAGTGGTTTCAAAGAATGCACAAGTGTATTAGTCTGAATGGAGAGTATTTTGAAAAACAATAAAGATTTTTTGTTAAAAAATGCAACGGTCTTTTAATAACTAACAATTTTCAGCGCAACCCTCGTAAGTTAGTACCCTTGCTATTCATTAAATAGTTCTTTAAGTTTAAAAAGGTTTGTTCGATTAAAAGATAGTGGGTACTGCGTTTTATTTATTTTTTTTCCATATATTTGCCACTGTTCTTCCGCGAAATGATTTTTGCAGAATCTTGCATTTTTTGATAATGTTCGTCCAACGTTTTAAATCCATTCTGCCCGTTTCACCGGCTTTAAAAATGTAACCACTTTCAGCTCTATTATTGCAATTTCTTATGCCGCAGCCAGTCATTTTGTCGTATTTGACACTTTATTAATAAACATCAAAAGTGACAATTTTAACGGATTTCAAGTAAATGCATTTTAATTAAGTAGTCCATGCAAAAATTGATCCAAACTAGGGCTGTGCGAACCGTTCGAATTTTCGAACCGAACCGAACCGAACTCGAAGCTTCGGTTCGAGTTCGGTTCGACAAAAATTCTCGAACTTTTTCAAGTATTTTAAATTTCGCGGTAAATTTAAATATTTAAAATTGCCGCCGAATTTTAAGTTCGGTTTAATCCCGTTAGAGGGCAGTTTTCGAGCGATTGTTTTAAATTTCGCGCTAATAATTCGGGATTTACGCGAATACGTACGAATATATACGAATATTTTTAAACAAATTTAAGGGTAGTGCATCACGTGGAGTTTCTTTCTTGATAAGGAAACGAAGAAATTTGGCTGTGTTAAGAAATAGTTGACAATATGCATGACCAAGAAAACGTTAAAATTAATTTATGACATTAGCAATTGGTGTATGGCGATATTTTAAAAAACCTTATAGTCCAGTCAATAAATATATTGTAGAGTGCATGAAATATGCGAGAGTTTTTGACTTCAGGGATTTGTTAGGAGTAGTTAGTAGGTAAACATACTAAAAGTCCCCGCCCCTGCGAGGTGAGCATAAGGTGGGAGGGGGGGGAGAAGATCCCATTTTGGGGTTTTTCGATTATATCTCGGAAACGGTGGACTCTAGAAAAAACATGTTCTAAATAAAAATGAAAGATAATTAAATTTCCTATAAAATTGCTTCTATACATATTTGTCAAACTTCCAACGGTTTTCGAGATATACGTTATTGAAAATCGATAATTTTCGAAAAAAATCATTTTTACCTCACTTTTTGTCAAACATTTGCTTCTAGTGCCTTCCACGACCGTTTCTCAGAAAAATTGTTAAACACAAAGTTGTAGAGCATTAAATTTACTTCAATTTTATATATACTTTTGCTACTTTATTTACAACTGGATCAAAAGTTCAACATTTTTTTATAATTATAAGTTTTATTAAATTATTACGAATCATACATAATAATGAAAGTATTTACATGGACTAATAATAATTAAAAAAATGTATGATATAATGAAAAAATAAGCATTCAAGGTTCGTCATCGAAGCATTCATCTTCGTCATCGATGTCTTCGTCGTCACCTACTTATATAAAATAGAAATAAATATATAGAATAAAATATATTTTATATTTATTTTATTATTATTAATTTTATTATTTATTTTACCTTCTTCATGAATTATTATTTCGACTCCGTTGTTGCAACTGCCCTTGCAATTCGGGCATGCGACAGATCAGTTTAAAGATGCTTTTCTACAACCACACCCCACACCTGCCACTGTCACATCCTTTCGTGCATCGGCAAAAAATCATCTTCAAGATTTCGTCAGGAGCAGCATCCAACTCTGAGAGTTTCGGAACTAGTTGGTCATTCCTCCTCTCCCAACCCCAACTCGGCGCCCCGCCATTAGGTGCCTCCCCTAACCACAGGCGTACTTGGTGGTACGTCCGGAATGCATGCTGCTGAACAGCTGATTCAGTTGGAGGGAGAGTCAAGAGATTGGCTTCATGTTTGCAGCTGCCTTTATAAATGATTTGTAGCGGAACCCGTTGAGGGATTTTTCTGTGGCTGGAGCACCATACCATGAGAGAGTACTCATTTCCCCAGCTGTCTTGATGGAGTCAGGAGAAGAAGAACCGCTGGCAAATACCTCAGCTGCATGTTGTATGATTTTGGACTTCTGGTACATTTTGACAAAACCCACTTTACTCTTGCGATACGCTGCGGATGTTGAGTCGCAGCCTGTGAATGCATGTAAGAATAAAAAATGGGCGTTGTCCTTCATTTTCAACTCCTGCTGCAGCTGTTGTGAGGAATATACAATACTCTTGAACTTTCCTCTTCCAGGTTTTACCAGCAGAATGTCACGATCAGTTGGGGTTTTTGCTACCAGGAGAACAGCCAAGTCGACGTCCTCTCCAATATCAGCTACTGAGGAATTTTGCCATCTGTTGATAGCTGTCTTCACAATATCAACGTCAGCATCAGCTGAAGCTTGGAGCGTATTGATCCCATTTTTCTGCAGCTGCGTCATCAGCAGGTTTATCAGCTGACTCTTATTATGAAAGTTGGAAAGGAAATCCTCTTGTTTGACTTTCATTTCACTTTCCAAACTGATATTGATGTCCACACATCTCCTGAGCCGATATCGACGACTCTGTTCAGCTGCTTTTGTGCTCTCTGTTGTGTCAGTGTACCCATCAAAAACCACTGTACAACCTCTTCCATAATAATGGGTGTTCAGAAATTTAACGTAACCATCACAAATGGTTGATACAGTTGTCTCTTTTTGCCAAACAACTTTGTGGACTAGGAATCCCCCATCAACAACAAATTCAAAGGTACTTAAATCAACGTCCTTATCAATTTCTTAAAACAGTGTGTACAGTGCTGACTTTTTGCACTTTCTCATTCCACTTTCGTCGAAGAAAGCCAGGGGGTAGGGAGCCAATTCATATTGCATATAATTCTTCGTCCGATTTCTTGGTAATCGAGATTCGCTGAAAAAGCAAGAATGGATCCACGACAATTTTTTCATTATTAATCTTGATTGTCGAATTCATTGAGGAAAGAGGAAGTGCGCGATCTTTACGTGTCAGTTTGATATTTGTGAATGGTTGTGAATGGATTTTCAATAACGTATATCTCGAAAACCGTTGGAAGTTTGACAAATATGTATAGAAACAATTTTATAGGAAATTTAATTAGCTTTCATTTTTATTTAGAACATATTTTTTCTAGAGTCCACCGTTTCCGAGATATAATCGAAAAACCCAAAAATGGGACCTTCTCCCCCCCCTCCCACCTTATGCTCACCCCCCAGGGGCGGGGACTTTTAGTATGTTTACCTACTAACTACTCCTAACAAAGCCCTGAAGTCAAAAACTCTCGCATATTTCATGCACTCTACACCCCTCTTTTGAGCACTCATTGACTGGACTATTATTAAATTGGAAGCTCACTGTTTAAACTGTGATAAAAAATTAAAAACTCCAATCAGTACCACAACCACTTTACAACGACATTTGGAAACAAAGGGACATGAACATGTTCAGAAACATTTTCAAAAATATAAAGATCAATTATTGTCAATTAATGACAAAGCACCAGCAGCAGTTATGAAACAACAGACATTGGTTCTCAAACACAAAAACAAATGGGATTCGAGTCACACTTTACTGTATACCAATAAAAGCATTTAATTTTTATAGTTCGAAAATAGTTCGGGTTCGGTTCGCATTTTTTCTTTGGAAGTTCGGTTCGAAGAATCATAGGTTCGCACAGCCCTAATCCAAACCAATCAAACTGTATCACGGCATTTTCCCAACTCTTATCTTTATATTATACAGGATCTCTATGTCTATTTACTCTAACATTGAATTAGCCGGCATGCACTTCATGTATGGTCGTGTTCGAAGATCTTTGCGGCGGAGATGTCGTGGCTGCTGTGAAATGGAGGGAGGGCACTTTGAACATCTCATTTGACTTTTTGCCTTTGTCGTTTGTTCATAAATTACATTGTTTGTTTGTTTGTTTGTACCTTTGTACATAATAAAAAAATGGTGTAGACGCAAAATGTTTCGTATCTCCGAAACCGTCCATTTATGGACCCATATTCATTAAGACTTATCTGCATATTTTGGGCCATACCATCCCCCCTCAAAGTTTGTGACACTTTTTTTAACGCCCTGTATATAATCTGTTCAACCAAAAGGGTCCAAGACTATAGCAACGTCAATTGTGATTTAACCTTCAACAAACCATACATATTATTTAATGGGGCACTTTTAGCTACAACTTGGCGAAACAATTTCTTTTTTAAACACCTTTATTTGTTTGTTGTGACGTCACCGACAATTTTTTTAAATTGCTCGGTATAATTTTTTTTATGTATTGTTATTGTTATGGTTGTGGTATAATATGCAATAGCAGCGTTCTCATTAGTAATAGTCGTTTAAAATCCACTGACTTACAGTTAGCAAGTGTTTGTAAGGTTGCTTGATTGCTACTACTACTATGTATTTCTATAGAATTTTTGATTACATGGTCTACTAGCTCAAATTAGTTTTTTGCATTTTTTGGAAAATTTCATCACAGTACCTAACTAGTAACACTATTAAATGTTTTGATAGGCGAAAAGTACTTAAAATTCTCTACAAGAATACACCGGCCAATTTAAAAAAATTGTCGGTGACGTCACAACAAACAAATGACGACATTTCAAACATTTTTCTGTTCGTTAAATTGTAGCTAAGACCGTCCCATCTAACACTGTATGTGGTCTTTTTAAGTCAAAATACAATTAAAGTCGCTATAGTGTTGGGCCCTTTTTGTAGAACAGGACTGTATACATATTCAGGGTGTAACAAAGATGGTGGGCTGACTATACACAGGCGGCTTCTACGGCTAAAAATAAGGAAAACAGTTTATATAAACATATGTCCTAAAATGGCTCGTTACTGTGTTACAGCAACTAGAGGTTTTTCAGTTTTTTATTCAAAACGATAACAGAAAACGGAGTTACTTAATTGAAATCATAATAAATGTTCAAAATGACCTCCACGGGTAGCAACACACTGCTGAGCTCGTCGGATCATGGACTGCCTCACGTGTTCAAAAATTACTGGTGTGTTCCAAATTTGCTGGCATCCCCCTTCCACTCTCTGTCGAAGATCCTCAATGTCTTGAACTGGAGTAGAATACTCCATAGATTTTAGGATATCCCCATACGTAAAAATCGAGAGGATTTAGATCGGAAGACCGTGCAGGTCACGCTACAGGTCCACCACGACCAATTCATCTTCCAGGATATACAGCGTTTAAAAATTCGCGTGCTGTTTGACTGAAGTGCGTCCTCTAACATCTAATGGAACAGCTTCCAGCAAACCTGGTAAGTCATTTTCTAAAAAAATACCGATAATTTTGGCCAGAAAGTCGTCCGGGTAGTACAAAAGGACTCGTTGCTAATTTCCACCCACACATTTAATGAAAACTGCTGTTGATGCCTGGACTGAATAATGGCATGAGGGTTTTCTTCTTGCCACTGATGTAAATTGTGAAAATTGACGATACCATCTCTTGTAAAGTCAACTTCATCAGTAAAGAGCACAGATTGCAAAAAAAGAAGATCGACGGCGCATGTTTCTAACAACCATGCACAATAAGCTTCTTGTGGTGGGAAGTCCCTGTACTCTTTGCACGTGGTACGGATAAAGTTGATTGGTTCTTAAAATCCGCCATACAGTCATATGATCGACACCTTCCGCCAATGCAATTCTTCGAGTTACATCACCCGCATTTTCCTCAACACGATCCAAAACACGTTCTTCCAAGTACAAAGTTCTAGTAGTTCGTGGTCTGCCGCGATCTAGGACTACCGGTTTGAAAGATCATGTTTCTCTTGTTAATGTAATATGAAGCCTTTCGAATGTTTTCTCGTTTGGTAAAGGTTGGTTTGGGAAATGGTCTGGGTACAGTCTTCTTGCTTCAGCCCTATTACAATGTGCCAAATCGTACATTAAATGCATGGCGGACATCTCTTCGAAAGAATAATCTGTCATTTTTGTAGACGGATTACCTACTTGAGAATGGTCTGAAAAGCTTAAATGCGGGTAACGAGCGAATTTTTTTTTTAATTCACTGCTGTAACTCAGTAACGAACCATTTTAGGACATATATTATGTTTTTCTTCAAACGTCATAAAAACACGACTTTGTGTCCTTGGATACACACAGTTAAACATTCACTTTTACTCCTAGGACTAAAAGTGACATAAAATGAACCAATGGCAACTCGTAATTTTTATTTTTTATAACAAAGCAACCCGTAGCAATGACAACTGGTATGACGTTCATTTTTGACTTTTTTTAAATTTTCTTGCTGAATTACTTTTAATTTATGCGTTTGAAGAAAAAGTAACATGTGTTATTCGGAGTAAAAGTGATTTTGTGTGCCTCGCATGAATAGTCCGACTCGCTAACGCTCGTCGTTCAAACGTCATGCTAGGCACACAAAATGACACTTTTACTCCTAATAACACAATATACTATTTTCTTCAAACGTCAGAAAAACACGACTTTGTGTCCTTGGATACACACAGTTAAACATTCACTTTTACTCCTAGGAGTAAAAGTGACACAAAATGAGCCAATGGCAACTCGTAATTTTTCTGTTTTTATTTTTTATAACAAAGCAACCCGTAGCAATGACAGCTTTTACTCCTAATAACACAATATACTATTATGCACGATCGCATTGTAATTTGACAATTATGTCTGAATTGTTTTGGCATAAACGTCTCTTTATAGCCCATGGGCGTCTTTATAGCCCACCGGGCTATAATGAAACGTCAAAAATTGATAAACAGTTTGACAGTTTTATAAAGATTTTTTTAAAATTAAAATCGAAAGTATGCTGTTTATTAAAACTCTATTTGGGGCAATTTGTATTAACAACACAGTTAACACATTTATTTATGTGAATATTTCTAGGCGCAACTGCTTCAACCATTTGACAGTAGTTAGTAGAAAAAAAAAATTGAGCAACTAACTACTCGATGTGGGTAGAAAATTAATTTATTCCTTTTATTTCAGTTTTAAAATCTTCGATCGTGCATAAAATTATGTAGGTAGGTATGTACCACTGGCGTAACTTGCTTCTTTACGCCCTTGGTACATAAATAACTATTATATAAACTTTTTTTCTTGTTTTTAGTCGCAGAAGCCTCCTGTGTATAGTCAGCCCACCATTTTTGTTGCACCCTGTATATGCATAAACGTATTTAAAAAATACATACTAATATAAACTTTATTTAAGGATGCTGTGAACGCAAGGCAATATTTACCATCTTTCCAACAAGCACAACGAATTGATGCCATTGTAGAATTTGTGGCAAGTGGTTCACGATTGCGTCTGTTTGTTCCAAAAGGAGACTATCTCTGCACTTTCCTTTTACGTAAGTTTTAATAGCTAATGTAGCTTTCTAAATAAATTTAAAAGGAAAACTACAGTTGGCTGTATAAATACAAGTGATTATATTATTTAGTGAAAAGTTCATAGCAGTAGTAGTTTTATTGCTAAAATTTTAGTTACGAGGGGAGTTTTTTTATGTTATCTACCTAGCTATGAAAACAACGAGTTAGAGAACAAACAAAATTTTATTTTTGAACGTAAGAACCATTAACACTAACACACTTATTCCAACGTTTTTCTAATAATGCTATGCCTTCGAAAAAAAATTCTTTTGGTAATTCTACAAAATACTCCACAACGTTTTCCAAATCGTCATTGGATTGAAAGCGACGCCCTCTCAAGTGTTTTTTGAGTTTTGGAAAGAGATAATAGTCACAGGGGGCGAGGTCGGGCCTATTTTCTCCATACACTGCCACCATTCTCTCATGAATATTCTTCGAGCCACTGCCTTCTTTCGATAGAAATTTTATGACGCTTCTATGTTCAAGTTTCAAATCACTCATTTTCACTTCTTTAAATTGACATAAAAATGGCAAATGGTAAGCGATTGGAACCAAACTTTAAGAGGGCACCATAAAATGCCACAGAAACTTGACATAAGAAAATTGTCCCGATAGCATATTGTTTTCATAGCTAGGTAGATAACATAAAAAACTCCCCTCGTATTTCCTTTCATCATAAATTTTCATTTTTTAAATTTGTATATTGTTATGATTGCCTACTTTTAAATTAACAGCCGTTCGTTTTTAAAACAGTTATTGATATGACTTAGTTTTATTGAGATGTTCTTTAATCACAGGGTCGTTCGCCAATTTTTTATTAAAAAAAAAATTGAATTTCGTTGTGTGAATTATTTATTAACAAATATTAAAATTATTAAGCAACGAAGAAACACGAAATAACAACTTAACACTAAACACAACACTTATAGTAATTCTAATTCAAAACACTAATATTAACCCATAACACTAATTAATTTATTTGTACAGTTTGTTTATTTATAACTATTCACGTATATTTATATTAACTTTACCGACGTACATAATATTCGCAATCCTGTATGTAGGCTGAATTAGATGTCCCAGAACAGATTTTGGCCCTTGATTCCTGAAGAAAGGGTCATGACGGTATCGACATTGTTCTCCGCTTCTGCATGTTCCACTGCGGTAGAAATAACAGTCTACACTCCTCTTTGGTTTAGATGCGTTTTTCAAATCAAAACTGCAGACCAGGATAGCCACACCGGAGTTCTTGAAGACAACTTCTAGCATGTTTCGTACGATCCGCCAATCTAGTTGATCCAGTCCACAGCCGAGTTTAGGGACTGCCAACTTTTTAATGCCCTTGGCGAACAGGTCCTTCTTCAAATCCCATAGAGAATTCCAGAGGTCTCCATAATCCGGTTTCTGGTAATGGAACTGTTTCGTAACTAAATAATAAACGAAGCGTTGTTGATCTGGGAGATGTAGGGCTTTGCCGACCGTGGGGTTCTGACTTTGGAGTTCCTCTAGTCGTCCAAATTTCTTCTTAAATACGACCGCAATTCCTCTTTCTAAATGAAGGTCCTTGGAAACGCAGTGGGAACCTTGAAGAGATCGGGCTGAAGTTCTGTCGTCACTCCAAATCGTGCTTTCCCTGTTCCGGAAAACGCCGATATGAATTCTTCAAAAGTCGGTCGGCTTCCTGCAGGCTCCATTCTTCTGACCTCGACTTCAACATGTGGGGTTTTCTCGTTACTCCCCTCATATGGTGCCAAACGATTCGAATGTACCACCTTCGGTTTTCCTTTGGGTAGTTTCTGAATGCGATAGATCACGTCGTTTATTTGTTTCTTCACTTGATACGGACCTTCCCAATTCCGTTGTAGCTTCGGTGATAAACCACGACGCCTCTGCGGGTTGTACAGCCAAACCAAATCTCCAGGCTGAAATCCGCCTTCTCGGGTTCTTACGTCATAGGAATTCTTCATCCACTAATACTTCATGTACAAGCTTCTCGCTTCCAATACCGATGGTCATCTTCGCTATACCATGCGTCGTTATCACATCACCTGTCGCAGTCCGAAGCTGGGTATTCGTGGATGACAGCTTCATGGATTCTTGCAAAACGTCTGGGCGTATGATGGATTTTGTTGCCCCAGTATCAATGAGTAGCGGAACAGTTTGGCCGGCAATGTTCCCATCAACAAACAGACTGGCATTTCGGTTCTTTGACGAAACGGCGTGGATGGTGATCTTCGGGGCATTTCCTTTCGAGGTCGACGTTCGCCCTCCCACGTTTTTCGTCCTTTAGTTTTCCGACGGCTGTTCTCTTCTTGGTCTTGGTGAGGGCATCTCCACTGGAGGTCCTCAGTCACTTAGTTGGTCGTCTGATGATAGTAGATCCTGCGGTAGTTTACGCTTTATTCGTTTGTGGATGGATTTTTCTCCTAGCATGTAATGGACTGCGCCTGTGCACTCACTAAGTTTACTGTGGAAGGTTTTAATGCACTTTTTAATGTATGCTTCCACTGTTGGAATTTGTAGGTCTTGGTGTATTTGGGTATTTCGGATAAACCAGGGAGCGTTTGTAGCTATACGTAGCACTTTGTTTTGGAAAGTTTGTATTTTGTTCACTGTTGTTTTAGCCGCAGCGCCCCAGACTGGACTAGCATATGTTATTACTGGTCTTAATAAGGACTTATAAAGCAGTAGGGAACAGGTTACTTTTAGAGGTGTTTTACGGTTTAATATAGGATAGAGTTTTGACAATCTTGCGTGACATTAATTTAACTTTTTGTTTATATGTATTCTCCAAGTCAGACGTTTGTCAAGGTGGACTCCCAGGTACTTGACACCTTGGTCTGATGGATTCCATTCAATGGGGCTATCGTTTATTATAATATTGGGTGGGGTTGTAGGGCTTCTAAGGGTGAATACCTTTGCTTCACATTTGGTGTGGTTAAGTAGAATGTTCCATTTACATAGCCACTTATTTAGATTGTTCAGATTTTCTTGTAAGTTGCATGCTGCTATGTTAACGTTTTTATCATGTGCTATTATGGCGGTGTCGTCCGCATACATGGCAATAGCAGAGTCGTTTGGTTGGGGAATGTCGTGCATGAAAATGTTATACAAGGTTGGACCCAATATAGAGCCTTGGGGGATTCCAGCTGAAATTTGTTTGATTGAAGATAGTGTACCATTGAGTCTGACTTGAAATTGTCTGTTTCCCAGAAATGATTTAACGATTAGTATCATGTAGCTCGGTAGGCCAAGGTTTATTAGTTTGTACATTAAGCCGTCCGTCCATACTGTGTCGAAAGCCTTGGCAATATCAAGGAAAGCAATAATGGTGTGCTGCTTGCGTTCGAAGCCTCTCTCAATATTTTCTACAATTCTTAGAAGTTGATGGGTTGTAGAATGTTGGGACTTAAACCCAAATTGGAAGATGGGTATTGCGTTTAGATTTTGTAATTCAGACTTTAGCCTGGTCAATATGGTCAATACGCCACTCAAAGAAGAATGTTTTTTCTCTTAGTGCGAATTTTAAAATTATATTTGGTTTAATTCATTTTTTATCGATTGTCAATTATTATAGTTTTTAAAGTGTGAAAAGTAAAAATATTTTAGATAATTAAAAAACAGGTACATAAATTTTTGAAGTTGCGAGGACGTATTTTTGTTACCTACCTAGCCATAAAACAAAAAAGCGGCGACGTGAAACCAATTATTAAAAAATAGCTCAGATAGCTGTGACATTTAAAAGTACATGTGCTAAGTTATGTTTAATTTGTACGGGTAATAGAATGTTTACTTCTTGATAAAATGAGTGAAATTAAGGTGGAACATCGCGGTGTCATAGTTCCTGCTAACAGAAGGCATTTCCTCGCGAATTATCACCGGAGATGAAACTTGGGTACATCACTGGGACCCTCCCACTAAGAAGGGATCCGTGCAGTTGGTTCATAAGGGTTCTCCACCACCAAAAAAGACAAAACACAATTTTCTGGAAAAATAATGATGGCAAAAGTTTTCTGGGATGCTGAAGGAGTCTTGCTTATTGAATATATACCGAAGGGGTCTACCATAAATGCAGAGGCCTATGGAAATACAATTTAAAATTTAAAAACTGCTCTGGAGGAAAAAGAAAAAACTTCTTGCTGCACAATTGTCGGGTTTATAAGGCAAACAAAGTACAGCAGATAGTCAGTGTCCTTATAGTCCTTACCTAGCTCCATCAAACTTCTTTCTACCCAGAAACTTAACAAAGTATTTCAGGGGAAAGCGATTTTGCGCCTGATAAAACACTCGAGGAAGGTGTTGAACAAAATTTTGCAGTTGCCGAAGGATTTTTTTCTGAGGGTATGGGACAATTGGAAAAAAGGTGGAATAAGTGTATAAATGTTGAAGGGAGTTACGTAGAAAAATAAAGGGTTGTTAATTTGATACGTGTTTTTCCCCATGAGTAGGCGGATAACATAAAATACGCCCTCGTACTAGATTTTTTCCACAGGCACCAAAATAAGTACAAAATTATTAAATAAGCATTTTACTAAATGAATAATGTTTTCACATGTTAAGTTATCGACCTTCTACTTGACAGATCTTTGAAAATACACCAATTAAATATTTGAATTTTTCACTTTGACAGCTTTGTAATTCATTTTACTGTCATTTGTCCCAGATTATTAGAAAAATTTTTACTTTACACATCTTAAAACGATGCAAAAGTGGCGCAGTGGTAGATGGTCGTTGAGCACCTAATTAACGACGCTCTCTTTCAAATACAGACCTAAGAGGCAAAATAACAAGTTCCAACACGTACAGTATACTCTCTGTGCAGTATGTAGTATAAAACGGGGCACCAATCACATAACCTGCAGAGTCGGGCCGGGTTGTGCATTGCACGCGTAAAACGTTGACATAGCTGTATATCGTCGCTTGACGGGCAAAACCTCCTATGTGTCAAAAACAAAATTTTCAAGGAGGAGCAAAAAACGCTTTGTAATGTTCATAATTTAATGTAAAGTTATTTAGAACATTATTTTTAATAATTTTTATACACCATTTAGCACGTAGGGGGTTTTACCAAACACTGCAGAAATGCCAAAATAATCGAAATAGACAAAATTCTGTTTCAGAACAAAGTTTTTGCCCGCCAAGCAACGATATGATGTTTTAAATTCAGGGTCCAGCATAGTGATCTCAAGTATTATTTATATTAAAAAGACAGATCCTAGGTTTAAATCTGGTACTCTTCTGCTTAATAATTATATATGTAATGTCGCAAAGCAATTTTACTTAACTAGATTCGTTTATTTTATTGCAACAAAAGGCGAAGAAATCCAAATTTTCTTTTGTGTTTGTTTCACATTTTTATTTGATATAATTTTAATAACTACAGACAGATCAATAAAAAAACCAATTAGGGTAGGCTGTGAAATTGAATTATTTTGAATTGGTACTTTAGCCACATCCACAGAATGACATTTCTGACATGAATTTAAGGTTATAAACTTTGTTTACAATAAAAATGTCAAATTACAAACGTTATAAAATGTCATTCTGTGGATGTGGCTAAAGTACCAATTCAAAATAATTCAATTTCACAGGCTACCCTAATTGGTTTTTTTATTGATCTGTTTGTATAAACACGTTGTTAAGGCAATTTACTCTCATTTATTTTTCTTAAATTTTCATTTTATTATATTCTTAAATTTTACAGGTGGAATTACTTGCCCAAATGGTCCCCGCCCTGCTACAGCTACGGCTTCTGCTAGTGAAGCTGAACCTTATGGTGAAGAAGCTTTGGCTTTTACCAAAGATCGTTGTTTACAACATGAGGTTTCAATTCAAGTTGAATCCAAAGATAAAGGTGGAAATTTCACCGGGTGGCTTTGGATTGATGACGTCAATTTATCGGTATTATTTTTTTTTTATGAAAGATGGTAATAGCGGTTATTTGGAAATTACGAATAAAATTTTCCTTGATAATAAAGATGATGGTCTTAAAGTGGAAAGTCATGCTATGTCTAACTTTTACCAAAAAACGGAGATAACACAATATAGAAATTAATTGTTAATTAAATTTGGATCATTCTATTATGTACAGGGTGATCATGAAAGTTGGGGACATATATTTTACCAGTAGTAACTACATAAAAAATAGTGAAGATTTTTCAAATAAATTATCAAGGCGTAGTTAAGGGGGTTAGGAAGGTTATTAATTTAAAAAAAAATATGAAAGCCACGTTTTATTAAACACCCTGTGCCTTACTATGAAAGAAAAATTAATTTTACGTAAAAAGGTTCTCTTGACATTTTTAGGTCAACAAAGTTGTTTTTGAGATTTACTCAAAAATATCTTACAATGTGTTATTGCTGTTTGTACACACAACTACGCCACTGATCAAATTGAAGCTTTCTTATTACTATCAAATTATGACCATGGTAGGCCTTGATTGACCCAGTAAAAATTAAAAATAAATCTCGGATGGTTTTTAACATATTCAACTTTACAGGGCCGTAACTTTTTAATTTGGCCCTTTAGGAAAAATGTTATTTAAAAATCTTCATTATTTTTAATGTAGTTACTATTGGTAAAGTTCCAAACTTTCTCGACCACCCTGTATATGCAATAAAAGATCTTAGCGGAGGCTTGGGAAAAAATAAAGATCTTTAGTATGGGTTTTGGTTTTCCAATGCTCATTCAATTTATTGCAACTTGCAATGAAATAACAGGTGATAATAATAATTATTTCAATTTTATTACTCAAGAAAATGAAATAATGACAACAAAATTAATTAATATCCTTTGTGTATGTCATTTTATTATTGCAGAAATTATCATTAATTCTGTACATATCGGGATTTTTATTATTTTTTATCTTTGGAAGACCAATAAAATTGTTTTGAAAAATAACAGTTCGGTTATGGTTTTAGTTCCAAAAATAGAAAAGATTTTTGTCCGGTTTTGGTTTTATAGTGGTTCTGTCCAAGCCCCTGTTTTTTAGATGCATAATATACAGGGTCCTGCAACAGTGCGTCGGGCTTTCCTAGCGCCCTTACCGTGAGAGATAGAAAAAAAAGTTTAAAGCATAAAATTATTGGTTCGAAGAGGTCTACGTCGCGAAATTATTTTCAATAATACAGGGTGTTCCACTTTTGCGCTATAATAAAAACATACATTTTTTTAAATGCAACACCCTGTAACTTTTCATGTCTTCCGATGTCATTTTTTAACCTCTACATAACTGTCGACCCACTTTTGTATTTTGTGTCAGTGTTACCAACTTATTAATTTTTTTCCGAAAAATCTTTCATAAACAGACTTCACTTTAAAAATCATAAGCGACCTTGATTTTTGAAGTAGAGGGATAAATTTTAGCAATAATTGTAGTCCGGTTAAAGAGCAACATTTTGATATGAGAAAATGGGATTCAGTTGATACAGGGTGTTACAAAAGAAAATGCCAAACTTTCCAAACTTCAAAGTGACATAACTCATTTTTTTCAAATAGAACCACCACTGTTTTATTTCGCGAATCGATAGCTTTTTTTGTCCTCTTTAATTTTGTATTTGGAGGTCCGATACCTAAACCCCGTAGTTTTAGAGATATTAAATACTTTTCCCAAGGTAACAATTTAATTACATTTTATGCACCGAAGTGGGCCGTGCTAATGCAAAAAACAAAAACAAAATGTAAGTAAGCCTCAATGTAACATTTTAGTAAATTTAGAATCAAAACGGATAATACTTATGTAATAAAATTAATTGTTTTATTCAAAAACTATGAAAAGTAACAAAATTCAAAATGCATAAAAGAAAAACGACTACAATAAATGTTCGAAATGTCTTCCATTTTCATTCAGGCACAAAACTTGATTTTTTTTGTGGGGATACGTGAAGGGAATTGTTTATAACGAACCACCGACAACACAAATAAATATGCAACAACGAATTGTTGACGCTTTTGCAAGTATTTCACCTGAAATGTTACGAAGAGTGCAAAGATCTTTTCAGCAGCGAATTGATTTGAGCCTGAATGAAAATGGAAGACATTTCGAACATTTATTGTAGTCGTTTGTCTTTTATGCATTTTGAATTTTGTTACTTTTCATAGTTTTTGAATAAAACAATTAATTTTATTACGTAAGTATTATCCGTTTTGATTCTAAGTTTACTAAAATGTTACATTGAGGCTTACTTACATTTTGTTTTGGTTTTTTGCATTATCACGGCCCACTTTGGTGTATAAAATGTAATTAAATTGTTACTTTTGCGAAAAGTATTTAATATCTCTAAAACTACGGGGTTTAGGTATCGGACATCTAAATACAAAATTAAAGAGGACAAAAAAAGCTATCGATTCGCGAAGTAAAACAGTGGTGGTTCCATTTGAAAAAAATGAGTTATGTCACTTTGAAGTTTGGAAAGTTTGGCATTTTCTTTTGTAACACCCTGTATCAACTGAATCCCATTTTCTCATATCAAAATGTTGCTCTTTAACCGGACTACAATTATTGCTAAAATTTATCCCTCTACTTCAAAAATCAAGGTCGCTTATGATTTTTAAAGTGAAGTCTGTTTATGAAAGATTTTTCGGAAAAAAATTAATAAGTTGGTAACACTGACACAAAATACAAAAGTGGGCAGACAGTTATGTAGAGGTTAAAAAATGACATCGGAAGACATGAAAAGTTACAGGGTGTTGCATTTAAAAAAATGTATGTTTTTATTATAGCGCAAAAGTGGAACACTCTGTATTATTGAAAATAATTTCGCGACGTAGACCTCTTCGAACCAATAATTTTATGCTTTAAACTTTTTTTTCTATCTCTCACGGTAAGGGCGCTAGGAAAGCCCGACGCACTGTTGCAGGACCCTGTATGTATAATAGCTTTAAAAAAGAAACTTCTAAATAGTTTGTAAGCAGCTTATGGAAAAATATAGCGTTTATTTTACTAAAAATATTTTCCATTTCGATGTTGACATTATTTTATATTAAATTTGGATGTTTATTTTCAGGTTGCTCTAGTAGAAGAGGGATTTGCTGCTGTACATCGTACTGCAGACAGATCGGCATATTACAAACAACTGATAAATGGGGAACGTATTGCTAAAAAACAAAAATTGAGACGATGGAATACGGGGCATGACTAAGGTTTCATTGAGTCACTAAGCTAATATTTTGTTATTGAAGAAACACATTTTATCGTAGTCCTACAACAGCAGAATAAGGAATAATAGTAATAAATAATAAAAATTAAGTTGAAAATAAGTTACAGAGTTATTACTTATAAGTTATTGTTATATTTCAAGCAAACGTAAGTTTAAATAAGCTAGATTTAGCTTTAAAATAAGTTGAGTTGGCAACACTGCTTAAAAACTCTAATTAATAGCTGTAAGAGAATTGTATTACGTGGCGTCACCGTAATGCCGAAACTCGTTTACAATAAAGAATAAATTAACAGTAAATTATATTCTGTACATTTAAAAATGTACCGGGTGTCTCAGGTAAGACGGAACATAGGGAAACACCAATGTATTTTATCAGAATGGATCCGCGATACCTTTGGAATATTTATGGATTCAGTGCTCAACGTATATTATTGGATATAGTTAACGCTAGAAAGAGATAGAAATATTGAAGGCGCCTGTCATTGCGACAGGCGTTTATTTATCCGAATTAGGTTCTAAAAAATCGATTTCTGAAAATATTGTTTTGCATATTTGGCGATTACAGTCCATGTTTGCATAAGTGAACATATTTTTTTTTGTAATAAAATAAGGTAGTAAAATTAATTTCCTTACCTTTTGTTCGATAAAATCTACTTCAAAAAATTACCGAATTTTGTGGTTATCATTAGCCACACTGCTAATACGGTGTTATATTTAAAATTTTTAAGTTCTCCCTTTTCTTCTTTCTTTTCTAGTAGATTTCTTAATACGTGTATGTTGTCGTTTGTTTGTCTTCCTGTCCTTTATGCTACTTGTTGGTCATCTAAGTTCTTTTCGATGATTATTCTTAGTCTACTTTCTGTTATTTTCGTACACAGTTTAAGCTAGTAGAAGATATGGCTCTATAATTCTTTTTTTTTATAGTATATATTTACCAGATCAGCACTCTACAGGGTCCGGCACTCCAAGTGTTACAAGCTCAAACTTACCTAAATTGGATGTTAGTTAAGATTTCTCCGTTTAGTCATAAACATAGGCATCAAGCAAACATAGATAGATAGCAAAATACAAAATTTATTCCACATGCCCTCCTTTGGCTCGAATAATGGCGTCCAATCTTGTCCAAAACGAGTCGCGCGAGGCACGAATCTAGCTTTGCGGGATTTTCTCCCATTTTCGCTTTAGACTTGCTTTTAAGCTATGAATGCTTTTATGTTTTCTAGTGCACACTTTGGCTTCTAGGATACTCCAAATAGAAAAGTCCATCGGGTTAGCGTCTGGTGAGTACGGGGGCCAGAGTGCGACGGAAATAAAATTCGGCACGTTGTCACGGAGCCATTCTTACGTTTCTCGAGTTTTATGCGACGGTGCCGAATCCTGTTGAAAAGTATACGGGTCTGAACCGAAATACTGGCTTGCCCAAGGCTGCAAAGCTCCTTCTAAGACAGTCTGTCGGTAGACAGTTCCATTTACCTTTATACCCGTGTCCAAAAATACGAGAGATGAGCGTTCGTTTGCCGCCACCGCCGCCCACACCATGACATGAGTAGGGGCTTGCTTCCTCGTAGCTACCAATAGACTTGAATTGTCCAACGACTTCCTCTTTAACCATACGCGATCATTTTGTTTGTTACAAACTGCTAGATCGTGAAATTTTTTTTATCGGAAAATAAGATATTCGGTAACTCTCCGCTGGAATAAGCTCATGCTTTTTCTGTATTTTGTAGGGCGTAACCTGAAGGTCATTTTTGAGTATACGGTGGATGCTCCTGTTAGATACTTTTAGACTTTTGGCCAATTCATTAGCACTGTTTTGTACCGACTTATGTCATCTGCTGGTTTAAGGATGATATTGGCGAGGTAAATGAAACACTTTGTTGGACTGTAATTACTGTATGTCGTGACAAGTCGAATACAACATTGTGAATGAATGGCGATCAAGCGCGCTGCGCAAAGCAAAACGGAAACGCCGCTAAACTAACTTGACAGACCAATCTTACAAAAGCAAGTTTAAAAAGGAGCGCCAACATGCCCCCGCACGTTGAAAGCATGAACTTTCAACAAACAAAAAATAAGTTTTAGCATAATATTAACCCAAGAATAAATGAACATAATTAAAACAAGTAAATGTACAAATCAGAATAAAGTCACTGTTAAAAGTTTAGTCGAAGCACATTATTCACACAACTGACCATTTGCACACGTTAACACGAACTAGTAGGCGGTCCCTCACTGCAAGGGAGAGGACACAGCTTGGAGAACGCACGCTTGATAGGGCCCGTTGAAGTTTTTACATTGGCCACTCGGTTTACACCATCCTTCCCAGGATGAAGACTGATGACTCCACCCAGTTTCCAAAGCAGGGGGGGTTGATTGTCAACCTTCACGACAACCAAATCGCCTTCCTTAAGTGAGCCCTTGCTGGAATGCCATTTGGCACGGGTTTGTAGCTCGGATAGGTATTCCTGATGCCAACGGCGCCAAAAATGTTGATTTAGCTGCTGGATTCGCTGGAAATGACCCAGTCGAGATGCGGGAATCTCAGTAACGTCTGGGTCTGGTACCGACACCAGAGGCCGCCCAATCAAAAAGTGAGCCGGGGTAAGGCACTCAAGATCATTAGGATCGGACGATAGTGGATACAAGGGACGTGAATTCAAAATTGACTCTATCTGCGTTAGAAGGGTATACATTCCTTCAAAGGTGAGTAGAGCGTTTCCCGCTCCCCTCCTGAGGTGATGCTTTACAGATTTTACGCTCGATTCCCAGATTCCTCCAAAGTGAGGTGAACCCGGAGGGATGAAATGAAAATTGATCTCATGAATCGACGCTAATTTGGGTATTGATTCGGAATTCTTATTCAAAAACGAGGACAATTCTTGTAATTCGGATTTAGCACTTACAAAATTTGAACCATTGTCTGAGTAAATATCACGTGGTTTGCCCCTGCGGGCACAAAATCTCCGTAATGCCAAAATAAAAAATTCCGTAGATAGTTCGGTTACTAATTCAATGTGCATACTTTTCGTAGAAAAGCATACGAAAATTGCAATGTAAGCCTTTGTGGTTTTAGAACCACGACCCTTCTTATCCCCCAATAAAATGGGGCCAGCGTAGTCAATACCGGTAGTAAAAAATGGTGGGGTCGGTTCAATTCGAGCTTGGGGCAAATTACCCATAATCGGAAATATAGGCCTAGGAGAGGCGCGAAAGCACTTTACGCAATCGTGGACAGTTCGACGGGCCAAATTTCTGCCGCCTAGAGGCCAGAAACGACTACGAATTGTGGCTAGCAACAACTGGGGACCAGCATGAAGCAATCTTTGATGTTCACGTAAAAGTATCAATTTAGTCAAACGATGTTTGCTTGATAAAAGTAAGGGATGTTTTTTACCATAACTAAAATTAGAATTTTCTAAACGACCTCCAACTCTAAGAAAACCCTTTGAATCTAGAAATGGGTTGAGATTGAGTATTTTCGTACCTCGGAGAGGTTTTTCCTCCTTCAACAAATTGATTTCCGAACTGAAGGACTCTATTTGTGCAATTTTTATTAAACAACCTTGAGCGTATTGAATTTCGCGAAATGAAAGGGGCCCAAAACTTCTGTCGTTTGGAGCCTTACAGGAATTTTCCTTGAATCTGATACAATAAGCTACAATGCGTTCCAATCGGCTTAAATTCGAAAAATCTGCGAAAGGAAATTCCGGAATATCAACGGTTATTAGTGCGACAGATTTACCCTTCACGTCGGGTAAAGTTGGTAAGTCTAAGATTTCATGGGGCCAAGAGTCTTCAGGCGACGACAACCAAGAAGGGCCTTCCCACCATAGCGACGAATCTATGAGTTGACTAATAGGAAAGGGCCTTGTAAACAAATCTGCGGGATTTGTTTTTGTGGTGACATGCTGCCATTTGGCATACGAGGTAGTTTCCTGAATCTCAGCCACTCTATTACATACGAATGTTTTGAGACGATTTGGTGTGGTTTTTAGCCAACCAAGAACAACAGTCGAGTCTGACCACAAGAAACATTGATTAAATTTGACTTCCATAGACTTGATAACAATCGAAGCGAGACGAGAAAGAACTAATGCGGCACACAATTCAAGTCGAGGAATGGTGATCGCTTTAAGAGGTGCCACTCTTGTTTTGGCGCAAAGTAACCGCGTCACAATTTGACCGGTATAATCAACAGAACGAATGTATAGGCAACCACCATAAGCAAGAGTGCTGGCATCTGCAAAGCCATGAAGTTCAATATATTGAGGACCTTTACAAAATACATGTCTGGGGATTTTTAGTTCATTTAATTTACCCAGATCAGATCTAAAAGATAACCACCTGTTTTGAAGGTCTATAGACAATCGTTCGTCCCAGGACACTTTTTCGAGCCACAATTGTTGGAGAAGTATTTTTGCCGTAATTGTGCATGGACTGAGGAGTCCGAGGGGGTCGAAAATTTGAGAGGTCTCAGACAGAATTGACCGTTTCGTGATATTGTGGTGAGAAGAGGATATACTAGAATATAGAAAATTATCTTTCTTGAAAGACCAAACAAGACCTAACGTCTTTGTGTGCTCGTCGGCACCGAAATCTAACAAATATGGGTGTATATCTGACTTATCCAAATTTGAGAAGATTGTGGGCTCATTAGAAATCCACTTTCTTAGTTTGAAACCACCACTGCCCAGAATTTGAGGAAGTGTTTGGCAAATATATTTTGCATTTTCGATTGTATCTGCCCCACTGAGCAAATCATCGACATAGAAATCCTCGATGATTAGCTTGGAAATTTCAGGATGTGTATCCTTACATTCAGTACCGATTTGAGTCAGACAACGTATAGCTAGAAACGAGGCTGACGTTGTACCATATGTTACGGTTAAAAGATCATACGTCTGGAGGGGGTCAGATGAATTTTCACGCCAAAGAATGCGTTGAAGCGGTTGCTGGTTGGGCTCAACCAGCACCTGGCGATACATTTTCTCAATGTCCGCTGCAATGGCTATGGGGTATTTTCGAAACCTTAACAATAAGGAAAATAAGTCTGATTGTATAGTCGGACCTATCATCTGAAGGTCATTTAAAGAGATCCCACTCGTTGTAGGAGCGGAACCATCGAATACGACACGAAGGGACGTCGTTAACGACGATTCCATCAACACCCCATGGTGTGGAAGGTAGAATGAATTTTCAACGGGCCTTGAGCTAGCTGGGGACATGTGTCCCAGTAGCTGGTATTCACGCATGAACTTTAGATATCGTTCACGCAACATCGGATTTGATTCTAGTTTTTGTTCTAGTTTGAAAAAACGCCTTTTGGCAGCTTCAAAGGAGTCACCAAGCTTAGTGATTTGCTCCTTGAAGGGGATGGAAACGATAAATCTTCCCTCGTCGTTGCGACGATGGGTCTGTAGAAAATGTATTTCACAATTATTTTCTTCTTGAGAAAGCACCTTTGTACTAGGAACTTCCTCAATTTCCCAAAATTTGCACAATTGATCAGATATTTCCAAGGTTTGAGAAAAATTACAAGTGATCAAAGAACTCGGGCGGAAACTAGATTGGGTATTGCCGCTGACAACCCAGCCAAATCTTGTTTTTTGTAGCACGGGTTTCCCAGGTCCTAACGACCGTTGCCCGACACAGATTGTTTGCCAGAAACAATTGGCTCCAAGTAAAATATCAATTTTAGCGGGAACGTTGAAATTCTCATCGGCAAGCTTCATGCTGCCTGGAATGTTCCACTGAAGTATATCAACCTGTATTCCTGGAATATTGCCCGTAATGTGGGGAATAACTAAACAATTAGCCTCTAACTGAAATCGAGAGTGCTTCGAATTTATTTTAACATTGCAACGCGAACTGATTGCTGTAGACTTATTGTTAATTCCACAAATCTGCAAGTCAATGGGATTCTGAGGTAACTTAAGAAGATTACAAAGATTTTCGGTAATGAAACTGGACATGCTTCCGGAATCCAATAAGACTCTAGCAGGGTGTGATCTACCATTTACGTCTATAACCTGAACAGCGGCAGTGGATAGCAAAACTGTTCCTTGATTGGCAGTAAATGCAGAAAGGTTTACACTACCTTCCGTTGAAGCAGGGACTGCTTCAGTTGGGGGTTTTTCGACATGCAACAAGGTATGGTGCTTCGATCTGCACCTTTGACAAGTGTACTTTGACTTGCATTTGTTTAGAAAGTGGCCTTTGGCCAAACAGTTTAAACACACCTTCACTTCTTTAGCCTTGTCAAGGCGCTCTTTTGTGTTAAGTTGTTTGAACTTATCACATGAATTTAAATAATGACCAGATGAAAGGCAAAGAGGACAGGCAACAGATATGGAAACTAGAGATTTTGATATGTAACGCTCAACACTTAACTTTGGATTTCTTTGCTCAATGGTTTCAAGCATGGAAGCCTTTTTTTCAAGAAATTTAATTAAATCTTCAAGAGCAGGAAGATTATCTGAATTTTGTAAGTTTTCAAACTCACGAGTTGTAGTGGAGTCTAACTTTGAGTTTATTAAGTAGATCAAGAAAGCCTCTCTTTGATCTTCTTGATTTACTAACGAATCTAGGGAACGAAGATTTTTCTTCACGCTATCAATTAATTGTCTAAGTTTTGAAGACGATTCTTTTGATATGCCTTCAATGCCAAACAATGATTTAATGTGATGATAAATCAGTACCTTTGAATTGTTGAACCTATCATTGATACTGTCCCAAGCAATTTGATAGTTTCCTGAACTAATGGTTAAATTTTTTATAGCTTCGGCAGCTTTGTCTGTGCATGAAGCGCGAAGGTAGTGCAATTTGTGAACATCTGTAAGCTCATCATTTTCGTGAATGAGGCTTGTAAAAAGATCTCTGAAATTTAGCCAATCTTCCGAGTTACCATTGAAAATGGGAAGTTTTATGAAGCTTGTAGGCGACCTGCTGTTTGCAGATCGCTGTGATGAATCAGTGGGACTTGGGCTAGATTGCGAAGCTACTGGAGAAATTTGAGGATTACATTCGTTTAAGATAAATGTAGCTGTAGAAACTGCTTTGTAATAACATTGCTCGAACTCATTTATATGCTCACGTTCAGCATTCACGTCATCGGTATCATTTTCTATTGAAGTTTGCAGTTCATCAAACGATTTTAGCAATCCGCGTACCATGGGAAGTCTTTCTGATAGCTCGGCCACGTCATTCTTAGGTAAAGAACCTGTGGCCTCGAAAAGTGCCTTGAGTTCTTGTAAATAATTATCGAAACGCGTTAGCTTGGCCTTAATAGCTCCCCGCTTCTTTACAAGATCCATATTGTAATTAAATTGGCACAAAATGCGAAAATAAGTTTGAAATAACCACCTGAAATTTACTCAGTACGCTATTTAAACAACACGCCACTGAATATGGCCCTTTTAATTACATCTAAAATACTACGCGAAATTGTACCCGTCTTTTAAGAAGGAAATACGAGTCAACCGAATTATGACTGCACGTGCAACAAATCTGTAAAGAACACGTCAACAAAATCGCATGGAAATAACTGCGCTTAGTTCAGTACTATGAAATAAATTAAAGCAAATAACGCCGATTTTTATTCACGCAAAGGAAGGAATAACATGAGTGCAAATACCTTAGCTACTTCCTGAATGACAATCTTGTTGGAATCGACAATGCCCCGATAACTTGTGTAAAAAGCAATGTTGGGCACCGCAAAATGGCGGCGAGATCTTGTCAAACTCAATAATGGCGGAGGTCAGCGTTGAATCTACCTAATTCTTATGGCGTTGAATCCACGAAGTTTCACCAAGCTATATCATCAGGCTCGAATGGACCAATGTTTTGTACCGACTTATGTCATCTGCTGGTTTAAGGATGATATTGGCGAGGTAAATGAAACACTTTGTTGGACTGTAATTACTGTATGTCGTGACAAGTCGAATACAACATTGTGAATGAATGGCGATCAAGCGCGCTGCGCAAAGCAAAACGGAAACGCCGCTAAACTAACTTGACAGACCAATCTTACAAAAGCAAGTTTAAAAAGGAGCGCCAACAAGCACTGCGCCGCGGATTTCTTCGAATTCGTTTCCGGATTTTCTTGGCCATAGCTTCCACGGTAGGCAATTTTTTTCTTCCACCTTTGTGACGTTTTTCTACAGACCCTGTCTCCTGGTACCTCTTAACCGTACGATCAATAAACATTCGGTTTACATTTTGATGTTTGAGCAACTTGAAAATTTGAGGAGACGATTTTCCCTCCAAATGGAGTGCAATAACAGCGTTATGATTCATTTCCATCGCGGCCAGGGCAGCAATGACTCGTACTCTTCAGAATGAAAACACTAAATTGACAAACAATTGAAGTAGCTACACTGCACTGAACTTTGTAACACTTGGAGTGCCGGACCCTGTACTACAATTCTTACAGCTTGTGAAATCTCCCTCCTTATGTATTGGGGCTTCGTTACCAATCTTCTGGAATTTTCTCTGTCTGCCATGCTTTCTTGTATATATTTAAAAGCCATTCTTTTCCTTTCTAAATTTTTTATCATCAATCTCATCTTGTCCATTTGCTTTTCATGCCTTTCATTGCTTCTTCTGCTTCTTCATTTATCTCTTCCAATGATCTTTCTCCCGCAATCACTTCTTTGTCTTCGTTGTTGTCTGTTGTGCTACAGTTTTTATTTTCTCTTTCCTTTGTTTCAATTTTTTTGTATAGTACGTCATGTAATTCCCTTGGTAATACTACCCAATGGTAGTTTAGTAGCTCGACGTTGAGTGTTCTCGAGAAGTAGGATGTCCTTGGTAAAGTACGGCGACCATATGGTGGATCCATACTCTAGAATTGGCCGTACATAGCTTTTATATAGTTTCAGGAACAGATCTTTAGTTAAAAACTTAAAAGATTTCTTGATCACATATAATGTTCTATTTGCCTGCTTCACAACACTCACACAGTGAGCATTCCATTTCAAGTCTTTTGAAATAATAATACCCAAATCTTTCTGACTGTCAACTGGTGTAAGAGTCTCGCCGTCAAGATAATATTGTTTATTGGGATTATTCTTTCCTAGATGAAGAACAGAACATTTTCCTATATTTAACGATAGCAACCACTTTTTTGTCCAGATTACAATTTTCTCTAGATCTTCTTGAAGTTGATTTGAAAACGGGTTACCAAAGAATTTAGTATCATCCGCGAAAGAAACGACTTTACAGACGATTTGGGCATCAAAGTCGATCATATAAATCGTAAAGAGTAGGGGTCCTAACACTGACCCCTGCGGTACTCCACTTTGGACTTCGTATGAGTCGGATAATTCTCTTCCCATTCGAACCTTGAATTTCAGCCCCGTCAAAAAGTCTTTTATCCAACCAAGAAGATTTCCTCTAATGCCAATATGGTCCAACTATGAGAGTAGTCTTTTGTGCGGAACGCGATCGAAGGCTTTCTCGTAGTCTAAATAGATCACATCGATCGGGTGGTTTACATCCAAATTTTTTGTCCATTCATCTATACATATCAACAAGTTAGTGGTGGTTGATCGACCTGGCAGAAAACCATACTGTGAATTTGGTATTAAGTTATTTCTCAATAGGAAGTCCCGAATATTCCGCACAATGACTTTCTCCATGCTTTTGCATACTATTGATGTCAACGATATCGGTCTATAGTTACTTGCTAATGTCTTATCTCCTTTTTTATATATTGGAGTTACAAATGCCATTTTCCATTCATCTGGCAGTGATTTGGTTTCTAGTGATAACTTCATGGTGTACGCAAAAACACGACTTAGAATACACGGACAACTTTTCAATAGTAATGTAGGTATTTCATCTGGTCCTGGGGCACTGTTTGCATCTGGTTCAGTAAATATTTTTTGAATAGTTCCGGCATCGAAGGCGATATCAGTTATCTCGTTTACCGATCGGGAGATCGTTTCAATTGTAGGTATATCCGAATCCACTTCTCTCACAAATGATTTTGAAAATTCGTAGGCAAAAATATTTGTTATTTTCTTCATACAATTTGTCATCTCGTTTTTGTTTCCATCCCAAATTGTTGTGGGAACACCCATTTTTATTGAGGTTTGACTCTTCGTATATTTATAAAAAAATTTCACATTTTCATTTGTCCCTAGTGCCGCTTCATATGATTTCCTTTCAGACAAGGATATATCCGTACATTGGTTTCTCAAAGCTTTGTACTCATTATCATTATATGCCTCATCGGTGTTCAGTATACGATACCTGTCCCATGCTTTCCCCCTTTTTTTATCAATTTTTTTGTTTGTTGGGATATCCAGGGTTTACAAATATTTATTCCACTGTTCCTTGAAAACGGGATTATAGTAAGTATATTTTGGCTATAGATTTTCCGAAATTTCTCCCACGAGTCCTCAATATTTTCGGCGTGTATCAATTCTTCAGATAGATTATCACTTAATATATCATTTATTTCTGCATAATTTGCTTTCCAGAAGTTTTTTCTAGTATCAGTTTTATTGTCTGGATGTGAATTTACATTTTTATCATTAAACTGAATTTTCGCTATCAGTGTGACATGATCACTTTTTCCTACTGGTGGATAGTAGTTTAAGGTTGAAATGATTTCCTCTTCGTTAGTAAGTACCATGTCCAGCGTTGCTGCATTTTGATTTTGACGAAATCTTGTAGGTTCCTTAACATGTTGTGTGAGGTTTGATGATACATAGTATTCTAGAAATTTCAAATCTGACGATAGTGGTACATCTGTATTCAGTAGATTCCAGTTTATCAGTGGGTAGTTAAAATCACCAAAAACTATCAGATTTTTATTTGCAGATACAGTTTCTAAACAGTTTAGCATTTGATCATCATGTTCCTCACTGGATGATGGCGGTCTATAAAAACAACCAAGTAAAAATTTCTCTGAAGCAACATATATATCCAGCCAGATTCCTTCTAGTAACTGATCATCGAAATTTAGATTTCGATGAATTTGAATTTTACCAACTTCAGTTGTGTCCATAGTATAGATCATAACACAGCCCCCCCTTCTATTTTTTCTATCATTCCTAAAGACATTGTATCCTGGTATATCAATTAAGGAATTTGGAATATTTTCATTTAGCCATGTCTCTGTTAGCATTATAATATTTGGTTTTAAACTATCAATTTTTTCCATGAATAAGTCCAGTTTACTCAATAGTGAACTAACATTTGTACATAGTATTGATAACTCTATCAGTTGGGTTTTCAGTTTTTTTCGGTTCTCAGTTCCGGAACAATCTTGGGAGTTCCTCTCACATATCTAATTGTCACATCTTCACCATTTTTTTGCTTTTGCAAAAGTATTTTTTTCAACTGATTATAATGCTCTCTTTGCTTAGGTGTAAAATCATTTGATATTTTAACGTTTTCAGTTAATTTATTTTTATTTTTGTGGACCAGAATGGCTTCATCAGAATTTGCAAAAGTGACTCTCAAGGGACATGGTTTTTGTGAATTTCTATCAATTTTACCAAGTCTAGTTGAAATTAATTTACTTACATTTATTGGAATTTCACTCAGCATATTCTCTATAAATTTATTATCCTCTTCCTTTCGCTCTCCTGCAACAGTTTTCTTTGATTCAGGAATATCATAAACTATTATATTTTTTGCTCGTGTTTGTCTATCCGCCATTTCCGCAATCGTGTCTTCTTCAGCAAAGGATTTGTTACTTTTCATAGATTCTTTGAGATTTTCAAAGTCATTTCGAATTTCAGTAATCACTTCTTCTTCAGCAAGGGATTGATGACTTTTCATACATTCCTTAAGATTTTCAATGTCATTTCGTAGCTCATTTATTTTCAATGTTTTTATGGTGGTGTTGAAATCTTCAATCTCCTTACGAAGCTCTTGCACAGCTTCAACATTGAGTAGTTTCTTCATGCCATCAATATCATTACGTAGTTCTTGGATCAAATTGCATAATTTTGGTACTTCTAGGACATTCGATTGACAGTCTGGGCAGTGGAACGATACAACTCTCTTTTGCAGGATCAATGCACGTGTTTCAGTTGAACTTAAATCTGCACAATTTTTGCAGATCCACTGCTTACAACTATCACAGCTAAACAGTTCAGCTGTTTTTTCATCCTTTTTACATTTTACACAGAATGTCATTTTCGGCTCCGCTGTCCCTGAGGTAGCACGTAGCACCAATAATTTTCTGCGGCGGGCGACCGTTCAACTATTTTCTGTTATTCAAACACATTTACTACAATTTCATCTGATTTAAGATACAAAATTTTTGAAAGTTTTATGCTTCCAAAATACCACGTGTAATCACACACATAACCTCACAATTGACGATGTAATATACAGGGTGTTTCAGGCACCATTTTAGGGATGTGCTCTCTAGTACAAAATATTACGATTTACCTAAAATTACCTTAGTCCAAAAGTTAATATTTAGGGAGATACAGGGTGTCAAAGCCGAAATTTTAATTTTAATTTTTTGCTGTAATTTCAAAGGTTTTCAAAATATTGACATGAAAATTGGGGAAACTACCTTTCTTGGGACGAGAAATAATAATCCGTCCTCAATTTTAATATTGATCTTTAAATAACCTAATTTTTGCTGCACCTAACACCTTAAACATACTTCAAATTTTTTGTACTTAAAGTTAGGACAGATTTAATTGAAAAAAACAATTGCGTCATCTTTTTTATACAAAAAAGGTATACTAGTTAAATGTCTCTAAAGTTAACCGTTTCCAAGATATTTGCTATTGATGTAAGTACTGCAACATCTTTTTCATCTTTTAAACATTCTGTACCTAACGCAGTAGGCTTGTATTTAAAACAAAAAATTTAGATATTCTTGCCAAAAGCAAGTTATAGGACACAAAGTAATAGTGGATCAGTGGAATATTTGTCATTAAAAAAATTTCAGATTTTAGTGTAAAGCGAGGTGTAAAGTAATGCTGTTTAAGGACTGAAAAATGTAGCATCACTTACTGCAACAGCAAATATCTTGGAAACGGTTAACTTTAGAGACATTTAACTAGTATACCTTTTTTGTATAAAAAAGATGAGGCAATTGTTTTTTTTCAATTAAATCTGTCCTAACTTTAAGTACAAAAAATTTGAAGTATGTTTAAGGTGTTAGGTGCAGCAAAAATTAGGTTATTTAAAGATCAATATTAAAATTGAGGACGGATTATTATTTCTCGTCCCAAGAAAGGTAGTTTCCCTAATTTTCATGTCAATATTTTGAAAATTTCTGAAATTACAGCAAAAAATTAAAATCAAAATTTCGGCTTTGACGCGCCCTGTATCTCCCTAAATATTAACTTTCGGACTAAGGTAATTTTAGGTAAATCGTAATATTTTGTACTAGAGAACACATCCCTAAAATGGCGCCGTGCAGTTCTGAAACACCCTGTATATTTTAATCGTGAAATGAATATTTGCTTTTAAGTTTGTTTATGCATTTTGAAGAATCGAGTTATTATTCTTATTATTATGTTACATTTATATTAGGAGCACATTATTACAGTTATTATGGTACATTTATATGCTGTAAAATCACATTTTTTTGTAATTTGGATCATCACAGCAAAATCGCTTGCGTTGCATATAAGTTAAAAAATGTTTCCCGTTTAATAAATAATTTATCAATTTTAACTAAATTTTGTTCGCTTATTTGGGACGTATTGATTTAACGATTCTAAAAATTTTAGCCCTCTAAGTGTAATATTTTTAATTCTAAAGTACTTTTTTCACTGAATTTTCCGCGCGTCATGCTCGTCGTTAAGATTATTTGCAAAAAAACAATTTGTGTTAAATTATTCTTTGGATGTAATGAAATCTTTTTAAATTATTAGAAATATATTTCCTGTCTTACAGCTATTTCCCTTTGAATTTGATCCTCATATTTAAAATCATACGTGTTCAAAACATTTTCCAACATTCTCTTATATGTTACAGGAACAGCAACAAGATACTGTAGACTCTACAGTTAATTGTTGTTGCATTTGCAAAGAACACGAGAGTACAGATACACAAATTATACAAAGTTTTTTCAAAAATTTCAAATTTGGAATTCAATTCTTGCATCCGAATGATCGAATAATTAACATTTTTCAATGGAAATTTTGAAACTTTTTAATTCAAAAATTATTTTTTAAACTAAATTTTCAAAATTAGTCAGTAGTATACTTTGTTAAAATTTCATCGAAAAAAAAAATTGTCAATTTTTTTTAAAATTATTTAAACAATATAAATAATTGATAGCGCCAGCTGAAATGTTTCTGATTTTGAATAATTTAGTATAACAAACAATTTAAAAAAAAATTCATCAAAATCGGTTCTATTTTTGCGGGTTTAGAAGTTTTGACGATTTTTCCGCTTTATTGACTGGACTATTAGTTCCTTGTCTACCTCCTTATTATGAATTATTAGTCCCATGAAAAACAATAAATAATTTAGTAACTTTAATTAAAAAGCTGTTTAAACCACTAAATTTTAAGAAAAAGATACGCACTAGAATAAATAGCTGTCGTATTTTTTTTGGCCGAGACTGTACATACATAGAAGAGAAGGAAAAAAATCTCAAAGAAAGAATTTTCCAACAATAAATGAGAGAGAGTAGGAAAAAAAAATAATAATATTTCGAAAATAGTTATGAAGATGCACAGTCATGTGCAAAAGTAATGACCCGCCTAAGTATCAAGCAGGTATGGTAAACAGCCTTGCAGCAGTCGATGAGTAACTTTCTTTTTCTAACTTGTTAATCCTACATACCTACAAGGTCTTATGGTTAGTGGCTTTAAAAATCTTGACACCGAAGCAGCGTGTAGTGTGTTGCCTGCTTGATACTTAGGCATGTTATTACTTTTGCATTTCTTTTGCACGTGACTACACACGATAATTAAAAATTCTTAGCCTCGATCTTTTTTCTTGGTGCCTACTGTGCTGTTTCATTACATTTGAAAACAAAGCAGATGCATCATCAACCACCAAAGTATAAGGAACAGTCATTGTTCTACCGGGAATCATCTCGTTAGAAAGAATATGCAATGCTCAAGTTTCTAATAATTTTATAAAAGCTGTATTTTTAAAAATACCTTCGTCGGGGGATCGCTCTTAACAACCACCATTCATTCACATATAAAAATTTATACGTGATTCCAATTTTCCACTGCCAAAAGCACTATACTAAAATGTCCTTTGTAGTTACAGCATTCGCTTCCACTAAATTTTTGTGTATCTATCATTATGTGCTTTCCATTCATTGCTCCTAAACATCATAGAAAGTTCCACAAAGTATTAATTTTGGCTGCAAGATTTTTCCATCCTTGTTTGGGACGTAAAAATAACTGTTGCTTTATTGTTCTATGCTTTTACTGTTTTTGTTTAGAACATGAACGACTCGTCGTTATCAGAATGTGAAGGTCAACTCTTGGTGATAGTGAAACACGTGTTCACCAAGGACAAGATTCTGTAAACGACACTGAAGAGATCAGCCTACCAGAGAAAACTCCTGAAAAGTTTCTTGAAAAGACATAGATAGGTATAATTCAAAATTAAAAGAATTAAAAGGGCAATTAGAGGAATACAATAATCAAGAAATCCATAAATACCGCAATAACCTCTCGGCTACAAAAGTCACCGATTATTCCTTGTGGAGGGCAACAAAGAAGATTAAGCGACCGCAGATGATACTGAAAAAGCAATTCGCAAACCATGTAATGAGGGCCTTTACACTCTTATTCCTTTGGAAGTTACTCCCGGAAGCTCATATTCATGAATTTCTTGAGACTCAATTTCCAATTGATTTACCAGTTAAACACCTCCAATAGTTTATCCAAACCGAATTAAACACAAATAAATTTTCAGGTTTCTATTTAATTTCTGGCAAAATTATAAAAGAACTTCCGGGTGAGGGAATTAGGATAATCACGATCATCTCCAATGCAATATGCAATTTTAAGGCTTCCATACTATCCTGTCATGTAGAAAGTAGCTCAAATCATTCCAACTTCCAAGATGCCTTGTACCGACATATCAGCTTATTACCGATCTTACCAAAGGTATTTGAGAAACTCCTCCTACGAAGAATGTTGCCACTTATCGAAGAAAAAGAATTAACAACAAAAAGTCAGTTTGGTTTCCAGCAAATACATAGAATTACCACCAAAATACAACATAACCTTGAAACCAAGAGATATTGCTCGGTAGCATTTATAAACATGGCATAGGCCTTCGATTGCATACAGGCCTTTGTATATAAAATCAGACAAGGTTTACCTCATACTTTAATTTTTATGAAATTTTAAAATTATCTCTTACCAATAGAAATTTTCTTGTGAACTATCGAGATGCAACTACGACTTTGTCGCCTATCAAATCCGGTGTCCCGGAGGGTAACGTACTTGGTCCTGTACAGTACTTGATATATACCACTGACCAAATTTCAGAACATAATTAGAGCCCTTCCCAATTCTCTAGCAGTCAAAATCCTGACGGCCCAACCTGTGTAGAAGCTGAAACATTATGAGCCGCTGGATCTGCCACAACGTTTTTTAATGCAACTTTTAATTCCAAGTTGTCTAATATTTATTTTGTGTGTTAATTGTGTGTAGGGTGTGCCATAGGGCAAGCTCTGTCTGTACCATGGTTTGTCAATGTAAATATATCTTTAATGTAATAGACAGCAGTAGATAATATTGAAGTAAAAAAATTAATTAAAGACTTTATCGAAGGTAGGTGTACCAGTACATCATACTTTTTCTAAGTAAAAAGAATAAATAATTCTTATTTTATTAGCAACTTTCAGCGTTTGGGTTCAATTTTGTCAAAAATCATGAGATTAGGCCATGCTAATCAAATCATAACGCAAGAAGCGAAATCATGAGATGTCATGCCAAATCATGAAATCTGGCAACACCGTATGCAACTGCGTAACTATTTCTAGTTTATGTAGATCAGTAGATTATATAAATATCAGAAAAATAGAACTGCACTTCTATCAACTAAAGGAATATTTCACACTTTGCGCCCTAATATTAAGTTTTTACAAGTTTGTTACGGAGTTAGTAGGTATTTTTTAAAATTATTGTAGTTTTTATAGCATTTGATGACATGAATTTAAGTCTAGTGAAGCACAAAATTTAACAGATATTGGTTTATGCAGCATTTGTTCTAATTTACTATTTATTTAATCATAACTAATGTAAGTAGTCCTTACTTACATCACTATAAATTGTGCCTTGAGGGACTATTTTGTCCAAAATGTAAATGGCTCGGTTTGCATTATTTGATATTTTTATAACTTTTTGAAAAAAAATAACAGTACGCTATAATAGTTTTATTTATAACTAAAAAGTGATTTCTAACATAGAAACTGTATACAGTACGTTAACTCAGCAGTTTCATGAATTATAAACTTCTATTAAATTGCACAATATATGAGCTTGCGGATTTTTATTATCAATGGCCCTAATGATGAATCTAAGTTTACCCAAGGGGACGTTTGCAGCAAGGCCCGCTGAATTAATATTGCATATAAGGCCTGTCCACTTCATTTAGCCAAGACGCAATTAGCAAGGACGCAGGCGCCATTTGAGGTGAACTATACATTTGTCACAAATGTATAGTTCATTCGAGGTGAACTATACATTTGTGACAAATGTATAGTTCACCTCAAATGGCGCCTGCGTCCTTGCTAATTGCGTCTTGGCTAAATGAAGTGGACAGGCCTTATATGCAATATTAATTCAGCGGGTCTTGGTTTGCAGAGTAATCTTTTCGAAATTCATTTGTAGATGTCGCACATGATATCTTCCCTGTGCTTCCCTGTAAATAAAAAGTGAGTAATTTCGAAACTATTGTCAGTATTCGTGAAAAAATAATTATATATTAAACAGAAAATTTTGTGAGCTCTGAAAAATGAAACAAGTATAAAAGAAATATTACCGCCGGTATAGGACAAAGTCCAGGCATAATTTGGGCAGCTCTTTCAATATCATACCAGAATTCACCCATATATTTATGAACAGCCTTACAATAATTTTTTTCTTTTATCATAAATAGTTCCACTGCCTTGCTCCCAATAACCGTCTGTATCGAACAGCTTGACTAAAATTTATAATTTGTGATGATAAATTTCCAAGTTATGATAAATTCACTTACGCCCAAATTGTCATCCCATGGAATGGGCATGTCTACATCAAAGGTTAGATACTGTTTGCCATTTTCAGTGGTTACGTTTCCGTTAACTTTTATTAGCCCTTGGGTTTTATTACAAAGTTCAAATTTTATAACTTTGAAATTTTTTGTTTGCGATGCTGCACCACTAATCTGTAAAGCAATTATAATTAGAGCAGATATATGAAATGGAGTAGACCACTTTCAGTGAAAATATACTAGTCATTTGTAAAAAGAAAAGTAACAATGTTTCAAAATATTACTTGCATACTTAAATTTTCAGTTTTTCTGTAGCATTTTGAAAAAGGGATCCCGTCATCGATGTTTAACTTACGAGTAGTAGTAGTAACCTTCGTGTTTATAATAAATTAATTGTAATAGAATGTTAGTTTCGATTAAGTGAAATGTTTCATCTCACTGTTAAATACGGAATCCATAATGAAGATTTTGTTTTAAACTCTGCTGATTTGAGAAATAACCTACCGCCAGGTAGTATGAAATTTTGTAGTTTTTTCTAAGAAGTGTGCTTCGATAATCTTCAGCTGTTTTATTTATTTATTTATTGGGCGAGATCTAGGCTTACGGATGCCAAGCATCTCAAACTGACTATGGTGATTTATCAATACCGCTTCAATTTTTTCGAAACCCGTGGGATTTATATTCCTGGAAGGAATTTTGATCGAGCCAATCATTACATTCGCAAGAGACTTACAAGTACCATGAGATCAAAAAAAAAAAAATGATTCTGAGCAGGCCTTGACTAGTACAACACGATTGGCTACACTGGTTCTAGAATGCCTATGAATTATAATGTGACAGTGACATTTCAAATATAAGTCAGTTTTGCAATCTTGTTTCCAGAATTATTTAAGTTTATCGTTGTAATACTAGTGAAGGATCACATTTTGAACACCTACTCTAACATGTATTCAGCTTAGTTTACAGTTTATTCCCTAAATAAATACTGTTTTGTGTTTTAATTTGTTCGACATTTATTAACCTCTAACCTACTGCCACATTTTGAAATCAGTCTTGCCAATCGTGTTGTACTGGTCAAGGCCTGCTCAGAATCATCTTTTTCTCGATCTCATGGTATTACTTCGAATCCACAAAAATGCGGGGTTTCAAATTCTTTTGGATTAATAATAGCAACAATCTCGATTGTGAATAATCAAACCCTTTGTTATTGTCTTACTAACGCTGGCGATGTAAATCCTGCCAGATGAAAAAATTAGTACTTTACTCGATTGTTGCATACTTAACTAAATTTTTAATCATCTAAGACTCCGTTAGAGTTTGGATCAGCACACCCAAGCTCTAACGCAGTACAACAAAGCTCCGAGAAAATAAAAACAGGCCCGTGGAATAATTTCTGTGGGGATGTGGGAATGTAGAAAACACAACCAAAACAGCACGCCTACACAAAGTTCTGTTAAAAGACCCTTTAACTCCAGTCGGGAGCATATTAAAATCGAAAGGGGAGTACACAACAAACGGAAGGGAAACACTGGGAATGCATATACATTTTCAGGCTGAAGCAACTTCTCGGGAAATCCACGAAGGACGACTGGAAGGTTGCTAGAAAAGTGATCACTTATAATAAGGTACAATGGGCTGTAAAATCCCTTTCTACCTTCCAAATCGCCGGGCTAGATGCAAATTTTCCAGCTCTATTGTAACAGGGAATCGACGTTCTGGAACCTATTTTAATTAAATATTTCGCTTATATTTAGCGGGAAACTATCGGCCACTGGCATGGAGACACATCAAGGCGAACTTCATTCCTAAACTAGGACGGGAGTCGTAGGTCCAGCCAAAGGCATATAGACCGATTAGCCTAATGCTTAAGGGCTATGGAGAAACTGGTGGATAGGCATAATATACGATAGAGTTATGAAAACCAACCCCCTACATCCAAATCAACTTGCAACTTCACAACCTAGTCAGTAAGATGGAAATGTTATTAAACAACAAGGAAATAGCTCTTAGTTGCTTTCTTGGACATAGAGAGGGCATTTGTAAACACCTCCTTTGATTCAATAATAACTGACACCCTCAGACGTGGCGTTAACGATATCACTAACAGGCAGATAAAAACTATGTTAGAGGGCCGCCAGGTACAGGCTCATTTAGGAGCAGAATCTCTCAAGGTATTTGTTGCCAAGGGCCGCCCATATGGGGCGTATTGTCGCCTCTACTGTGGAACCTGCTAGCGAATTATGTCTTAAGTCATTCAATAATAAAGTGCTTTATACTTAAGAATAGGCGGACGACATAGTCACTCTCGTAAGGGGAAAACACCATGCAAAGGGCGTTATACAGAGATAGTGTGAAAGGGAAAACCTTAAGGTAAACACTCATAAAACAACACTAATGCCTTTCACTAAGAAAATAGTTGTAGGAACATTCCATAACCTCACAATTTTTAGTGAACGTATTTAGGTTAGTCAGGAAGCATTACACTAGATGCAAAACTGATCTGGAATGTAGATCTCAATAACATTGCAAAGAAAGCGAAAATGGTCGTCATAATGGTCAGACACATGTTTGGAAAGACATGGGGACTGAAACCGATGGTCCAATGGTATCGGGTGATCCACAAAATTTGTCTTCAGAATGTGCTATGGAAGAAAGAGATACGTATATAAATCATGTCGCATATTGCTTTAGTAAATGACTACTTGACAATTCGACCTGTCAGTTGTAAATATTTTCAAAGTATTTCACATTAAGTAAGCTTTTTACTTTACGATTTAATTTCAGACGCTATGGTTTTCACACCGTTTGCACTAACATTAATAAGCGCCGAATACTAGAGTTTTATTTTAGAAATAGACAAATAGACATAACATCAACGGCCAGTGGGTTTATTCTACTCGCGATGCTTTCAATGAATTTCAAGAGGCATTTCCAGAAATTGCAGTACTTCACGATAGGCCGTAAAGGAGGCTGGGAAAGACGTGTAGTGAGAAATGCGGCAAATGTTAAAGTCGTTCGGCTTGTGATGAGGTGTAGCAGGTGGATCTTTCATATGGAACTTGTCACCATATTTTGAAGAAAGACCTACATCTCCATCCGTATCACCTACAAACTTTCTACGAGACACTGCCTAATGACAAACCCCAAAGAGAACAATTTTGCAATTGATTTCTAGATCATCTTGATAATAACGATGAAGTGCTGGAAAAAACCTTTTTACTAATGAAGCCTGGTTGTAAACTCTCAAAATATGAGAATGTGGAGTAATGTAAGCCCATATTATTACGTTGAATCACCTTTACATCCCCAAAAAAATTGTGTTTGGGCAGCTTTAAGCAAGTGACGGATTCTAGGGCCAATACTCTTTGAAGATAATGATTCATTTAACAATTCCAGAAAAGCAAGTTATCCATTATTTTTTAGGAACACTGTTGGGGGTTAACTGGGGTTATATGTGTGCTCCAGGTAACTCAGAAGGATTCTAGGTGGTTGTTGCAGTTTCGAAGCTTGAATTTATAACACAGAAACCATTTATAACATTGTTTATTAAATAATAATAACACACTTCGGTCAAATTATATACAATTGTAAATAAGTAAATAAAACGGAATTAATTCAGGACAGACAGGTACAACTTAACTAACTGGTAAATAACGCAAACGGAAAATAATACAATCAACGCTGCTAAATAAATAATATTTACACCAAATAAATATTCGTAATTTCACCCGCGCTTGAGCGGGCAATCTTGCTTCACAGGCCGTTTCGTAGCCTCGGTCGCTAGTACAATTGGCAGCGGTCGGACGGTGTTGACCCTCGGTATCGGAATACGTGGCTAAATAACAGTCAAAAATACAAGTGATTACATATTAACAAGTGTGCAGGTTATCTCGGGAATTCTCTCCTCCAGGAATGGTACGGAATATTACGTGACGGTCGCTGGATAATTTCCGGTAAGTAAACCTCACATTGACTTTGAATTGCCGGTAAACGAAAGTGTTTTGATTCCCTTCGTACGTATTTTCGGCCAGGTCGGTTCTGGTTTAAGGGTTCAAGTTTTAAGAGGGTTAATAGATTTGCAGACAGGCAAATACGGGCCGGTCTCGGAAGGTTAGTTAATAGATTTGCAGACAGGCAAATGCGGGCCGGTCTCGGAAGGTTATTAGATTTGCAGACAGGCAAATACGGGCCGGTCTCGGAAGGTTAGTTAATAGATTTGCAGACAGGCAAATGCGGGCCGGTCTCGGTTAGTTATTAGATTTGCAGACAGGCAAATACGGGCCGGTCTCGGGAGTGTGGGGTTGAAAGGATTACGGACCTGGTACTTGCGTATGCCGGTATCCCTGGACGGTTTCGGTGACGTTCCGGTGAGGTCTCTGCCCTCGGCGACGTCTCGGTGGATCGGCTCGGAGCCGCGGTGGACTCTCCTTGGAGCCGCGGTGGACTCTGATCGGAGCCGCGGTGGACTCTGGTCGGAGCCGCGGTGGACTCTGGTGATCAACGCAGATTTACGACGCCTTTTATATGATTTTGGGGTCTTCCCTCTCCGTTGCGCCTTGTGCGTTAAACAAAGCTACAACATCACGTCCGCACGCAAGTTGTTCGGACTATCTCGTCCGGGGCTTGGTTAATCTGCTTGTGACGTCGTTTAACGGAAAATTCTGGTGAACGACCAACTGTACTCGAATTAATATCGTGAAATTAACTTCACGAATAAAATTAATACGTTAATTACGGTTGGGTCGTTACAACACTTAACGCTAAAGGGCGGTTGTGGCCCAGTTGATTCAGCGTGCGCCTGAGCACTGAGATGGCCCGGGTTCGATTCCCAGGGTCACATATACACCGAAAATACCCGGCCGCTTCCTTCGGAAGGCAATGGCAAACCACCGAGGTATATTCTGCCTAGTAAAGTCCTCTCTGGAGTACAAGTGCAAGCACTTCCGTGGTTCGGAGCCCACGTTAAGCTGTAGGTCCCCTATGTCTGTAGGCTTCTTGACACGTACACCACAGGCATAAGGAGAGAGGACCGGCAACGCCCTGTAAAGGGTATGCCACTCTAAGAAGAAGAAGAACGCTGAAAGGTATCGACTTGAATTATTGTTGACTCCTTTTATAGAGTCAATGACAGACGACGAATATTTCCAATAGAATTGGGCACGGATTCATACCACAGGAGCAAATCTAAATTTTCTGATGGAGTTCTTTAAGGAACGCATCATTAGTTTAAACATGCCGATTATATGGCCCCCAAAATCCTGTGACATAAGCTCGTGGAACTTTTTTTGTGGCCATGCATAAAAAACTCGATATTTAATACGCATATTGATGACATAGAAGGCCTTATACAAAAACTAACCAACAAATTCGAGAAAACAAATACTTCGCCCGAGATAGTGACTAATGTTATTAACTCCATCACAAATAGAGTTAGGTTATGGTTAAATGAAAATGGCGGCCCTACATCGCATCTTCTTTAATAATAAAAACAGATTTAGGATTTAGGTACATTTATTTTTATTAGGTACTATGTACCTAATATTAAAATTGCCCTCTTTTGTTATTCATACTCTGTGATCAGTAATTCTAACAGTAAGTAGCTATTTATTTGAAGACTACGCTCAGACATACGTGATTTTTCTCGTGGCAAACTCTGAAGATAAATTTTGTGGATTAGTTGATATAATACCGGTAATCAGACGCATAGTAGCCTGTAGCGCCCTAATTCTGTAGCCAAGGGCAGAACAACCAAAACCGCCCAGGGTACAGAGCCTGTTCTGCTAGTGTATACCTATGTCGAGTCATGAATAGTACTCCAACAGCATCTATGGATGCTCTTCTGGGACTAATTCCCATGGATATATATCTGAGGGAAGCTTGGATTGAAGCACATAGGATGAAAATCATGGTAGCTGGGACACTAACCAAGAACGATGTAGATACAGACGAATACAGGGAGCAGTTACAGGAGGCTCCATCCTAAGGATGAGCACTGATTACATTTATCCAAAGTATTCCTTTGAAAAACACATTCACTGTGAGATGTGATCGCAATAACGACTCCCTCTCGAAAGGGATAGTATGATATACAGACAGATCCCGTGCAGTGGAGGGTACAGGGGATGAAATATATGGCGTAAAACCAAGAGAGAACATCAGTATATCTCTGGAAACTAAAACCACAGTCTTTCAGGCTGAAATATAATGCAATGTGTTCAGGAGAATTCAAAATGCGGGTATATCCAACTAAGCATAAGTACTCTCTCTGACAGCCAAACTGCCTTAAAAGCACTTAAATCATTTCGTATTAATTCGAAACCAACTAGAGAATGCGTGAATCACCTGACCCTGTTAAGTGAGAAGAACACTCATATGGGTACCAGGGCACACAGGCATAGGCGGAAACGAAATAGCAGACGTTCCCGCAAAAACGGGTGCAACTATCCTGTTTATATACTCAGAATATGTATTCAGAATACCCCAAAAAAGCACCCGAACAGCGATAGAAAACTGGACTGTTAAACAATATGTTTCTCGTTGGGTTGCAACATAGGTACAGAATGTGGGGAAGGAAATAATTGGTAAGCCTTTACGCAGACTGGCATCTGAAGTACTACACTTAGATCGAATTCAGATTAGACGGAGGGTCGTCTTGTCACAGGATACTGCTGTTTGAGACAACACCTAAAAAATAGGAATATACAGGAGAGACACACTCTGGAAGAGAAAGCAACAGCCTCAGATATAATCTCTCACTGTCCAGAGCTGTATCGCAAAAGACAGAAAACCACGTGGAATAGCTCACGCACGAGCACGTCATAAAGAATATCCTGCAACTCGCTGAGGGCACAGGTTTACTATGATTGGAACAGGGCGTACAAAAGACCAAAGAGTCGAAGTGCAAGAACGATGGGCAGAAAACTCGAACAAAGACTTGCTAAAAATCAATCAATCAAATCATCTAATAATGATTCAATTTGATTTAATTTTCTCCTACCGATTTTGGGGAAGTTAGGTAAACCAGCTTTTATTGTTAGAATACAGCATAAATGTACTGAGACTCTTTATAGAAACACTAAGTAGATGGATAACATTACTCATCTATTGATGGAAAAAATCTACTCTGGGATTTAAAAGTTGCAATGAAAATTTGGTATCCACGTAATATACTATTAAAACTGCATTATCTGACGTACAACACAAGCTTATTCACTTCTGGTTCCGCCGGAATTAAGCTCAACTTGGTTATTTTAAATGGAACACCCTGTATATTTATACATTTTTGGAATCTCCACTTAATTTTACGCCTACTAGTATTAAGTTCGAAACATTTTGAGGACAAAGTAAATTTTTACAGAAAAATTTATTTATTAATTTAGAGTGCCATTAACCTAATGTATGTAAGCTAATATTCCGAGAACATTCAAAACAAATTGTTTTGGAACTTTAAGGTCCGGTTTTTCAATCTCCTAATAAATTTATCCTCCTATTATTTTCTATGGCAACTTTTGTTAATACAATAGTTTCCATGGAAAATATTTGCCAAATAGCTTATTTATTAGGAGGTTTATTAGGATATTGAAAGACCGGCCCTTAGTGTAGCTAGTCTGCTGGTACTTATTCTCTGCTTTTCATATGTTTAAATCGTTTTGAAACCCAGCGCCTAGATTTAAATATTCAAAATACCGTTTTTATGATTTTCTAATTAATGTTACATTATTGGCATCAATTAAATCCTTGGAAAACGCTCGTGTCCCACCATAGTGCCATTTGAAAAAAGAGAGTTATTCCCGAAAAACTATTTTTGCCAACTTCAGGTGATTCTCATACACCATCGAAAACAGTTGAAGTTCTAAAACAATGTTGGGGCATCATAACTTTCATTTTAGACAGGTCATGGCACTATTAAATAAAAAAGAAATCAAAATTTCTTCAAAAATTTACTTTGTCGTCAAAATGCTTCAAACATACGTAAAATTAAATGAAGATTCAAAGAATTTATATATACCGGGTGTTTAACTTAAGGGGCGAACATAGGGAAATAGCATGGGAAATCGTATATATGCAGATTCCTGCTCCCCGTTTGAGTTGATAGGGTTGATAGTGGTATCAATCGAAAGACAAAAAATGCGCTTAATTTGATACTACTTTTCTTGAATTTGTTGCTTGTTCAAGAAAGAAGCTGCAATAAATAATTATAAATTATTATGGCTGCTGCAAATTATTTATTGTAGTTTTTAAGCTATTTCTTTTTTAAACAAGCAACAAATTTAAGTAAAGTAGTATCAAATTAAGCGCATTTTCTTTGTCTTTCGATTGATACCACTATCAACCCTATCAACTCAAACGGGGAGCAGGAATCTGCATAGGTATATTCGATTTCCCATGCAATTTCCCTATGTTCGCCCCTTAGGTCAAACACCCGGTATACAAGGTGTATCGTTTCAAATAAGAAAGTTGATGTTAAGTCGCGCGAAATCGGACGTGACAGAAACTTGTATTCTGTGTCAAATAATGAAGCTTTAAGATTACCTATATACCAATACCAAATTTCATATTGATATTTCAAAAAATAATAAAAATATACAGTAGGTGGCCACCGAATTAGAAACTTTCAAAATTTTTTAAAATATTTAAAGAATTACATGCCCTTAATTTTAGTAACCAGAAATTTGATGAAGTATTTTGGTAATTTTTATTATTGAGACATGAATTAGTCACAATTCAGTATTATAAAAAATATAAACTTGATGAAATATTGCTTATCATCAAGATGCTTCTAATTATCTGCCAAATTTTGTAAGGGATGATATTAAAATTCAGATGGAAACATTAAGAGAGTGTAACGTGCCATTTCTAATTACATTCTTATATTTAAGCTATAAGTAAAATTACAGATCAATAAGTAATACAAAGATGCACGTTTAATGGAATTTTTCCGTACCGGTTAGCATCCAGCCAGTGCAGTGACGTAGGCGCGCAATCCGCGATACGCACCGGCCTACGTGACAACGTAATCATGCTCCGGCGCGAGCATTTCCCCCACGTCGACCGCCAGAAACGGTATAAAAGCAGAACCGCAACCGAGGAACTTCACTTCGACTCCGGAGGGAGTCCACCGAACCCAATTCGGATCCAGAACCGGCACCGAACCCGTTCCTTTTCCTAAGTCGGCCACTGAGGACGACGTGAAATCCCCAGGTCATTTAATAAAGCGTCGGCCACCGAGAACGACGTAAAATTCTAGGTCCTGTAATAAAGCTTCGGCCACCGAGGACGAAGTAAATTCCCCAGGTCCCCATTTTCACACGTCGGCCACCGAGGACGACGTGTTCCCGTTATACCCCTAAACTGCCGCTTACCGCCGAGCACCAGGTCCCACCGTAACCGAGGTCCCGCCGCTTACCGTAGAATCGCCATTCACCAGGTACGACCGTAAACGAGGTCGAAGGACTAAACACCGCTACGATTAGGGTTGACTTACCGAATTTTGTCAATCAATATTTCCTATAACTACGAGTGCGAAGGAGGCACGCACACCGAACTGTTAAATGAATTAATATTGGTGTACTTAATATACTTTTACATTTGTTTAGCCAGAACCAAATAAGTCCCGTCAACAGCGAGTTCCAGACTGAGCTGGAAAAGCAGAGCCCCCGCCACTTACCAGAAGAGACGGAGTTGCGCAGTCAACCGACACAGATACCCCTCCCGTATTGGAATCAATCCAACAAGAGCGGCACACCAAAACAATATTGAACGATTTATTTATTTTCTTTATATATTGTAAATAGTTTACCAGAATTACCGTTATTATTTGTTTACCGTTTGAAATACATTTTATTTATTATAACGTTGTATAAAAATCTCTGTGTTAATTTTATTCGAGCTAAGATACTACCCTGACTTGGGCTGAACTACCCCAAGGCACTTAACCCCAAGTTGGGCTTTACAAGAGTATTTTACTATTTATCCAGTGCGCACTTTCACTTAACAGATTTGAAGAACAGAAACCTAAATTTATGACAGAACTATCCTCAAATTAAAACTATGGCAAGCAAATGTATAAATAGTATGCCTGGTAGAATCAAGCAAGTTGTTAAGGGGGAGCAACAAAATATTGATCATAATTGGTTTCCCCTATAAAGTAATAGTTAATAGTTGAAATTAAAAATATTATAAGCAATAAATAAAATAAAAATATCATTCTAATATTGAAAATTACAACAGTTTCTAATTTGGTGACCATCTACAGTAGAGGTGTCCCAAGTTTCATTTAGACCCTGTATGTACATATAGACCAACAGTAGGTTCGTGGAGCCAAATATTACGATTTACCTAGGATAACCTTAGTCCAAAAGTTAATACTAATACAGGGTGTCAAAGATAAAATCTTAATTTTAATTTTCTTCTGTAATTCTAAAAGTTTTCGAAAATTCATATGAAAATTGGGAAAACCAGCTGGATTGTAATGTAGCTCCTCAAAGGGCGCTAACTTTGCCACACCTGATATCTTGATTCAACCTTTTTGGCAGATCTAACCGAAAAGAACCATTGCCTCGCCTCTTTTATGTAAAGAAGGTATACCATTTAAATGTCTAAAATTAACCATTTCCGAGGTATTTACTATTTAAGTAAGTAACACACTTTGACTGGGAATATGCCCAATGCCCAGGCCGTGGAAAGACGTCAAGTTGTGATGTAGTTTAATGAAATCTCTTTTTACGCTAACAGATTTTAAGCAGAAGATATATTGATGCATCCACTGAGTTATATAGCATTTGTCGGTACAAATTGTGTTTGTAAGAAGGCTGAGATACTTAACTTGGAAATTACATACTGAGTTATTTCCACCGCCGGTGTAAATAAATTGTCATTAAAGATTTTAATATTTTTCAATATAATAATTTGGCCGTTATTGTGATTCAAATAATTTATATACACGTAACCTACAGTTACCGGTATGTACAGTTCTATGCAATAAAATCTAGTACAGTTGTTTTTGAGCAGAGTGATCGGGCTTTGGTATCTATAGAAACTATGTTTTTGTTAGTTAAAAGTCAAATTCAGAGATAGTAACACAGTAGCCTAGACACCCACTTTAGAATAGCAAAAAATGCCAAAACTCATTCCCAAGAGTTGTACTAGATTTTATTGAATAGAACTGTACTTACAAAATAGATATTCAACAACCAATAAACAAATGATAAATTCTACTTGCCTCACCTGAACAGCTCACCGTAAGTATAACTTATCAAATCGGTAGTGGAAAAATAATAATTTAAGAGTCTAAACATTATCTCTTTGATTGCTACTCGTTGTTTCGTTATGAATACGAGTAGTTTTCTTTAAATCTCAGTTTGCTTTTAAATGATAAGTTCTACACAATTTGAAATTACTATATTATCTAAAACTACGGTATTGCGTAACATTAAATAAATTAATTAGAAGAAACGAAAAACAAATACTTACAAACACGAGATTCACCAAAGCAATCACTGGAAGTAACAACACTGATTTCGCCATTTTTAAGAAAACTATTGGAGGTTTTTCAGCGAAGTAAATATTTTCCAGTAAACACACACAACACTAATGTTATTTTATATAGTTTTTTGTTACAACAGTTACGATCTAAATGGAGTTTTTTTTTTAAGTTTACATGTCATTGTGGTATTTAAAAAACAGGAAGTTAAGGCCTCTAAATTATTTTAATAATTCTATGAAAGAGCTACCAGATCTATCAAAATTTTGGTAATTGTCATTTTTTGTAATAATGATTGTTTTTGGTTAATGTAATTTAGGGCATGTTATTTTTAGCAACATAGTTTTCCTTAAAGGTAATATTTATTTTATTTATTTAAATACATCCACAGACTACATGTAGTATCGGAATTGCCAAAGTTCAAATACAAAAACATACTACAACATACTCCTATACATCGTTGCATTCATAGTACCAAGGAATAAAAACATTTATTTATTACTTTTGAAAGTACTAAGATTTTACTTTTTAGTGACTGTTGCTAGTAGTCGTAGTTCTCTATGTATCAGCCTGTTCGAACATATTATAAGGTCTACAGATGTTGTTGGCCTGTCTATTTGTTTAATGGCTTATATCATAACATTATTTAGCAAAATTTAAAATATTCTTTTTAACGTAACAGAGACACCGAGAAATATGTAAACTATACAACGTGAACAGTTCGTATTTTTTAAAATATTAGTGACATGATTCGTTATATTTTAATCGGAACAACGATCTTATTATTTTTTTGTGTGCTATAAATATTTGATTCTCCTGAGTAGGTACAATTTCCGCGACAGAGAAGACCATACGATAATATTGAATTTATGCAACCCCATTAATAGTTTATCGAAACTGAAGATCTTAACTGTAAAACTACGTAAGTAATTCATACTAGAAATATTAGAATACACAGTGCTGAATGAAATTGATCAAGAGAAAAAACACAATCCTTAACAAATTCTAACTTTTATCTTCAGAATTAATATGTATAAATTACATGTCAATAATTTTGTTCTATCAACAACATCGATCATAGATCACTATTAAATAACAATAATTTGTATGATCTAATATGCCATGCAATTTAATTTATATTTAAATATGTTCAACACTCCTCCTCAATTAATTTGCATGCCACAAGCTTTTCGTAATTTTTGAAGTCTCTTTGCAGGTAATGGCTTTGTGCATAGATCAGCTAACATTTCTTCTGTTGGACAATAGCAACAAACCACATCTTCTTTCTCAATATGGTCTTTTACATAGAAAAATCTGGTGTCTATGTGCTTGGATCGATTTGAAAACTTTTCTTCTTGAATTTGCCTGAGGCAACTTTGATTATCTTCAAAAATGGTTGTTGGTTTCTTCAAGTCGTAGTTGAAATCATGAAGAACTCGACGAATCCATAATGCCTCTTTACAAGCTTCTGACAATGCGATAAATTCAGCTTCAGTTGATGATAACGCCACGCAAGTCTGTCTTTTGCATGTCCAACTGATAGTTCCCTCAGCAAGTTGAAATACGTATCCACTATTTGATTTGCGACTGTTCCTATCCTCTGCCCAATTGGCATCAGCATATCCTACCAATGTGTTTTGACTATCTGCTTGTCCAAGTTGTAACACCATTTGGCTGGTTCCTTTTAGATATTTCAATGTTCGCCTTTAGCTCTTCCCAATCTTCTTTACTAGGATTAGTTACCTTCTGTGCTAAAATTGAAATACTTGCCGCTATATCTGGTCGCGTATTTATTGAAATGTATAGTAAACATCCAATTAGTTTTCTGTAATTTTCGTTGTTTGGCAATAATTCCAATTCTTTTGACTTTCCATATCCTACGCTAATTGGTATATCTGATGTTTTTGCATCTACCAATCCAAACTCTGTAACTATTTTCTCAATGTAGGCTGTTTGGTTCAGTGAATAACTTCCACTTGAATCTTTTGTCACTTGAAGTCCAAGATAATTTTTCACTTCACCAAGATTCTTAATTTGAAAATTTTTCAATAATGTCTTTTCGAAATTCCTAATTAACCCGTTACATTTACTTGCTACAATCAAGTCATCTACATATATTAGCACATAACATTGTTCTCCATTATTATCTATACTGTATAAACATTGATCATTTTTACTTTGTTTATAATCAGCATTAATAAGAACATTATGAATGGCTTGATTCCATACACGTGCTGATTGTTTAAGTCCATAAATGCTCCTCCTCAAAAGACAGACTTTATCCTCTTTTTCTTCTGTAATAAAACCCGGCGGTTGTCGCATGTATATATTTTCTTTTAATATACCATTTAAAAACGCCGTTTTCGCATCATAATGCATAACGTTCATTTGTCGTTTTGCAGCAATAGACAGCAAAATTCGAAATGTTGTTTGTCGAACTACTGGTGCAAACACTTGATCATAATCAATTCCATACTTTTGGTTAAATCCTTGTGCTACCAAACGTGCCTTGTATCTGATTGGTTTTCCATTGGTGTCCGTTTTAACTTTGAAAACCCATTTGCATCCGATAGGTGTACAGTCCTTAGGTTTTTCTACAAGATCCCATGTATGATTTTCACGTAAAGATGATCTAATATGCCATGCAATTTAATTTATATTTAAATATGTTCAACAAGAAAGAGCGTTGACTATGTGATTTACGTGCTCTTCCAAATGTAATTTTCATTTAAAAGTAACCATAAAAATGTGATGCTAGTTTAGCGATGTAAACTCAAACAACCATTTGGCCGTATCATTATGCTTCGATCTAGCAAAATACTTTTTGTTAGAGTTAAGGATGAGACCATTTCTCGCACACCAGTCTACCATAATTTTATTTCAATTGTTTGCTCGAAGATGTAAAATACCAAAATTGTCAGCAGTTAACAATGCAGATGTATCATCTGCGAATAAAGTAAGAAAATTCTCTTTGAGATATTTTATAACATCATTAATGAAAATTAAAAAGAGAAACGGGCCAAGAATGCTGCCCTGTGGCAACCCCGATTCAATTTTGTTGGCATTAGATGTAAATTTTTGTCCATTATCTAATGTACGAACCGCCTGCGTAAGTTTTTGAAGAACTAAGTAATTTATGATTTACTACATCAAACAATTTTGTGAAATCAAAAAATATGCAAATGGTTTTTAGTTTGTCATTGAAGCTTTGCAGAACCTTATCATAAAAGGATAATAAAGCATCTTGGGTGTTTTTTCCAGCAGTGAAGCCAAATTGCCTATTTGCTAATAATTGAAATTTTAAAAAGAAGTTCTTTAAACGGTAGAAAAAAGTCGGTAGTAGAGCTACTGGCATATAAGTAGTTTTGAAATTCTGTGGTACTGTTTGCTTTAAAAATGGAAATTACTAACAAAAGTTTAAACTGCTGAGGAAAGTATCCATGGGCAAGGAAAATATTTATTACGTATGTTAGTGGTTGAGCCACTTCCTCTGCATTGGATTTTAAAAAGAAATGGGGATCTTCATCGTTTCCGGATGAAGTTTTATTTGGCAGAGATGTAATTATTTCTATTGTTTCTGAGTCAACTACTGGCAAAACATACATAGAATTAAGATTTGTTTTATTCGGTGCAGCAGACGAAACATCAAGACAAAAATTCGCGGTTAAAGATGGAACGGAACTGCTAAAGTAATCTTTAAATTCGCGACAATTTTTTTGAGAGTCTCTTATTTCGTTGTCCTTAGTAACCATCATTTTTGATATAGGATTATTCTTGGAGCGGATTATGTTTTGATTAATAATTCTCCAAGCACATTTTACTTTATTGTTAGAATTTGCAATTACTCCATCAAAATAGTTTCTTGTGATTAATAACTAATACTAACCAGGTGACATTTCTTTAAATTATTATTTTATGTTTGAATTATTTGCGTTTTTAATAAAATGATACATATCTCTCAATAAACGGCCTTCTGCAGTCAGATGTGCTGTTATTCAATTTTTGTTCTTCTTAGAGCGATGCCGACCTTTTACTAAAGGAAAAGCTACGTTAAAAAGAACATAGAATTTATTCAAGAATTTATCAAATTTATCAGGTAGGGTAGAGTGGGGCATGTTGTTAGAATTCTAAGATTTCATTTTTTCTCGCCGAATATTAGCATCGAAACACGAAACCTGTATTAACATAAGTCATCTGAAAACCATTAGCTTGAAATATAAATTTTATATTGCCTTAGAGTATGCACACAAAAAAGTGATTAGCATCCTAAGACACCAATACAGTACATGGGTGGTACCCATGATACTAATACTCTAAAGATATGATCATTTGAGGAACGAATTTGGAGCCGATTCGCGCTTGACGTCACCCGGTGACAAACCTGCCTGGAGATATGTGGGGAATGCGAACAAATACGGCGATATTTATTGCATTTTTCTTTTAAAGTTATTAAAATGTTCGGTATGATTCGACTTCTGTAACTGTTTTGGATATTATTTAAATATGCAAATTAAAAAACAGGCCAGGGCACGCAATATAATTTATTTATTTAAAATATATTAGGTACTTAAATTACAAAAAAACAAATAATTTTTACATTTCCCTGTTTCAAATTGTTTATATCATATAAGGTTTACTATGTATTTAAAAGTATTCAAAATGCTTCTAAGATTGTTAGTTTTCTTTTTTTTATAATAATTACATTTGCATAGTTCAAAGTATCTTAGCAATATGAAAAAATATACATAATGAATGTAAAAAATTAAGTGTTAATAATTTTATGTTATGACTGATTATTTTCATGTAATTAATTTTGAAATATATTTTCCTGATGGAATTTTTTAATAACAAACAAGTAAATGTTAAAACGTGTAATTCTTAAAAATTAATTGTAATTTATCTATGAACTGTATGTATAAAATTCTTTTAAAGAAACATTTTGAACATTTTGTGTCAAATGAGTAATTGACTGTAATATAAATATTAGTTTAAATCACTTTTTAATAATTTCACTCTCTACGTATTCTATGGGTTTTATCGCAACAGGTTAGCTAAAAACATAGGTAATAAAAACGGAAAACACTAAAACTGTGAAACGTTGTTTAGTTCTTTTCCGTTGTTATTATATTTTCAGTTAATTAATTGTGATAAAACCAATAAAATCCTTACAGAATGACATAATAAATATGCAACAAAATACCATACAGAAATAACCTTTTAATAATATTTTTCTAAAACGAAAATTTATTTATTTATTTTTTAATATATCTATTTAATTACTTTTGTCATTTTGCGCTTTCGCGTGTTGGACATTTCTTTAATATTTTTATTAAGAATTCTCATCTTAAAATACATTTTACATCTAAAAAAGAGGCTTTTCGCTTCTTCAATTAAATCAACATTTTTTGCCAAATTATTCAAATTTTTAAGATAGTCTTTTTCAATTTTAAGTGAGTCTCCATTATAAGTGCAAAATATATGGTCGAGCTCATTGCATTTTGTTAAAAACTCCTCTGTAGGCTTTTGTAATCCACCTTCGGTTAAATGATTAACCCAAGAAAATGAAGTGTCGTTACAGTCTGGAATATAGCCAAATTTCCCTCTTTTTTCTCAATTTGAATGCAATGAAACCCGCCAAATTTTCTAAACCATCCCAGCGTAGTTCTTTCAAGTTTGTATTTACCGGTTCATCCTTTTTCAACTTCCATTTATTTTTGGGTAATTGCAATAGTTTTCCTTTAACTTCAAAATCATCGTCCGAAAAATGCTTCGAACATATTCTGTCATTTTTAATATTAAAATCATGCCTTTGATAGCATTTTTGTACCCATAAATTGCACACCTCTTTAGTAGTTGGAAAACGGAAGTACCGGTAACTAGACGAACAGTTTTCACTTTTTCTATTATTGTTACTGGTACAACCCACCACTGCACAGTAAACCATTGCTTATAACTACGAGTACTTCAAAGAAACCAAAACACAATCAGAAATTAATAAAATAACTAAACTAAAGTAGCCACACCGAATTAAAACACAGTAAACGGAAGACCCCGAACCTAAAATTCTTGCATTTAGATAGGACATGTAACATTCCCGTGCAAACTTTGTCACCGGATGACGTCAACGGAGGGCGTGAGACAGAATATATCATGCGCGTGAGCATATCTTTAGAGTCTTAGTATCATGGGTGGTACCCATATGATGAAAATAGATCAACAACATCCATTGCCTTTTTATTAGAATTTAAGAAATTATAATTATAATCTCAATAAAAAAACTTAAGCCCTAATTATTCATTTTGAGTAAAGCCTTTTCTAAGGACGTTAAGAAGTAGGTACTCATCATTTAGCCTTGGTGATTTATCAGTACAACAGATGTTAACACATATACATACATAATCCATTTCCTCTTCTACCGTAATGCAGTGTCGAGGCTCATTCACACTTGCTGGTGTGCAGTGGAGATGATGGGCCCATTTTTGGACCAACCAGCTTTCATCCATAACACATTCATACACCTTAAACCTAAGCCTTAACTAACGAATTCGACCCAAATCGGCTCCATAATACTATGGCCAACGCTTGAATCGAACCCGTGTCAGTCGGCTAGCTAGCGGACACTTACCTAACTGAGCTACCCAGTAGGGTGGAACGAAAAAAAAAATTTTTTTTATTCTTTTGTCATAGGCACCAAAAGGTGCCTTTACACAAATAAAAAACATTGTTAAAAGCTGATCAATTTATTTTAATATCTTTAGGTTCCTCATTGGATTGAAAGTTCTTCAGATTTTACATTTTTCCATGTTTTTTGCAGACGGCACAGACATTCAAATTATTTTTTATTTATCGACACTTGAATACTACGTATTGAGAAGATTTTTTTTATTAAAAATGCATATTATTTACCATAATATACGCAACTGGCCACTAGCCTATTTTGTCCCTGTCTACACCGCATTCGAATGAAACGAACGCGCCTGAAGGTAAGAGTTGGAATTGATTGGCTTTAACTATGCTCGTTGCCATGGTAACGCATACGCCATCACCACCTGCGAGCGCTTCGTTGACACATGTTGAATCGCTAGAGTGAAGTGTTTAGTTTTGTATCGGCGAAACATTTCACTACATCCACATCGTGTCGCGTGTCGGAGTTGGTTTATTTTATAATTCATTACTGGGCAAAAATGAATCGACACGTAAACCTTTCTGTTTACTTGTTTATACCATGAGATCGAAAAAAAGATGATTCTGAGCAGGCCTTGACTAGTACAACACGATTGGCAAGACTGATTTCAAAATGTGGCAGCAGGTTAGAGGTTAATAAATGTCAAATAAATTAAAACACAAAACACAATTTATTTAGGGAACAAACTGAAAACTAAGATGAATACATGTTAGAGTAGGTGTTCAAAATGTGATCCTTCACTAGTATTACAACGATAAACTTAAATAATTCTGGAAACAAGATTGCAAAACTGACTTACATTTGAAATGTCACTGTCACATTATAATTCATAGGCATTCTAGAACCAGTGTAGCCAATCGTGTTGTACTAGTCAAGGCCTGCTCAGAATCATTTTTTTTGACCTCATGGTATAAATATCACGTCCCTGCAATAAGGAGAGAGACGCTAACCTACTTATTTTTCTTTATTAGTATTAGTCAGTTAAATGCTAGATATAGTCTTGAAGCATATGTGTCGTACAAAGGACGTATTCAAATAATAGTAAATCAAATATCTGTGATTTTATTAAATACCTGCAGGCATCTAATTATCTAATAGTCGGTTGTCACTAATTTCAAATAATTGAAACTGCTGTCTTGTGTTGGTGTTTGTTGCTTGTGTGTTTGTTTTGCAATAAGTGTGTGTTTTTAAACATGAAATATTCAAAAACAAAAGGAATGATCAATTTTTTAAATTAGTTTTCGAAACGGCAAGCGAAATGGTGCAAATCGACGTTTCTAAGCGAGAATATGCTAATTTTACAAGTGCTGAAATTTAAACAAAGTTTAAAATTCTATTTTATCAAATACTAGATCACGTAGTAATGGAAATGAAAGTAAGGTTTCAAGATTGTGATAAGTTACAATTTGTGTATCTGGCTGATACAACAAAATTTGAAAAATATCATTCATGTTTTCCCTCTAGAGCTTCCTAGAAATCAGCGTCTAACAAACCAATTACATCTTCTGTATGCCAGTGAAAATTATAGAACTATACCACTACAAGAATTACTCAAAAATCTCAATGAGAATAAAGAAATTTTTACTGAAGTTTATAAGCTGTTTTGTCTTATACTAACCGTTTCATCGACAAGTGCATCAGTTGAAAGAACTTTTTTGTGCTTTAAACGGATAAGCAATCCTAAGGAATACGATATCTCAGGATAGGCTCTTCTCTTTGCAGAATACTTCAATTCAAATAGAACTTTTACTAGGGTTAATTAAAAACCAACTATTTTACGAAGATATTACCAAAAAATTTGCTACCCTAAAAGACAGAAGGATTGACTTGGTGTACAAAAATTAGGTAAATCCCAATAAAAAGGTTTTTTTTAATTTACCACAATAGCACTTCACATATTTTTTGACCCACGAGTCGCCACTGACATGGAGATCTACACTTTTTGGCATCTGATCCGAAACAACGGTGATACCAACATTCTGCGCTTGATTGACTAGGCGACGCTGTTCCAGGCGTTGCTTCAGGATGTTTCCTGATTCTGGAGCTACTCCTTGAACGTAATCGAGGAGGTGTACGCCGTGGATTACGCGAAAGTTCCTGTACACGTAACGCCGATTTTCCATTTTCTGACTAATTAGCACTATTTAAAAACGCGAAACGAAAACTAAGCACTACACTTGCGTAAAACTGATCCCGTCGGGGTCATCACTTTGGAGATACTTAGCGGTGTCGAATAAATTAAAGCTAGTCATGTTAAAATGGTTTATTTACAATAGAAAAGTATGTGGTGTATGACGAATGAGTCATGGAAACCCTCACTTTGTAAGATATAAACAAACAGTTTATTAATAACGTCAATTAATATGAAGTTGTGTATTATTTATCTTCCATCGGACTTTACAAAGTATTTACAAATTACAATGAAACGCAGTCGAGTGCCGATCGTGGCGAACTAACTGTGTACACCCAAGGTAACACCCCGCATACCGTTAGGATTGTTAACCCTTAAGCCCCGTTAGATTTTGCTAACCCTAAGAACCGTTAGGTCTTCGGCGGCGTCATGAAATCGGCTGACGCCACAATACCTTGAAAAATAGTCGATTATATGCAGACTTTGCTCGATTTTTGAGTACTAATTTTAACGTAGGGGTGGCGGGCGATTTTTGTATTTAATCATTTATCTTTTGTCTGTCTATAGACATCTCGGTTTTGTTACATTAAAAAAAAGTAACGTTTTAGCAATAAAAAACGTACAACTCTATTTTACTTTAAAAAATTCAAATAGTATTTGCAAAAATAGAGATATCGAAAAAATCTCCACGTCAATAGATAGATAAAAACATCCCCTTTTCAAAGGCCACACGGGAATTTTTCCAAAATGCAAATTAATTCGAAAATAATGGAAATAAGGTTTTAGAAATATCGTTGTAACTCAGTATTCATAACGTAGCGTGTAGGCAACTCAACTAACAGAGTGTGATAGATCACAGAATTCTAAGGCAAAATATTTCGTATTATTCCAAGAAGCAATTTAATCATCTCAACTTGTCAGTTATTACCCGACTCTACAGTTTTGAGTCATACACAAATCCGCGCTTATTTAAGTAGTTATGCAACTTTAGATACGTCAAATAGAAAGCCACTGCATGTAAACGCCAGCCTTAAATTCAAAAAACACCTAATTTTAACATCGCAGGAAATGAAAAGATTAACTTTTTTTCAATAATGTTGAAAACAATTATAATAAAGGATAACATTGTCCCATAACATTTATAATCGTCCTTGTTGGTTTTTATAAAGTTTCTTGTCCTAAAATCAAGGTAGAACATCTGATCGAAGGTTAATACAACAAGATGCGGCCACAGTCCATACAGTAAGAGCCACGATGGAAGTTGTCCGACAAATGTTTTCCATGTAATCTCGCCAGTGGCGTGCGGTGGGTTTTTTATTTGGGGAAGCGCTTCTGGTTTTCTACTAATAAGTACACATATTTGTGAAAGTTGTTTAGGTCCGAAATCCCACTCGAGTTCCATGGAGTTTTTTCACTCATGTTGAAAATTAAACAAGGCCAACAAAATAATTTTCCTAGTGTGTTGCATCCCGTCAGCCATTTAACTTTATTATAAAAGTCAATTTTAAAGTGTCTAATGAATTACTTAGCAGACTGTTCAACTTTAGTTTCTAACTTTATGGATGGCATATGCCTACCTGTAGAAATAAATCACGTTTTTTTTGGAAACCGAAGCCAGAAAATCCTTTTTCTAATATTTTGCACAATACACAAACACTGTTATATATTGGCTATTCGAGCAGGATGGTTTATCTGTTTGTGTTTGTTCCATCATAACTAGCAGAGGCATAGCACAAACACTACTGAAAATTATAAAAGGTCTGTTCGTTTGCTTACTCCAACAAATTGCGTTCGTTTGCATGAACTGAGAAAACTGTACGCTGTAGGTATTCGTTAAAGTTGACGAATATTCGTGTACAAATATATGTTTACGAACATTTGTCGAACACACCCTTCAAGCATACGTGATATTAGCCGAATATTCGTATTTGGTAATATTTGAAATATGGAAAATATTCCTATTCGCTTTATTCATCATGGATTCGTCTTCAGAAGCAGGCCTAGTAGTATTGCAGCTGCCGGGTATTTTTTAATGAGTTACCATTATTTACAATTACATAAAAAAAGTCAGTAACCTTGTTTCGATTTTTATGATTGGGACCATTTTGATCCCAAAGGCTAGTTTCAATTCTGTACACTTTTAAAAATTCTAATACAGTTTCATCTGTCCATTCCATTTTCAAATGTTAGTGTACTTGTTACACAAAAATAAATGGTTTAGCCTACATAATTTCAAAATTTGCCAGTTACTTAAAATTTTCCGCGCGGTCAATTGATATGAACGTAATTGAAAATTTTGTCATGAATTAGAAAAGAAGAAAAACGGGGAACTAAAAATTACGCCAGGTTTGCGTACAAACTTGTAAAATTTTCATATGTCAAGATAATTAAAATCTGTTTAAGATAATGCGAGATTTTCTACTAAATAAAAAAATTAAATTATTCGATTTTGTTAAACCTTCAAAGTTGTCGTTTTGTTTTCAGTGGTGTGCGTTATTGTTAGTAACAATAAGATGCCAGTTGTCTATATTAATGCAAAATTTTGACTTTGTCAATTAATTCAGAAATACATCGATTTTAAAAGAAATATGTCGAAATGCGTTCATTTCAGGTCGAAAACAGCTGTTCACAACTTGCACTGTGACGTCACATGCGCTTGCTGCAGACCAAACAAACACAACTAAAGATGCGGATGCGACAAATAGAGCGCAAATCCAGAAACAAAAATACGTATACGAAATATACAAGGGCGTTTACTCTCTCCAATCACTACGCAGATGTACGGCACGTGGGGCAAGCGATGTAATTGCCGCGTTCGGGCATATAAAACAATGCTCGACGGTTACCGTAAAGTGACGAAAGCTACGAACAAAGCTCACTGAAGTAACCGTGTATGAAGTCCCGCTGCCGGGAAACTAACTGCGCTAATTTTAACAATGACTATTCGCATTATATTATACAAAGCGAAAATTAAATAAATAATTTTAACCTACCGCTGAAACAAAAAAAAAATTAATAAATCATATTGTTTTGCGTTGTGAAAGCAAGGGAAGCGGTGCTTCCACCGCTTCCATGGACCGCACGCCACTGAATCTCGCGTTTTGGCGACGTTCCTTGGCCCCCACGGCCACCGAATTTGTCGGTGTGCTACTTCTTTTTGTGGGGTTACCTCAAATCGAAAGTCTATGTTCGAAAACCTCGTACGCTAGACGAATTAAAACTTACCATTCGTGAAGAAATCTCAGCTGTGCCCCAAGAAACGTTGATGAGAGCAATGCTGAACTTTGAGGAGAGGCTCCATGTGTGTCCAGCAAAATGGACGTCATCTTCCTGACATAATCTTTCATAATTAAATAATTTTGTATACCAATAAAAACTAGATATATCACAGATTATTATCGTGGTAATAATTTTTTTTATATTGAAAATTAAGAAGGTTGCACTTCTTTGAAATCCATGTGTTCTTTTTGCGCCACCTTGTATATTAACCATACTACATTCGACAATTATAAATCCGGCTTGGAAATATTTATGAACTTCCTAACTGGTTTTATAAACTGTTTAAAAGTTTAACCTGTTTGTTATTAATTATACGGGACGCTTCTCTTGTAAGTAACTTCCTTTTGTATTTTTATATAATTATTACTGCCTGATAATTTTAGTACCGGCAAACCGATTACAGTGCCACATTTAATAAACAGTACATTGGCGGTACAAAGGTAGTAACGTTCAAATATAATCGACATTGTGGTGTTGCTAATTTGACGGCCGATTTGAAATACGACTTTGGATACGATTTAATGTTGGGACTTTCCATCAAAAGAAAGAATTCCATTAATTTGAAAGTTTCAGATGCAAGCCCAGGCTTTTAGATTTGCCAGCAACGAGTATCGTTTGTTCCCCATAACATACAGGGTGTCTCTAAAATGCGTGGACATGGCTTGACCACAGATTCCTGGGCGCAAAATAAGATGATTTAACCCAACTTACCTATATCCAAATTCGTTTCGTTAAGCCAGTATTCTGCTTCAAAGTTCTTTGAAAAAAAGTTAATTTTTCTTATAACAACAAGATGCTTGGATCGATTTGGATGATATTTGGCATGCCACTCCATATGGACATAAGACATCTTTTGAGATGATAATGGTTATTATCAATGGACCACTAGTGTATGAAACATGTGTGTCACAGCACATATCAGGCAGTAACTATTTAATGGCAAGACCGATAATTAAAATAATATTTTTTTCAGGAAGAAGCATTCAATAGTAAACTTTTTTGTCTCTTTCTAATTTGTGATATCTGTTACGGTTTAATCACAAAAATTAAAAATCTGAGTGACTGCGCTAAACATTTCTTAAAACAAACTAGGTATTCTGAGAAACAAATGAGAAACAACTAATTTCTATCTACAGTAGCAATTGTTTATCGCTTGTCAAACATTTCAAGTAGCTGACTTGTGATTTTTAACAGTTCATTTTTTATTTATTTTTTTTACATAATAATGGCTATAAATTACATTTATAATGTTCAGCGCAGTCACTCAGATTTTAAATTTTTGTGATTAAACCGTAACAGATATCGCAAATTAGAAAGAGACAAAAAAGTTTACTATTGAATGCTTCTTCCTGAAAAAAATATTGTTTTAATTATTGGTCTTGCCATTAAAGAGTTACTGCCTGATATGTGCTGTGACACACATGTTTCATACAATAGTGGTCCATTGATAATAACCATTATCATCTCAAAAGATGTCTTATGTCCATATGGAGTGGCATGCCAAATATCATCCAAATCGATCCAAGCATCTTGTTGTTATAAGAAAAATGAACTTTTTTTTCAAAGAACTTTGAAGCAGAATACTGGCTTAACGAAACGAATTTGGATATAGGTAACTTGGGTTAAATCATCTTATTTTGCGCCCAGGAATCTGTGGTTAGGCCATGTCCACGCATTTTAGAGACACCCTGTATACAGTGTGTCCCAGGATTGATGTTACAATAGGTGCGATAGACTAAAAATTTTTGAATTTTATTTTAAGATTGTGGGATTAAGTCCTGCTTGGTTTGAAGAGAATTTTAAGATTATTTTCAGTTTTTGAAAAACAAGTTGGCCTTGACATTGAAGTGAAAACTATTTTCTTTTCAAGTAAAGTACCCGTTTTGTTCATGATACGGCAAAATTTTACTAAGAAAAGTTGTTCAGAATGAGAAATTATGGTCCTATACAATATTTCAGGAATGTCCAATGAAAAAGCTACTTTTAAGGTTCAATTTTGTTAAGTCTCCTTAGTTGAAATTAGAATTTTTTTTTCGTAGGAACGGTATAGGTACATTTTGCAACTGGGCAATCAATTCTCGCAATTTTCCACCTTTTGTACCTAATGGAGAATATATGATAAAAATTTCTTATATTTATAAGTCGGTTGTAGCAGCTGTCTATACTATATTATTATATTTCTCAATTACGCGAGCTATCCCTGGTAGCGAATGAATATGAAAATCCAAAAGGGACCTCGGATTTCTTCCCTGAAACTTCTGGAAAATAATTATTTACCTATACTTGTTGGCTTTCCCACGATTTGAAAGTAGTTGTGTGTTTATTCTTCGATAATTTTAGCATCCTAAATACATTGACTTGTATTCTGGAACAACAGTTTTAAGATATTCTGATTATTTCTTGTAAAATTGTATGACTTGTAAACAGAAAATTTTGTGTATCTAAATAAAGGTACTAAAAGAAATATTAAATAATTTCTTTTAACTTACGTTTCAAGTTAGGCAGATCTATATTTTGCTGAATGTAACTTCGCTTTCTTGAAATAGCTTTGCTTTGTATGACTTCCTAGCCTTTAAATTCCTGTGAGGTAAAAACCAGTTCGTTGGTTCTTTAAAAAAATTTTCAGTTTTTGAAAGGAATTTTACTTTTCACTTTGATCAAGCATCAAGTTTATCATTTTTCAAATTTTATGTAAAATTTACAAATTCCAACATTCATTTATAATATTACAGTAGGGCAACGATGGAGGAGGAAACATGTAATAATTAACAAATCTATATTTTGTTAATAGTTAGTTATATAGGAAAATATGTAACTTAGCTTTTTTGAACTAGCTTTACGTCATTTGATTTCCTAACTAGTAAACTTCCTGTAGGATAAAAACCAACAGAAAGAATCAAGCAATTTCATGAATAAAGTTAGGAAAATTCCGACAGTTTTCGTAAATTCTAAACTATTTTGAGGTTTTTAAAGGAATTTTATTTTTCATTCTGTTCAAGTACCAAGTTTAAGATTTTTTAAATTTTACATAAAATCTGCAAATTTCTAACATTTCATTTATAATACTACAATACACTGGAGCAAGAATGCACGATGGTTCAACATTTAATAATTAATAAATCTATATTTTGCTGAAAGTTGCACTGGGAAAGATGTAACGTTTTAGTGTTACTGTCTGATATGGGCTGTGACACCCATGTTTCATATACTAGTCCATTGATGATAACCATTGTCATCTCAAAAGATGTCTTGCGCCCGTATGGAGTATCATGCTAAATATTTTCCGAATCGATGCAAGTGTTTTGTTGTTATAAGGAAAACTATTTTTTTTTTCAAAGAACTTTGAAGCAAAGTACTGGCTTAACGAAACGAGTTTGGATATAGGTAAGTTGGGTTAAATCATCTTATTTTGCGCCCAGGAATCTGTGGTCAAGCCATGTCCACGCATTTTAGAGACACCCTGTATACCGGGTGTTTGACTTAAGGGGCGAACATAGGGAAATAGCATGGGAAATCGTATATATGCAAATTCCTGCTCCCCATTTGAGTTGATAGGATTGGTAGTGGTATCAATCGAAAGACAAGAAAAATGCGCTTATTTTGATACTACTTTACTTGAATTTTTTGCTTGTTTAAGAAAGAAACTGCAATAAAAAAATTGCATCTTATTCACAAAAAGCAGAAAAGCCATGATCAAATTTTAAGTTTCTTTATGTCAAAATAAATTTTATTTTCTGTCATTTATCAATTCACGCATCTACCTAATTACTATGAATAGTAATGTTGAATATTTTAATGAGGAGAGGGTATTTATTATCAAAACGTTTTATACTGACGTCAGTTTTCGTACAGTTCGTGATTTAAGAAACTTCAAATTATCATGGCTGGTCTGCTTTTTGTGAATAAAATACAAATTATTTATTGTAGTTTTTAAGCTACTACTTTCTTAAACAAGCAACAAATTTAAGTAAAGTAGTATCAAATTAAGCACATTTTTCTTGTCTTTCGATTGATACTACTATCAATCCTATCAACTCAAATGGGGAGCAGGAATCTTCTTATATACGGTTTCCCATGCTATTTCCCTATGTTCGCCCCTTAAGTCAAACACCCGGTATACAGTGACTGGTAAAAAGTTACCAGCATATGGGAAAAATGTTTGTTATTAGAGTATCGAAAACGGGCAGCCCATGGAGAATACAAAATCGTCAGAAATGAAGTTATTGCAAAAATCCGGGGATTTAAAGAAGAATATCGGGAAAAATTTTCTAAACAACTCAAAAGCGACTTTTATACATCTCAAAAACAGAAGGTATTACGTAATAAAAAGACAGACCTAAGAGAATGTATAGAAATACAAAATATAAGTAATAAGAACGGATCAGCCACAGCAATCTGATATCTCACAAGTAACTATCCCTGATAATACAAAAATTCCAATTGACGAAGTTAAAAGCACCATAAAAAGTATTAAAAATAGAAAGTCTCCTGGAAGAAACCAAATTTACAACGAGATGTTAAAGCATGGAGGAGGGAGCCTACTCGAACAACTAACCAAGTTAATAGAAAAAATCCAGGGGTATCAAATAATACCGGACGATTGGCGAGTGGGGATAATTATACCCATATTCGAAAAGGCAGATAAAGCTTATTGCCATAACTACAGAGGCAAAATGCTTTTAGACCCCACTTTCAAATTAACAACAAAAATTATAATCGATAAGTTAAATCCCATCATATACCTACAGGATGAACGCTATTTTTGTAATTCTTCAATAATTATTGTAGAGAAGGCCATAGAATTTAATCGCACAGCATACAAAAAGGGTAATACCGAGGTAGCTCTCGGAACACGCCATCGCCTAGTAGTGGGAAGGTCGGGGTTCTTGATAAGCTGTAAAATAAATAGATGGGCGCCAACCAGTTATGAGCGTGTCCTTCAGACGAATCAAGCGGCAACTTGCTACAAAAACTTATAAAAAAAATAATAAAAAGCCTTTAAACATAAACAATTTATTTTTATCGGACTCATGTACGGCGCAAAAGGCCAGGGTTAAATTAATTACAAATAAATTTGATTAAATTATGATTAGAGCATGGATTAAGACTTGTCAAATTACCATATAAAAATTAAATGTACTAAAAATACAATGTTAAAGAATACAATATTAAAGTTAAATATAAAAAAATATTATCAATTCATTCATGAATTAGCAAAATATTACATAGTGAAAATTTATAAAAGATAAATCCAAAATTAATTCATAATTGAATTGAATTACCATAATGAAATGCACACTTTATCTAAGCAAAGAATATTACAATAACGAACAGGTGTACACACACCTGTGCGATATATAAATTTGAATCAAAAAGTAAAATTTTATTAATTACCAAATAATAGAAATAACACTTATCTTAAGCTTCAGATGATTAAAAATTTAGATAATCTGGAATTTCAGCAACACTTGATTCCAAACGGTGAAATATGGTTCAACAGATAACCAGCAGAACGCATGGGAAAATGGCGTCCCTCCACGTGTAATCGAAAATTAACAAAAGAATCAATCTCCAGCGGAAACCAAATTAATTCCAGCAGGAAAATACCCACAGCTCCTCCAGAAGGAAAATAATGTCAATTACCACCATTAAAATTTAAATAGGTGTAAATTGGTGCTGAAAATTCCAAGTGAAATCAGAAAAAATGAAGATTAAGCAAAAAAATTTAATAAAGATAATCTTACCACTAATTAGAGCGAAACGAACTGTTAACAAGCATAACAGCTATAAATCCCAATATTACTTTAAAAAAATGACGGTCATTATAAATGAACGTACTAAAATGATGAAATTTTTAAGTAACTTAGACGTTTGTTCACATTGAAGTTCAACGCCAAAAAGAAAGAACATCTGAGTTAATCCACCACACCCGACAATGAAATATTGCGCAGGTCAAAACATATACAACCCAGATAGCATTTACGCAATAACAGTTGCATAAAATTAGGCGAAGATTTTACTCAAAAATGAAAATAATCTTAGTAAAGGTAATTTGAATAAAATAATGAATTTAACAAGTAAAAAGTGAAATTTTGAAAAGAAAAGAAGTGAATGAATTAAAAAATATGAAATTTTGAGAAAAAGAAAGTTAAACAAGCACAAAACAAAAATTCTTCACGTTCACAACATTGGCAAATTGGAAAAACTTGATACGATTCAAGACAAAGCTAAAAAATCGTAACAAACTGATAACCGACTTCCTGAAAATTCTATAAAGCACATAACCCAATAAAATGACCCTCAGATCGTTCAAATATTTAATAAAGCAATAGTTAATATGGATAATAATTAATAGGTATAACATGCGAATATATTGTAAACCTATGCCGAGCAAACAAGATAAATATAACAAATCAATAATAAGTAAACATAAAACAATTCAATAATATAACAAAAAAATATAAGTACTAGATAAAGTGGTTATATACCACCACAAACAAATAAAGGTATAACTAATAAATAGGTAATATAACGGTGACTGTATAATGAAACCGAAGCATGTAATTTAACGGACCAAATAAATATTAACAAGGAATAAAAAGTATTCAGCGAATCAACAAAATTATTAAGTGAATGGGTTAAACTCAAATAAATAGTTCTGGCAAAATAAGCGTTTGCAAATGAGTCATCGAGGGAACTCCAGTGTCGCAAGATTTACGATTTGCGATTGTTCAGAGAAACAGGAAGCGTAACACATAAAGACGGTGGTGGCAGGCCAACGGTCCGTACGGAGGAGACTATTGAAAATGTTCGAGAGATTATGAATGAAGCACCAACAACATCATTGCGAAGACTCACACAGCAAGTTCCCGTATCTTATGGTACCTGCACAACAATTTTGAGGAGGGACATTGGTTTATTTATGTTTGCATGAGAATGGTGGCCATTTTCAACATCTAATGTAATAAATTGAAAATAAACCCGTAGTTTAACAACGAAGTTTTATTTGACAAGCTGATTAGCTTACATAACCTATATAATTTCAACTACTGACGATGAATCAAATATGCAAGGTACGTTCAGAATTCCTAAGCCACCCTTTATCTAAATAATTTTTGTTCATATGGTATAAATGACGTTAATGTAAACTGACTAAAAGCCAAATTGAAATAAAGAATAAACTTGAGTTATATAAATGACGTTAATACAAATTGACTAAAGCAAGATTGAACTATAAAATGTGAAGGTATCCTACCTAAGTAATGTCATACAATAATAACCTATATGGTGATCTGAATTTACAGGATACGTATCTCAAAGATTATACGCTGAATCACAATAATTCATACGCCTCCAGAACGAAGGTAAAATATAACAAGTCTACCTTACAGGTTAATCGGTGAAATCACTAACAGGACAGGAACTCTTCGTAGACCAAAAACAAACTATGGGAATCTTCTCGGTTACATAACAGCACTCGACATTAGCGAACGGGCAACATGTCCAATATAACCAAAATATAACAGGCCGTAAGTTTACTTAACATCTAAATCTATCCAAAACTGGTCGTAAACTTAACCATCCAAATTTATCCACAAACTGGTCGTTAACCACAAATATAACGGGCCATGAACCATCCAATTAACTGGCAACAAAAACTTCCACTAACTGGCTGTAAATCGGGCTGAAAATCGAAGGGGAACACGTTAGGGAATATAATAAAACCAAGCAGTAACATACCTTATAAGGTTTTAAAACCCACAAGTTAAATGTAAGATCGGACTAACAAAAAACCGCCACATGCGTTAAAATTCCAGAAATATCCAAACAACGAAAATATCGGTCAATACCACTTGACCACTCAATAAACTACTTCCAGAATTTCATAAATGTGTATTTGGAATATCGATGAACCATAAAAATGCAAATTAACAACTTGTAATTTCAGCTATCCCAAAACACCCGTCCGACTTTGTTCAACGGCTTCACAGAAAAAAGAATGAAAATCAGTTAAACTCCCTAAAGACCAATTCAGAAAATTTCCTAGATATTTTGAGCCAAGGTTAAGTTATAGTCTGTGTTTATTCGTAGATAGTTTGTAAAGTGGACTGTATTTTGTAGTTTGAACGGAATTGTAATATTAAACACAGTTTAATTAAGACACTCGTTTATTTTGTACGTCTTCTCTACTTCGCCGTAGAATTACTACTCATAGAAAAAAAAAATGCACATACTTTGCAGGTAGGGTAGTACACCCCCACTCTAAAAAGTGGTGAAATAAGCGAATAATGCGCAAAGTACGCGCGAACAGTCTGCTTAAAATCCAATAACCGGCTCAGCCGGATAGTCAACTCACAATACCATAGAGTTCAACGTATCGCCTAACTATGCCTTTTTTGTAAAACTCAAAATTCAAAAATGTTACAAGGGTGTCAAACAACCTGTAACAATGTGCTTCATCGATCTTGAAAAGGCCTTTGATCGCATTTTATTATCTGGCGTAGTCCAATTGTTGAGAGACAGAGAAGTGCCCGATAATCTAGTTTCACTGATATCCAATATATACACCGACAACAACGTACAAATTAAGACAAACGGAAGATACTTAGGGCTCATGCCAATTCAGTGTGGTATAAGGCAGGGTGCCGCGTTCGTTAAGCCCTCTGCTGTTCAATTTAATCATGGACGAGGTTATAAAATCAATTCAAAATATGAGAGAGAGATAAAAATAGTATGTTATGTCGACGATGCAGTTCCTATAGCCCAGACAGAGAGCATAACTGTTAGCAAGATACCAACGCGATATAAACTGGAAATTCAGTGACCTATTATTGAACAAGTATCTAAAATCAGTTACCTAGGAGTCGATGTAACAAGCGAAAGAATGATACAGCAACAAGTCCTTGCCCAAGTTGTTGAAACCAATAAAGTTTCAGGAGCGCTAAATTAAATCGTATGGAGGAATAAGTACCTATACGAGTATAAGTATTGAACTAAAATCAAGAATATATAAAACTGCTGTCGGGCCTATACTTAAATACTTATGCAGACGAAACACGATGTGACACAACACGTATGATACAAATGTTAGAAACCGCTGAAATAAAAACCTTAAGAAAAATAGAGAATGAAACTAAAAGGGATCGAATACCAAATGAAACGATTAGACAGCAATGCGAAATTAAACCAATTAATGGATAGACGCAGTGCAGAAGAAGAGAATGGGACGAACATACTCGTATATCTCGACTGACAATGCATAGAACAGTCTGAATAACGCGAGACAAATCTCCTAGAGCCAAAAGAAGCGTGGGGCGTGGGACGCCCACAGAAACTATGGAAGGAATCCCTGTAAATTAAAACTGGAAACAAACAAGCTACAACCTAATATCAAGAAAGAAGAAGAAGAAGTATCGAAAAAACTTTTCGGGGAGACCACGTGACCACTGGTATGGGTAGATTTAAAAAAATCACTGCAAAGACGCAAAAAGTGAGGTTAGATGGCAAAATATGGAAAAAAATTAGTTGAAAACGTTGCTTAGAATATAATTTTAGGCCCACGTGTAAAATTTCAAGCATTTATTTAAAAAAGTTGAAAATCGCAATTTTCCTTGAATATTTTTTTATTAATTTACAAATATTCAATATTTTCCTTTTAAATAGCTTCAAACATTTATTGAATGTAGTATATACAGTACTATACAATAATATACAATACCATATAATATTCAGCGCTCTTCTTCTATACAGGACGAGAATCTGTCAAACAAAAGAATGAGAAAACATTTAAGGTTAAAAAAGAATTTATTAAATATAGCCATACCTAATTCCTGATCGAAGATGTTCTCCACCCTATTCACGATCTCCTCCAGCTCCGGAATTATAAGCATTCAAACATTTATTGAATGGAGTATATACAGTACTATACAATAATAAACAATACCATATAATATTCAGTGCTCTTCTTCTATACAGGAAGAGAATCTGTCAAACAAAAGAATGAGAAAACATTTAAGGTTAAAGAAGAATTTATTAAATATAGCCATACCTAATTCCTGATCGAAGATGTTCTCCACCTTATTCACGATCTCCTCCAGCTCCGGAATTACACAGTAGGCGAAGGGTTCGCCTTCGTACCTCAGTTCTCCTTGGTGGTAGTCGAAATAGGCATCCAGTAAATTCCGGGAAGTGAAGAAGCGCTTGAGAATGTGTGAAGGATGCTTCGATACCTCATCATGGCGAAATAACCAACCGAAGTCGTAGAGGCAAAGAGGAAAGTTGTGGTTGTAAAAATTGTCCATTTCCTCTTCCGGAGCGTAGAAGACGGCGTAATTTCGATAATAGAAGTAGAGAGTGATGAAGACTTTAAAAACACCGTGTTCAAGGCCTACCATTTAAGGTCGAGGCTTGAACATTTCCTTTGAGCACTCGAGCAAGGTTATCAAAATAAGGGCATTGTATTCTGTCGTTTTGCTCAAATAGCATTTATCTACTCACTCACAAAACAAGGTTATTAAAATAAATGAAATAAATTGTAATATTCAGCTATATTACAGAATATAATTCATACTTATTCAACTAAATTTTAAACTATGTATAACTTAATAAGAAGACAATAATTTGGCTATAATATTACTAAACAGCTATTATGCTAAACCTACTCTTTTACGTCATCACGCAGAAGGTTACGTCCTTAAGTCCTTGAAGACCGTGGTCTTGACCGAAAGTTATATAAAATTGACGGGAGACAGCGCTACTTCGTCATCGTCACAATGTGTTGAGAACACATATCCTCTCCTCGCTTGGTATGTGGTTCAAGATCTGACACGGCGTTCAAACCCCCGAAGAACATTTGTGATGGTCCGGATTGTGCGCATATGCTAATCGCATTTCGGATCGAGAAAATGCTAAAACAAATTTGACGACCTCAAACTCCACCTGTAGAATGTCCAGAATACGGCTGCATTAATGCATTGTCACGTGTAGTTTCTTAACTTTTTCCTCAAATGTGTAATAAATCCTTTAAAAATCCTATTTCCTTATTATTTCAGACTAATAAGGTTGCAAGTATCGAAAACCTTGAACGTTTCTTGAAGGTTAAAAAAGCTGAATGCCTTAAACGTATCGTAAGGACTTTGAAGGTATTACTCAAACCGACCTTCGCCATATGAACTTTGCCCATATTGACCTTGACTTTGGACATTGATCTTGAATTATTACTGACCTCGAAGGTAACGTTCAAAACATACCTTGGCCTTGGAAGAAGTCTGCGGTAGAAGAAGTAGTAGGGAGTGCCTAATATGGTATACGTTCGGTCGTTACACCTATGGAAGTACAAAAAAACTAAGGTTCTCTATTTTGCCTATTACGACAAGGTTGATGAGTCCACAGTAGAAGACGTCTCTCTCCATGGTGTAGACACCGAAGCTACATTGCGCCAGTTCGCCCCAGTGCTCCTGGACCAGCCGATATCCCGGAAATGGTTGGAGCAGGGTTTCAAGGTCTTCGCGTTGGCGGACTTTGTATACAGAGGACCTAATGGTGGAGAATTTAAGGGAGTCCCACACAGCCACTGAACCGCAACCGCTTACAACACCGCTGGACCAGTAGTCATCCCTCTAACCCTCTGAGAAGGCGCTATATGGATTACAGCAGAGGAAGCCAGTTTCAACATTTACCTAATTTATAATATATCAGGTGTAATTTTTTAATAAAATACTAAAATTACATTATCTGTCCTTTATTTAACTACACTGTACATGATTTGCATCAGTGAAATCGTATTAATAGATAAGTGAGTACGCTTAACATTAATAATACGATAAACAACGTCACACTGAGGACCACTGCTGAAATACAACAAGATCGACCATCACCACTCATCTTGCACTCGTTGATTTGTTTGCCTTTGCGTGCAATAAATTGCCAACTTGTTTCGATGTTAAAGGTAGGGTAGGTGAATTGTATTTTAAGCCCTTTGAGGTTAATTGTACATAATTCTCAAGCAGTTCTTTTGTCGAATACGCAAATTTAATATTTACTGGATACCCCCTTAGCGCTGATCACTGCTTGGATTCTACGAGGCATACTTCTTATGTAGTTTTTTTATAAGAACTGGAATCTGCTGTTCTCGTTTTCGTTGGTGTCCACAGACAACAATTTTACTGTTTTTAGATTTGTTATTAATCAGTAGTGTCAAAATTTCTTCTAGTTTAATAATAAATTCCGTTGCATCCGAATTAGGTGAACAGTAGACAACACAAATCGTTAACTATTCTCCTGAAATATTACACTTCACTTCACTTCCAAAGACCTTGTTGACACAACAGCGTTGTAACTCGCACACACTAACTTCCAGATCATTCCTTGCATAAATGCAAACACCACCATGCGAAAAGGTGGTCCTACAAAGATAATTTTGCTGTTTATAATTATCTAACATTGTACTTTCAAGTTCATCTTCACTCAGCCAGTGTTCTGATAAGCACACAAGATTAGGAGTTTCGTCTTCTAAAATTAAGTTTAAATCTTCGATTTTCCCATGTAGGGACCGAATATTTCATTGCATAATTTTAATGTTTTGGCGAAGTCCGATAAAAATATCAACGGCTGTATTATTTAGGACTATTTCGTCTTTAAACGAGAAAAATCCAAAGGTTTATATTTGAAAGGTCTGATCAAAATATTTGGGCGCCAGAAATACTTGTTTAATACGATATCAACAATTTTCTGCTGTATTAAGAACTTCGTTTCGGTTCCACAAGGGTCAAACCTTGGACCTTTGTTGTTTTTAATTTTTATCAACGATTTACCCTCTCATCTAAAATGTCACAAATTGCTATATGCTGACGACTTAAAGATATTTACAACGGTTAATTCTTTCAACGATTGCAATTTTCTTCAAAACGAGTTGAATATTGTTAAGAATGGTTTGCTCACAATTCTTTAAGCCCAAACATAAGCAAATGCCGAGTTATGAGTTATTGCAGGAGAAAATTTCCTATTATAATGGCATACAACATTGGTAGCGTTGAACTTATCAGATGTGATGATATCAAGGACTTGGGTGTTTACTTTGACAGTCAGCTTACTTTCTCTAACCATGTCAATACTACTGTCAAATCATCTACTGTCACGCTTGGTTTTGTAATTCGGAACAGTCGCGGTTTTATAAATGAATTAAGCATAAAGACGCTTTACTTTGCCTATGTCAGAAGTAAACTTGAATGCGCAGTGTTGGTGTGGTACCCTTTTTATGAGAAATACATCAATATTCTTGAATCTGTTCAACGGAGATTTCTTAAATTTTTAGCATTTAAAACAGACGGTGTTTATCCACAGCAAGACTCAGATCAAAGCGTTTTGCTTCAGCGATTTGATACTGATTCCTTAAATAAAAGACGTAAATCTATATCCATCTCATTTTTGTACAACCTACTTCATAATAAAGTTGATTGTTTAGACTTATTAGGAAAGATTAATTTTAGAATACCACGTCCCTCGTCACGTTTACAAAATGTTTTTTATTGTTGTAAAAGTAATACAAATGTCTTAGTTAAATCGCCTGTACATATTAAGTATGTGTAATAACTTCAGTGCTATCTCACATTTATCTGATGTTAACAATGATTGCTTAAATTATATCTTGTCCTTTTTAGAAGACAAATAATAGGCGCGCAATAAATATTACTAGGTAATTCCTTTTTGTGTTTTCCTTTTTGTGTTTTTCTAAATATATATATATTATAGAGTTTAGAGGTTATTATGTGTAATTAGTATAATAAGAGGAAGAGAAAAGAAGTGACACCAGAGTTTTCTGATAGGTCAAAAAAAAACGACAAGAACACCAGTTAAAAAAATGAGTAAACAAGAAAGGGTAGAAGTAAAAGATATAGAAGAAGAAGAACAAGGTAAAAAAAATGCTAAAAATGATGGAACAGATAATGAGGGATATAAGAGAAATAAAAGAGGAGCAGAAAGAATATAGAGAAGAAATAGAGCTAATAAGAAAGGAAAATAACGATTTAAAGGAGAATGTAGAACTATTAGGAAGAAAAATCGAGAATATGGAAAAAACCGAAAAAAGAAACAATATAGTTATAAAGGGTGCCAAAATTAATGAAAATGAAACTAGAATTGGTGTAACACAATTCCTGAATGAGAAGATAGGAACAAATGTAGACATAGTATATGCTTATGTTGTAAAACCGAAAAATAAAGAAAAATTTGTAGTAGCCAAGCTTGGGAAATGGGAGAACAAGATAGAAATAATGAAAAACAAAAATAAACTGAAGGGAACAGGAATTTATATAGATGACGATTTAACGGAAAAAGAAAATAAAATTCAAAAAATGATAAGAGATGTGGCAAGAAATGAGAGGAAAAATGGAAAAAGGGTGCAAGTAAAATACAAAAAATTAATAAGCGAAGGAGAAGTTTGGAAATGGGATGAGAGGCGAAAGGAATTGGTCAAGGAGCCAAAAAACCAACTAACAGCAGAGCAGATATAAAGGTGAGCTGTGGTGCGGATGCAAGAAGCCTAACACCAGTAGATATAGATAGGGCTTCAGGAAACAAAAGTGGCAAAGGAAAAAGGCAATGGAAAATAGGTTTATGGAATGTATGGGGAATAACAGGAAAGGAATATGAATTAGCAAAAGAATTTGAGGAAGTGGATCTAAAAATACTTGCGATTACAGAAACTAAAAAGAAGGGAACGGGAAATATGGAAATGGAAAATAAGCAAATATTATTTTACAGTGGGGTGCCAAATAATGAGAGAGCAAGAGCAGGAGTAGCATGTATGATAAAAAAAGAAGATATAGATAAAGTCAAGGAAGTACATACAATGCACTAATGAAATAATAATGAGAATAGAAATGGAAGAAGATACAGGAAAATACACAATAATAATAGCATATGGGCCATCAGATAATGAAAATAAGGAAACTAAAGACCGATTCTGGGAAGAATTACAGGATGAAGCCGATAAAAAGAAGGAGAAGCTAATAATACTAGGGGATTTAAACGGAAGAGTAGGGAACAAGCCGGAAAAAACACAATATACAGTAGGAACTTTTGGAGAAAACATAGTAAACAATAACGGAAAAAGAGTAATAGACTTTTGCATACAGAATGAAATGATTGTAGCAAATACTTACTATGCACACAAAGATATACACAAATACACCAGAACAAGGCTCAGCCGAAACGAAAAATCTATCATCGATCTTGTGCTAATAGAAAGGGAATACAAAAAAGGTATAAATGACGTAAGAGTACAGAGGGGACCTGAAATAGGGACAGACCGTCACTTGGTAGTTACAAGAATGAAAGTAAATATAGAAGGAAAAGATGATGAAACAAACACAGAAAAAAGAACATTCTACAGCATTAAAAATCATAAACTGCAAATAGAAAAAGTGAGGTATGAATTTAGTAGGAAGATAGAGGAAAAAATTAAGGATGTCGATATATTAATAATAAACGAGACGGTGGAAATTATATGGGACAAAATGAAAGAAACGATCATCAGCTCTACCATAGAAATGTGTGGCATACAGAAATGTGGAAAGAAGAACAAGCAAACCTCCTGGTGGGATGAAGAAATACGAATAGAGGTAAAGCAAAAGAAGAAGCTGGGCAAAATGTATTTGAATAAAACAGACGAGAAAAACTATGAAGAATACAAAAAACAACGAAAAATAGTAAAAGATAAAGTTATAGAAGCTAAAAAGAGAAGCTGGGAACAGTTTGGTATGAAAATGGAGAGAGATGGAAGAGGAAATGCTAAGATGCTATACAAAATAATAAAAAGCCTTAGTAGTGAAAAAAAAGAATACACATTTGGAATAAAAGACAAGAACGGAAAAATTGTAACAAGAACTGAAGAAGTAATAGAAAGATGGTACCAGTACTTCCCGGATTTGTTAGAGGGATATGAGAATAACGAGGAAATGCCAAATAATCGGAACAATGAAAACATATCAACAGAAGAACGGGAAGATGACATAACTTTAGAAGAGGTAAATATTGCAATAAAAAATCTAAGTAATGGGAAAGCAGCGGGAATTGACAAAATAACAGCCGAAATGTTAAAGTATATGGGTGGAAAGGGGCAGAGCTTACTACATTAACTGATACTAAAAGTATGGAAAACAAAAACACGCCCCAGTGACTGGAAGACAGCAGTAATAGTCCCAATAAAAAGGAGAGCGATACAAATGTGAAAATTATAGAGGAATTTCGCTTCTCAGTGCGCCAAGTAAAGTGTACGAAAAAATACTGGAAAAACGGCTAAGAAAAGAAGTGAAAAGTTTAATGGCAGATACACAGTGTGGCTTCAGACCGGGACGTAGAACACAAGACCTCATTTTTAATATCAGACAGATATGCGAGAAAAAGATCAACTACAACAAATGATTGTATGCATGTTTTATAGACCTAGAAAAGGCATTTGATAATGTACCCCGGAAGGAAATATGGAAAACCTTAGAAGAACGAAGAGTCAATAAGCACCTTATAGAAGCAATAAAGAGTATATATGCAGATACTAACAACATCGTGAGAGCAAAAAATAACTGTTCAAGAAAGTTTGTGACAACAAAAGGCGTGAGACAGGGTGGGATATTAAGTGCACTACTGTTCATTTTGGTGATGGACAGCATATCACAAAAATGTGGGCAAAAAACTAAGGGTGTTAAGGTAGGAGTAAGAAAACTGAAGCCAATAGTAGTAAAAGAGTTTATCTACGCCGATGACCTGGTACTACTCGCAGAAAATGAAGAAACAATACAAGGAAATCTGGAGATATGGAATAATGAACTACAAAGAAGAGGAATGAAAATAAATGCCAAAAAGACCGAAGTGATGGTAATATCCAAAGAAGACAAATCGGCTAATGTGAGACTCAGTAACGAACAAATCAAGCAAGTTAGTGCATTTAAATATCTGGGATCAATAATAAATAGCAATGGGGATTTTGAAACGGACATAAATAACAGAATCAGTATAGTAGCAACACTATACAGGGAATTTTTCTTTTTAGTATACATATCCCCTATGTATACTTTTATAATAAACGCAAATAGGCAACCCACTATACACTATAAACGTCACGTCACGTGGTGCGTAAAGGTTATGTTTCATGTTAGTAAATAAAAAATAAATCAAAATTAGTGGAATATCAACATAATTTTAATTCAACGATTATTCTAAAACATAAAATATCAACAATACAAAACAGAAAGGAAAATAAAAACAGCAACAGGTAAAGACTAATTTTTTGACATTAACTTAATTTGCTGATTTTTGCCACAGCATGCTAATTTTTTAACGTTTATAGTGTATAGTGGGTTGCCTATTTGCGTTTATTCTAAAAGTATACATAGGGTATATGTATACTAAAAAGAAAATTTCCCTGTATGTATAAAGCACTACAACAAGTATTTTTAAATAAAAAAGAAGTTTCAAAGACAACAAAAGTAAAAATATACAAATCCGTATTTATGCCTGCTTTAACTTACGGAAGTGAGTCATGGGTGGTAAACAAGCAGCAGCAGTCAAAATTACAAGCATGCGAAATGCGTATATTAAGAAGAATAGAAGGAGTTTCTAGAATAAACAAGATAAGAAATGTAGAAATAAGGAAGAGACTGAAAGTGCAAACTTTACAGAATCATATTGAAAGAAACCAATTAAGATGGTGGGGACACATGAGGAGAATGCAGGACAATCGACTTACAAAAAATATATGGGAAATGGGAGTGGACGAAAAAAGAAGTAAAGGACGACCAAGACACACGTGGAATGAAGAAGTGAAAAGGATACTGGAAAAGAGAGGAACCACGTGGAGAGAGGCAGGAAAGCTAGCGGAGGACAGAAAATCTTGGAGAAAATTCTGCGACCAACAAACATCTGACCAACAACTCTAGAAATAACCTCGACACCGAAAGGTAGAAGAGGACAGGATTATGTATGTATGTATGTGTAGTTAGTGCAAAATGTTTTTTATTATATACAAGTACATATATTAGTTATTTATATTCATTAGTGCATGCAAAGTTTATATAATATTATGTGTGTCCTGTTTTGGTATACATATAACTGTTGGGCCTTAATAAATATTATTATTATTAAACAAGTTATACGTATTGAATTTTGTTTTTAGGGATTGCACGAAACTGCAGTAATGCTATTTTTTGTAAGAAACGATTTAATATCTTCCTGATTAACGAGATATGAATAATGGAAAGGATTTTCAATGCCCCTGATTGCAGACTTTTGGTTGTTACCGTACATAATTTTAGAAGATGCAGCTATTTTAGTTTCTTTTTTATAGGTACTTGTTTTAATATCAGTTAGTGACCTATTATTATAAAAGAGAACACTTATGTAGCTTCGGAATAAAAATCCGGAAGAGCTTGAAACAATAACAAATTATTTTATACGAATAATCAAAGAAATTGCGTGAAATTACTTTATCTATAGGAAATCCATATGTGAAACCTGTAGAAGTAAAGAAATTGGCTACAGGGAAACGAAGAGCAAGGAAACCATGGCAAAGGGCTCATAATAAAGGGAATCGATCAAAATATAACAGACTACCAAAGATTTTATACTTCTTCATTAGGTATTTCCTCATTAACACAATAGCACATTCTCCAAGCAAACGAAATGAGGTATCCAAGTACGCATGATAGAAGCATGTATTATATTCTAATTCACAGGCATATTTTATAGCAAAAGTGACCCTAAAATATTTCAAAATATTACGCTGAAGCTACAATCAACACTGACCATGTAATAATTAATGAACTAACAAAATACACAATGACCATGAAATAAAAACACAAGCACAATTTCAATTTATTTGTTTTTCATGAAATGAGATGATTAACTTTTTGCTAGGAAATTACGTTTAAAACGATCTAACAACCATCATTTTATCTGCACAAAATGTTCAATGTTTTTTGTATAACCTCCTGTTATAAAATATAATAATTATACATGCACAACACTATGAAACCAATAGTTTTGTATTCTTATCAAAAACTGAAAATGTATGGACCAAACTGGTTTTATAAGCTATCTAAGATTTTAACATATCTGGTACTGATTGTTCCATTTGCATTTTTTGCATAATTACTGTTCGATGATTTCAGTTGTAGCAAAGCAATTATAATGTCACGTTTAAAAGGCTTGAACTCGTAAGATTTGATAAACAATAGATACATTGGCGATAGTAACGTTTAAATATAATCGAACCTATGCTGTTGTTAATTACACAGTCGATTTGAAATATGACTTTGAATATAACTTAATGGTGGTACTTCTACATCAAACGAGAGAATCCCATTAATTTGAAATTTTCAGGTGCAAGCCCAGGCTTTTAGATTTGCCAGGAACGAGTATCGTTTGTATCCGATAGGATATATTTTTAGTTATTGCAATACTGTCGCCAAGAATGATTATGGATTTGGTGATTTTTATAAATGCGGGAACTTCACGAAATGTCCAATGCAAAAGGTATTTATGGCATGATTTTCAATGGTCGGTTAAGTCCCGTATACTTATATCCTTGACCCTTGTACTTTTTAATGTTAATACAAATAAAGCTTTTATCCAATTCAGTTACGAAATGGCAACATTTCGACATTGATTTTAGTTGTGAAAAGCGGTTCATTTTGTAACTAGTTACAAAATATGCTCCCATTTTGTAACTAGTTACAAAAAGATGATTTGAGTTGCGAAAAGTGTTTCATTTTGTAACTAGTTACAAAATATGCTCCCATTTTATCACGATGACCCAACTCCTTTTTTAAGAAGATGTGGCATTTACATTTTGTTATCTGAATTGGATAAAATCTTGTATGAAACACGTTGCAAAACATGTCTTTTTATCACATGGCGTGTTGTTCATCTCGGCTTCGCCTCGACGAACAATTTCACGCCTGGTGATAAAAAGTCCATCATTTTGCAACTCGTTGCATAAAAAGCTATTTATTTAAAGTTGGAAAAGCACTTAAACTATTTTATTGTAGGGAAGGTATGCATTCTGCAACTGGGCAACCAATTCTTGTAATTTTCCACCTTTGGTACCAAATGGTGAATACATGGTAGAAATTATCTACATTTATACAGTGTGTTTCACTTTACATAAAGCCACCTAAATAACTATTTTATTAATAACCCAACTGGTATAAAACTTTTACCAGTGATAGAGGCCATTAAGATGAATCTTTTTTGTGGGAATGAAATTTTTCCAAATCTAGTCAACTATGATTAAAATAAAAACTAGCGTTTCAAGTAAAGTCATAGCAGCGATTAAGATAGAGCAAAAAAGTATTTAAAAAAGTTGTTGCTAATCACAAAAATACCCCAAATATGAAGTTTCACTGAAAAATTTTAATTTTAATTTTTCTGCTTTTTCAGGGATACTTAATCGTTGTTCAGCCATCACTAATCAAACAACAAAAATTCCATGCCACTTAAGTAAATTGTTTTGTGAGCTGACGTTTCAAACGATTTTTAATTGTTTTGATTGTTCATCGCACACTTGATATTTGAGATGAGGAATTTTTTAATGAGTTCACACAAAAATGTAGAAAATTAAAAAATTAAAATTTTTCAGCAAAGTATATTTGTGATTAGCAACAACTTTTTTAAATACTTTTTTGCTCTATCTTAATCGCTGCTATGACTTTACTTGAAACGACAGTTTTTATTTTAATCACAGTTGGCTAGATTTGGACTCTAAAAAAATTTAATTCCTACAAAAAAAGATTCGTCTTAATGACCTCTATCACTGGTAAAAGTTTTATACTAATTGTGTTATTAATAAAATAGTTATTTAGGTGGCTTTATGTAAAGTGAAACACACTGTAGATCAACTGAGATGGCTGTTTATAATATTTATCTCTCAATAACAAGGGCTATCTCTGGTAGCGAATGAACTAAAAAATTTCTTACATGAACCGAAAAATCGTTTGTGTTTGATCTTTCCTGTAGCACTTTTTAATAATTTTAATTTACTTAATACAGTGATTTTAATGTTGAAACCAGTTTTAAGTACCTAGTTTTTATCTTTTCATTAGTTAGTAGTTTCTATGGCCCGTCAGAAGAAACTGTCATTTGGATTATTTTTGTATTCCCATAATGCCAAAAAGCTCTTACAATATATGATATGACATTACACTAAACAGAATTAAATTTAAGTTTCTTACAGATTTTCTAAAATTTTAATTTCAAAGTTTGCAGTTTCTGATTTAGGAAATTAAAATAAAAACTTTAGCTGCAAAAATAAGAACTACTGCTGGATTTTTTTAAATTAAAAATAAAAGGTTGTAACCCCCTCGGATAGCTCAGATGGCCAGGGTTATTTATTTCCTGCACACCAGTAATAACGACAACACAATTAAACATAAAAATGTATTTGAAACAAATAATAACCTCTCTGTACAAAAATAAATAAAATATAATTTAAACTAAGGTATCGTATATAAATAAATAAAGAAACAGAATTCGAAAATTAAACAAACATAAAAGTAATTCAGGATGGCCTCAGTCTGGACCGGGCTTTAGGCAGCTAAGCCTTGGCGGTGCACGCAGGTCCTGGCTTTGGGGCGGGGTCACGTGCGTTGCAATTGCAGTCTGGCTTCGGCCCTTGTTTGCGGATGGCTGTTTTGTGTTCTCTAAAACAAAGTAAACTACAATGGCGGTTACACGTGCAATCGGTGTTTGTGAACAACGGATTACACTTTATTAAAGCTCCCCTGTTACGGGTAAGTGTTTTATTTTCTTAAGCGTCGGTTTGGTGTTACCTATTTAATTCGACGGGCTTTACGGGCAATCCTTGTTAATATTAACGAGGCCGGTGCCTTCCGGCGATGCCGGTTCGGTACGAGCTTTGTTTGGTTAGCTCGGCGAGAGCTGGAGATTCTGCGGCCCCTTAGGTGCCGAGCTGCGTCGGGGATTATTTAAATAGGGATACTTTCGTTGACCTCTTGGGGCCAATTCTAGCAAGTCTTGGGGAACGATTTTGTCAACAACGTGGTGCCGACTACTTTCTGCAGGTCTCAGGGAATGATTTCATCAACAACTAGGTGCCGACTACTTTCACCAGGTCTTCGGAAAGGATTTCGTCAACAACGAGGTGCCGACTACTTTCCGGGTGGTGGGTTTAATACGTTATTCGGCGGGTTCGACAGCGAGGTGCCGAACGTTCACCAGGTCGGGTTTAAGGGAGGATTCTTACTCGGTTCTACGGGCGGTTTATGATGAGCTTTTCCTGGACTGGATGTCTCGACTCGTCTCCTCCAGCACTCGATGCTCGCTGCTTTTATACCCGTTTCTAATCTGGTGTTCTCGCTCTCGCCTCGCTGATTGAAGAAGGTGCGACAACCACGTCGCACTCTGGCTGGATATTTTATCAGCGCGATTAACGTCTTCGCTAAACGTGTACCTAAAATTCTTTATTACTAGGAAAATTCCATTTATCTATTTTGTAATAATTATTGTCTTTTAGCGGCACGTTACATATTCCCCTTACGTCGGGGAGGAAAGAGGACCTGGATCAGAAGAGTTAACGGACCCCCCTTATCTACAAACGCCTTACCTGCTGCTTATTAGTGACCTGACCGGCCAGGGCGGAGTCCACACTTCACAGCGTCCTCCATCAGCATCTTGAGTTGCCTACCTCCCGGCAATCGAATATACGTTCTCGCCCTTCCCTTGCGTTTTCTTTTTGGACGATTGGACCCCATGCTACCGGTGGCCGGACTTCGGACGGGTCCATCGGGAACCTGGTGCTCAACGGCCAATGATGCGATCTGGCTGCTTTCAGGCTCTTCCTGGACTGCGGGCTCGGTATTTTCAGAGGCGGAGACCTGAGACAGCGGAATAATGTCTTCGGTCGACGTCCATACCGTCGGGTCTGCGAAACTGTTATCCATCTTCCAAGGTAAGTTACCCTGGTCCAATAACATCCGATGAACCACAGGGGAGGGAGTTCGAGGTGTCGTGGGTAGCCCTTCAGGCGTAACGGGATCCGGGGATAGCAACATACTTGTCTCACCCTTGTCTTTTTTAGCAGATTGAGGAGAAATCTCAAACAGAAGCTCCATCCTCTTGGCTAAGTAGACGCCGGGCGAGGCGGGCAGCGGTACCGGCCTGGGTTTCGTCGGTGGAGTCGGAGGTAGCGGGGACAGGAGGGCTGGAACCGGACTCAATTCAAACATAATCGCTCGTCCTGTCCACGGACGGATCTTCTTAGCACCGGCCTTCTTCTTCATTACTACTGGAGCCATGATGATTCTTGTTGAGGATCGAGTTCAACTGCCTTTCGAAGTCGCTGGGGTCTCCTCTTATACCTATTCTTATCTTTTATCAGTCTTCCCCCTCTCTCAAGTGAGTCATTACGAAGAGTGGGAGGATAAATTAATGATAATGCCTTCTAGGGGAACCAGACAACACCGGGGCTAGAAGAAGTGATCTTTCACTTACGGCCTATCCTCTATACTTCGTCCGGTGCTGGGTCCTGGAGATCAACATGCGCGGGTTTGATGTCTTTTACATGTATCGGCCCCAAGCTTTTATTCCGGGCTACATCGTGTAATATGACGATGACGGGGGATACAACTCTTCTCACTTCGAAGGGTCCGGCGAACTTCGGGGCCAGCTTCGCAGAGAACCCCTTCTGAGCGTTGGACAGGACACGCTCCTTCTTATAAACTTGGTCACCCACACGGGGTCGGTACCCTCGCCGTCGAAGATTGTAATACCTACTTTGCTTCGCGAAAGCATGGGCCAGGTTCTGACGAACCACCTCCTGGAGGTCTCGCAGCTTTCTCATTTGCTGTACATAATTATTGGTCTGCGGTCCAGGGGCATCCAAGTCGAATTCCGGGTCTACTCGAGCTCGGATTGAATTTGGCGGAAGCATTTCTCGACCTAAATTCAGGAGGGCCGGGGTGTATCCGGTCGATTCATGGACCGCGGTATTAAGGGCGAAATTGACTTCTGCTAGCCACGCATCCCACTGTTGCTGATTTCCCCGGGCTAACTGCGAAATAATGGTCCCAATCACCTTGTTGGCCCGCTCCACAGGGTTTGCTTGCGGCGTGTAGGGCGGAGTTAACCTATGTTGAATTCCGAACTCTCGGGTCATTAGTTGGAAGTCATGGTTTACAAACTGAGGTCCGTTGTCGGAAACGATGACTTTCGGGGTGCCGAATCGATACAGGATCTTCTCCTTCAATCCCTTTATGATAGTCTTTGCGGTAGCTTTTCGAAGGGGGTGAAGTTCTATCCACTTCGTAAACCGGTCCTGAAAGACTAGCAGATAAGTGTTACCCAACGAGGACCTGGTCAACGGCCCTATGAGGTCTGTGCTGATCACCTCCCAAGGCCCTTGGACTCGTGACCAGCACATCTTCCCCGCTGGTTGCTGTTGGGACGCCTTGTATTCTTGGCATACTTTACAAGACCGTACGTACCTGACGATATCCTTTTTCATTCCGGGCCAGTAGTAATGTTGTCTTACCTTAGCAACGGTTTTGTTCGCTCCTAGATGTCCGGCGGCCGGAGAGTCGTGACATTCTCTTAGGACCTCCGCCTTCCTAGGAGCCACGATACAGAGTTTCCACTCCACGTGAAACCCAGCGGCGATTTCTTCCCCCGTGCTCGGAAAGCTCCGAAATAACTCTCCATTTTCGACCTTGAATTGATCATAATCCTCGGGGTTCTGTTCTACCCGTTGGATCATTCTTTCGACCCAATTTAGGCCTTCGTCTGGGCGGTTAGCGGCCAACGGCGTCTCCTCTTCCGAGTCTCCCGGGTTCTTCGGGATGTTTCTAGATAGAGCGTCCGCGACGTGGTTCAACGCCCCCTTTCTATAACTGATTTCAAAGTCATACTGCTGCAATTCTAACGCCCATCTCGCCAGCCTTCCGGACGGATTCGGGAGAGTCTTTAGCCATTTCAGGCTCCGGTGGTCACTAATCACGGAAAAATGGTAACCCTCTACATACCCTTTGAATTTCTTGATGGCGAACAGCACGGCGAGGCACTCTTTCTCGGTCGTGGAATAGTTCTTTTCAGCGGGAGTCAACGAGCGGCTGGCGTAAGCGATGACTCGCTCCTCTCCTCCTTGCTCTTGCGTCAGAACGGTCCCGAGCCCCGTATCGCTGGCGTCTGTCTGTATGACAAATGCAGTCCTGAAATCCGGACAGGCTAATATGGGAGCGGATGTCAGAGCATCCTTCAACTCCCGGAACGCCTGTTCTTGCGTCTCTGACCAACGGAACTTTTTCTTCTTACTCACCAACTCGTTCATGGGGGCAGCAATCTTTGAAAATTGGGGAATGAACTTCCGATACCAGGACGCCATTCCTAGGAATCTTCGCACTTCCTTGGGGTTGGTGGGCCTCTCCATTTTCCTAATGGCTTCTACCTTATCCGGATCGGTACTTATCCCGCGTTGGTTGACGACATGCCCTAAATACTTCAGTTCCGTCTGACAAAACTGGCATTTTTCTGGCTGAAGTTGGAGTCCAGCCTTTCGTAATCGTCGGAGTACCTCCCGCAAATTGTCCAGATGCTCTTCAAAGGTCTGACCGACCACGATGATATCATCTAAGTAGCAGAAAGCTTTTGGCTCTAATTCGGGCCCAATAACCTTGTCTAGGAACCCCTGGAAGGTTGCGGGGGCCGAGTGGAGTCCAAATGGTAATACTTTGAATTGAAACAACCCCCGACCTGGAACGGTAAAAGCCGTAATATGTCTACTTGCCTTTTCGAGTCCTATTTGCCAGTACCCCTGCTTCAAGTCTAGGGTACTGATGTACCTTGCTCCCCGTAGCTTATTGAGGATGCCGTCAATGAAAGGAAGGGGGTAGGCGTCGGTTCGAGATATCTGGTTTACCTTACGAAAATCAATGCAAAATCGGTATTGGCCAGAGGACTTCTTAATCAGCACCACGGGTGAACTGAACGAGCTGTCGGACGGTTCAATGATTCCTTCTTGGAGCATTTTATCCACCTCCTCGTTAATAATGCTTTGCATAGCTGGATTGCGCGGATAGTACCGCTGCTTGATCGGCTGGGCTCCCTCCTTCAAGTGAATTTGATGTTCTACCAACCGGGTGGGTCCTCTGATCCCTGAGAATTTAGACAGTTCTTCTTCCAGGAATTTTTGTAATGCTAGGGACTGCGGAGGGTTCAATTCGTGAAGGCCTCCCAACCCCTGGTTGCCTTCGTGGGTGGTCAAGGGCATGGGCACTCCTTTTATACTTATTTGGTTCACCGCCGGTTCTATCCGGGCCTCACCTGCTTGTAAAAAGTCCAGTCCCAGAACCACCTCGGTGGTCAACGTAGGCAGACAGCTGGCTTGTAAAACGAGGGCCACCCCATTCAGGTGGACGGGAATGCTGTATACCCCGCCGGCGTGCACTATACTCCCATCTGCTAGCTGCACTCCGGTGTTAGCTGGTTGGGCACATCGGAGCCCTTGTTGTCGGAGATGCTCTTCAACCCGCTGGTTGATATATGAACGGGCCGCTCCCGTGTCAACTAATGCCTGGACGGTGTGGGTCCCAATGTTCACCCTCAAGAAGAGACGCGAGTCCACGATAGCTAAGGGTTTGATGAGAGGTTTAATACTACAAAATCTTCTCACCCGGGTTAACCACTGTTGCCAGTCTTCTCTCTTCTCGACGGGGTTGGGACGGGCTCTCCTCGCCCTTCGACCAGAGTGCCTTACTTCTCTCGTCGGGCGAGCTCGTTTCCCGGACAGCGACATTCCCGGGTCAAGACGCCTTCTCTCCCGCAGTAAGAGCAAAACAGCTTCCTGGGGCCTTGGCACCTTCGGCTAAAATGACCCCGTTGACCACAACGCCAACACCTCTCTTCACGGACATAATTCCGGAGTTTCGTTTCGGGTCCCGGGCCCGGTTCTTCGGGACTGGTAATGGCCGCCACCGGGGGTGCCTTCTCAAATGGCTTCCTCTTCCCCTTCGCGGGGTTGTATGCCGTTTCGGAGGTATATGCTTCACTGGGATTTGGCGGCGGTCTGTAGACGACGCTTTCTTCCTGTAGAGCCTCAAATTCTTCGGCTATCGTCACGAGCTCGTCTAGATTCTTAAAATCCCTCCGACGGACATACATCTTGTACTCTGGCCGGAGGTTTTCGTAGATTCGCTCGAGTCGCTTCTCCAGATCCGTTTCCCCTGAGCGTCGTAACAGAGTCTGCAGGTCTGTCACATAGTCGACCATTCTTTCTTTGGCTCCTTGGGTTCGTTCCTAATTTCTTCCTCCAGCCAGAATCGGGGCCTGGGGGGCATAAAGCGGCCTCGGAAACTCGTCGCGAAGTTCTCCCAGGAATCCCAGCTGGTCCGGTTATTCCTATACCAAAGAAGTGCCTTGTCCTTTAGTAACTCGGGCAGTGCGGTAAGTATGTTTTCATCTTGCAGTTGATAACATTCTTGAAGTTCTTTAATTCTTTCTAGGAAAGAGATGGGGTCCAAGGTGCCATCGAATTTGACACCCCACTTACGTATCATGTTGCAGACTTCCGCCATCGTAGGGGTCGTCATGGGATCTTCGAGGGGAGCCCGGTCGGGTGAGGGTTCTCGTGTCTGGATACCACCTCTCGTTTTCTTTATAAATGCTGAGATGCGGGTTCGGAGTTCTTGCACCGTTCCGGTATCTTCCAGGTGATAACTTCTTGCAGTCACTCTTAACTGTTCCTGGCTCAATTTGTATATCCAATTAAGTCCCTTTTCTTCCGTTTTAGGATCTTCGGTATCGGACATACTCCTGTAAGAATAACAGTTAGGGTTTTCTTACCACTCGGTATCACGGACGGATTTGCTCGGGCGCCTTCTGGTCTGGATTCTGGAATCCCGGTAACTGCGTTGTCCTGGTGTGGTCGGATTTCGAGGTCCCTGCTCGGCGGCGTCAAAATGTAACCCCCTCGGATAGCTCAGATGGCCAGGGTTATTTATTTCCTGCACACCAGTAATAGCGACAACACAATTAAACATAAAAATGTATTTGAAACAAATAATAACTTCTCTGTACAAAAATAAATAAAATATAATTTAAACTAAGGTATCGTATATAAATAAATAAAGAAACAGAATTCGAAAATTAAACAAACATAAAAGTAATTCAGGATGGCCTCAGTCTGGACCGGGCTTTAGGCAGCTAAGCCTTGGCGGTGCACGCAGGTCCTGGCTTTGGGGCGGGGTCACGTGCGTTGCAATTGCAGTCTGGCTTCGGCCCTTGTTTGCGGATGGCTGTTTTGTGTTCTCTAAAACAAAGTAAACTACAATGGCGGTTACACGTGCAATCGGTGTTTGTGAACAACGGATTACACTTTATTAAAGCTCCCCTGTTACGGGTAAGTGTTTTATTTTCTTAAGCGTCGGTTTGGTGTTACCTATTTAATTCGACGGGCTTTACGGGCAATCCTTGTTAATATTAACGAGGCCGGTGCCTTCCGGCGATGCCGGTTCGGTACGAGCTTTGTTTGGTTAGCTCGGCGAGAGCTGGAGATTCTGCGGCCCCTTAGGTGCCGAGCTGCGTCGGGGATTATTTAAATAGGGATACTTTCGTTGACCTCTTGGGGCCAATTCTAGCAAGTCTTGGGGAACGATTTTGTCAACAACGTGGTGCCGACTACTTTCTGCAGGTCTCAGGGAATGATTTCATCAACAACTAGGTGCCGACTACTTTCACCAGGTCTTCAGAAAGGATTTCGTCAACAACGAGGTGCCGACTACTTTCCGGGTGGTGGGTTTAATACGTTATTCGGCGGGTTCGACAGCGAGGTGCCGAACGTTCACCAGGTCGGGTTTAAGGGAGGATTCTTACTCGGTTCTACGGGCGGTTTATGATGAGCTTTTCCTGGACTGGATGTCTCGACTCGTCTCCTCCAGCACTCGATGCTCGCTGCTTTTATACCCGTTTCTAATCTGGTGTTCTCGCTCTCGCCTCGCTGATTGAAGAAGGTGCGACAACCACGTCGCACTCTGGCTGGATGGATATTTTATCAGCGCGATTAACGTCTTCGCTAAACGTGTCCCTAAAATTCTTTATTACTAGGAAAATTCCATTTATCTATTTTGTAATAATTATTGTCTTTTAGCGGCACGTTACAAGGTAAACCAGGAAATATTCAACTTCGAATTCAAGTTTCTTATAGATTTTTAAAATTTCAGGTTCAGAGTTTTCAGTTTCTGAAACAGAAAATTATAATTAAAAATTCAGCAACAAATAAGAATTTTTCTTCTACTAGAAGTGGTGCACCTACAGCCTACAAACATAGGGGATCTACTGCTTTACGTGGGCTCCAAACCACGGAAGAACCAATGGTTTGCTGGTTTGTCATTGCCTTCCTAGGGAAGCGGCCGGGTATTTTCAGTGTTTGAGTGGCCTTGGGAATCGAACCCAGGCCAGTTTTATTAATCCCGGTGGTCAGACGCATGCTGAACTAATTCAGCGACAAATAAGAGTTACTGCTGGATTTTTTTTATTGAAAACAGAAAGTAATCAGTAAATATTCAACCTTGAATTCAGTTTTCTTACAGATTTTCGAAAATTTCAGTTTTAGAGTTTCCAGTTACTGATTAAGAAAATGAAATTAAAAATTCGGCAACAAATAGTGATGGATGCTGATTTCTTTTTAATGAAAAGCAGAAAATAAACCAGTAAATATTCTACCTTGTACTCAAGTTTCTTACGGATTTTAGAGGTTCAGAGTTTCCAGTTCCTGGAGAAATTCAACAACAAATAAAATTACTGCTGATTTTTTTTTATTAAAAACATATGTAAACCAATAAATATTCAACCTTAAATGAAATGCTCTTACACATTTTCGAAAAGAGTTTCCAGTTTCTGATTAAAAATATTAAAATAAAAAATTTGGCAACAAATAGGGATGGATGCTGATTTTTTTTAAATTAAAAAAATAAAGTAAACTAGTAAATATTTAAACTTAAATGCAACTTCTTACAGATTTTCGAAAACTTTAGTTTCATGAGTATGTGTACCGCATGTATTTAGACATGTGCAAGATGGGTCAAAATTTCGGGGCAACTAGTGTTAGGCTGTTAGGCAGCCTAACGTTGCGCGCTGTTAATGAATCCGTATGTAAGAAAACTTATTGTGCCTCGCGGTTCACAATCTGGCAACACTGAACTTTTACATCAACCAAAATAGGTCCGAAGAAATATGCATTTTGCACCTGATCAATCGTTTTAGCTATTAGTTATTAATACGCTCCATTAGAAGGACAACACGTAGACATCCAGCAGTTAGTACATTCTATGCTTGACGGAAAATTCCATAAGGCTAGGCATTCTATTCTTAAGTACATAATATCATTGGGCATTGAACAAATACTTATTATATTAAAAAAACGCTTGCTGTATTCAGTGTTTCCAAAATTGTTGAACACTGCGTCTCGATGTGCGGAATTAATTTTGCCCATGATACCTACATCTTTAAATCCTGTTACGATTCATTTAAAAAAAATTTTAATCCAAGATCCTTAACTTGTTAATACCAAATCCGTCTTTAATAATTTCTAAGATAATATTTTACTATCCGAAGAACAAAATTCGCGATATTTGAAATTCATCCTAATCAAACTTTGCCGGTAGATTTGAAAGTAGAAAAATGTTGAGAGATATGATGAAAACTCCTATTTTGAATTACGATAACCCTTATCTATAGAAAAAATGTAATTCATACTAGTATATTATTATATGAGCGATTATGACAGCCATTATTCACGAAGATGACGTTTGAGCCCACGAGCCGTCAGGCGAGTGGCACAAATCATCTGAGCGAATAATGGCCATAATCGCGAATGTAATACGATACTTTTTCTACACCTATTAAACAAATATATTAGATTCAAATTAGTCAAATTTGATAACTTTGTAAACAAGCAATATAACAACACACTTGGGCGTGTCACGCGAGTCGATTGTCAGCCGCAGAAGGAGTTCATCGCGGGCGATTTAAAATATGATTGGATTAGCGAAATATTTATGTATTTGTGATTGGCCGAAATCATAATTCACTGCAGTGAATTATAGGTACTATTTTTCACAAACAAAATGCTAATAATTGCAATATAATTAAATAGGTGTAGAAAATAGTAATTTTTCTACTCCCACCATGGAAAGTGGGATTTTCAAACTTCGTCTCCATAGATACGAGTATTGAAAATGAGTGTTTGCCGAACAAGTGAAATTAGCGTGCGGAAAATTTACTTTCCGCACGCACATGCATGATTTTCGGTGCGGCAAAGTATAATTTTGCCGCACCGAAATCAAAATGTCATAATGACATTTGATGAATGTCAGATTTGATTTTGCAGAAATATTTAAATTTTTTTATGGAAATGTATTGGTACGAATGGGAAACATTTAAGACTTTTCTGTTAGGTTTATAATAATTGTACTACATACAATGATTCGTCTCAGTTAAGACTGGCATTTACATACAGTCACTTTTTATTTGACGTATCTAAAGTTGCATAACTACTTAAAAAATCAAAATGGTTTGCGCACGGATCTTGTGTATGACTCAAAACTGTAGAGGTAGAGTCGGATTATAACTGCCAAGTTGAGATGCATTTACTTACCCCCTCCTCAAATTATCAATTGGTATGCAAGTTATTTATCTTCATTAGCAATTTTGGTTTAGTTTTGGTTGATCCTAATTTGTGTTATCATATTTACCCTTAAAAAATGGGGAGCAAACGTGATGCGTATTTGTCAAAACCAAAAAGTCATAAGAAACAATTAAAGCGGGCGCGTTTAGCAGAACGTCAAAAACGAGTTGAGGTTAGAGGCCAGGAATTGCGTAAGATTCATATTATTTGAAAACAAAATTACGATTTTCTGTGTATTTAAATTATAATCTCCTTGTCAGGTTTCCGTAAAGTTCGCTAAATTATAAATGGGAAATTTAAACCGATTTTTATAGAACTTTATTTCCACTTTTTCTGGCGTTTGAAAGAGAGTGGTTGTATCTATCTACTGTGAGATGATATTTAATTAGATGTGTATAACTAAAGGTTATGTTGTTTGTTTAATTAATTAACGAAAATATTATTTTGCAAAGTAATGCAGATTTTTAAATTACTAAAAAAAAAATTGTAATATAATTTTAAGATAGCTAGATTAGATTTAAGTTACCTAGTAATGTAAATAAGTTATTGTTATGATTCTTGTTAGTAAATAATTTAGCTAGATTTGTAGTTGTAGAAACGTTGTAAATAATTTTAAAAAGTGAAAAACAAGTGTGGAATAAAATATCCAGGAGACAAGAAAAATAAATAATAGTAGATTATTCTACAATTAAAGAAAAGTGGCAGTTTCCTAGCGAGTGGAAAATGTTTGATTCACGAGCGTTAGCGAGTGAATTACAATTTCACGAGCTAGAAAACCACTTTTCTTACGCGTTGAATACGCTATTTTTTGTGTACTAAAAGTTCGAATTTTCTAGACAAATTTGTTAAATTTATCAAGGTTATGTTTGTACGGAAACATAGCAACTACAACACGTACATAGTAACAAGTAAACAAACAGACTGTGTTGCTAGGAATAAAGTGTTGGTTTCTAATGACTCAAGCGTTGTAATGAGGAAAAGGTTGCTAACGAGAAAAATGCCACTTTTCTTTACTATTTTCTACATAGTAAAATGGCCGTTTACCATTGAGTATACAAAAAAATAGTAGTTTATTCTACAAGTAAAGTAAAGTGGTTGTTTACTAGCGAGTGGAAAATGTTTGATTCACGAGCGTTAGCGAGTGAATTAAAATTCCACGAGCTAGTAAACCACTTTACTTACGCGTTGAATACGCTATTTTTTTGTGTAAGTACTAAAAGTTCGAATGAAACTAATTTTCTAGACAAATTTATCAAGGTTATGTTTGTACGGAAACATAGCAACTACAACACGTACATAGTAACAAGTAAACAAACAGACTGTGTTGCTAAGTAATGAAGTGGTTGCTAATGAGTAAAGTGTTGCTAATGAGTAAAGGTTGCTAACGAGTAAAATGCCACATTACTTTACTATTTTCTACATAGTAAAATGACCGTTTACCATTGACTACACAAAAAAGGTTGTTATTTGATAATCGACGGATCAACAACAAAATTTGATTTGCTCTTATAAAAATGAGTAAATATTATAAAATAATCAATTATAAAAGGTGATAATTAAAGAAACCAGTGTCCAGTAAAAGGAGGGTGAATTTTGAAACAAAGAAAAATAAAGATTGAATTTCAAGCAGTTAAACGAGTGTAATTCAAACGAAAGAAGTTCAGGAGTTGGAGAGAAAGCAATTAAAATAAGGACAGTTTTCAAGTGGGGACGAATCGAGAGCAGGGAAAAATTGAAAAGGACGAATCGAGAGCTGGGGAAAATTGAAAAGGACGAATTGATAGCAGGGAATAATTGGAATTTGGAACAGAGGAAGAAATCAAGACTGAATAGTGAGTGTAAATAATAATTTTAAGTTAATTATAAGCAGGGTTGATAGGGAAACTGAACGTAATAAAATAAAGATCTGCATTATAAAAGTTTGAGTAAAGTTTTATTTTGGTTAAATGAATAAATAATAAACAACGAACCTATTTAACGACCTTGAGATAAGAGCCATGCAAACAATTAACTAAATTAAAGAGCAAAGCAAGGTATAATTTCAAATATTGAATGTGAGGCTAATTATAATAAATTAAACTTAATATTTTTTTAAAGAGACACTCACATAACAACTGCTAGAGAGATTTTTTCGGTATTAATATTTTTGTAAAAACGATTTGAAAATTTTGAGGTAAAATAGAGCTTTAGATTTTTTAATACTGTAAAGTTGGTTTTTAGAAATAAAAAAAAATCTTCTTATCAATAGACAGAAAAGACACGGATAATTACAAAAAAATGCTCTGCCGTTACTGCTTAAAAAATGAATCTAAAAAAATGGAACAAAGTGTGCTTAAAATGAGGTATACAATTTCATGGTGTATAAATTCCAGCCTTAAGTTATTTACAAAGTTATTACATATTAAAACTGCTCAAGTGCTCAACCGCCCAGGATGCCAACACTTTTTGTACATTCGTTATAATTAACCAAAAGCTATAATAATTTGCCTGTTACAAATGATTAAATTTGCACAGAACGAGGACATGTCTCAAGAAAAAGTTAGGACAGCATGTATCGCGCAAAATTAACAATAACTGTTCTTTTTGTTAGGAGCTATGCTTCTGAATATATGTATGAAAACGAATGTATACACTTGTAGAATAATATTTATTATTAATAACACTTTGCAGATGGTATTTTTACATGTTTGTAATTTTGTTAAGATATATGTATATTTGGTGCTGTACTTTGTTATTAGTAATTGCAAGCTCTGTATTCTATACAAATATGTTTGATATGGTCTTTGTTTATTTTTTAAATAAAATCATTTCTGTACCAGATTTTCCATCAACACAGGGTTCACAACATCTCAGGACGTTTTGAAAATTCGAGCTTATTTGTTTTCGATATTTGTGTTGTAATGGAAATAATCTTCAAAACATTTGCTAAATAATTTCCCGTATATTCTTGCGATAAGTTTTTGAGTAAATTCACGAAAAAAAAACTTTATATTTTACATAAGAGGGGGGCCTGTGACCATGATCGTGTATGTTTATGGTAATCCTTTTTAACTGTGTTAAGTTTTCATCAAATGTTGGTTACCGTAAACGAACTTAAGAAAGCTAAGTTACAAACGCAAAAATGTGCAATGTGCAAAGCAACAGAAGCTTAAAATTATCACACAATTAGTGTCTCATTATTTTAAGTGTAAAAATACCGTGCATGGTGCATTGCTTCCACCACCAATATATGTAATTTCTATATTTAAAGACAGGGTTGCAGAGTTAAGTAAGCGATGCCTTCCTTTCGACTACAGATCCATACCAGGAAACGACCAAAACTCTACGCGTTACATCAGCTTGAAACGCAAGTTCTATCCTATATTTTCCAAGAGGTATGTACGGAGGATATTTAGTTACGTCCGGAATCCAGTTACAAAAGCGATAGGTTTTCCCCTGAAAAAAAGAAAACACAAGCTGAATTTGTTGTTAATATCGTTGCCCTCTACTAACCTTTACGTATTTGCAGTTTGTATCCATGTTGCCACATTTACGCATTGCTCCAAAATCAAAAAAATCTTCTTTTAGCGCTTTACAATAATCAAATTGTAGGTTGATTGGAAAATAGCGGTACTCGTTGCTCATGAACTTGTATACTTGTGCGTGAAGCTACAAAATTTTAAGAATATATTTAGAAAATTATTGCAGGTTGCAGTAACCTATGACATTTTATATCATTTGGGAAAAGTATGTTAACTATTATACCGTGAATTCGTGGGATGATTATTATATCATGGTAAATATATATAAAACATACAAAATTTCAAAAATTAAATTTGTTATATTTATTATTTAAACATATTTTGTGTACAAGCTATTCCATAATAGCTATTTATGTAACAAGGACATAAAGTAGAACTTTATTGGACGAGTCGCTGTTTATGGACGAGCGAGCTTGCGAGCGAGTCTAATAAATGAGGCGAGTCCATAAAGTTCGTTTATGTACGAGTTACATACAAAATTTATTTTTTTATTTCCCTATATAAAAATTCGGTATAACTTAGTGTGCTTTTCTAGTGTTGCAAATGTCAAAAATTGTTTAAATACGATTTACGATTAATTTATTATCTTTATACAAAGAAATTGATACTTTAGAAAGTGTAGAAGAGTTGGCAGCAAGTGCCAAAGAATAAATATGTTAATTAAATTGTTTGAATTTGTTATTTCATGTAAATAAAAAATTCCATTTTGTGACAGTGACAGATGAGTCCAATAAAGTATAAAGTAAAAGTACTAGTCCAATAAAGTGACACATTATGGACACTAAATGCATCCATAATCAAGTGATTATGATGCAGTCGGACATAAACTCAGTTATTACGTTATTAGGTACGCGAGTTACAAAATAATGCTTAAACGCTAACCAAACAGTAGAAAGAAGGCAAACTCCGCTATACAGTACAAGCTGTTTTTTACCCACTAAGGCTCAAAAACAGCATGTTACGCAATCATCTCTGATGTCACGTCTGAGGTACCTACATACGAGGGCTGTTCTGTAAATTGTTAGTTAGAAGAAAACTACGGAATTTGTAAAGAAAATAATTTTATTGTTTTTCAAAGTATTCCCCCTTAGACATAATACACTTCTTCATTCTTTGAAACCACTTCTCAAAACACGCTGAAAACTCTTTTTTTGGAAGGTCGTCAAGAATTCGCTGAAATTCAGCAACAGCCGCATTGTCGTCAGGAAATCTCTTACCACGCATGAGTTTTTTAATCAGCGGAAGCAAAAAGAAATCGTTAGGGGCAAGATCTGGACTGTATGGTGGATGAGTGACCAGTTGGACTCCGGATTCGTGTAAAAAATTTAAAGTTTTTGCGGCCGTATGCGGAGTTGCGTTATCGTGGTGTAACAAAATTCCACGCAAACCAGATCTTGGGCGATCACTACACAATTTCTCGAAGACTTGAGGAAGGCAAACTTCTGTATACCAATCAGCAGTTACAGTTTTACGATCTTCAAGAGGAATTACTGCAACTGGACCACTGTATCTGAAGAAAACGGCAATCATTTTTTTGTTTGCACTTTTACCGCGAATAACTTTTGTTGGCATTTCCTCCTTTTCAAACACCCAAACAGTTGATTGTTGTTTTGTCTCGGGATCATAATTATATATCCACGATTCATCCCCCGTAACGATACTAAATACCTGCTTTGAAGATCCTCCATCGAACTTTTCTAACATAAACCTGCACCAGTCTACCCGTGCTTGTTTTTGTTCGTCGGTTAACAAATGTGGCCTCCACCGACTTGCCAGCTTTCTTACACCCAGATGTTTATGTAAAATGATATCTACTGCAGATGATCCAATGCCTAGTTCGTCTTGAATCTCTCTATGAGTGATATTCCGTTTTTCCTTAATCAGCTTTTCGTTGCAATAATGTTTTCAGCACAAACAGCTACTGCAGGTCGTCCAGGTCTTGGTTCATCTTCTAACGTACACCGTCCACGTTTAAATTCACGGAACCAGTAACTAATTGTAGATAATGATGGACTATTGTCGCCAAAAGCTGCCATTAAATTTTGGTGACTTTGGTCGTATGTTAAGCCTCGTTTATAATCGTAGAAAATCATAGCCCGAAAAGCATTCCGCGGCACTTCCATAATGCTTAGTAATAATCAAACGAATTATAACAATCAAAAATTAGGATCTCTATATGCTTTAACTTCAACCTTGCAAAATTGCAACTGGAAACTGTCAAAAGAATAAGCTTTCGATTGATGCAAAGGTTTTTGTTTTTCTTCGCATCCATGGCCTGCTACTAACAATATACAGAACAGCCCTCGTACAATACTTTTTGCATGAAGGAAAACCATAAGGCCGGCGACATACTTGAGTTGCGAAAACTTGACATTTGTTCACGTTACAGCTGGGTTTGCGGCGGAGTCTATATATATTTTTTATACCTTAAGCTTCTACTTCGTTGATAGAACATTTTGTATAGTGTGTCAGTATGTGTCCTTTTTGACAGCTGTTCTGAGAATTTAAAGAGTAAACTGGCCATGGACAACAAATCAATAACTCAGGTCATGAATTTTAAATACCCAGGCGTCGAAACATCCACCAACAGAAATATAAGCCAAGAAACAAGAACACAAGCAAACAAGGCCGCTGCATTATCGAGCTATCTCCGCGATATCATATGGCGCAAATCATAAGATCAATGGAGATGAGAATACTACGAAGTATTTCCGGATTCACTATTAGAGACAGAGTGAGAAATGAAGAAATCCGAGAAAGATGTGAAGTACAAGACATCGTCAGTTGGGTAAGAGCAAGACGTCGTCAATGACGAGATCATGTGTATAGAATGGTTGAAGATCGCCTAGCCAAATGAGCAAAGACTCAAAATCCCAATACAAAACGGACAGTAGGAAGACCCAGACGCTGGAAAGAATGTTGGATGCCCGTGTCCCAAGAACAGTCACCGCCGAATTGATGAAGACTAACCAATTGAAACAAACAGGACACTGTCCTATTACAAGAAGAAGAAGAAGAAGAAGAACATCAAGATAGCCACGAAACAAAACAGAGCATACAGGGTGATTTGTGAGGAACCCCCCATATTTGGATAATGTGTTCAGGGAACTAAAAGGAACAAAAAAAGTATAATAAACATATGGTCAAATTTCAACCGTTACTGAGATATTGTGAAAATAGTTTTTAATCAGGTGGCCTTAATAATCGCTTCCCTCAACACTGGATTGGCTGTGGGAGTTTTCAGAATTGGCCACCAAGGTCACCAGACCTCACTCCTCTAGATTATTACCTTTGGGGATGGTTGAAATCATTAGTTTATTAAACAAAAGTGAACACTAGAATGACTAACTGCGCAGCACTCATCAGAGATAATCACCGTGGGCTTCAACGAGCTACCCGTGCAATTCACAAATGAGCTGACGCATGCATCGAGATGAACGGCTGTATTTTTGAGAATTTAATTAATTAGTTTGTATTTTATGTTACGAAATAAGCAGTTTCCTTCTTAGTGCATTGCAATAAATTCACCTGATTAAAAACTATTTTCACAATATCTCAGTAACGGTTGAAATTTGACCATATGTTTATTATACTTTTTTTGTTTCTTTCAGTTCCCTGAACACATTATCCAAATATGGGGGGTTCCTCACAAATCACCCTGTATATCAAAAATGTGACAACAATTTTCAGGGAAAACAAGAACATACAATATTAACATAGAAAATCATTCTGATTTCTTTCCTCTTCAAAACATTACAACGTATGGTTGAAATATACAGGGTGTCCCAAAATTAGACCGATAAGCTTTGGGTGGTTATAAAGGACACCAGAATAAGTAATTTTTGTTGACAAGCCCATGTCCGTAACTGAGCCGTTTTGGCACTAGAGTGAATCAAAGACAGCTATTAATTAAATCATTATTTACACAATTTAGAGCAATTATTGTTCGAAGTGTTTGCCATTTTTTTCAATGCAGAGATTACATCGTTGGTTCATGGATTCCCTCACTCTATGGAATATTCCCGGAATAGCTTGCACATTCCTGCAAGCGGCCATTACTCATGCTAACAAATCCTCCTCTCCAAGTACAGGAGTCACGTACACCAGAGGTTTCACAGAACCCCAAAGGAAAAAGTCAAGGGCGGTAAGAGGAGATCACGTAGACCAAGCTACAGTACCGCCTCTTCCAATCCACCGGTTCGAAAAATTCTGATCCAGATACTCGCGCACGTCCACACTAACGTGTGCCGGTGCCCCGTCATGTTGAAACCATATGGCTCGTCTGATATTCAAAGGGACATCGTCTAACAGTTCTGCTAGAACTGGAGATAAATGGCACCATTCAAACGAGATGGTAGCACGTACGGACCAATCACATTATTCCCTACAATACTGGCCCAAATGTTGATTTCAAAGTGGTGTTGATCTCTTCTACGGGCCGTAATATAAGGATTTTCTTGCTCCCATATGTGGCTGTTGCGACTGTTGAAGAAAACATCCCGAGTGAAACACGCCTCATCCGTGAAGAACACGTTTCTGTGGAAGTCAGGCTGTACCAACTGGCGATCCAAAAACCAACGGCAGAATACGAGTCTCGGATGATAGTCTGTAGGACCCATCTCTTGCACTCTCTGGATGTGGTAAGGGTGAAGCAGTTGGTCATGGAGAACACGGCATACCGTCGACTTGGCAGCCTCCATGTGGTGTGAAATTGTGGTAGGATCTTGCTCTACAAGGCCCAGGACTTCTTCTTCAAACACTGCGCTTCAAGTTGCCAGTTTCTCGAAGATGACGATGAATGGAAACAAAGGTTGTATAATGAGGGCGACGACGATGAGGATACCTCGCTTCATACAAACGTGCAGCTTCTCTTCCATTACATCTAGCTTCCCCATAAATAAGGTGCATATCGGGCAGTTCCTCAAAAGAAAACTTTTCCATGTTGAAAACAAATAGCGGATACACAGTAAAGAAACGCTGCGATATTGAGCTCGTGAGTCAATAATGAACAATAACTATTCGACTTGCGTACAAATTTCCAATAATTGTCAAAGTGACAAACACCTGGCTCAGGAAATAGAATTGCTGATATCATGTACCTACCTGCTTGCTTGATATGATGACCCTGCTGTTTATTTGGAGATAGCAACAAACACCAGGACCAAGTAAAAGTTGTACGTATCAACTGCCTTTGTTCGCTCTAGTGCCAAAACGGCTCATTTGCGGACCTGGGCTTATCAACAAAAATGGCTTGTTTAGGTAGCCTTTATAAGCACCCAAAGTTTGTCGGTCTAATTGTCGGTTTGGGATACCCTGTATATTAAAGATAATGCCTTTATCATCAATTCGTTTCACCTGCATCAAAACGCATTTCAAGCAGATAACTCCGTCGAGACGGCGCTTCACCCAATCGTTTTCAAGATCGAACGAGCGTTAGAGCATAAAGAACTAGGCGTTAGTGCCTTCCTAGACATTGAAGGAGCCTTCGATAACACATCCTTTGGCTGTATTAGTCGAGTTTCCGTTAATCAAGATATCGACACTACCGTCGTCAGATGGGTGAGAGCCCTGCTGACTGAAATACTAGCGTTGCTCGGAGATGCTCGAGACCTCGATAAGAGGAGGCTACTCTCAGGGTGGTATTCTATCACCTCTGCTTTGGTGTCTTGTCTTCGAAGACAAGACACCAAAGCAGAGGTGATGCTTTGGTGTCTTGTCTTCGATGGGCTTTTTGTGGAGCTGGAAGCCGCTCGCTAGCTATAGCGCGTAGGATTATGCAGATGATCTTGCAATTTTGGTCCCAAGTAAATGTCCTGGCACAGTTAGCAGATTGATATAAGGTGCAGTGTTCATAGTGCAGAGGTGGTGTTCAACTTAGGACTTAACAGTTAACCTGTCAAGGTCGAGTTTATAACCTTCACCGGAAAAAGAAGTTTTGAAGCCTTTTTGAAACCAATAATATTGAGGGAGGTTTGAGACTCTCAGGCACAGTAAAGTACGGCGAACTTTAGGGCATGTCGCCGGACCTTGAGCATCACATGGGGCCTGTTCGTACAAATGCTGATGTGGATCTTCACTATGGTGATTAGACCAGTCGTTCCAGAGGCTAACAGCTTCTGCTATCATGGGGTTGGTCGCACCATGCCCTCGGCGGTTCTGGAAGCTCTTCTTAATCTAACGTCCCATCACATTACGACTAAGGCGGCCCTACAGGCTGTTTACCAGCGGCCTTTGAAAGGATGATGGAAGGTTGAAGGAACACATTCCGATTCTGTCTCGTTTATTAGAATCTGACCCGCTACTTAGTACTCACAGCGATAAATTGTCTCCCTGCTTCTCTTTCAATCAAGTTAGGAGATAATTATCCCTGCAGGGGAGAAATTCTCATTACTGTTCAGGGACCGCGTCAGATCTTCTAATCTGCTGTGGTTCACAGATGGATCGTAAACAGATGCAGGCTCAGGGGCTGGCAGTTATGGTGACGATAAAACGAGATTGTCTCTCGCTCTAGGCAAGTTTCCAGACAAAGGTTTGTGCCCAGGGAAACCTCGCCAGAGGCTTCCAAAATAGGTATATCTCCGATAGTCAAACAACGCTCGAAGACTTGAGCGAAATCAAAACTGGTTACGGGCCCTGGAAAAGCTCCACTCGGTCAACTGGGTTTGACTAATCTGGGTGCCCGGACACAGTAACATTTTACGCACCGAAGAGGCCTTCAGCCTACTTAAAGCAAGCGTTCAGCACAGCAAGCAATTAAAGACTTTATCTCATACTGAGCTTCGCGCCCTGAGCTGTGGCAAGCGAAGCAACGTACCCACAGACATTCAAAAGCTAGATCCCAACAGCTCCTTGGGTTTCGCAGAAAGCACCTCAGGATAGACAGACCTCCTCACAGGGCATGGTCTCTTTAAAAGACATCTGCATCTGATGCGCCTTTCTGAGGATCTAAGTTGGAGATTCCGCAATGAAGCAGAAGAAACTTCACTTCATTACCTCTTGCGATGCACCACACTACTTCTACTGGGGCATCGCCTATTTGATGCCGGTCTTCTAAAGCTCGATGATATACGCTAGTGCCTCTATTGACAAGATCTTGGCCTTTGGGCTAGACACCGGTCTACATGATGGCATCCCTTAATTTGCGGCGGATGCGCAATAGGCGTAGAGCCTGAGTACTGCTACTTAACACAGCCGAAAGAAGAAGAAGAAGAAGAAGAACCAAAATTTAGAATGTAAAACAATACTAATACTACAGTGAGGGCAAATATAAATTCAAACCACTTGACTTACTTAGTTTTTTGCCGTCGTACAGGCAACACATCTTGGACCGCTGGCAATACTGTAAACTGAGAAACAGTCGAAAACATCAGATTTCATTATCTGGACTAACAAATTAATATTGGAAACATTCCATTCATGCTAGAATATGATAATGATCTTAATTTATTCTTTCAGTTAATACACTTGCCTTGGCAGATGCAATTATTTTGTATTAAACCCTCCAAGCATATAACGCTTGACGGTCATAAACACTTCACAATATACCGGATGTTAATGAAACCTGAGGCACCCCTATTTTTTCAATTATATTTTAAGATGTGAAATTTGGTATATGAAATATAAACACTCTTAAAACTGCATTATTTGATATAGAACATAGGTTTCTGTCATATTCGGTTTCACTGGAATTAGCCTCAACTTTGTTATTTTAAATGGAATACCCTGTATATTAATTTGGCTCGAGTGTTGGGGTACCCTGACATTAATTTTACGCAGGTTATGGCATTCTAAATTAATAAAATTTTCTGCACAAATTTACTGTTTCAACAAAATGTTTCAAACTTGATACTAACATACGTAAAATTAAATGAAGATTCGAAAAATGTATAAATATACAGGGTGTTCTATTTGAAATAACAAAGTTGATGTTAATTCCGGCGAAACCGGAAGTGATAGAAAGTTTTGCTTCTCTACATACTTCTAAAAGTGTTCTCAATGTAGCTTAAAAGTTTAGAATAGGATAATTTTTCATGCAGAGAAAATTTAGTTTGTGTTTTTATTAATTATAAATAGAGCCAGGAGAGATAAATGGTCGTCCACCACCCAGGAACTTAATTTCATGCATTCTAGTCGTAAATCATGGACTCTACTAAGGCGTCTGGGAGCTGCTACCCGAAATACTAACAAAATTACCGAAAATTCGCCACAACAAATAGCACAACAAAACAAGGCAAGAATCCTAAATGCTGAACTCGGAAATAACGAAACGCTCTCAACTCCTTTTACTTACCTTACCGGAGATAAACGCAGCCACCAAAAAAATAAAACTAAGAAAGCCAGCCGGCCTGGATGAGGTCTTCCCAGAATTTATCAAACATCTAGGACATAAAACAAGAAAATGGCTGACAGATTTTTATAACGACATGCTTGCTACCGGCCAAATCCCGAAAGAATTCAAGAGAACAAAGACCATCGCAATGCTAAAACCAGGAAAACCGAAAAACGATCCGGCGAGCTACCGCCCTATAGCTCTGCTAAGCATATGTCATAAAATAGGTACTGGAACACCTAATATATAAAAGAATCTACCCAACGATAGACAATGTTACTCCACCTGAACAAGCCGGTTTTAGAAAGAACCGTAGCTACTGTGAACAAGTTCTGTCCTTGACCTCCTACATAGAAGCTGGCTTCCAAACGGGCCTTTTATACGTCAGTGGCTTTCATAGACCTCAGCGCAGCTTACGAGACGGTTTGGACAGAGGGGCTGATGTTCAAACTAAAAACAATCATCCCAAGCGCTAGGCTTACAAAACTAATCGGAACAATGCTCACAACCCGACAATTCAAGGTACACTTAGGAGATACAAGTAGCTTCCCCAGGACTCGGTACTAGCGCCCCTGCTCTTCAACTTATATACTAGCGACCTACCCGTAACAGTTAGCCAGAAGTTTGCCTACGCCAATGACATGGCTCTGGGCACACAAACTAAAAGCTTCAATGATGGCGAACCAATACTGTCCTCAGACCTAGAAATATTAAATCAGTATTATAGTAAATGGCGACTTTGCCCTAACCCTGAAAAGACAGAGGCTACGGCCTTCCACCTGAATAACCGCCTAGCCCATGCACAACTAAATGTAAACTTCTGTCAGAAAAGAGTGAGACGTAACTTTCAACCTAAATACCTAGGAGTAACGTTAGACCGCTCTCTCACTTATAAATAAAAGTCACCTAACTAAAATGGCAGAAAAACTGAAAACAAGGGACAACATAATAAACAAACTAGCAGAAACAACATGGTCCACAGACGGAGACACACTGAGAACAGCCGCCCAAGCTCTAGTCTACTCCACGGCCGAATACTGTGCACCAGTCTGGAACAGAAGTGCAACACTAATAAAGTCGACGTCCAGCTAAACGAAACAATGAGAACAATAGGCTGACAGTGCTGTCCAACATAGAACCTCCGAAACTTAGACGCCTACGAGCTACAGATAACGAATGGAACAAATATCACCATCCAGATAACCAGTACCAACTTCCTATTCAATATACTATAGATAATCCCCCTCGAACAAGACTCATATCTAGGAAGCCCTTATGGAACGAAGTAGTTATATAACAACCTCAACGATTTGACATACAAGAAACTTGGAAAAGAGAATGGTCCTTAACTAACTTAGGAGTCATTACCCAACCTAGAAACTATCAGGAACTAACCTGCCAAGAAAATCATGGAGCCAACTAAACCGCCTAAGAACGGGCCATGGTAGATGTAAAGCCAACTTTCACAAATGGGGAATAATGAACTCACCCGAATGTGACTGCGGAGAACCGGATCAGACAATACAACACATAATATGGGACTACCCAATCAGAAAATTTTCAGGTGACTATAAGGACAAATTAGCTGAAGCAACACCGAAGGCAATGGACTAGATAGCAAACCTTGACATCGAATTATAGCATAGGAGTATATAGTTATTTATTTATTAATTACTGTAAACTTATAATTGTAATCCTATTATGCTAACTAATTTTATTAACTATTGTAATGTAATTAAGTAAAACTCTCTGCTATATACTAATAATAATAATAATAATAATTACTAATAACATAATAACATTTCAGACATGGACATATGAAACATACAGGGTGTTAGGTAATGCTTCTGCCAAACTTTGGGAATAGCTTTATAATGACAAATAGAGCTAAAAAGTATTACAATTTTTTTTTTTAATATGCATAGTTTCTGAGAAACAGCATGCTTTACTTTTACTTTTTATTCTCGGGAAAAACAAAAACAAAGGGTTAAAGATACAGGAACAACTTTTTTATGAATAAATCAGAGTCTAACACATCAAGTAACAATAAAAATTTATTAACAACCACAAAACAATTAAAGGAAAAAAAGCAACTCAAAAAGAAATGGTACAAGAATTTTTTATTCCTTTTATCGTTACAAACTCACCCCTAAAGTTTGGCAGAAACATTACCTAACACCCTGTATATAACGCTTGTAATTAATTTGTTATCACATAAGATACAATTTGTAATTCTTGAAAGAGTTATGTATTTTAATAGATAAAACTAGAACTGTCCCTAAAAAATGCAGTTGTTGCTGCCTCCGGTTTTAGATTTTTTTTTTGTAAATACTTAGTTAGAAACATTTCTGCAGCTTATTAGTTCCCTTAATAACTGGGCAATTATCTGAAATAACCTACATAAAATCAGAAAAAAAGTAAAGCAGTTTGTATACTTACCAGAAAAACGTTTGTAATATTTACATTAACTGTCACGGAAATGTTAATCGCACGATTCGTTCTATTGCAAGGATAAGCGACTCCATGTGCATCAGATATAATAGCTTTATTAAAACTGTCAACTTCTACTATATGATGAACGAAATCGTATCCATCTTGGCGAAACTAAAATGAAGAATTATTAATTTCAAACTAAACTACAAATAATACGATTTTTTTTTCTTATAAACTAAAACAAATGAATAAAATGTAATTTTTCAATTTGTAGGAGATGAGTCAGTCTATCTGTTCTAGGGTAATGATATTCATCATCATCATCATCATCAATTAACATGGAGCAGATCCCAGCGGATCAATTCTGGATTACGCCAGGCCCACCCCATGCCAATAGGGTGTAAATGGATTTGTTATGATAGGTGGCGATTGGGAGCACTGTATAACGTTAACATGCCTATGACACCAGCCGGTGGACACCGCTTCTACAGTGCAGGGTAGTTAGTAGGTCACATATCCAATTGGAGTTGGATATATGACCGAGATGATTACACATGTTTTGTCATCTTATACTAATAGCATATCCGTTAATTTCCTAGGTCTATGATATGAAACGCCTTAGCACAGACATGCCTGCCCTGTTACATGTTACTTTATGTTAGCTTAGTTTAATCATTATTATTATGATTACTAATATTCTTATTTTCATTGTACTTTACAGGTACGAATACGTATTCTTTGTATCCTTATTTTTATTGTTATTATTATTATGATATTTGTTCCTTCGCTGTTCTGCATTACTCTTCGATATTTATGTCTTCTTCCTCTACCCTCTACTTCTACTTCCTCGTTGTCTGCTTCTTCTCTTGAGTAATATATGCGGTTTGTTTCCCCATTCATCATAATTTGGTTTCTTGCCCATTCTTCCCAAGTTTGTTGTGGGATGCGGTGGCAGCTCTCCTCTGTTTCTTGATGTATTTGTATGGTTCCCGGATTCTTGACTCTGGCTGTTGTAATGCTCTGAAGGATTTTTCCCGCTTCTCTGCTTCGTGTTTTTCTTGAACCTGTTCCCTGTTCCTTGTGTACTCGTTGACTAGTTGAGTTCTTCCTTACTTTGCGAGGATGGATTCGTATCTCCCTCCAGAATCCTTTTATTCCCAAATCTTAGGCGTCGATCTGCAAGACGCGGCCGAGGCTGTGATCTAGATGGTCGTATTTGAGAGCTGAGTCTTTGGTATTTTCTTCCAGCTGCAGTTGAATTTCTTCTTGGTTTTCCCTCATATAATTTACGCTTTTCCCTCTTAAGTACATGACTTCTTCCTTGAGTTCTTCTTTGTTTCTTCTACCTTCTGTTATTTGATTCGTTATTGCTGTAAATAGAGTCACCTGATATTTTCATTTCTTGAATTTTATGGTGGGTGCTGTTTCTCGTTCCATCCTGTTGCTCATAATTTCTTGATGTTTGCATTGATTTCTCGTATTTATGCTTACTTCCTAATTATGAACCCTACTTTTGAGCTATGTATATGTACAAATCGCATGCGCTTATTGTCTATTACAGAATTTTTATAGTGAGAGGTGCTATTCTTATTTGGTTTCTATTTCCTATTTGTGTATTACCTCATAACTATATTTTAAATATCGTAAATACACGCTTTTCTCGCATCGATCAGTTGTCCCCGTAAACATAATTTAAAGCTCATGGGGCTGCTATTTCGTTATTTCTTTTCTATCGACAGGATGTTTCGGCTTGGAAGGATGCCGGCCAGGTAGCTGCCAGCGACACAATATACTGTGCTAGCGGTCACAATCTATCCTCAATGGTAACGCTATTTGCAACTGATTGCATTCACAATAATTCGCGTTATACGTAATTACTATGTACGCCTAATTTGGATGCAGTAATAAGATAGACAATTATTATTCAGTCTATGCTACGCTAAACTACCTCTTTATTGTTAGAATGTTACAATGCTGCAGTTACTTAGCTTTAATCAGGTGAATGTTGTAATTCCCCGACAAATGCACAGGTGAACGTGTATGTCCTGTACAGGTGCTCGAATTTTCTAATCAACGCTGTAGTTCTGAGTCCTGTCTTCGTCGCCTTGTACCCCCTTCCTATTCACACCATTGGCACTAAACCCCTATTCACACCATTGGCACTAAACCCGCTTTTTGTTTATTTATTCACTGGTTTTATTATAATTACAATTACTGGCACTTTGTGATTACCTGGTAGCTCCCGCGTGCTAGGTATACAATTTATTTATTATTATTATTATTTTATAGAACTACGTTTTCTAAAGAAAACTGTTAAAAATATTGAAGCCGCCAGGAGCTCTCTTATAAAGCGATGCATTCCGTAGCCTGGTCGGCACAATAGTCCTAGGGTAATGATATTAAGTTTTAAATATGTAAAGTGGATAGCCGCACATATGTATGTTCCAGTGTTACACTGAATGACAGAAGCGTTTGTATGTTGCAACAGAATTATATTTCGGCAATCCAGAGTGCCGCCAACGAAAGATATTATAAGAAACAATAATTTAATCAATTCTGGATCTTCTAGCAAACTACCAAATAAAGAAAACATTAAATCAAGGAAAGACGAAGATTTTTTTTACAATTTGTAACAGCAGATCCAACTGCTTCATTAGGGAAATACAGAATAATGTAAGAGTATCCCATACAAGTTTATTAGCTGAGCAATTGCTTATCTATTGATTTAACTTTTTGCAGTCTTTAATATTATAATTTGAATATTTAACATTTAAAAACATTCAATTATAATTTTCAGAGGGTTCAAATTTGTCCTCAATAATATTTCTATAAAACAATGCTATATGTAGATGACGCAAGAATTAAGTCGCCATAAGAGACGCCTTATCAGCATAAATACTGTTGATTGTAAGCAATTTGCGTTTTAATTTACAGTTTACACAGAAGTGATTTAGTGGTGGTGTTATAGAGAGGTACCGTGTTCGGGAGGTAATTTAACATTTACTTTATCACTGCCATAACAAGCAATAAACAAGTGGCAAATTTAATTTTCCTACTCAATTTTAAGTACAACTTACCATATCGGCAGTTAAAAAATAATAATTTCAGAATTTATATAAATTTGGTCTTAATTTCTATTTCTTTTGATTTTTACTCACTGTTTGATTACTAAGTAAATGTTTTTCTGTACAGAGATTTCCCATAGTTCGCCTAAAAACATTAAATACTGTAACGTTTTTACGACGTTTATTTTAAATAAACTCGGTTCGTGGTGTAAATTATAGCTATTAAGACAACAAGTGTTTTATAGAAGGTTTAAAAATCCAGGTCGTAGTTCAAATCCGAGCGAACGAAGTGAGCCGAGGATTTGATAGACCGAGATTTTTAAACTATTAAAACACGAGTTGTCTTCAAGATTTTTTCTAACACTAATATGAGACATTTTCTTTCACTAATATATTACTAGAAATTTTGACAAATTATTATTTGAGACGCGTCATAATACATAAAATGCGAAGATTGCTAGGCAACGACGTATTTAAAGGCCTATAAAATACGTTGTCATTGACAACGTATTTTATAGAGAAAGCGTATTTTAAAGGAAACATAACAAGTGAGCTCTTATGCACAATAAAACAGTATAAGATATTAGTGTTAGAAAAATTTATTAAACAAACTTAAAGTACGAAATAATTATAAAGAACAATTAAACACTAACGTAAACTAAAACGGAACACTAATATTAAAACCGAACATTAATAGTTATTTACGTAATCAGTTATGAAAAGAGCGATATTGTTTGACGAGTCGTAAGTTTGCCAAAACGAGCGTTAGCGAGTTTTGGAAATTACGTGAGTCAAACAATATCGCTTTTCATAACGTATTACGTACAAAATTTTATCTAATTTCGTAATTTCGTTCTTCTACGTTCTAAATAATAATTCATTGTCAATATCTGACAAGCAATAAATTATTTTATTTATTATTATGGTAGGCATCTGCGCGGCATTTGGTTTAAAATTGGGTTGTGTAATATTCTTTACGTAACTCAGTTACGTAAAAATCTTTACAACACTCGATTAGGTAAAAAGTGACGTTTCATAATGTCAAAAGGTTAGGTAAAATTCAACTTTTCAAAACGGAATTAGATAAAGTAATTTATTTATAACAGTTTATTTATTTAACAATTTATTTCTACGTATTCACAAACACGCCGCGATTATTAGTTCAAGACTATTCACGGATATTTATATTAACTTCGCAACCGCGACTGTTGGCTGGATTAGACTGCCCTCTCCTAAGCGAGTGCGCCTTAAATATAGGCAGACTTTCAGTCTCGTAAGTTCTACAGGCTTCCAGATCTCTCGGGGCAACGGTGGAAAATTCTAGCGGCGCATGACGCATTTGATCTCGCACCTGCTTTCCGCAGCTGCTGATGCGATTCGTTACACTGCCCCCCTCTTCAAGTCTGTTCTGTCCCAGAACAGGTTTCGACCCTTGATTCCTGAAGAACGGGTCATGGCGGTATCGGCATTGTTCTCCTCTTCTGCATGTCCCACTGCGGTAGAAGTAACAGTCTACACTCTTCTTTGGTGCTAATGCAGGCTTTGAATCAAAACTGCAGACCAGGATAGTAACACCGGAGTCCTTGAAGACTACCTCCAGCATGTTTCGTACGGTCCTCCAATCTAGCCGATCCAGCCCACAGCCGAGTTTGGGAACTGCCAACTTCTTAATGCCCCTAGCTAACAGGTCTTTCTTCAAATCCCATAGAGCATTCCAGAGGTCTCCATAATTCGGCTTCTGGTAATGGAACTGTTTCGTAACCAAATAATAAATAGATCTTTGTTGATCTGGGAGATATAAAGCTTTGCCGACTGTGGGGTTCTGTTTTTCGAGGGCGTCTAGTCGCCCAAATTTCTTCTTAAATACCACCGCAATTCCTCTTCCTAAATGAAGGTCCTTGGAAACGCAGTGAGCTATCGAGTAGTCAGCGGGAACCTTGAAGAGATCTTGCTGCACTTCAGTCGTCACTCCAAATCGTGCTTTCCCTGTTCCGGAAAATGCCGACATGAATTCTTCAAAAGTTGGTCGGCTTCCTGCAGGCTCCATCCTTCTGACCTCGTCTTCAACATGTGGGGTTCTTTCGTTACTCCCTTCGTATGGTGCCAAACGATTGGAATGTACCACCTTTGGTTTTCCTCTGGGTTGTTTCTGAATGCGATAGATTACGTCATTTATTCGCTTCTTCACTTGATACGGACCTTCCCAATTCCGTTGTAGCTTCGGTGAGAAACCACGACGCCTCTGCGGGTTGTAGAGCCAAACCAAATCTCCAGGCTGAAATCCGCCTTCTTGGGTCCTTACGTCGTAGGAATTCTTCATCCGGTCGCTAGCGATCTGGGTATTTCCGCGGGCCCGATCGTGGATGTCATTCAACTTCAATTTCAATTTCGTGACGTAATCATCTCCTGCTACCTATTGTTCCGCAGGCGGACTTCCTAATTCGAGGTCACAGGGTAGTCGCAGTTCGCGTCCAAACATCATGCAGGCCGGTGTTTGGCCAGTGGTTTCGTGAACTGCTGCGCGATTGGCCATCAAGAACAGGTGCAAATATTGATCCCAGTCTCGTTGATGGTCAGATACAACTTTGGCCAAATATTTGCCCATGGTCCGGTTCATTCGCTCCACCATTCCATCGGATTGCGGATGTAACGGAGTAGTTTGAGTCTTACGGATGCCCAATAATCGGCAAACATTTCCGAAGAGTGCAGATTCAAAATTGCGGCCTTGATCAGAATGTAGTTCCAAGGGTACACCAAAGCGGCTGAAGAACTCCTTAACTAGCACTTCGGCGACCGTCACGGCTTCCTGATTTGGTAGTGCATATGCTTCCGTCCATTTGGTGAAATAATCCATTGCCACCAGGATATACTTATTTCCCGTATCAGTCTCGGGAAACGGTCCAGCAATGTCTATGGCCACTCTCTCTAAGGGATTCCCCACGTTGTATTGTCTCATGGGTGCCCTTCTTTTTCCTAGCGGCCCATTCCCTGCGGCACACAGGTCGCACTTGCGACACCATTCCTTAACGTCTTCTTTGCAGTTGACCCAATAGAATCTTTCTCTAACCTTCTCGAGAGTCTTCTTCACACCATAATGTCCTCCTGAGGTGCCATCGTGAAGATGTCTAAGCACTTCGGACACTCGGCTTCTCGGCACTACGAGCTGAAGCCTGACGGTATTTCCATCCTCGTTTTCCAGTTTTCGCTTCAGAAGTCCGTTTTCTATCTTCAAAGAGTCCCACTGGGTCCAATACACCTTCAGGGTTCTATTAGAAGGGCTGATTCCCTGCCAGGTTGGTCTTTCATTCTTCCGTTTCCACCCAAGTACTATTTTCAGTTCGGGATCTTCCTCTTGCTTCCGTTGCAACTCTTCAGGCAACCAATGGTCGTTGACAATTGTGGTCCTGGAGACACGGAAAATCTTCTCTTCTAGTCGGGAGCAGTGAGGGCAGTCTGCTGGACATGGCCTTCTTGAAAGGGCATCGGCATTTCGATGACTAGTGCCCGCACGATGTTCCGTGTCAAAGTCGTACTCTTGTAGCCGTTCAATCCATCTCGCGACTTGTCCTTCCGGATTACGGAACCGCAGAAGCCATTTTAATGCGGCATGGTCCGTCCTCAACAAAAACTTCCGCCCGTACAGGTACTTGTAGAAGTGTTCTACGGACTTGACGACAGCCAACAACTCCTTTCTGGTTACGCAATAATTTCTTTCGGCTTTCGATAAGACCTTGCTAAAATAGCCGATAACCTTTTCATGTCCATCTTGTATTTGGGAAAGAACACTCCCAATGGCCAGATTACTCGCGTCCGTATCGAGTATAAACTTTCCATCCATCCGTGGGTAGTTTAATATCGGTGCTGTCACTAGAGCACCTTTCAGTTGTTGGAAAGCTGTCTCACAGTCTTCGCTCCAGATGTATTCGCGTCCATCTTCCGTCAGCCTTGTCAGTGGTTTCGCTATATTGGCGAATCCCGGAACAAAACGTCTGTAGTAGGTGCATAATCCAAGGAAACTTCGCACTTGGTGTTTATCCCTTGGTGTTGGCCATTCTTGCACCGCTCGGATTTTATCAGGGTCGGCTGCTACTCCATTTCGTGATACAACATGTCCAAGATAGTTAACTTCTTTTCTAAATATGTGGCACTTTTTCGGACTCAATTTCAAATTGGCTCCACGAAGTCTTTAGAACACTTCCTTCAGGTTTGTCAGGTGTTCTTCAAATGACCTTCCAACTACAATCACGTCGTCCAGATACACCAGGCAGGTTTTCCAGGACAATCCCCTCAAAATTGTTTCCATTAGGCGCTCGAAGGTGGCCGGAGCATTGCATAGGCCAAATGGCATGACTGTAAACTGCCATAATCCCGAACCGATAGTGAACGCAGTCTTCTCTCGGTCTTCAGGTTCCATTTCAACTTGCCAATAACCACTCTTCAAGTCCAGTGTCGAAAACCACCGTGAACCAGATAACGTGTCCAAGGTGTCATCAATACGCGGTAATGGATAACTGTCCTTCTTCGTGACCTCATTAAATTGCCGGTAGTCTACACAGAAACGCGTTGATCCATCCTTCTTGCCAACCAGAACCACTGGTGATGCCCATGGGCTGTTTGATGGCTCAATGATCCCTTGCTTCTCCATGTCAGAAATAATCTTTTCCGCTTCCTCACGCTTCGCCCTTGGAAGTCGTCTCGGATGTTGTCGTATGGGCCTGGACTCCCCGGTGTTAATCTTATGTCGTACCACATCTGTTCGTCCCTTTTGATCTTCATCAAGGGCAAAGACGTCTTGGTATTGGTTAATCAAACTTCGCACCTTTCTCAATTCTGTTTCATTGAGATCTTCACACGAATTGGTTATCATATCAACACGTTCACCAGCATGTTGTTTGGAAGCTGGTCTTCGGGTTTCATTCATACACTGGGCTATTTGGGATACTGGTACACACTGTCCCAGAAGGGTGTTCCTCTTCAACGTCACCGGCTCCATATTGACGTTCATAATCCTCACCGGTACTGTTTCTCCAACCTTGACTAGCGCTTTTCCTACCAGTATACCGCTGTGGACTTTCTTATCACAAATAGGTTCCATCATTCGTACACATCCTGCCCGAAGATCTCCATCCAGACCTGCCTTGACAATTCGTTCACTTCTAGCAGGCACCGTCACGTCTTCAGTTAACAGGACTCGTACTACCGGATCGTCCATTGGATGTAGAGGAAGTTCTTTGTTGCCGATTTTTAAAACTCCCTCCTTCAAATCCAGCGAAAACCGGAATCTTCTCAAAAGGTCCATTCCCAGGATGAATTCGTCAGTGATGTCAGCCACTAATACTTCATGTACAAGCTTCTCGCTTCCAATACCGATGGTCATCTTTGCTATACCATGCGTCGGTATCACATCACCTGTCGCAGTCCGAAGCTGGGTATTCGTGGGTGACAGCTTCACGGATTCTTGCAAAACATCTGGGCGTATGATGGATTTTGTTGCCCCAGTATCAATGAGTAGCGGAACAGTTTGGCCGACAATGTTCCCATCAACAAACAGACTGGCACTTCGGTTCTTTGACGATACGGCGTGGATGGTGATCCTCGGGGCATTCCCTCTCGAGGTCAACGTTCCTCCCTTCTTGTCAACATCTTTTAGTTTTCCATGTACGTTCTTGTTTCGACGCCTTTTCTTCCGAATAATCTTCAGTATCGATTCTTCTAACCGATCTTGGGAGCCTTCAGGTTCATCGGCCATCATGCGGACACGCCCGTGTCCTTGTGACGCTTGTTTCGCCGCTTCAAATTCTAAAGCGTGGGCGAGTGCATCGTCTATTGTTCTTGGCCGCGCTAACCGCAATGACTGTTGCGTTTCTCGATCCCTTAAACCATCTACGAACGTTTGTATTGCTAGCTGTTCCAAGAAGGAGTCGGGAGCCGTAGGGTAGGCTAGTCGAACCAATCGTGCAATATCAGCTTCGTATTCTTGAAGATTCTCACCACTCTTCTGGATCCGACTCCTCACTTGCGCGTGGTAAACTTGTTGCAGATGTGCGTCCCCATATCTCATTTCCAATCGGGAGACTAACAATCGGTAGTCATTCTGTTGGCTTGTGGGAATCGCTTGAAGAACGTTCAAGACGTCTCCGCGCAAAGCAACGATTAATAACACAGCCTTTTCTTGGTCAGTCCAACCATTGGCACTGGCAGCCGCTTCAAATTGTTTGTGATAGGTAGACCATGGTGTCTTTCCATCAAACGTTGCTAGTTCCATTCGAGCCATTCTATCTTCCACCATTTTTACGATTTTATTCTGTAACGTTCTGGAATTTTCTAACATTTCCTGTTTTAGCTTACTACAGTTTTCCAGAACTTTTTCTAATAATTCTTGTTTCCACGTTCCACAATTTTCCAGCATTTTATCTTCTAGGAATTTATACTTTTTAAGTACTTTTTCTTCTAAGGATTTAGAATTTTCGTCGATTTTGTTTAGCAGTACTTTAAAATCAATTCCGCTGCCTGGCATCTCGAAACAAAAGCTTTCTGGATCTTGGCCTTCTTCTAACAATGCTTTTTTGGGGCGAACTTGCAATTCCTTTTTCGTTCCTGCCGTATCCAAATCCCTTTCTTCCAATTCTCTTCTCAAGTCGGCCACTTTTAACTCGTGAAGTAATTTCGTCGCCATTTTACTTGTTTTAAAGCATTAAATTTTTAAGCAGTTCAACTGTCTCTTTTTTAATTCACACCGAACACCCCACACCTGACGCCAATGTAACGTTTTTACGACGTTTATTTTAAATAAACTCGGTTCGTGGTGTAAATTAATTTATTAAACAAACTTAAAGTACGAAATAATTATAAAGAACAATTAAACACTAATGTAAAACTAAAACGGAACACTAATATTAAAACCGAACATTAAAGTAATTTATTTATAACAGTTTATTTATTTAACAATTTATTTCTACGTATTCACAAACACGCCGCGATTATTAGTTCAAGACTATTCACGGATATTTATATTAACTTCGCAACCGCGACTGTTGGCTGGATTAAACTGCCCTCTCCTAAGCGAGTGCGCCTTAAATATAGGCAGACTTTCAGTCTCGTAAGTTCTACAGGCTTCCAGATCTCTCGGGGCAACGGTGGAAAATTCTAGCGGCGCATGACGCATTTGATCTCGCACCTGCTTTCCGCAGCTGCTGATGCGATTCGTTACAATACAAAAAAACGAATCCTTAAAAATTTAATATTGAAATATGTTAACTCAACCCGTGAAACCAGCATTATTGCGGAATATGGTGCATCACCGAACTGTGGGAGACCGTATCGGCGTCTTCCATTCAAGGTCCAGACGTGTACGTGCCAATATGCATAATCAGAGCAGTGGCGAGAAAGCTGAATATGTTATATGCGTAAAACATTGTATTGGATGAACTTGACATTAACTAACGAACCGTTGTAGCTGGTTGGCAAGTTGTTTTGCGTTGAGCTAAATAAAATTGTTAAGTTGAGTCTTGTTGAGTCTTGTTGAGTTTAAATTGCTACCAATCTTTTCGAACTTGTTATCATCAGAAGCGGGATTAGAAACCCTGTGCTTTGTTTTGTGCGGTCGCAAGCATTGAAAATGCAAAAGGACGAGAAATCCCGGAAAAGTGCAAGGGTGCAGAAGCGTCGCGATTTCGAGTTGCGGTCACGATCACGGAGGTCCCGGAGTGGAACACCATCTCCACAGCAGCGACGCCGTTGTCAAGGACCTGGACGCTCGACTACTGATTCCGACGGCAGGCGTCAGGAGCGTCGGGTGTATTTGAGGGTCGAACCAGAACTTACAAGTTCATCCAGTGCCAGCGCACAGATTTCAGAAATAGCAGAAGCAATAATGGAAGGTATGAGGTACGTGGCAGGTAAGTTGCAAGAGACTAGTAAACACCGCCACGTAAGTATTGTTACAATTTTTCTTAGATCAAATTGTATCGTTTTCTTCTTATCAATCGCCACTCTTGGTTGATTGTTAAGCTTTATGTTTTTTGTAAAAGAGGTTTCCTCTCATGTTACGGTGGTTGTTACCCTACATAAAAAAAACTTTGCTTATTTTTGCATTTTTCATCCTGTTTATGTCATTTTTAAGTAGTTTTAGGGATTGATTGTTCCTGAATCAATTTCCTTTACCTTAAGGTAGTGAGATAGTGAGTTGAGTTTTATTTACAGTCATGTCTTTTCAATTATATTGCATGTTGACATTCTTTCGGAGACCTTGCCTGGTTGATTTGTTCGTGTCTGTAACCTCAAATATTTTGGTATTTTCTTAGAAATTTTCTGTTTTATTGCAAGACAATCTCACAATCCTTTCCCAGGTTATGCAGTATCCTTCTTATTCCTTCTTCTGGGTTGTCCTTCCCATTTTACTTGATTAATTCATATAGCTATTTTCCCTTTTCTTATTTTGTAAAGGTTTTCTTTTGTTCGTGGTTTTGACAGCATTTGTAATGCTATATTTCCATGTTCCGGCGCATAAATCTCCATCTTTAAGCGATGCCTGGTTATTTAATTCATTTGTTTGTCTTAATTTCGTTCGGAAGTAAATTCTTTCCGGTTCTACCGACTCTATCTTTCAAATTTTCTTTTGTGTTTCATTAATTCTCCATGTCCTTTTAGTATTTTCACATTGTTGTGAATCCATTACTTTTTACGCACCGTGTATATTTCGTGTTTGAAATCTCATGAGTTGAAGGTTATAATTAAATGCGAATTTTTCGTATATTTTATGCAACTCTAATTGCATCTGTATTCGCGCATGCGCAGTGTCGATTTCTGTCGAGGTGTCGTACTTGAATTTTACACGAGGTCTCTTTGCCATTGAAGTTCCTTGAAGTGACTACCATTTTTGCAACGTTAATTTAACCTACGATTTATTCGTTAAATATATTGTTTGTATGGAATTATAGTATCCGATGTTTGGATGGATTTACTTCGATGTAGTAATTATTCGATTCATTAATATCTAAATTCTTCGTATTTTGCACATTTATTAGCACATTTGGTGAGTTTAACTTTTTCCTTTTATTTCCAATTGCTTATGAATTTGGATATTACAGCAACTTGTACTGGGTTTAATTTTCATCTAATTCCCATGGTTGGAAGTAGCTGGTTGTTTTCCGTTGCTGTGGTGCTAGAAGTTTAATTTATGCCTAATTGGGAAATTTGAAGCACGTGGAGGACGCCATTTTGCAGTTCAATTTTTGCAGCTACATTTTGCAGTTACCTTTGAAAGTTCCATTTTCAATACTATATTAGAATTATTTCACCACTCATCACCTGCCTATGACGTTTGATTTGGGGAGATAAGTGCTTATAATTATTATTTCAATTGCTAAACTTAGGCCCGGTTTTTCAATCGATGGTTAACTCTAACTAAAAGTTTATAACTATAGAAATAATTGTTGCAATAATGGTAACCGTGACTTTTAACCTTTAGTTAGAGTTAACCATCGATTGAAAAACCGGGTCTTAGTATGGTTAACATCTGTGTACCATATGTTTTTTTATAGTTAGATTTCATATTTAAATTGTTCATTCATGGTTTAAGTCTGTGGATTATTAATTTGTTATTTCATTTAAAATTTTGGGCTTGTTTATGCATTCCTACCAATGAATGAATAATTTAGTTTTTGCTATTTAAAATTTATATTACTATTTGATCTTGATATTTTCTAGATATATTTTTTTGATTTTTATGTGTTATTCATATTTAAAAAGGTTCCGCAATGAATGAGTTAGTTGGGTTAATTTACCACTAATTTCATTCCTATGAGATAAACGTTTATGCCATTAGGGGTGAATTTGTTTTTCAGATATTCCTTGCATTCCCTATTAAGCCTTCAGCTGTTGTAAATTTAATTTTTGTTGACATACTTAGCCTTCAGCTTTATTTTATTTTTCTGTTCTTTAAATTTTTGTGTGTTAAGTCTTATCAAGTCTATAATTAAATCTTGTTACTAATTAATATTTTTATTGTAATTATATTTGAATCCTGGCCATGCGCCGTTCTTTGAGTCCGACAAAATAAAGCGTTACAATGATTATGGCTTTTTATTATCGTTTGATAAGTTTTTCGTAACAGTATGAGTACCTCTCTTTTGAATAATATTATCGCCGAGTTGACGCGGTTGACGAGTACGCTACGATTTATGGGTGGGATGATAAAACCGTCAGTCACCTGGCGTTGAGTAAACTAAAAGGGACTGCAGAAGTATGGTATCGTGGGTTGTCGAGTCGGTTGTTTACGTGGGGGTAGTGGCGACAGAAGATTCTTGCGAGCTTTCAACAATAACGCAATTTGCACGCTTGCATGAAAAGTGTGATGGATTGCAAAGCTAAGCGGTATGACTCGTATTATGATTATCATTTTGCTAAATTAGCGTTGAGAGTGTTGTGGAATGGTGAATGTTAAGTGTCAATTCCTTAACCAGCTAATTTTAAAAATCAAAAAAGTGTAGTAATGCAGGTAAACAATTGTTGAAAATAACATAAAATGTTGGATTGGACACAGTATTAACAAATTTAAAAAAAAAATTCGTAAACCCGTTAATAGTAAATAACAGCTTTCAATAAACAAATAAATACAGCTACTGATAACAAAGAACATTTTGCTTAAGGTCATTTATTATCCAAAGACGTAAAGGCGTACAAACTGCAGAAATACAAAGGCGGGAAATTCAAATTCTAAACAAACAGCGGCAAATTTTAAAATTCAAAACTATGAGCGAGCAAGAACAGACGCAGACAGTAACTATGATGTTTAAACAAATTATGAATCAACTTACTGATTTAAACGATAAAATGGATAGCACAAAAAACGAACTAAAAGAAGAAATCAAAGAATTACATGAAGAAAATACAAAACTGCGTGAAAAGATACAAAAACAAGAGACGAATGTTGAGTTTTTAGAACGGGAGCTGCGTAAGAAAAATATAATAATATACGGAGTACCAGAAAATTTAAGTGAAACTTGTGAAGATGTAATTGAAACATTTATAAACACCGCAAAGGAAATGGAAATTGATGTAAAAGCAGAAGAAATAGACTTTATTTATAGAATAGGGAAAAAACGAGATAATGTACAAAGACCTATAAAAGTAGGCTTAACAACCAGAATTAAAAAAGAAACCATTATGAAAAACAAATTGAAACTAAAGGAAACCGGGAACAAAATATGGATAAATGAAGAACTGGACAAGAAGTCAATGGAAATAAGAAATAAGCTAAAACCATACTTAATAGATGCAAGAAAGAAAGGTTACAAAGCAACAATAAAAAATAATAATAAAATTATGATAAGTAATGAGGAATATAGTCTAGAGCAACTCGAGAAGGAAGGTATCTTATTAGCAAAGAAAAACACAGCAACCAAAAGACCACAGCAAAACTTGTCCCCAACTATGGAGCCACAAATTGAACAAGAGTCAAAGAAGAGCAAGGACTCCTTCCCTACAGACTCGAGGGCTAAAAGAGAACTTGTGCAAACTTTGCTAAAAGCAAAACCGGCAACGGTATCTAGAACTCCAAAAAACTGAGGAAAGTAATTACTGCAAATATAGATCCTACAGATGACGACCAGGCCACTCACACGGATATGAATGCTACAAATTTTAGTAAAGTAAATTTAAACTGTGGGGTGCGAAGAGCTGATAACTCATCCACCCCTATCTCTATCAATGAAATGGAGACGAAACATAAACATACACATAAACAAAAACCAAACAAAGACAAACAAAATTTCAATATGAAAACTAAGACAAGAATTGGATGTTGGAATGTCACAACACTATTAGAATCAACTCGCTTACATCAACTAATAAAAGAAATGGATAGATTAAGAGTACAAGTTCTTGGCTTAAGCGAAATAAGATGGCCTGGATCTGGGAAATTTCATTGCAGTAACGGCAGTATGTTGTACTACTCTGGCAAACCAGAAAATGAGATAAAAATGTATGGCGTCGGAATTATACTAGGGAAAGAAATCAAATCCTCCATGTTAAACTGGGAGCCAATATCTGAAAGATTAATAACCGTACGTTTACACACGAAAGTACGCAATGTTACTATCGTGCAAGCATATGCCCCTACAGAAGTATCAAAAAAGCCCAAAGAAGTACAAACTGAAGAGAAAGTACGCTTCTATGAACAACTAACAGGAGCAATACGTAAAATTCCTAGAGGTGACATTGTTATTGTAATGGGCGACTTGAATGCCAAGGTAGGGCATGACAACAAAGATTTTGAAGAAATTATGGGCACACATGGCATAGGATTGCGAAATGAAAATGGGGGGTTATTGCTAGATTTCTGTATGATGCATGATCTCGTTGTTGGAGGAACCCTCTTTAATAACAAAGATATACATAAAACTACCTGGGTATCGCCTGACAAACGCACATGTAACCAGATTGACCACATTCTGATAAGTAAAAAGTGGAAAAGTTCACTACTTCAAGTTAGAAATAAACGATCAGCTGACATACCAAGTGATCATCACTTGCTAATTGGAGAGATAAGGTTAAAAGTTGCCAAAACACAAATAAGATACAAGAAACTTAAGAAAAACAAATACAATGTAGAAAAACTAAAGGACTCCCAAACAATACAAATATGGAAGAGAAAACTAGAAGAACTAATAGAAAATGAAAGCCACAGCAGTATTGCCACGCAAGAAGATAGATGGGAACATGTTAAGAGTAGTATATGTAAAAACGCAGATGAAATATTAGGCATAAAACATGAAGTTAAAAAGGAATGGATATCTGATGACACATGGTACTTAATCACTCAAAGAAAATATATAAAAGAAAAAATAAATGCGGCAAAAACTATACAAGATAAACAAAAGTTAGCAAATGAATATCAAGAAGCCAATAAGAGGATTAAAAAAAGTGCACGTGAAGACAAAAGGAAATAGACAAATAATCTTGCCGCATTAGCTCAAGAAGCTGACGAAAATAAGAACACAAGGGAACTATACAGAATTACTAAATTATTAACTAACAAACAACACAAAAAAGAACAACCACTCAAAGACAAGCATGGCGTACCTTTAACCACAACAGAACAACAGTTAAACAGATGGGAAGAGCACTTTACAGAGCTGCTAGAAGAAAAACAAGTAAACTATGAAGTTGTAGAAGAGGCATATATGAATCCAATTCAAGATATTGACACCAGTGAGCCGACCTTAGAAGAAATAAAAATAGCCATTCAACACATGCGAAATAACAAGGCAGCAGGTATTGACAACATACAAGCTGAACTATGGAAAGCAGACTATAATAACTCAGCTAAACTATTACTCCCTATTATCAAAACAGCATGGAAAGATGAAACAATACCAAAAGAGTGGAATAAAGGCATGATAGTTAAATTACCCAAAAAAGGTAATTTACAGGAATGTGTAAATTGGCGTGGGCTCACCTTGAACTGTACAGCAGTTAAGATTTTTGAATATATCATCAAACAACGAATATGTAAAGCTATAGAACCAAATTTACGCACGCAACAGGCTGGTTTTCGACCTGGAAAATCCTGCGTAGACCATATTAATACTCTGCGTATAATCTTAGCGCAAGCAAATGAAATGAATGCTCCAGTATGCCTACTGTTTTAGATTTTCGCCCCGCCTTTGATAGTCTACACCACACTCAAATATGGAAGATCTTACAACATTATAAAATACCTATCAAAATTATAAACATTATCAAATCTCTTTACTTAGAAACAACATCCCAGGTCACACATAAAGGTTTTCTTACAAACAATATTCCCGTTAAAGCAGGAGTTAAACAGGGAAGTATTTTATCGCCTCTCTTATTTAATGTTTGCCTCGATCATATTATGCAAAGTGTTGTCAAAAATACAAATGGAATCACATGGGACTACCTTTATGATTTTAAACTAGCTGATCTTGAGTATGCAGACGATGTATGTCTAATTTCAACCACTGCCAAAGATATGGAGAAAATGTTAAGACGTCTTATTATTTCAGCTGCTAAAGTTGGGTTACAAATTAATGTCACGAAAACCAAAATGGTAGCAAATGAGAAAGTAATTCCTAGGCCTGAATTATCAATCGAAGGACATCCTATAGAACTAGTCGAAAATTTCCTGTACCTTGGTAGCATACTAAGGCAGGATGGGAAAAGTGAACCTGACATCGAAAAGCGAATACATAAGGCTCGACAAGTTTTTAACTCCCTTCGAAATATATGGCTATCGTCACAAATAAGTAAAAGTGTAAAATTAAAAATTTTTAATAGTTGTGTCAAATCGGTACTGTTATGCTAGTGAAACGTGGTCAGTAACTGAACTAACACGATATAAAATACAAACAGCAATAAATAAAATGTTACGTTATATCTTAAAAATAGTGTGGCCCAAGAAGATAACCAATGAAGAACTATGGAAAGTAACTAAACAAAATCCTATTCATATTGAAATCAAAGAAAGAAGATGGAAATGGATTGGCCATATCTTAAGAAGACCTGTGGAGGACATTACCAGGAAAGCACTAGATTGGACACCCACTGGAAAAAGAGAAAGGGGTCGTCCACCCACGACATGGAGACGTATGGTACTCAAAGACATCCAGGAATCTAAGAATAATTGGAATGAAATTAAAGTGATAGCCCAAGACAAAAGGAAATGGAAATGTTTCGTCACCACCCTTTGCTCCTTGCAGGAGTTCTAGGACCTCTATATATATATATATATATAAATTAGCGTTGATTCATAAGTTAAAATTATCAATTGAATCCGCCGATCAGGTCAACCTTATTATGGGTGGAATCGAGGAGGAAAGCGTAAAAATCTCCATTGAAACATCAAACATAAATACCCCCAAAATATTAACATCTCATTTGCGGGTTCTCGACGAGCAGCGACTTGGAAAATCGCGAACAAATGAAAAGCGTATGCAGGCCTCGCCAGTACCGATACATTCGTCAAAATTTTAGGCACCCCGAACGAACATCTGTCCTGCGAGTACTAACAATTCGTCACAGTATTCTCATTCTCGGGCGGGCCAACCTAAATCGTCCTCTGAAATAATCTGTTTCAAATGTGGTGGCCGAGGTCATTTTCGTAGATTTTGTCCAAACAATGGTGACGTAAGTGGTCGGCAACCAACTACTAATGAAAAGCGTCCCTTATTGGCAATTTCACCAAGACATGTTAATTTTATAGGTAGTGACACTAATCGTAAGTCTTTCAAAAGTATAATTATTGAAGAGCGGCAAGTTAAATGTTTTGTGGATGTTGGAAGTGAGTGCTCGCTAATTAGCATAAAAGCATTGCAATTATTGCGGATAACGTCACGCTCGTTAGAAACGCCTGTTGTGTTAACAACACTAGGGGGGTACCAAATTACGCCCGCCGGTCTTGTGCGTACCAACGTTAATATTGACGGCATTAGTAAGCCGCTGCAGTTTTATGTTGACAAATGTGTCATGGGTGTTGAAGCGCTTATAGGGCAGAACTTTACTGAACTTGATGACGTAGGTTATGTGAAGAGTGGGGATCTCTTACGGTTTCGGCGAGAAACACAACCCTTGCATATTAATTCCATGTCAGAAACTATTCTGAAGGGGGTTACAGACGACAGAGTTGTCCAAGATTTAATCAGACTTCTTAACGAATATACAGGTTGTCGCGCTGCAAGCCTTTTCGAAATAGGTGTCACTCAAACAGTCCAAATGGAGGTACATTTAACTAGACCTAAACCCATTGCCCGTCGGGCCCGACAGTACTCCGATTTTGAACGTGCTCAAATTCGAGATGTCGTCAATGGGCTGTTAGCAAATGGTATCATTCGGGAATCAAACTCCCCTACGCCAGCAGTGTATTATTAGTTAAGAAAAAAATGGGAGAACCTCGTCTTTGTGTAGATTATCGGCCTCTTAACAAGATTACTGTAAAAGATAAATACCCCCTACCCCTTATTGAAGAACAACTTCGACGTCTCTCAGGGTTTAAATATTTTTCTATGCTCGACCTCTTTTCGATATATTATCACATACCAATGGCTTCAGAATCTATTCCAGTAACCGCTTTTGTCACCCAAGACGGCCATTACTAGTTTCTCCGTGTTTCCTTTGGGTTGACTAATGCCCCGGCAGTGTTTATGAGAATGGTTAATTCTGTGTTGGGTCAGTTATGTTTTACTAAAGTTCTGTGCTATTTGGATGACGTATTGATTCCGGCGAAAACAACAGACCAATCCTTGTAGGTTTTGCGCGAAGTACTTGAGGTTTTTAAGTCCCATGGGTTGACGCTTAAGTTGTCCAAGTGTTTCTTCTTACAAGCAAGTATTGAATATTTGGGGTATCAGATCAGTGAGTCCGAGATTCGACCTACTGAACGGAAAATCGAAGCTGTACGTAATTTTTCCGTTCCAAGTGATGTACATCATGTTAGACAGTATTTGGGACTTACGGGTTACTTTAGGAAGTTTATTTCTAATTATGTCACCATTTCGAAGCCCTTAACTTCACTCCTTCATAAAGATTGCCCTTTTGCTTGGGGTCAGCCATAACAAAAGTCCTTTGAAATTTTGAAAACTTATCTGACAACTGGGCCTGTTTTGGTGCTCTTCAATCCTGAATTAGAAATTCGATTGTACACAGACGCTAGTCGATTAGGTGTGGCGGGCATCCTCACGCAAATAAAGGGGCGTAAGGAAAACGTCGTTGCTTATTTTAGTAAACACACGATAGTGAATGAACAAAAATTCCATTATTTTGAGTTGGAGACTCTAGCTATTGTGTCGTCCGTACGTCGCTTCCGACAATATTTGTTGGGAAGATCTTTCACCATCATTACCGATTGTGCCGCAGTCCGAAACGCTTTTTCAAAACAAGAATTAAATGCTCGCATAGGTAGGTGGGTTCTTGAACTAAGTGAGTAGAAATTTGCCTGTCAATGAATATGGTGTTCATGCTACTTATCGTAATTGATGGAGCTGCCTGGTTATTGGCAGCGCAACAATCGAGCACTAGTATCCAGCAAATTAAGCAAATCCTGGAGTCTGGTGATCGCGATGGGAATAAAGGCGTTTTTTTACTACACTTTAAAGGGTGGAAAAGTTTCTAAACTCACTGATCAAGGATTTAAGTGAGTCCTACCTAAGGTAGTGCGTTTTCAAATGCTGCGAGTGGCTCACGACGATTCAGGCCACTTTAACTTTGACAAAACCTACGATTTGGTAGCAAGTCAGTATTAGTTTAGGTATGCGACATTTTATTAAAAAGTAATGCAGTAACTGCTTAAATTGCCTTTACTTCAAATTACCCGGCGGAAAATGACAAGGTAGCTTACACCCTATCCCCAAAATTCCGGTGCCATTTCATACGATTCAAGTTGATGATCTGGGTCCTTTTATTAAGACAAAGTCGGGTAATACCCAATTATTCATTATCATCGATGCCTTTACTAAGTTCATTTTGCTATATCCAGTTAAAAATACCAAAACATGCGCAAAATGATTAAGGTATTCGGCGTTCCCCACAGAATTATTTGTGACCGCGGTAGGTCGTTCACAAGTGGAAATTTCCACGATTTCTGTAAACAGATACAATGTAACATCCATTTCAATGCTGTTGCAATGCCTCGCGGCAACGGTCAAGTAGAGCGGTATAACCGCACAATTCTGAACTCACTTGCAACTATGGGTGCCGATTTGGATGATGATGAGTGGGACGTTAACATCGATAGTATTCAGTTGGGTCTAAATGGCACCTTGAATCGAGCCATTGGTGTCACGCCTAGTGAGGTTTAGAGTTGTTTCACAGGGCTTATTGGAACCAACAGATCGCGCCCCCGTGGACGTGACCGAAATTCGGGAGCGTATGGTAACGCACATCGACCAGTACCAGGCGGCCCAAAAGGAACATTTTGACCGCGCCAGATGTCCTTCTCACGTTTATCAGAAGGGTGACCTCGTGCTTGTCCATATCACCAGTAATCCGGCCACCGGAGTAAGCCAAAAGCTGTTGCCGAAATGGAGAGGCCCCTTCAGGATAGTCAAGGTGTTGGATAATGAGCGGTACGAGATCGCTGACATACCTAGGACCAGCCGGTATAGGCTGCGGTATACCGGAGTGGCTGGGATTGATAACATGAGACCCTGGGTAAGGTACGAGTAGTAAGCCGGTGGGGGTGTTGGTTGATGGTTGTCGGTTACACACACACACACGCACACATTCTCATGTTGTATTATGTCATCGGTATATAATAATAATAATAATAATAAAGGTCTTTATTTCTCAAGAAACGAAAAATAAGTGAAATATACACTATAAAAAAATAAAAAAATAAGTGAAATATAAAATATAAAAAAAAAAGTATAAAAACATAAAATATGTTGTCTGAGAAATCACAAGGCGCTATTCAGACAAAGTCTGCTCTTCCATAGAAACCTTGACATACAATACAAATGTAAACAAACATTTTGCCTAAACCTAATGAAAAATTATTAAAAATTAAAATTAGTTCTGTGATGACCTCTCGTTTAATAATTTGAAAATATTAGAACATAATAACAGTAATATTTATAATAATATAAAAAGTATTTGCAAGTTTAGATTAAATTAACTAATTAATTATGGGTCTGTTGACGCATTAATATTTTTCTGTATTGTTTTTTAAAGCTAGCCAATGATAATGACTTTATCTCTGAAGAGAAAGAATTATATAATTTTGATATTTGGTAACTAAAGCTTCGTTCAAAAAGCGCAGTCTTGTGAAGCGGTGGTGTAATGATCCCTTTAAAGCGAACATTTAAGTTGTGAACATCTTCTCTAAATGTGATTTTACGGAATAAATATGATGGTTTTTTGTCAGTTATAATTTTGTGAAAAAATGCAGCACTTTGCAATTTCCTCCTGTTAGCCATCTTGAGCCAGCCCAATTCAACCAATTTATGTGAGACATGATCGAACTTTCCGATACCAAATATAAGCCTCAAACAAGAGTTTTGTATTTTTTGAATTTTCTGTGCGGTATCATACGTGAGGGATGGATCATAGATTTGACAGCCAAATACAAAGTGAGAGAGAACTAAAGTTTCACATAGTAAGGTTTTAATATGTATTGTTAGGTATTGTCTATGAGGATATATTAGCCTTAGATTAGAATATGCTTTTTTTATACTATCAGATACATGTGATTGAAATCTTAGGCTACTATCAAGGATTACGCCAAGATTGCGGGCTTCCCTAACAACTGGGATGGTAGCACCATCAACAGTTAAATTTACATTTCCCTCCAGAGGTGCCAAATTATTACGATTTCCAAAGAGCAACAACATTGATTTTTTAGGATTAAGTTTAAGACAGTGTTTCTTGGATACATCAGAAATGTTCGCCAAGTCCTGATTTATACTCATCACTGCACGCAGGCGATTCTCAACGAGAAAAGAATAATACAATTGAGTATCATCAGCGTACATATGAATATTACAAGTATGAATCTGCTTATAAAAGGTGGACGTGTATATAACGTATAAAAGCGGACCTAAAATTGAGCCCTGCGGTACTCCTTGCATTATTTCTTTAGAACCGGAACAGCCATTAGGCAATCTCACGGCCTGACTTCTATTGCTTAAATAACTGGCTAAAAGAGAAACAGAATCATTAGAAAGACCAATATAATTGAATATGGCACAAAGGAGTTTGTGATTTATTGTATCAAAAGCTTTACTGTAATCTAGTAAGACTAACATAGACACCTTGCCTTGGTCAGTAGCTGTGATAATATCGTCAATGACATTAGTTAGAGCAGTTGTGCAACTATATCCCGATCGAAAACCTGATTGGTGTGGTGGCAAAATATTATTTTGTTCTAAATAATCCCTTAACTGAGAATCAATGACCTTTTCTAATATTTTAGAAAAACATGGAAGAATACTAATCGGCCGTAAGTCTTTGTAGTCCATAGGATTAGCTATTTTCGGTATAGGAACTACTAAAGCTCTTTTCCAGTCACTTGGAAAGCTGTTGGTTATCAAGCAAGAATTAACAATATGGGTAATATAAGGTATAATTAAGGGGCAACAGAGCTTGATAATATGTGAATTAATTCCATCAGCGCCAGTGCTATTACACTTGAGTTTTTTAATAATAGAAGAGATCAAAGGTGTGTCGACAAGTGAAAAATTAAATAATGGCAGATTCTCGTATACCTTATTGTTCATATAAAAGTTCTTCAGATCATCAATATTATCGTTAGTAGTTGGAACTGCATTGAGAAAATGGTGATTGATATCATCTGCATTAAGAAGTTCATTGGGAAGGGCGTTGTTCTTTCTACATGTTACATTTAAGGATTTCAACTCTTTCCACATTGTTTTTGAATTCTGGTTGCGCAGAGTAAATTCAAAATATGCTTTCTTTTCATTATTTAAGGCACGTGTTGTGAAATTACGCAGTGATTTGTAGTATTCCCAGTGAACTGGATTTCTGGTTCTGTTGAATCTTTGCTTGGCCTTATCACGTAGTGACATTAATAATTTAATATTATCTGTAACCCATGGTGACTTGCGCTTAGTAATTTTAACTGTTCTAATGGGAGCATGTGCATTTACAACAGAAAGTATGTTAAAATTTAAAAATTTGATTTTTTCGTCTACATCAGCCATTTCATAAATTAGATGTAAAGGGATCTGACTCAGGTCACTACAGAACAGGTCATAGTCAAAGTTTTTAAAGCATCTATAGGTTTTAAAAATTGGCTCAATTTTAGGCCTAGTAACTGATAACGTACAGTAAATTAGATCATGGTCAGAAAGGTGTTTCTTATCAACTCCAGAGCAAGTAATAATATCAGAATCCAAAATTAAAATATGATCAAGAAGTGAAGTAAAACGCGTAGGTTCCTTAATAAGTTGCTTGATGCTCAAAGTTTCTATCATTGTATTAAAATAAAGAGTATCGGCATTAGAGTTATCAAGCAAATCAATATTAAGGTCCCCAAGACAAACTAATTTTTCAGTAATTGCAGTACATAGCGCAAGCGACTGTTCCAATTCCTCACAAAATAATTTATAATTAAAAATGGGAGGCCGATAAACAACACCCACCACCAATGTAGTATTATTTGATTTAAACTCTATCCAAAGTTGCTCAATGGTGTTGCTTGTTGGAATTATCTTGTAATGAAAAGACTTTCGAAGGAATATACATACACCACCTCCTCGCAGGCCACGGTCCTTCCGCACGAGTTGGTAATCCTCAATTTGGAGCATTACATTAGTTATTTCCTGTGTCAACCAAGTTTCACTAACAGCAAAAATGTCATAGTTTGAGTCAATAATAAGATCTTTGATCTCATTGAATTTTGGTAATAGAGATCTGATATTAATGTGAGCTATCTTTATTAAATGAGAGTTCATACTATCAGAAAGGCTACCCTGAAAAAAAAAGTAACAAAAACGTAAACAGTCACATAAATATACATAATGCCCATAATTGTACTACATATTTGTTAAAAATTGGTTCATTGATTAGAAACAAAATTAGAAAAGGGCACAAATTAACAACACATGATAGAGCACTTAACTTAAATAATGAAAATAAATAGCGATAACTTGCAAACTTTAAAGTAAAATTCTATTTATTTGTCGATACAGACCGTATACCTCGCAATTCAGCACGTGTGGTTACAGAAATTTATCACTTTTATGCAGCACCACTTAAATGGATTTAAATATTTGTAAGTCCACAGATGACAGAATTTTGTAAATCTTCGCGTTATGTTTAGCTATTATTTTACCATCGGTAGACCATACATTGCGTGGACCTACCAGGGAAGCTGTCTCTTTCAATAGCTGGGCGCGTTTTTTCGTCAAATCTTCTTTGATCACGAACTTTGAATTTTTTAATTTCTTTTTGTTGTTAAAAATTATATTACGGGTTCTTCGGCTGACAAATTTAACTATGATGGGTTTACAAAACGATTCCTTTCCAGGTAGTCGGTGGCAAATATCAATATCGTTTATAGAGATTTCCAATCCCATTTTATTATTAAAAATGTCTAAAACCACCTGATCTATATTTTCATTCTTGTTATCAGGAACTACAAACACACGAAGATTGTTCCTTCTGGAGTACTGTTCGATTCTGTCGAATGAATCACTGCTTACACTATCAACCTGGGCCAGTTTTTGTTCTAAATTAGTCACCTTGGTTTCGAGTTCTTTGATAATGCCCCTAAACTGATCTTCTATAGCAACTTTGAAGGCTTGAGTAAATTTTTTAATAAGCAGGTCAGAATTAACTAATCTATCCACAATTCTATTAACCATGCTATCCTCTTTTTCAGTCTCAGTAGTATTGCTACGAGTATTTTTCCTGTTCTGTTCAGAACCCATGATGTGAACTTTATTAAGGTAAATATAAAACGTGGCACTAGAACGAGGGCGTCTACTCGGCACGACGGTACATCACAGACAGAGATATGCGTATATGTATTTCATGTATTTCATGTTTGTTTATTATGATTATCTTAAGTATTGTTACTTGGCCAAGTACATTTTATTTTATCCTTTTAGATAGCGTACCCAACGGTTTAGTGCATTGACTCGTCCGCCAATTATTTAGTTGTTCTCCCAGGCTTTGAAGCATTGGTTGTACCATATTCTTATACTGGTATGTTCTTTTAGAAAATTGGAAGGTCCACTGTGGGTCGAGTGAGGACACTCTGCATGTCAGGAAAGGCCGTGTTAACTCAACCCATGAAGCCAGCATTATTGAGGAATATGGTGCATCACCGAACGTGTGGCGACCGTATCGGCGTCTTCCATTCAAGGTCCAGATGTGTACGTACCAATATGAGTAATCAGAGCAGTGGCGAAAAAGCTGAATATGTAATACGTTATATGCGTAAAACATTGTATTGGATGAACTTGACATTAACTAACGAACCGTTGTAGCAGATTGGCAAGTTGTTTTGCGTTGAGCTAAATAAAATTGTTAAGTTGAGTCTTGTTGAGTTTAAATTGCTACCAATCTTTTCGAACTTGTTATCAAATAATTTTTTATTCTTAGCTTTTTAATCATAAATTCTACGCAATTTAACAACATGCAATATTTTATTTCAAACGCCAATATTGCGTAACATCAAATAAATTGATTAAATTAGATTAAATTAAATAATTACAAGCGAAAGATTTAGAAAGGCAAGGACTACAAACAAGAACACTGATTTCGGCATTTACAAGCAATTGTAAATAAATTTCCCAACACGAAAACACAGCAGTAATGTTATTTCGTACAGTTGGAGTTTGAACTTGCAGGTTAATTACGACAAAAAAACGGATGATACGTTCTCTGTGGTATGTTAAAGATATATGGAAGACTTATCAGATTTAGAAAAAGGTTTGCAATGGTATCTAATCTACGTTTTATTAATTCGTATAATTTAGAATATTCTAGGATAAAGTTGATAAAAACACTGGACAGTACTTATTTAAAATCAAATAAGTGTAAGGGTAAGGGTAATCTAGTGGGACGCTCCTTAAATTTAATAAAGTTGACTGTGAAGTGCGAAGGGTTTTTAATGATAGTTACAAACAGTTAATGGATTTTTACTTAATTGAAAACTTGAACTAAATTTTTAATTCCAACCAACATTTACACAAAGCATTTTCCGCTGTGCTTGAATTAAAAGGTACTCATTATTCACTATCTTAGATGTTCCCTGTATATTAGCCGATAATTTCGAAATGTGATGCTTGATTATGAAATTCAAATTTTTTCAGCATTTTGTATAAAGAATAGATTTTTTTTGAAAACTCTTAATAAAAAAAATCCATTTGTAGAAAATTATTGAAGACGTATTGTATAATAAACAGTTCAATTGAAGCGAAGGAAGCAGTAAAATGAGCCAAATGGGGGAGTTGTCTATAGTTTGAAAATGAAATTCGGAAACACTATTATAACAGAACTTTTGGCACAATTTCAAGAGATTACTTAGAATGAAGGCTGGGAGGCTCAATCAGTGTAACAGTAGCAAGCCAGAATCGAAAAGCAGATCAAAAACTTAGCCTTGATGTTATCCAGAACATTATGGGAAAAACTGAATCAAAATTAAGAAATATTGAAGAAGAAGATCCATTCACTATTTTAAGTTAGATGAAACAGTAATGAAAATTAAGTAACGGGACGTGTTCCGGGTTGGTACCGTGTCAGGGTTGAGACAAAAGAAGTCTTCGAATTCAGTAATGAAATAGTAATTTGTAATACAAGTGTTGAAAGCTTGCGTTTGCCACACGAATGTGAAGTTTGCAGCACGAACGATAGTGAGTGCTGCAGTCACATGAGAGTGGCAAATACAAGCTTTTAACACATGTATTACACACTATTTTTTCTACAACCACATTTCCATAAAAAAATTTAAATATTTCTGCAAAATCAAATCTGACATTCATCAAATGTCATTTATGACATTTTGATTTCGGTGCGGCAAAATTATACTTTGCCGCACCGAAAATCATGCATGTGCGTGCGGAAAGTAAACTTTCCGCACGCTAATTTTCACTTGTTCGGCAAACACTCATTTTCAATACTCGTATCTATGGAGACGAAGTCTGAAAATCCCACTTTCCATGGTGGGAGTAGAAAAACGGTTATTTTTCAACTATAAAACTAATTCTTTGATAAAGTCTTGTTACGCTCTTTATATTCGTTAATAAAAAAAAATCAACTTACTTTAAGCCCACCCGTTACAGTAAAGATATGTTAGGATAAAACTATTATTAAAATTTTCACAAAATTCTGCCATTTTTAAATAACTACAAATAAACTAGTTTATAAGATTCCTAAGAGAATAAGTTTACTTATGAAGCAAAGTCAATAAAATTGTATTATAAATAACTATGGTTGTAAATGAAATGCAGAGACAATCTGATGTTTCTTATTGTGATCGGTTCGCAGAAAGCGATGGGTAGATTTTAGTGTTATTTTTCTCGAAACTGAAACCCATTTTAATCGTAGAAAAATTTGTAGATCAGTTTGTTTATGCAGTATTAAGGTATGTGTCCGAACTGAATAGGTATTTCGAAATCTGCGAAATCTGTATAAAATTAATTGTTTTACGGATAAAATTACTTAATGTTTTCTTCTCCTTTCTTTAAACGTTAACAAATATCCAATTAAATAAACAAAAAAAAAATTCTATGCAAAGAATGCACAATGGTTATTCCCTAAGTCGAATTTTGACAAAAGATTTGATGCATTTGAATGTTAATTTAGAAAAATTGTTATTTAAGAACCACATTTTTAAAAGCTGTTGTGCCGTTAATATAATATAACTTACCTTAAACGACGGCTCCTCCTTTTCTCTATAATTTCCCCGTGAATGTTCTTCTTCCTGAAAACAAGTTATTTAGATTCACTCACTTCTGAACTACCTTTTAATCTGTTTTAAAACTTATTTGAAGAAATTTACTAATTTATCTTTTATTACTTTAGTTCTAATTCGTTCATTAATTTCTTAATGTAGAATTAAAGTGTTTTAAATTTTGTTTTAAATTTAAGATCTACATAACTTGACGTTATGTAACGTTTTGGATAACATTAAATACATTCATTAGATTAGAGTAGATAATTACAAACGATAAGTTCACCAAAACAAGCACTAAAAGCAACACCGATTTCGTCATTTTGAAGTAAACTGGTAATAAATACACGTTAACAAACATGCGCACTTCTGTTATTACATTTCGGTTTGATATATAAATCAAACTGTTTTCTAGGTAAACAACAGGAAGTTAATTTTTTTAAATTGTTCAAAAAACTTTATCGACAAAATGTCGGATTTATCACAATTACCCATCCTAATTATTCTCTGTGGTAATTTTATCATGTTTGTGTTATCATGCAGGATTATGAGGTTTGTAATTTTGTAATGACTAATGACGAAGTTGAACGAAAACACAAAAATTACAATAGTACTTAAAACCAGAGCAATCATCGGCAATTTCGACTAAATGAATATTAAATAATCATCAGCGTTCAGTTGAAATTGTTCAGGCATTAGTCAAGTCAATGAAGGTTTTTACTTCTAAACCCACTAAAACAAAACCGATTTTGATGATTTTTTTTAAAAATTGTTTGTTATATTAAATTCTTCAAAATCAGAAACATTTCAGCTGGCGCTATCAAGTATTTATATTGTTTAAACAATTAAAAAAAATATATATTAAAAATTTTTTTTCTTCGATGGAATTTTAACTAGAAATGACTAATTTTGAAAATTTAGTATAATAAATAATTTTTGAATAAAAAAGTTTCAAAATTTCCATTTAAAAATGTTAATATTCAATCAGTCGGATGCAAGAAGATAATATACAAATATATAGACATATGTATTGCTATGGTCGTGCTCTTTTAAAAGATTTTATTTAAGTTTAATTTTATTTATTTTTAAACCCACATTCAATATTTAAATTATCCCTTGCTTTGCTCTTTAATTTACTTAATTGTTTGCATTGCTCTTATCTCAGGTCGTTAAGTAGGTTCCTTGTTTGTTATTTTTCTAAGTTTATTTTTAACCAAATAAAAAAAAAATTTACTCAAATAATTATAACGCAGATTTTTATTATCGTTTTTCCCTTTCAACCCTGCCTTAAAATTAACTTAACATTATCCTTTAAACTCACTATGTATTCTTGGCTCCCTTTTCTTTTCCAAAAATTTCAATCTTCCCCAAATTCCAAAATTCCAATTTTCCCCAATTACCAAAATTCCAATCTTCCCCTGTTCTTCTTGTCCCCGCTCTAAATTGTCCCCCTTTTTGAATTTCTCCCTCTCGAACTCCTTCTGTTGATTTTCTTCTGCTGATCCTCTCCTACTAGAACTGCTTTCTCACTTAACTGGTTGAAGCTCAATCTTTATTTTTCGTTTCTTCAAAATCCACCCTCCTTTTACTGGACACTGGTTTCTTTTGATTTAACTTTTCTTCTCAAAATTCACCCTCCTTTTACTGGACACTGGTTCCTTTTGATTTCACCTTTTGTAATTGATTATTTCTCGAATATTTGCTCTTTTTATGGGAGCAAACCAAATTTGATGTTGCTTCGTCGATTACCAATTTTCAACTATTTTATTTGTTTTTTCTGTTTCCTGGATATTTTTATCCCCATTTGTTTTCCATTTTTAAAATTATTTACATCGTTTCTAATAGTAACTTATTTTACATTTCTATAACTACCAATTTAGCTAATTATTACTAACAAACATTATAACAATAACTTATTTACATTTTCACATAACTTAAATCTAATCTAGCTATCTTAAAATTATATTACAATTTTTTTAATAATTTAAAATCTGCATTACTTACATTTGGCAAAATAATATTTTTCTTTTATAAATTAAACAAACAACTTAACCTTAATTATATACATCCAATTAAATATCATCTCAGTATATTGTCAACTGAAAAAATCAATACTTTTATAAGAATATCTAAACACGCACAAGAAATCGACCTTTTGTATCACAGGTAGAGGAATACAAAGTCAAACTCCTGATGTTTCACCATAATTTTTGGAGTGAACGCGTGTGTTTTGAGGTTATTAATCTGTTAAAATAAGTTTTTAACACTAAATATTGAAAATATTAGTGAAAATTGTTGAATAGAACTTAATTATTGATTAAAATTTAGAAAAAAGTGCAAAGAGACAAGTAAAAATACGATGGAAAAAGTAATTATATGTCATTTATTCTTGGTATGTATTGAAAATAATTGGATTATATTTGCTTTTAAGTTTGTTTATGCATTTTGAAGAATCGAGTTATTATTCTTATTATTATGTTACTTTTATATTACATTATTACAGTTATTATGATACATTTATATGCTGTAAAATCACATTATTATGCACACTAGACTAAATATAAAATACGTGAAGATTGTCGACGGAACATACACAGATTTCCAACACGCCCTTTCAATCTGCACGTCAGATATTCATTCATTATCTTTGGTGCCAAAACCAAGTCCGTTTAGACACTTTTCATGGCAAACTCGAGCCAATGGTTTCGTTAAAATGTCTGCGATCATGTTTACAGTTGATACATGTTCTACTGCAAATGTTCCAGCACTAATCGACTCACGAACAAAATGATGCTTGATATCAATGTGCTTCGTACGCGCATGAAATACGGGATCATTTGCCAAACACTGGGCTCCACGATTATCAATAAAAATCGTAATATTGATCCACTCATCAAAACCGAGTTCACACAATAAACTACGTAAATAAATTGCTTCTTTAGCTGCTTCTGCAAGACTGACATACTCAGCCTCCGTTGATGACAACGCGACAGTCCGTTGTTTTTGTGATTTCCATGTAATCGCCGCGCCACTGAGTATAAACGCGTATCCAGTATACGAACGACGATTTATAGTACAATTACCCCAATCAGCGTCTGTATACCCAATCAACGATTGTTCAGTCTTTCTATACACTAATCCAAAATTTGCTGTACCACACAGATACCTTAAGACTCTCTTTGTAGCAAGCCAATGACACTTACACGGTTTTTCTACAAATTGCGCTAACCTTGATACAGTATTTGCTATATCCGGACGTGTAGCCACTGATAACCACATCAACGCTCCTATCAATTCACGATACGGATATTTTTCATGCGCATTTTCCTCACCTGTTTCATCAAAATGCCAATTCACTTGTGATGGTGTCGTAACCGGATTACATTCACTCATTCCGTACTGTTTAAGTAATCCCAATATATATCCTGTTTGAGAAAGCTCCATTTGACCACCATTTTGGTCAATTTCAAGACCAAGACAATATTTTGCAAGACCAAGATCTTTCAATTCAAAATCCTCCAACAATTTTTGTTTTAACTTCGTAATACACTCTATATTACGTGATGCTACGAGCATATCATCCACATACACTAACAACAATAGCGTATCACCCTCGCATTCACCATAAAACAAACATGGCTCATTTTTCGTGGGTTTCAGACCTAAGCTTACGAGCTTTTTACATAATCGCGAGTACCATTGACGACCGGCTTGTTTCAAACCATACAAGGCTTTTTTTAGTCTACACACATTACCGCCATCATTTAAATTCACTATCATCTTTTTCGCTCGAGCTCCAATCTTTGAAGTCTCCCCTTGTTTGGACACAATCCGTTGCAATATTTCGTGCAACATTTCTGGGACTCTCATGATCACTTTTTCTTCCAGTGATCCATTGAGATACGCTGTCACCACGTCGAACTGCCAGATCTTTAGATCAAATTGAGCCGCAAGAGCCAATAATAACCTTAATGTTTCCAGTCTTGCCACTGGAGCAAATGTTTGATGATAATCGACGCCGTACTTTTGACTGTAACCCTTCGCTACCAGTCGGGCCTTGCGTCTTTCAATTTTACCATCAGGTCCATGTTTATTTGTCAAAATCAAACGACACCCAATTATGTTTTTATTGTCGTCATTATGAATGATATCCCACGTATCATTCTTCACTAAATTCATGAATTCGGATTCAATTGCATCCTTCCATTCATCACACGCATCACTTTTTAAAGCATCTTGTACTCTGATCTCTGCTACACCGACGAACACATCGTCATCTAAGTCAGAATCATTTTCAGTACAAATATCTTCTTCGTCTTGTGTTGCTCTACTTCTTGACTGATACAGCTTTCTCGGTCGCCCTCTATTACCAGTACGCAACAATTTTGGTCTACCAGGGGCTCTCATCTGCTCTTCCGCATCCTTTATAACTATCTCCGGGATGTCTGGTCGATTTTTCGGAGTCTCGTTACACTCCACAGATTGCGGCGAAAACTCTATATATTTTAGATGACTGTTTTCATCCTCCTGCCCCTCTTCCGTTGACATAAACCACTCTTCAAGTACGCGCGTATCACAAGGACCGATACGAGTCTCTTCTAAAAATTTTACATCACGGGCCTCTGTCATCTGTCTCTTACTCGGTATCCACACACGGAAGCCTTTTCTTTCTCTAGGATACCCCATGAATACGCCTTCAACAGATCTCTGTGAAAGTTTGTCTTTGTTGGGATTTTTATCTAAGACAAACACTTTCGACCCGAACTTTTTAAAGTAATTCACGTTTACTTTATCTTTCGTCCACTTTTCATACGGAATCTTTCCATTTAAACCACTAGTCGGGCATCGGTTACGAATGTGAGAAGCTGTGGCAACAGCTTCCGACCAAAACATCTCGCTCAAACCCGACTGCAACAACAAACACCTAGCCATATTCAACAACGTACGATTCATTCGTTCCGCGACACCGTTTTGCTGCGGAGTATGGGGAACCGTCAACTGTCTTTTAATACCTTGATCCGCTAGATATTCATTAAATTCGGTACTACAATACTCGCGTCCATTGTCTGATTGTAAACATTTTACTTTCTTTCCGGTTTGTTTCTCTACCAGCTTCTGATAAAGTTTGAACGCATCAAACACTCCACACTTTTGTCTCAAAAAGTACACTTCGCACCATCTCGTGCTATCATCAATAAAAGTTACAAAATACTTAGCACGTCCCGTGGATTCCGTTCTAAATGGACCAACAACATCCGAGTACACTATTTTCAATGTCTCAGAGCACGGTACTCGATCGTTAGGGAAAGGTAACACGGTCATTTTACCCTTCAAACACACTTCACAACGTGATAATTGTGCTGCATCACTCAGATCAACCTTGGGTACTACACCATCACGAATCAATTTCACGAGGTCTTTACTGTTTAGATGGCCTAATCTTTCATGCCACTTCATCAATTCTGAACCCATTGGTTGGACTACCGCTTCAGCACACTCTAAGTTCTCACGCACAAAATACAAATCGCCCCGTCGCTCGGCGATTAGCGAAATGTTCCCGCGCTTGTCACGAACAACTGCGTCCTCTTTACGAAAAATCACCTCGTGTCCTTTATTCGTAATTTTTGCAACTGAAATTAGGTTTGTTCTCAATTCAGGCACATATAAAGTGTCCTTGAATTCAATCAGTCGATGATCATTATTATCACTTGCAACTGACAAATGAACAATGCCTTTTCCTTTCACTTCAGCAGACGCTTGACTCGCGAGACTTAATTTCACATTCGGGGATTCACTTAAAGACTTAAAACACGCTTCCACACCACACAAATGCGCGGTACAGCCGCTATCCAATAACCATGGTTTACTCAATGTTTTTGTCTTTGCTTTGCATACACTATCTACATTTAAAACTGTATGGTTCACTGCAAACGACTCGTCAACATTGTTCGCCGACGGTTTTGGCTTTCTTTGGCTACTGTCGAATTGACCTGTACACTCATTTGCTTTATGTCCCGGCGCCCCACACTTGAAGCATTTGAACACGCGTTTCTTCTTCGTTTTCCCCTTCATTGGATTTTGACTGGCGGTCATTACTGTGACGAAACCTCCAGATCCCTGTCTATCTGAATCGTGCTTGTCCATAATCTTCACCTTCAATTCTTCCGGTGTCGGCAACGCGTCTCTTGTTTCAATTGCACACCGAAAACTTTCATACGACGAAGGAAGACTATACAACAGCATTACAGTCAAGAGATCATCATTTATGTCCACTTTCATGTTTTTCAATTTATCTACAGCATCGAAAAAGTTAGTCAAGTGGTCTCTTACGTCACCGCCTTCATCCAGCTTTTGAAGCATCAGTCGCTTCAATAATGTCGCCTTTCTCGCAGGACCCTTAGACGCATAAGTTGACTCCAATTTTAACCATACATCTTTTGACGTGTCACAATTACGAATTTGTGTGACCAGTAATGGTTCAATTGCCATAATCAACTTTGCTTTTGCCTTTTTGTCTTTATTTATCCAGGCTTGAATCGCGTCATCGCCTGTTTGTGGCTTCGGAATAGTACCATCGACATACTCCCACAGATCGCTCTCTACCAAAAGTGCTTCTACTTGTATACACCACGTATCATAATTCGTCTTGGACAACAACTCAATGCGCCAACCTGACGATGTACTCGAAGCCATCTTTTGTAAACTATCGCGATCACACTGTCACTAACGACCAAAATTTAACATGCCACGTGTCGCGTTTTTACTTTTTATATCGGTGCTATCTCGGGCACGCTGGGTCCATAACCTATTCGTTATTATAAAGAGGTGGTAGACCAGAGATAGACTGAGGCGTAGTTAAATTTATAAGAGTGACAACCTTTTATTCGGACAAATTATGACAAACTATGTTATGTCAATTTACATTATTATGCACACTAGACTAAATATAAAATACGTGAAGATTGTCGACGGAACATACACAGATTTCCAACAATTTTGATCATTACAGCTAAATCGCTTGCGTTGCATATAAGTTAAAACTGTTTTCCGTTTAATAAATAATCACTCAATCTTAACTAAATTTTGGTTGCTTATTTGGGACGTATTGATTTAACAATTCTAAAAATTTTAGCCCTTTAAGTGTAATATTTTTAATTCTACAGTACCTTTTTCACTGAATTTTCCGCGCGTCATACTCGTCGTTAAGATTATTTGCAAAAACAATTTGTGTTAAATTATTCTTTGGATGTAATGAAATCTTTTTAAATTATTAGAAATATATTTCCTGTCTTACAGCTATTTCCCTTTGAATTTGATCTTCATATTTAAAATCATACGTGTTAAAAACATTTTCCAACATTCTTTTATACAGGGTGTCTCTAAAATGCGTGGACATGGCTTAACCACAGATTTCTGGGCGCAAAATAAGATGATTTAACCCAACTTACCTATATCCAAACTCGTTTCGTTAAGCCAGTATTCTGCTTCAAAGTTCTTTGAAAAAAAGTTAATTTTTCTTATAGCAACAAGACGCTTGGATTGATTTGGATGATATTTGGCATGCCACTCCATATGGACATAAGACAACTTTTGAGATGATAATGGTTATTATTAATGAACCACTAGTGTATGAAACATGTGTGTCACAGCACATATCAGGCAGTAACTCTTTAATGGCAAGACCGATAATTAAAATAATATTTTTTTTAGGAAGAAGCATTCAATAGTTTTTTGTATCTTTCTAATTTGTTATATCTGTTACGGTTTAATCACAAAAATTTAAAATCTGAGTGGCTGCGCGGAACATTATAAGTGTAATTTATAGCCATTATTATGTAAAAAAAAATAAAAAAATGAACTGTTAAAAATCACAAGTCACCTACTTGAAATTGTTGACAAGCGATAAACAATTGCTACTGTAAATAGAAATTAGTTGTTTCTCATTTGTTTCTTAGAATACCTAGTTTGTTTTAAGAAAACTTCAGCGCAGTCACTCAGATTTTAAATTTTTGTGATTAAACCGTAACAGATATCACAAATTAGAAAGAGACAAAAAAGTTTACTATTGAATGCTTCTTCCTGAAAAAAATATTATTTTAATTATCGGTGTTGCCATTAAAGAGTTACTGCCTGATATGTGCTGTGACACACATGTTTCATACACTAGTGGTCCATTGATAACAACCATTATCATCTCAAAAGATGTCTTATGTCCACATGGAGTGGCATGCCAAATATCATCCAAATTGTTCCAAGCGTCTTGTTGTTATAAGAAAAATTAATTTTTTTTCAAAGAACTAAGAAGCAGAATACTGGCTTAACGAAACGAATTTGGATATAGGTAAGTTGGGTTAAATCATCTTATTTTGCGCCCAGGAATCTGTGGTCAAGCCATGTCCACGCATTTTAGAGACACCCTGTATGTTACAGGAACAGCAACAAGATACTGTAGACTCTACAATTAATTGCTGTTGCATTTGCAAAGAACAAGAGAGTGCAGATACACAAATTATACAAAGTTTTTTCAAAAATTTCAAATTTGGAATTCAATTCTTGCATCCGAATGATTGAATAATTAACATTTTTCAATGGAAATTTTGAAACTTTTTAATTCAAAAATTATTTTTTAAACTAAATTTTCAAAATTAGTCACTTATACTTTGTTAAAATTTCATCGAAAAAAAAATGGTCAATTTTTTTTTAAAATTATTTAAACAATATAAATAATTGATAGCGCCAGCTGAAATGTTTCTGATTTTGAATAATTTAGTATAACAAACATTTAAAAAAAAATTCATCAAAATCGGTTCTGTTTTTGCGGGTTTAGAAGTTTTGACGATTTTTCGGCTTTATTGACTGGACTACATCTCTAGTGATTTTGCCCGCCCTGCAAGTTTTAAAAATGAGTACACTATGTAAAAGTTGTAATTTTAGTGCAACTGCCGCTGTGGCCGTAGTTCGTAAGGTTTCAGCCAGAAATCCTTATCAAGTTAAACTTATGAGCATTTAACAGTTTAAGCAAAGAGCAGTACAATAGAAGAAGAGATTTAGTCTCGGGCTATTTTAGCGTACCTTTAAAATATACTCCACCGCAAGTTGACCCTTTGATAGCCGAATAAGTAGGGTGTTTTGGACAGTTCTGGAACCTCCTCCCCCACTACTCCAACCCCCACCACTTAGCCTTGAAACCAAGGTCACACCCACCCTAGAGGCTACCCCCTCACTCGAGGTCACTCCCCTCACCCCCGCTCGCGGTCGACCCCCACCCCCCACTCGAGGTCACCCCCTCACCCCTGCTCTGGAGGTCACCCCCCTCCACCCTTCAAGATCAACCTCTAGGTCACCCTCGAGTCGAGGTCGCAGTTATATAAGCCCACCTTTAGTTGAAGGCCACTAATTGTTAGTACAAAGTAGAAGAAACATGCCTGCTCTTAAATTTTTGGTAGTTCTTTCGTCTATTTTTAATGGTGTCTTATACGTAGCGAAGTCTCCTAACTCAACTTCGGCACACATAACTTACGGACGCAATAATACTTGAAAAATGATGGATCTGGATTCCGTAAATGGAATCCCTGTATTTAAGCTTTCGATACGCAACAAAACAGGCGATGAAGGATTCAAAATTAAATTTACCTACCCTACATATAGCATCGAAACCAGCTAGCAATCACCCAAAGGCAAGGGCAAGATGAGTAGCGACGATCGAACTTGTTGTATTTCAGCAGTAATTCTAAGCGTGACTTTGTTTATAATAGTATTAATGTTAATCGTGCTCACCTATGTATTAGTACGTACAATGTAGTTAAATAAAGGTCAGAAAATATAATTGCATTATTTTATTTAATACCTAATATACAGGGTGATTCAAAAGGTATGGTCCAAACTTGAGGGTGTGATTGGTGATGTTAAAATAAGTAAAAAATGCCAATAAACTCATGTCCGATTCGCAATTGTTTTCTAGTTATAACAACATTTAGGATAATTTATTATTAATAAAGAGCATATACAATTATAAGAAAAATTAAAAAGTATCACAACAAAAAATGTTCAAAATGTCCACCTAGTACTTGTATACAAAGTTGGCCACGCCGACGCACAGAATCTCGAACATTCCTCAACTGTTGAGGATGTTTTCGAATATCTTCAACAGCTTCATTTATCCTATTAACTAAATGGCCCCTGTCCTGAATTTCCGTTGCATAAACTTTTTCTTTTAATGCACCCCACAAGTAAAAATCTAGTGGATGTGAATTGTGCAACGGTGCCCCGTCATGCTGATACCACATGGATCTTCGCACATCAAGATGCAGATCTTCTAATAATTCCGACAAGGCATTATCTAAAAGGTCTAAATACATGTTCGGTGGTCAGACTGTCTCCGGTGAGGATACCTTCTCCCATATTCTGCTACAGGTGCACGGGCATTTCCGCTGCAATAACCATACACAAAATGCATTTCTGCACGTACAGAAAATGGCTCCATCATTACCACATTTATTGAAAACTACGCCAATTCAAGCTTGAAACGTCTTCTGCCATAAGGAATTAACATTTGTTTTACTTAGTTCCTTGATAACGTGATTTGGCAAAACACAGATAAAAACAAAGAAAACCTCTGTAACTAGAAAGCGGTTGGAAATAAGACATGTGTTTATTGGCATTTTTTACTTATTTTAACAACACCAATCACACCCTTAAGTTTGGACCATACCTTTTGAATCACCCTGTATATAAGTTAGACAATTCAAAGTGTCTTCCTCTGCTCATGTACCGCCTTATAATAGCAGCTAGAGGTCTGCGGATGTGTTCTTCATACCACTGGTCCAACGGTGTTGTAAGGAGTTGAGCTTCGGTGTCGACCGTGTGGGATTCCTCTAAGGTTTCCCCCAGCAAGTCTTCTTGGTATTCGAAGCTTACCAAGGCAAAGATTTTAAAACCCCGCTCCAACCAGTTCCTGGTTATTGCTTGGTACAGGAATATGGGGGAGAAGTAGCGCAATGTGGCATCGCAGTCCACACCTCGGAGGGCAACATCTATTGAAGACTTGTCGTAGTCAACAGAATATAGAACCGTGGCTTGCGGTACTTCCATAGCTGACTGAACTGAACCAGCAACGAGCGAGTGCGTATTATATTAGGTACTCCCCACCACTTCCTTCAAGACCGGCATGTTCAAGGCCAATAGGAAATTAAACTACACGAGCCAATGTATTGATGCACTGTCGACTTTTAGCAATCATAATCTGGTTTTTTTCCAGTTGGAGTTTGAGTTCGCCAATAAGGTTTTTAGCGTTATCCCGATCCGATACGCGGGTAGCAAATGCACACAGTCCGGACCATCGCAAATGTTCTTTGAGCGGATCATCAGAAGGTTCCCAGTGATGGATTTGAATTCCGCAATAAAAGCACTCAACTTCATCATCGCGTTGTAGGTAGTAGAAACCAGCACGTGCCATTGAAATAGGGTTTTGAACGCCGGGCCAGTCCTTGAAAGTTTGTAGACGAAACCTACCACCCAACAAGTGAGGAAACGACACGTCTTCAATGCACATTGTGACTGAAGTGTGGCTGCCTACCTTCAAGTCTATATAACTGCATCACTTGACCTTGAGACATGTCCTTGAGGCATGTCATTGAGATGTGCCCCCACCTATGACCTTGAGTTAAATCCCCACCTCTAACCTTCCCCCACCTCAAAAAGGTGACCCTGAAAATGTATTGAAATAGGAACGTTGGGAAGTATGATCTTCAGTTGTGTATATAATGAATACTCTTAAGAAAGCTCTTCAGACGGTGAAGGGGCGAAGTGAGAAGCCGCGCAACTTACCCTGTACGGTGCAGTTGATTAGCAGTACCTACCCGCTGAATAACTCGCTGTCAAAATACGTGTCGGTGGGACTCCAAACACATTCGCGATTTCCACCAGTGATTTGTCTACGAGGCAATAAAAACGACTGGGCCAAATTGGACGAACAGGAATGGAAAACGTTTCTGGACAACCAAGGGGTAATATGTAATTATTTCTATTCGTACGGCCTTCAGTTTCCACCTGTAATAGTGGGTAGAAAAACGCTATATTTCCAAGAAGTTGAAAAAAAGAAGGTCATCCGAATATCTGACCCGGACGGTTCCGAAGTGTATCTGGGTGCGGAATCTGTGGAAGAATTGTGGCAATTGCTGCCCATTGTGGAATTTCGATTGACCAAGTTGAAATCTTCCGATTTTTATAATTACTACAATACGACGATTAAGGGAGTTGTCGATCTTCCCGGCGATTCTCACAGCAACATCGTATCCCTACTGCAGCCGCTATCGCAAGACACGCAATCGGACAATGTGGCAGCCCTTTTCGAATTGTTAAGGTATGCTAGTGAAGTGGTAAAGTGTGACATAGAAATAGAACGCTGTACGAAAAATTTATCCGAATAAAATGTGGATGTGTTATGCTGAAGCGTCGCGCCCAAAGCCCAATGATGTACGTAGTGCCGTAGAGTATGTTCAATGCCAAATGCGGGACTTAGCTTTCGATGCATCGCACGAACAAGTGTATGGTCTAGGACGTTGGGGTACTGATGAGGAATTGAAAAAGGAAGAAAAGAAGTACGACAACGGCGTCGCTGTGTGTAATCTGTTTCAAAGGAATGCTATAAGTAGAGACTTATTGTTGGATTTATTGCGGGGTCTACGTTTGGAAGAATTTGCAGAGAAAGTGAATATATAGAGAAGGAAGAAGCAGAAGGAAAAGATGAAACAGATTAGATTTGATGAATCGAAAAACGAAATTTATGTTATGAGGGTATGGACATACGCATATCAACAAGCTTGGAAAGGATCGTGGGAGAGGGATGCGATTGATAGAATGCGGTTTCACCAACGAATCGAGAACGTGCATGCTGCATTGCGGAGCATTTTAAATGTAGAACATAGGCAGGACATATATATTAAGCGCTTTAGTAACAATATGCATTGTATTTAATAAATAAAAAATTAAAATAAAAAACGTATATTACTTATTCCATTACATAGTGATTATATATGTGATAAACATTAGATAAGGCACAATAACACAAAGATTTTAAATGAGACATGCATGCTGGTTGGGTAGGTATTAGTGCCGGATGCTCTTCAATTTCGATGACTGGTATTTTATTATACCGTCTGAGAAACGCAGCCTTTTCACGTCCTTTAACGTAGATAAATTCGGCACCTTGTATTAGTCTGCGTAGAATTCTTGGAAATAGAAATACAGGCGTAAATCCTTCATCCCAATCGATGCAGTGGTGATTCTGCATCAACCACGATGCCTGTTGTTGCAAATTCTTAGGTAGCGAGTCAATCGAAAAGGGAGCTTTAAATAAATAATGGGATGTGCTGGTACCATTATAAACAGCCAATTCTTTGGGAGTGAAGATCTTCTCGGATGTCATAAATCCCTGAATATCCACTACCAGTTTCATCATGTAAATTTGTTAGCGATGTTGCACCTTTGAAAGTCATGATACAACTGAGTAGTCAAAGTGGACTTAAAGTTGTCGAACTGCTTTAGTGAGAGGACTGTAAGTGAAAGCCCGATCATGCAAAATCAGACAATATGCGGTTGTATTGGCAGGGACGTTGGTGTTAGTCTCGAATTCCACTCTCAGCACCACAGACTTCGATTGCATCGCTTCTTTTTGATTAGAGCAGTCTATTACAATTACAGGTGCAGTATCCAAAAATTGCTTTGGTGATAGCAAAGGCTCGTTGGGTTTTTGGTAATATGTAGACTGAAATTTTGCATACATTTCGTATAGTATAGCAAACTGATTCTTTTCGATGTTTATGTTTAAATTATCGTAGGGATAACGTTCGCTGTTGAGATACACTCTTACATTTTGAATATTACAGTGATCGAACTTGCTAGGGTTTTTCGAGAGTGCACCTTCACGATCTGTTTGAAAACCGAGTATTATATACCGAGGAGTTTCTAAGCTTGTGGCCGTTTTAATAGCCCATGTATGTTTAACAGTTTCCTGCACGGCTGGATAGATGTGTGTATCCCAACTTCTAAAAGCCACTTGGGTATCCGCATTTTTATCGATGTATTTGGTCAGAGCTAGTTCTTCACGAAGACCCGGCGTGACATGAGGCACTTTCCAGTAAATTTTATCCAGATGCAATACCATGTCAGAATCAGAAGATACAAGTGCGTTTACGTCTGTATTGCTGCGTAACAGAACCAGTTCCTGTCTAGCATTCAAAAAGATTTTGTGGTAGTCTTCAGCCATACCTAGCAGTAGTTTCACAGGCACACAAGCGTTAAAATTTCCCTGCGAATCAACGAGGGTGCTAGCATCACTTGGAAACAATCCGGCGTTCTGAAGTCGTACACTATCGCTAGCATTAAGTGACAGATAACCTTTCATAGTAGACGTTATACCGACTCTTGTCACTGAATCCACAACAATACCATTCATTTCATAACGTATAGCGCTAAACAAAAAGGCAACACCATTGTTAACAAATTTCGTATCCTTAACGGCTGTACCGTCCTTCTTCAGCAGCCTACCAATCACAGAAATGTAGCTTTCGGAAGGCAAAGTCCAAGTATCTTCGGAGATAGGTATTCGTATTTCATCATTATTTCCATATCTGGTGGTGGTAAGTTGATGAGTGTGAAATTCAAAATTCGCTATGGAATTATCGACAAGTACTTTTTGTGAAACGTTTAAAATAAGTACTCATTGTAGCACAACAAAACCAAGCGATTGGAGAAATAACTTATTTCGCTCTGTTAACGCTGCAACAGTCGATCGCGTACTGGCGCAGCTCCCCGTTAACTGAGAACTTTTATGTTGCTCTTGCTTGTTTGAGTTATAGCGGAAACCCATTGTTAATCTCTTTCAGGTGAAGTCCTACCGTGATGGTTTCTTCTCTAAAATTGACAAGATCTCCGTCTAGATCTAGTATTTTAAAAGTTATTTTTGAAATCGTTGTTACGCTTATGGGTAGATAGATTACGTGAAGGGGAGCTTCGATTATTTTATAACCCGGAGGTACGCTGGGAAAAAATTGATAAATAGTATGAGCTGCTGTTCCGTTCTTGTAATTCCCTGTCGTTATGCTACAATCAATTAGCAAGGAATTTATTTTAACAATTTGAGTCGTTGAATCAGAGTAGTGAATAACGTTTGCAACTAATTTCCTTTTCGTAAAACCCAAAACAGACCCTAGCGAATTGGGAACGTTAAAATCTACTTCGACGTTGCTCTTAATCGCAGTATTTAGGGTTTTGCTATCGGCTCGAAAGCGAACGTGTTCATCGTGAAGCAACTGGGAATTGATGTATGCACCGATATTTGAGACTTCGTATGAACCTTCCGGTAAGAGAAGTATTTTCTCTCCAACTTTTATTGCATTATTTCCGGAAGTTATACAGGGTCCTGCAGCTCAACTCCCGTCTTATGTAGCTCATTTATTAATAGACATAGAATTTTTATATATCGCAGACGTTGTCTGTACCCGAGGGCGCATTTCAGGAAAATATTTTTGATTATACAGGATGTTCTCAAAAAGTGTGACGTCATTATGATACATTTTTTTAGATTACACGCCCGATATTTTTTTGGATATTTGGGTTCCTCTTGTGGTTACCTACATACCCCTAAAATTTTGTTGAAATCGGTTCAGCGATTTCAAAAAAAAAAAAAACTGTTTTGCACTACTGATTATAAAACTTGATAAAAGATACAAATAGTGCCTCGTTAATAAAATTAAACGAGGTACTTATTAAGTAAGATAATATCAGTTTCGTTAACCTAGTTTGGTTGATCCGAATTATACAGGGTGTACAAAATGTAGTGTCAAACTCTTCAAATTTTAAAGCAATTTATTTGCCTTATTTTCAATTGGAGCCCATGTATATTTTTATGTCATTCGATGCTAAATTAAAAAATAAACATTTTTTCTAAATACAACCCTATCAAAATTCCTAACACATTAAAAGTTATTCGGCGAAAACTCGTTTTGGTAACAAACTATTCCAATAGTAATTTCAATGAAAAAAGGTGGCATTGAAAAACAATTTATTGATATAATATGTTTTTTCACGTTTCATACACTAATGTATTACATTAGTACACTCAAAATCGTGAAGTAATGGGTCACTTTACAGTATAGCAACCATTACTGCATAGCAACGTCAGGTTTCATTAAAATGCAATTTGACAGCTTCTCGGGCAGCATTTAAAATATCTTCTGAATGGTTTTCCAAGTTATTTTCGTCACTCAAGTTCATTTCGGAATTAGATTTCCAAAAAAAATGTATTTATTTGTTTGAATTGAATTATGTTATGTCAAAAACAGTTCCGGTCAGATTACTATGTTATCGAGAATCCGCCTACTTTTTTCAGTGTTTTTATTAATTTTATTCAGAATGTATCAATAAATTTAGATAACTTTTTATGTGAGAATATAAAATGCGAAAAAATAGTATGGCATTTAAGTAGTCACTATCACTCGTACTCAAACCTGCCATACTCGTCTAGTAATAATCCACTTTTCTGCACTTGGCACGTAATCTACTATTGTAATTGCAAAATTATGTCAAAATCCGTTAATATTAATAGGCATTAATTGAAACAGTTTGTTACCAAAACGAGTTTTCGCCGAATAACTTTTAATGTGTTAGGAATTTTGATAGGGCTGTATTTAGAAAAACTGTTTATTTTTTAATTTAGCATCGAATGACAAAAATATACATGGGCTCCAATTGAAAATAAGGGAAATAAATTGCTTTAAAATTTGAAGAGTTTGACACTACATTTTGGACACCCTGAATAATTCGGATCAACCAAACTAGGTTAACGAAACTGATATTACCTTACTTAATAAGTACCTCGTTTAATTTTATTAACGAGGCACTATTTGTATCTTTTATCAAGTTTTAAAATCAGTAGTGCAAAACAGTTTTTTATCTTTTTTTTTTTTTTGAAATCGGTTAACGGATTTCAACAAAATTTTAGGGGTATGTAGGTAACCACAAGAGGAACCCAAATATGCAAAAAAATATCGGGCGTGTAATCTAAAAAAATATATCATAATGACGTCACACTTTTTGAGAACATCCTGTATAATCAAAAATATTTTCCTGAAATGCGCCCTCGGGTACAGACAACGTCTGCGATATATAAAAATTCTATGTCTATTAATAAATGAGCTACATAAGACGGGAGGTGAGCTGCAGGACCCTGTATTAGGAATACTATGAAAACACTCGAAATTAGTTAATCCCATTACATACTCCCTTGACTGGTTTAAAAAAATTTGGGGATTAAATTCCGCACTCAGTTCTGAAGAAGTTCCCGTAAATGTGAAGGTGTATAACATATCTCTTTAACGATTTGAACATAACTGAAGTTAAGCGGTTGAGTATAAAAAGTTAAGGGTGTGGTGTCCACACGTGTAAGCATTAAGTTTTTGTAGTTGGCTATAGTTGTAATCAATCGAAGTTGCGCTACCATCACTGTGCAAATAACGTATCAATTCCAAAGGAGGCTTTGACTGCCCGACGCTGTCAAAATATAATATTCGGGTTCCACGCTTGACATAGGAAACCCAGTGGGTCCCTTTTCCTTCTGCATCGTCCAAATTGACAATACCGCTTTCGTTCTCATGAATCTTTCGTGGTAACTTGTTGCGCATGAAAACTCCTCGAAAATGTGGAATGTTTAATTTTTTTACATATTTCACTAAATCTACGTTAGTTAGCGCTCGGCGAGGTAGCTTTATTGGTAGTTTTTTTTAAACGGTTTCAGATATAGTCCCAGACCTTTCTTATAGGGGGTCAGATATAAACCTTTACCTATCGCAGACGTTTCCATCGCTGTATTATGTCTTTTGGCTTCTTCCAGCGTTTGTTTTGCAGTTTTTGCATCGTTCACGGCTTTAGCGATTGCAGCGGCTCCACCACCAACAGATCCTAAAGCTCCTAATGCCGCAAACAGGGGTATCAACGGTAAGAACCCTCCCTTTTTCGGAATCGAAACTATTCTCTGTTTTGGGGGTTTAATATTTTTATGTTTTAATGCATTTAACGCCATCGTCGCTGTTCTTAGGATATTGGTATGTAATCGTCCACCTATTTTCTTTCGAGCAATTTTAAGTGCAGTCTTAAAACTAATGGTCGGTGTTCTACGTTTGCGACGTCCGCCCATTCCCGTTTTTACTTTTCCTTTCATAATGTCTGCAACAGTTAACGCTCCGGCTTTCTCTCCAAAGCTAGCGTCTTTTGCACGAACTCGTTCCCACGCTTTTTCAGCAAGTATACGATCAGCGTTATGGCGATCGACTAAATCATTTGATTGAGAGTATGCGATGTCGTGTTCCTTGCAAGCTTCGTCTAACGCGTTAATACCTTTATCTCCACGAAGAAGTCATTTTTTCAAACGGGTTCCAGGACCGCAAAAACGATATCCGGGTAAATGTAATTCTATCGGTAGTTTGTTGATTAGGGTGTTCACTATCCCCTTTCCTCTAGTTCGGCGACTGGAGCGAGAACGGGTTTTCATTATATACTGTTCTACTTGAAGATTCAAAGCAGACTGAAGCCTTACCGACGTGAATGCGCATATATTCGGGTAACAAGACAGTTTCAGTTAGTATTGAATCGATGTCATAATGAATAACGTGCGACTGGTACCACAGAAACAGCTACTACCAATTAGAAATCACGACGGCTGTTCTTTAGAAAAACAATATTACAAACACAGTCGTCTCTTAGGAAAAGGTTGCAAACTCGGTCTTATAGTAGGTCGATCGGGATGCGGCAAAACTAACGTAATGTTAAGTCTATTGGAGCATCCTAATGGATTACGATTTGAAAACGTTTACCTTTACTCGAAATCTCTGAATCAACCAAAATATGAGTATCTCAAAAACCTTTTGCATCCTCTAAAGTCCATCAAGTACTTCGAATGCGACGATACGCTCCTAACACCTGAAGAAAGCTTACCGAATTCGATTATAATTTTTGACGATGTTGCTTGCGATAACCAAAGCGTTATACGGGAATACTTTTGTCGAGGACGACATCAACACTTGGACTGTTTTTACCTCTGTCAGACGTACTCATCTATTCCAAAACAACTCGTTCGAGATAATGCCAACCTTATTATTATTTTTCAACAAGACATAACCAACTTGAAGCATATATATGACGACCACGTAAACGTGGACATGTCGTTCGAATTGTTTAAAGCGATCTGCTCTCACTGCTGGGAAAATGATTATGGATTTTTAGTTATCGAGAAGGAAAGCAAATTAAGCGATGGTCGGTATAAAAAAGACTTTGGCTGCCAAATAAATATAGCAAATCTAAACACGACGACTTAGTCGACATGGATAAACGAATAGTATCGGAACTCCTTAAAGCGCGCCAATCCGTAAAGCGAAAATATGAAAGTTTAAAATCTGATATTGCTAAATCTGAATATGATATTCAGCAGAAATTCAAACCCATCACACAACCTTTGCAAGAATTAATAAGCAACGTGAAAAACTACAAATTAAAGAAGAACCTTTAAGTTTCCCAGGAACATCTATCACTAGTACACCTCGTCATCTTGCCCGACGTTTATTCTCACCCCCACCTGAACAACCGAAAACACCTCATCCTTTTGGAACACCTCGTCCTTTTGGAACACCTAAATTTGTGGAGGAGGAGGTAGTAGCAGAAACCGAAGAGCCCACATCGACCCCAACACTGGAAGAATTACAGGAACAGTTGATGATCGAAGGATCGAATCCAGCTTTTGAACAGTATTTGGATCAGTATGAGGGATTAGCGAAAATATACATCGAAGGAACATCATTATGGCGTACGATACGATCCAAATGCGGATAAGTATCACGTAGGAGATTCGGACCTACATTTCGACGGTCAAGATCTTCTTATACAGACACCCCACAATGATGAACCCTTCAGGTATAAGGGAACTCCGGGTTTGTACGAGTTGCTATTTAAAAACAAACCTACTGGTTTTAAAGAGAGCGATAAGCTACAGTACGTTGATATTCTATTTCGCACCAATGCAATCCGCAGAAATTACGATTCTCAGTCGTAAATACAGGGTGTCGGGAAAAAATATTCTGAAATCATTAAACCTGTAATGGAAAATTAGAAAAGAGGGCTACGCGGCCCCCTAAGCAGAAGGCCATCAACATCAATGGTAACACGCACGAGAACAGGAGCAGGTGTAGAAATGTTACGTCTGAATAAAAAACGTTTGGAATTCATACCTTGGCGAGATCCCAACAAGTTAGTAGACTGGTTGAGAACCTTGCTTAGTTCAAAATCCGCTGGACACACGGGGCACACTAACGAGATTGTCTATACAGGGTTATTCAAATTCGAGGCTCACCATTGGGATCTCGGAAACCGTAAGAGTTACAAAGACGGTTAAATTGGGACAAAGTTGCGCTATACAATGCTGATTAATATTTAAAAAAGAAATTTTATCTATCTATCTTAGTTTTTTTATTAAGAGCAAAAAACAGAAAAATGGCAATTTTGTTTTTTGAGCATAATTTGGTTGTTATTAAAAAGTTTTCAAATCTGTTAAAACATTCTTTAAGCAACTTTTTGGCCGTAACACTGTAGTGGTATCGAAAATTTTCTACAACGTTTCGGTTTTCCGCAATCATCATCAGGTTCATTTTTTCTTATGGGCGCCATGTTGGATTTTTCTAGCATCTCATAGAGTTTTTAATGGTGATTTCAACGATGTATGACATGATGGCGATTCACTTCCAAAAACTACTGTTATTTACAGAGTAAATTTCAATAGATTACCATGGAAAAACAAACAGAAACAACACAAAAACGGCCTTCAGTTTGAACTTCTCCTGTAATAAATAAACTAAATAACTAAATAGCGTTTTTCTGTATTTTTGACGATAGTGAAAAAAAAACTAAATTAGAAAGGTCAATTTTATTTTTTATTATTAATCAGGTGGTTGTGTGGATAAAAGAAGAAAGTTTAAGAAGCAAGAGAACTGTGAGTAAATTGGAATTTGGGTAGCAAGTTTGAGGTTATAGAAAATAGTATTAAGAACGGAAATTGCATGCAAAAGATAAGAAAAATTTAAAGCCAGAACATAATTCAGCACGCGGATTGTAGGATAGGCAACACATTATACGCAGTCCTAGTATAGTAGGTGGCATAAATACGAAATACGCAGTATTTAGAAAAATAAACCACCAAGAAAGACCAAAGGTACGTTAAGAAGATGTATTCTGATGAATATTCCACCGACGAAGGAAAAAGAATGAGAAGCGGGGATTACGAAGGTAATTTTAAGAAAAGTAGAAAAGTAGCCTACACGCCGGAAAAAACTAAAACAAGCCAGGATAAATTGGACAAAATAATGGAAATGATGCAAAACTTAGCAGAAGATGTGAAACAAATCAAGACCAATCAAAATGAGTATAAAGAAGAAATAAAGAAGTTGAACATGGAAAATAAAGCAATTAGGGAAGAAAATGGTAAATTAAAAATAGAAATTAGAGAGATAAGTGAGAGATTGAACCGAGTGGAAAGGGAACAATGTAGTGATCCAAGGACTGAAAGTCGAAGCAAGAGAAGAAGTTACACTAAAGGAGAAAATGAACAACTTCATCAAGAAAAATCTAGGAATAGAAGTGAAGATCAAGGCTGCTAAGAAATTAGGAGGAAAGACATGCCTCCTAAAACTGGAAACAGTAAGTGAGAAAAATAAAATAATGAAAAATAAAAACAAGCTAAAAAAATGCAGAGATGAACGTGTCTACATTAACGATGACCTGACAGTGAAAGATAGAGAAATACAAGGAATAATTAGGAAAACAGCGCGTGAAGAAAAAGAGAAAGGAAAACAAGTTAAAATTGGATTTAGGAAGATAACAATAGACAACCAGGAACAATGGAATATGGATAAAGGAAAACTCACGCCAAAAAACTAACTCTACAAGCCGGTTACCAACAAAAGAACAAGACGACACTGCGGGAGAATGGACTACGAGTAAGAAAAGTGAACAAGGAAAACAAATCAAATGAAATAAGTAGTACGAATAGAGGAAATGTTGGTGTAAATGGTAATAACAAAGAGCAAAGAAAAACTGAAATATGGAAGGTGGGAACGTGGAACATAAGAAGTCTATTTGGTAAGGAAGCAGAATTAGTTCAAAGAAACAGAAGCATCAGGACTAAAAATAATAGCCCTAACAGAAACCAAAAAGAAAGGTATAGGAGAAATGAAAGTAAATAATTACTACATATTAAACAGTGGTGTACAGAAAACAGATAGAGCTAGAGCAGGTGTTGGTTGCATTTTACAACAGGAGTACAGAGAAAGAATATCTGATTTGAAAGGGATAAATGAAAGAATTATGACAATAAGATTAAAACTCAATGAAATAGAAAATACTACCATAATAATTGCATATGGTCCAAATGATAATGATCCTAAGAGTAGCAAAGATGAGTTTTGGAATAAAATACAAGAAGTATATGATGAAATTAAAGACCCAGTTATAATTATGGGGGATCTGAATGCCAGAGTTGGCAACGATACTATCGGTACAGAAGGGTGTCTAGGAAAATTTGGCGAAGTAATTAGGAACAACAATGGGGAAAGACTAATCGAATTTTGCATCAATAACGAACTACTAATTCTAAATTCCTTCTACCAACACAAAAATATACACAAATACACTAGAGAAGTACCCACCAGAAATGAAAGGTCAATTATTGATTATATAATAGTGGAAAAGACTCGTAGAAGAGAAATACTAGATGTAAGAGTTAATAGAAAGTTTGAGTTAGGCAGTGATCACTACTTAGTAGTAGGGAAACTAAGAGTCAACACCAAAGATAGTAAAAAAGACAGGAATCTCAAAATAGTTGACGGAAAAACTATAAAAGCATACAAATTAACAAATGTAGAAACCCAGAAGAGATATGAAGAATTAGTCAGGGTTAAGATGGAAAATAATAGTTTTGAAGAACAAGAAATAGAAGAACAGTGGCAAAAATTCAAGTCAATATTATTAACTGCAGCTACGGAAGTATGTGGAGTGAGCTTATCAAACAACTATGCTAAGAGAACAAATTGGTGGTCCAGCGAAATAAAAAATGCAATAAAGGCAAAAAAGACGACCTGGAAAAGATATTTAACGGCGAAAACTCAAGAGTCGTATGACCACTATAAGGAAAACAGGAAAATTGTGAAAAATATGATTTTGGCAGCTAAGAAAAGAGAATGGGAAGACTTCGGGGAAAAAATGGAAAAGGATAGCAAAGCCAATACTAAACTTTTTTACAGAACAATTAAAAACATGAGGAAAGAAAAAGACGGACCGAAGGGTTACATCAGAGATAAAAACGGCGAAGTACTTAGCGACAGTGACAAAATTATAAAACGGTGGAAGGAACACTTTATGGAGCTTTTGGAAGGACAGGACAGAGCACTAAGTCAAGACCAAGAACTACAAGAACTAAAACATAGTGAGGTGCGGGAAGAAGTAGGAGACATACGGTTAGAAGAATTAACAGAAGCTATTAAATCACTAAAAAATGGAAAGGCAGCCGGCATAGATTTGATTAAACCTGAACTAGTGAAACATATGGGAAAAGCAGGAGTAGAAGAATTGCACAGGCTGATTAATAAGATCTGGAAATACGAAATAGCCCCCTTAGACTGGACCACTTCAGTTATAGTACCTATATACAAAAAAGGCGATTCAAAAGTGTACGCGTGACAAATAATAATTTTTTCTCAATATGAATGTTTGATAAATAGGATTTGCCTCGACTCACCTTGATTGAAATTGAAAACAGTGTCACTCAGCTCCTGCAGGGGATGGTTTTGCGCCAATTCCAATGGCCATAGGTTAATGTTCTATCTTGCGTTTAATTTTATATTTTTTCACACACCCGAGCTAGCGTTTTATTTTGAAGCGTTTATTAAACGATTAAATTGGCGGTTCCAATGCGAATTTCAACGATTTTGTTATGCGTTTTTTAAATTGACACGTAATGTGAGTTTTTTTCAATTAATTAATTATTTTTACCCCGGAAACCCAAACAAACTCCAAAATAAAAAATTGGCGGTTCAAGGCAACCCTTGGAAGGAAAATAATAAAAAGTAAATGTTGTTGGTCCAACGAGCGAATTAATTATTAATATCATAATATTCATAATAATAAAAGTAAAAGATAACAACAAACACAAAAAAACTAACTATTAATAATCCAACATACCGCCCACCAAAATACAAGTATTTTACAATGCATTATTGATTTGGCAATGGACATAACTTTACTAAAGGACGTTTGAGGGTACCCTGAACGGTTTTAATTGTCGCGACGCGAGATATGCCTTTTGGATCTGGGTGGAGTTGAATCACACGACCCAGACGCCAACGCATAGGAGGGGAAAGATCGTCTTTTATTAAGACCATGGTTCCTTGATCAAGAGGTGGACAATTGGCAACCCATTTACAGCGCTGTTGTAAAGTATGCAAATATTCATGATGCCATCTTTTCCAAAAATGTTGGTGCATACGTTGAAGCAGCTCCCAGCGAGTTAATCTATTCATGTTGATAGTTAACAGGTCGGGTTCAGGTATGCATGTTAAAGGAGCTAAAGTTAAATAATGACCAGGCGTCAAAACCTCTAAATCATTTGGGTCACTACTAAGGGGGCACAGTGGTCGCGAATTGAGTAAAGCTTCTATTTGTGCTAATATTGTAGAAAATTCTTCAAATGTTAAAATTTGTTCCCCTATTACGCGTTTGAGGTGAGTTTTAACAGATTTAATCCCAGCCTCCCATATACCACCAAAATGTGGAGCAGTTGGCGGATTAAATTTCCATGTAATACCTTCTTCCTCCACAGCGCTCTTGAAACAATTAGATATTATGCGTGCAGCTCCAATAAAATTTGTTCCACAGTCACTCATTATTAAAGCACATCGACCACGGCGAGCAATGAAGCGACGCAATGCGGCAAGAAAGGCCGCTGTCGAAAGTTCCGAGACCAGCTCAAGATGAAGGGCTTTAGTTGTCAAGCATACAAATAGGCAAATGTATGCCTTGTGCGTTTTTGCTCCTCGAACTTTTCGCATTGTTATTGTAAATGGGCCACCAAAATCAATGCCTACAGAGTTAAATGCCTTGATTTGCTGTACTCGAACTGCGGGTAAATCTCCCATAGGTGGTTGCAGTGACTGCGGTTTTGTACGGAAACATCGATAACAGCGTGATAAACATCGACGAATTGCTCGATTTGCGGACAAAATCCAGAAATTTTGTCGAATTAAATAAAGAAGCGTGTTGAGACCAGGGTGAAGATGTTTCCTATGAGCGTCTTCTATAATCAAAACAGTTAATCTATGGGATTGAGGAAGAAGTGCGGGATGTTTTTCTTCAAATGATAATGCAGAATGACATAATCGACCGCCCACCCTGAGGATATCTTGTTGATCCAAGAAGGGATTTAGTTTGCGTAGTGGGTGTGACAATAATTTGTGTTGTCTTAAACTATTTATGTCAGCGTGAAATATCTGTTGCTGAACTAATTTAACTAATATAAGTAAGGAATTGTGTAATTCAGAAGATGTGATTGTATCTGACATGGGTTGATGCACATTCCTAAGTTTTTTAGTAAAACGACAAATGTACGTGACTATGCGCAAAATTTTATTCAGCGAAGAATATTTGGTTAATAACTCATTCCAAGGCTTCAGATTGTCATCTTGGACAATAAAAGCCCTAACCTTTCTTTCTTCCTCAGTAACTACGTTTTCAATATCTAACTGATTGACTTGTTGCGTGGGCCAAGAATTAGGTGAAGCCTTAAGCCAAGGAGGCCCCGCCCACCATAAAGGATGGTAAATTAATTCCTGGGGTAATAAACCACGAGATGCGCAATCAGCGGGATTATGCACCGATCGTACATGACGCCACGAGGAAGGTGGCACGCGTTCTTGAATATGGCTAACCCTATTTGAAACAAACGTTTTCCAACGATGTGGAGATGAACGTAACCAAGCCAAAACAACTGTGGAATCAGTCCAAGCGAAAATTTTATTAATTTTTTCAGAGTATATTTGAACAATGGTATCTATAAGATTGGAGAGGAGATAGGCTCCGCACAATTCCAATTGTGGCAAAGACCGTTTTTTTAATGGCGCAACCTTAGTTTTGGCTGTTACAAATTTAACAGAAACGGTATTAGAATTATCAATGATACGAAAATAAACAACGGCTGCATATCCTGCTTCCGATGAATCGCAGAATCCGTGTAACTCAATGCTTGAGTAATCTGGCGAAAAAACGTAGCGGTTTAAACGAATGTTACTAATTAAAAAAAGCTGCTGGCGGTAACAATTCCAGCGATCAACTACTTCATCTGGCGGGATAGCATCCCAATCTAAACCTAAACACCAAAGATGTTGAATTAATCGCTTGCAAAAAAAGATTAATGGGGCAAGAAAACCAAGTGGGTCAAATATTCTTGCGATTTCGGACAATATCTGTCGTTTAGTACAAGTGTGATTGATAGTATCAACTTTAAAAGAAAATACATCAAGCGATGGAAGCCACTGTAAGCCTAGAATTTTGATGGTGGATTCGGATTCACTATCAAACGAAAGACCTTCTTGACACAAACTGGAATCCAACCCGGAAAGCAATTCGGGTACATTACTTGCCCATTTGCGTAGTAAAAAACCACCTCTTCTTAGAAGTTCGATTAATTCCCTTTGGAGAGTTTGCGCTTGTAACAGCGTATTACAACCAGAAACAACGTCATCAACGTAAACATCTTGTTTTAAAAGTGCAGCGGCTTGGGGAAAATTTAGCTGTTCGTCTTCAGCTAATTGATGAAGCGTTCTTATTGCTAAAAATGGGGCAGAAGAAACCCCGTAGGTAACAGTATTTAAGACATATTCTTCGATCGGCTCATGTGGCGAAAACCTCCATAAAATTCGTTGATAATTTCTGAAAGCGGGTGCGATTAATATTTGCCGATACATTTGTTTTATGTCAGCGATAAAGACAATTCTATGCGATCTAAACTTTAGTAATATATTTGCAATGTGTGGTAGTAATTTTGGACCAGAATACAAACAATCATTAAGTGATTTATCGTTTGCTGATTTAGCTGAGGCGTCGAAGACTACACGCAATTTCGTTGTAGTACTATCTGGTTTAAAAACACAATGATGCGGTATATAATAACATTCAGATGATGTAATGGGTTCCTTTGCAATGGACATATGTCCACTATCAAGGTAATCTTTCATGAACTCTGAATAATGAATTCGAAGAGATTCATCGCGTGAAAATCTATTTTCTAAACAATAAAAGCGACGTAAAGCGACAGAGCGAGAATTGGGAAACTCGGGTCTGTGAATTGATTTAAAAGGCAACGCAACACTATATCTACCATTAAGTTCGCGAGATACTGATTGTTTGTACAATTTTTCGCCCATAACGTCATCTGGAGAAGGAGGAATTTCAACGCTAACTTCTTCAATTTCCCAAAATTTCTTTAGCGTTGATTCTAAAGGTTCATTAGAAAGCGCAGTAAAAAAAGAGTTCAAATGAGTTGGTTGGTTAGCACATGCCTGACCAGACAAAACCCATCCGAAAATAGTATTTATAGCTGAGGGCGTATTATTTGATCCCAGTATTAAGCCTGGACGTAATAATTGCGTATAAATATCAGCACCTAGTAAAAGATCTACTTTTGCTGGGATACAAAATTGTGGATCTGCTAAGCGTAAGCCTTTAATATGTGTCCACGTAGAAGAATCTATTGGAAAGGCTGGAATATTATGCGAAATAGATGCAATGACGTGAGCATCAATCAAATATGATGGTTGTAACTCATCATGCGGGTATAGACAGCAACTAACCGTTCCAGAAGATAGAAGAGCGGATGATGAACCTATTCCTTGAATTTGAATGCGGTTGGATTTAACACGTAATCCTAAGCGTTGAGCACAAGCAGCAGTTATAAAACTGCCCTCACTACCTCCATCGAGGATTGCTCTTATTGCGTGTGGATATCCGGATTCGTCACGAATATCTATCAGTGCTGTTGACAGCAACACTAATTTATTAGATGTGGCACTAACTAGAGCCGTTACTGAAGAAATCGTAGCGTTTGAATTTTCGAGTGTGTTACTTACAGCATTTGTAGGTTCTAATCGTACAGCGTTAAAAGGTTCATCATTACGATTAGATTGCGTAGCGGAAGATTCAAAATGTAACAAACTGTGATGGTTTTTATTGCATTTTCGACAACGTGATTTTGACTTACAGGTTTTGGTGGTGTGAAAACCACTAAGGAAATTAATGCATAATTTTTTGGATTTTACCAATTCGTAGCGTTGCGTAGGTAGTTTCTCTACTAATTGTGGGCACGAGTAAGTTAAATGTGTTTTACTACAGATAAAACATTTATCTGGTGATGTATGTTCCGTTGTAACATGGAACGTGCGTTTAGAATAATTATTTTGCTTAAAATTAGAGCATTTCGGTTTACACTGATCTAATACCAAACTTTGACCTTCGATGAAATCTTCTAACATCCCAAACGTTGGGATTTCCTGCCTTAAATCACGGATTTCCGATTCGAACAATCTTCGTGTGTTTGGGTCTAATTTTTCCAAAAGGAGATTTAGCAGCATGAAATCTTCCAGAGAATCAGCGAATTTTAAAGCACGTAATGCTGCTACATTTTCCCGGAATTTATCAATCAAATCGCGTAACCCTTTAGACGATTCTTCTTTTAGTTGAGGTAACGAAATCATTCCTTCCCAATAACGTGTAGCTAACTTCCTTTTATTGTCATATCTATTGACTAGATTTTGATAAGCGATTATATAGTTATCATCTGATAAATCTAAGGTCTTTACTAAATTTAAGGGTTCACCAGAAAGGCAGCTAATTAAATATTGAAATTTTTCTGTATTCGATAAATGTGAAGCGTTGTGAATTGTGGTATTAAATAATTGAATAAATGGCGACCATAATTCTAATTTACCATCGAAATTTCTTAAATTAATTTTAGGTAATCGAACATTTGAAAATTCCTTTATAACATGGGATGAATTGTTTGAAGACGGTATATCAACAGGTAATGCTTGGTCATAAAGAACTCCTATTTCAAAATACATAGCATCGAATTCCTTCCTTACCTCGTCTTCTGCTTGAAAATCAGGGTTTTCTTGTGCAGCTATAAGCGATATTACCTGATTGTGAGAGGTTTCCAATTTTGCGTAAATATCATCTGTTGTTTGATAGCGTCTCTTAAATAGTGGAATAAACGAATTATCGTTTTGTGCCATTCTTGCGATATCTAGCGTTTCCTTTATTTTATTAATTAAAGCATTTCGAAAAGCGTAAGCTTCAGCAAATTTAGCGTTAACTTTAGGTGGCATTTTTGAATTTAAAAAAATTCAAAAACGATGCGAATTGAAAAAACTGAGATGACAAAAATGTCAAAATTGACGTAACCAAATAATCTATTTTACCCTCAAACGTCACAATGACGTGCGTGCGTTTAGCGAAACTATTGTATGCAATATAACAATATGTTTAAACAAATATAAATAATGGGTAAAATATAAATTGGATAACCAATTCAGCCAATGTCCACTGCCAAAATTGAATGCGCTGTAATACCAGTAGTAGAATTGACCACTACACCGTTTCAATAATTAAAAGGTAAGAACAAAGGCATTCATATGATAACAGATATCAAACAAACAATCCGGCTCGAAGGACCAAAAAAATGTACGCGTGACAAATAATAATTTTTTCTCAATATGAATGTTTGATAAATAGGATTTGCCTCGACTCACCTTGATTGAAATTGAAAACAGTGTCACTCAGCTCCTGCAGGGGATGGTTTTGCGCCAATTCCAATGGCCATAGGTTAATGTTCTATCTTGCGTTTAATTTTATATTTTTTCACACACCCGAGCTAGCGTTTTATTTTGAAGCGTTTATTAAACGATTAAATTGGCGGTTCCAATGCGAATTTCAACGATTTTGTTATGCGTTTTTTAAATTGACACGTAATGTGAGTTTTTTTCAATTAATTAATTATTTTTACCCCGGAAACCCAAACAAACTCCAAAATAAAAAATTGGCGGTTCAAGGCAACCCTTGGAAGGAAAATAATAAAAAGTAAATGTTGTTGGTCCAACGAGCGAATTAATTATTAATATCATAATATTCATAATAATAAAAGTAAAAGATAACAACAAACACAAAAAAACTAACTATTAATAATCCAACAAAAAGCATGCGGAAACTACAGGGGCATCTCACTTCTGAGTACAGTAGGTAAAGTGTACGAGAAGATAATAGAGACGAGATTAAGGAAAGAAGTGGAAAACAAAATACATGAAGCTCAAATATAGTGTGCAAGACCATATATTTACATTAAAACAGCTAAATGAAAAGTTCCGTAAGTACCAAAAAGATTTATATATCTGCTTTATCGACCTAGAGAAAGCGTTCGACAAAGTTCCGCGAGAATGCATTTGGCAGATATTAGAAAAACTAGAAGTTAATAGAAAGCTAATTAATGCCACTAAATCATTGTATGAAAATTGCCATAATGTAGTAAGAACGCTCAACTCATCATCTAGGCCTTTCACAACGCACAAAGGAGTGAGACAGGGAGGAGTGCTCAGCCCTCTACTTTTTATACTCTTCATGGACGATATTATAAAGGAATGCAGCAAGAAGACTATCAGTATGGAAGTGGGTTACTATAAAATGGAACGTATAACAATTACTGAATGTGTATTTGCTGATGACATAACACTGATTTCTGACACCGAAGAAAAACTACAGCATAATTAAAACATATGGATACAGGAACTTGAAAATAGGAGTATGAGGCTGAATACAAATAAGAGCAAAGTGTTAGTGGTTTCAAAAACGAATATAAATACAAATGTGACTGCTAAGGGAATAAGATTAGAACAAGTCGAAGAGATGAAATATTTAGGAGTTGTTTTTAATAAAACTGGGAAAGATGAACACGAAATTAACAGCAGATTAGCAGCCACTGCCAAAGTTTACCACTCCTTAAAGAGTTTTATAAATAAGAAAGAAGTGTCAAAGAAGACCAAACTATCAGTATATAAAGCAGTATATATGCCAATACTGCTCTATAGCAGTGAATCTTGGACAGTCAGTAAACAAAAAATTAATAAATTGCAGACAGTAGAGATGAAATATTTGCGTCGCGTTGCAGGATACACGAGATTATATAGGAAGAGGAACGACTTCATCAGAGACCAGTTAAAAGTTAAAAGTGTCCAAAAGTGCGTAGAAAAATCAGTGCTACGGTGGTGGGGTCACTTATGTAGATTACCGGCAAACAGGCAAGTTAAAAGGGTATGGGAAGCCAAGATGTGTGGAAGAAGAGGTAGGGGAAGACCAGGGACTGAATGGAATACATCAGTTACAGAAATACTAAGAAAAAATGGTTGGACATGGAAAGAAGCAATGGAATACGCGAAGCACAAGAAAGAATGGAGAAAACGTATCAACGATATATAGTAGAAAGTGAATCCTCTACGCTGGTTCCCGGCAGAAGAGGCATAGATTATATATATTGAAATGATATTTTTAGTTTAATTATATAAATAAATATTTTTTTTTTATTTTGATTTTGAAATGTACAATTTAAAATTATATAAGTATAATTTTAATAAAATGTAAATAATGAATAGGTTAAAATGTTAATGTTGTTGTATGATTTAAAAAAAAATGTACAAATATTAGATTTAAGTGAATTTTGTTAAATTAACGTTTTAATTGATAGAGGTTTTATTATATTTTAAAAAAATAATAAATAGTAGGTAAAATAAAAAATATCCAGGGAGATGAGAATGTTTAAAAAAACTGAAAGGTTGTTGAAAAATACAGTTTTTGAAGTGAAGATTCTTTTTTCAAAAATTCTAATTTTGATAAAGAATTATAGTTTAAATAAAAAAAATTTAATAAAACCTTTATCAAATGTATTAAAGAAGATGTTTAATAATATAAATATAAAATATATGGAAAGATATTTATAATTTTGAAAAAAATATATTAATTAAATACAATTATTGAAGTTGGAAGTTTCTTTAATGGATAAAAATTGAGTGTGGGATAATATTGATAGGAGTAAACGAGTTTGCAGCGGTTGTGGAGATCGATAAGAAGTTGGGATAATATTGATAGGAGTAAAACGAGTTTGTAGCTGTTGTGGATATCGATAAGAAAGTGGGATTACAGGATTGTTATTGTGATGTTTAAAAAGTGATTAAAAAGGTATTTATTAAATAACAAATTTTGGTATTTAATGACAATTTAATTAGATAATAATTTTGTGTGTTAATTTATCAAATCAAATCAAAGATTTGCATTATTTTTAAAATTTTTTTATTTGGTTTTCGTTAGATTGTAATGAGACGATCCCTTTAACGTCCTTTGATGAGAGTTCTTATAAAATAATAAATTGTAAAATACAGGCTGAGCTAACCGGAGCAATATGTGTTAAATGTGCTAGTTTTTCAAAAATAATTAATTTCAAAGAGGTAGCATCTAATATCATTACAATATACAGGGTTACTGGTAATTCGATACATTCCTTTGGGGATGTGATGGGACAGGAGCTAAGAAACAAATTTAACCCTAACATACATTATGCAAAACTCAATGGTTGTTGAGATATTTCAATTTTTGTGTTTTTCTCAAAAAAGTAGATCTTAATGTCTTTAAAGTTAATTTAAAAAAAATCTACTTGACATTTTTTGAACTTTTTTACTGGATTACTTGTCCCACTCTATGGCCATCCGTTTGGAATGGAAAATATCCGGAAACATTTCGATCATGTGAAAATGTTAAATAAAAACTCATAAAAAATAATTTGTAAAAATCAGCTACGAAAATTACCTATACGTTTTTCTCAAAAATTATCAAACATAACATGCGTACAAATTATTTTAAAAACTTCCTTATTTCAGCAGCTATCTATCAAGGTACAAATGTTCAACGTGCCCAAGATAGTTCTAATAAAAAAATAGTGAAAGTGATGCAAGTAGTATGATTCTTATTTTTGGATAAACAGTAAAAAGCAAAAGTGTGCGTAGAAAAAAAAATGACAAATCGTTCATTTCAGTCAGTCAGTCCTCGACTTTGATGCTCACGCATGTATATTATTAACTGGCATTATTATCTCCGTGTCCCTTAAGTTTATTGCTCTTGTTGAGTTTGTTGCTGAAGATTTTGGTTTAGGTCGTTGTTGTTGTTATTGTGTTTTAAGTGCCATGGCCACGTACACCAATACAAAATACGCTGACACCTTGTTTGTCTACGGATGCAGACAATGCAAATGTCTTACTAAACATTTTATGGACGGATGAGTCAAAATTTGATCGCGAGGGCAGAGCACATTTCCACAACCTACATTATTGGGCCGACGAAAACTCCCATTTAATAAGGGAAACTAGTTTCCAAATAAAGTTTTCTAAAAATGTGTGGATGGGAGTCATTGGGCGCTATTTAATAGGGCTATACTTTCTTCCCCAAAATTAAAACGGGAAAATCTATGAACATTTTTTAAGAGATGAGCTGCCGGTGCTTCTAGAAGATGTTCCTCTCGCCGTGAGACAGCGAATGATATTTCAGCACGACGGTTGTCCAGCACATTATCGGCTGGCAGTACGACAGTTACTCGATCAACGTTTTCCTAACGTTTGGATTGGAAGGGCAGGTACAATACCTTGGCCAGCGCGAAGGCCAGATTTAACACCTCTAGATTACTACATGTGGAACCATATGAAAGAGATGGTCTCTGAAATACCAGTGGATACGAGAGAAGACCTTAGACAAAGGATAGTCGACGCTGCCAAACACATACGGCATATTCTCACAACCAGAGTCACAAAGACGGAAATAAGAAGACGCTGCCGTGCTTGTATACGGAGTAGGGGCTCCCATTTTGAGTAATAAATGTAGAAATTTAGTACAACTTTGAAATTAATTAAGAATTAAACGATTACCTTTACAATACGTTTTTTACTGTTTATCCAAAAATAAGAACCATACTACTTGCATCACTTTCACTATTTTTTTTGATTGGAACTGTCAAGGGCACGTTGAACATTTTTACCTTGATAGATAGCTGTTGAAATAAGGAAGTTTTTAAAATAATTTGTACGCATGTTATGTTTGATAATTTTTGAGAAAAACGAATAGGTAATTTTCGTAGCTGATTTTTAAAAATTATTTTTTTGCATTTTGACAAAAAAAGTGGACTTTTTTTATCAAAAAATCATAAAGAAAGCAACACTTTTTTAACTATTTAATTTTACATTTTGCATTAAGTAAGTATGCTTTAAATAAAATATTGTAAATTGTCAGTTTGACAACTGTCAATTCTCAAATCCTTTTTATCCTGTTTTGAGGGATTTAAAATGTAAAAATGCAAAAATGCAAAAAAATATTGTGTACAACTCGTATGAAAGCATCTTTTTTTCACTCGTTTGATTGATGCACTCCGGCTTCGCCGTCGTGCATCAAACTTCAAACTCATGAAAAAAAGTAATGCTTTCATTACTAGTTGTACAAATAACTATTTTATATTATGATCGAAATGTTTCCGGACATTTTCCATTCCAAACGGATGACCATAGAATGGAACAAGTAATCCAGTAAAAAAGTTCAAACAATGTAAAGTAGATTTTTTTAAAATTAACTTTAAAGACATTAAGATCTACTTTTTTGAGAAAAACACAAAAATTGAAATATCTCAAAAACTATTGAGTTTTGCATTATGTATGTTAGGGGTAAATTTGTTTCTTAGCTCCTGTCCCATCACATCTCCAAAGGAATGTATCGAATTACCAGTAACCCTGTATATTTATATTAATCAGCATTTTATAGCGCAACTTTGCCCCAATTTAGCCGTCTTCGTATATCTTACTGTTTTCGAAATCCCAATGGTGAACGCCGAATTTTGTTTTTGTGTTGTTTCTGTTTGTTTTTCCATGGCAATCTATTGAAATTGACTATTTTTGTAAATAACAGCAGTTTTCGGCAGTGAAACGCCATCATGTCATACATCGTTGAAATCACCATCAAAAACTCTATCAGGTGCTGTAAAAATCCAACATGGCGCCCATAAGAAAAACAAACCTGATGATGATTCCGGAAAACCGAAACGTTGTAGAAAATTTTTGATACCACAACAGTATTACGGCTAAAAAGTTGCTTCATGAAAGTTTTAACAGATTTGAAAATTTTTTAATAACAACCAAATTATGCTCAAAAAACCAAATTGACATTTTTCTGTTTTTTGCTCTTAATAAAAAAACTAAGATAGGTAGGTCAAATTTCTTTTTTAAATATTAAACAGCATTGTATAGCGCAACTTTGCCCCAATTTAACTGTCTTTGTAACTCTTACGGTTTCCGAGATCCCAATGGTGAGCCTCGAATTTGAATAACCCTGTATAATAGATGAATTAAGGGCAGCTAAAATTATTAAGTAACGTGCAATCTTACTGTTCACTATGACTGTAGATAAACTTAATAGACCACTTCATCACCACCAACTCGTTATTCCGTACAGTCTCCATTACGAAACATTATACTACGTTGTAGGAATTTATACCAAAGACGGAAAGTATCGCTTACGCAATTCCGACTCGGAAGATACCCACCTTTTTCCACTATCCATAGCAACAATTAAAGAGGCAGTGTATACTCCAGCATCCGCTCTAATATTTATAAATGGATAAGAATACCCACCTTCTTCACTTCGAGGTGTAACTCTCAAGAAAAACGATCAAATAACAGTTGCTGCTAAACGAGTTGGAAATACAATTTACGATCCAGAGGCAGTTTTTGTGTTACAATTGATTCTTAGAGTACCTATACAACATGACATTAGATAAATTTAATCATCAGCTTCACCAACATGAGGGCATTCAACTGCTTGCACCCATATCATCTCTTCACTGTGAAGGGGTGTTTTATATGATGGGAATAGGTACTAATGCGAGCGGTAACGTACTCTTGCTTAATAGAGATAAAGGTGTGAACTATTCGTTTCCTTTGGAATCCGGAGTCATTAAGGAGTGTCGCTACAATCCACAAAGCACGGAGGTTTATATAAACGGTACCCACTACCCGTTAAGCAAACTCCTTGGACTTACGCTAAAGAAAGGTGACAAACTTTCGGCCAAGAACCCTCCAAACTCCAAAAATATCTTTTCATTTGAAGCTGTTGTGTCACTTCCAGTTGTGGTGGATTTACTATGAGTGTTAAAGAGCAAATTGTTGAAGAGCTACATAAACCCGCCCGCAAACATTATAGAAGACGGCATGTGGTAATTAAAGGGTTGAATGATCTATTTCAGGCAGATTTAGTGGTGTAACGCCCTCGGTAGCTCAGAGAGCCAGGTTATTTATTTCCTGCACACCAGTAATAACGACAACACAGTTAAACATAAAAATGTATTATAAACAAATAAAAACCTCTCTGCACACAATAAATAAAATATAACTCAAACTAAGATATCGTATGTAAATTAATAAAAGAAACGGAATTCGAAAATTAAATAAAAATAAGATTAATTCGGAACGGCCTCGGTATAGACCCGGCTTTAGGCAGTTAAGCCTTGACGGCGCACGCTTTTCCCAGGTTGGAGAAGGGGATCACGTCTCTTGGTGATCCTAGTTTGGCCGGAGCCGTGACGGAGAACGGGGTGTTGCTTCCTGTGAATCAAATTAATTAACAATGATGGCGGTTAAGCGTGCAATTGTTGTCAATCAACAACAGAATAAACAATCGGAAAGCTCCCCTATAACGGGTAAGTGTTTTAATTTCTTAAGGTGTTGTTGTGGGGTTACCTATGTAATTCGACGGCCTTTACGGGCAATCCTCGTGGTTATTAACGGTGCCGGTGCCTTCCGGCGATGCCGGTTCGGTGCGAGTTTTGTTCGGTTAGTTCGGCGAGAGCTGGAGTGTTAGCCTCTGCGGCCACTTGGTGCCTAATTGCGGCGGGGATTATTTAGATAGGGATTCTATTGTCGACCTCTTGGGGCCGATTCTAGCAAGTCTTTGGGGAACGATTTCGTCGTCAACTGGGTGCCGACTACTTTCAGCAGGTCTCGGGGAATGATTTCATCAGCAACTAGGTGCCGACTACTTTCACCAGGTCTTCGGAAAGGATTTCGTCGTCAACTTGGTGCCGACTACTTTCCGGGTTGCGGATTCAATGATTTATTCGGTGGGTTCGACAGCGAGGTGCCGAACGTTCACCAGGTCGGGTTTAAGGGAGAATTCTTACTCGGTTCTACGGGCGGTTTATGTTGGGCTCTTCCTGGGCTGGATGTCTCGACTCGTCTCCTCCAGCACTCGATGCTCGCTGCTTTTATACCCGTTTCTAATCTGGTCTTCTCGCTCTCGCCTCGCTGATTGAAGAAGGTACGACAACCACGTCGCACTCTGGCTGGATATTTAATCAGCGCGATTAACGCCTTCGCTAAACGTGTCCCTAAATTCTTTATTACCAGGAAAATTCCATTTATCTAATATGTAATAATTATTGTCTTTTAGCGGCACGTTACATATTCCCCTTACGTCGGGGAGGAAAGAGGACCGAGATCAGAAGGGTTAAAGGACCGCCCTTATCTACAAAAGCCTTACCTGCTTCTTATTAATGACCTGACCGGCCAGGGCGGAGTCCACACTTCACAGCGTCCTCCATCAGCATCTTGAGTTGCCTACCTCCCGGCAATCGAATATACGTTCGCGCCCTTCCTTTACGTTTTCTTTTTGGGCGATTGGACCCCATGCTACAGGTAGCCGCACTTCTGACGGGTCCATCGGGAACCTGGTGTTCAACTGCCAATGATGCGATCTGGCTGCTTTCAGGCTCTTCCAGTATTACCGCGGGCTCGGTATTTTCAGAGGCGGAGACCTGAGACAGCGGAATAATGTCTTCGGCCGACGTCCATACCGTCGGGTCTGCGAAACTGTTATCCATCTTCCAAGGTAAGTTACCCTGGTCCAATAACATCCGATGAATCACAGAGGAGGGAGTTCTAGGTGTCGTTGGTAGCCCTTCAGGCGTAACGGGATCCGGGGATAGCAACATACTTGTCTCACCCTTGTCTTTTTTAGCAGGTTGGGGAGAAATCTCAAACAGAAGCTCCATCCGCTTGGCTAAATAGAAGCCGGGCGAGGCGGGCAGCGGTACCGGCCTAGGTTTCGTCGGTGGAGTCGGGGGCAGCGGGGACAGGAGGGCTGGAACCGGACTCCATTCAAACATAATCGCTCGTCCCGTCCACGGACGGATCTTCTTAGCAACGGCCTTCTTCTTCATTACTACTGGAGCCATGATGATTCTTGTTGAGGATCGAGTTCAACTGCCTTTCGAAGTCGCTGGGGTCTCCTCTTATACCTATTCTTATCTTTTATCAGTCTTCCCCCTCTCTCAAGTGAGTCAAGTGGGAGGATAAATTAATGATAATGCCTTCTAGGGGAACAAGACAACACCGGGGCTAGAAGAAGGGATCTTTTACTTACGGCTTATCCTCTATACTTCGTCCGGTACTGGGTCCTGGAGATCAACATGCGCGGGTTTGATGTCTTTTACATGTATCGGCCCCAAGTTTTTATTCCGGGCTACATCGTGTAATATGACGATGACGGGTGATACAACTCTTCTCACTTCGAAGGGTCCGGCGAACTTCGGAGCCAGCTTCGCCGAGAACCCCTTCTGAGCGTTGGACAGGACACGCTCCTTCTTATTAACTTGATCACCCACACGGGGTCGGTACCCTCTCCGTCGAAGATTGTAATACCTACTTTGCTTCGCGAACGCATGGGCCAGGTTCTGACGAACCACCTCCTGGAGGTCTCGCAGCTTTCTCATTTGCTGTACATAATTATTGGCCTGCGGTCCAGGGGCATCCAAGTCGAATTCCGGGTCTACTCTAGCTCGGATTGAATTTGGCGGAAGCATTTCTCGACCTAAATTCAGGAGGGCCGGGGTGTATCCGGTCGATTCATGGACAGCGGTATTAAGGGCGAAATTGACTTCTGCTAGCCACGCATCCCACTGTTGCTGATTTCCCCGGGCTAACTGCGAAATAATGGTCCCAATCACCTTGTTGGACCGCTCCACAGGGTTTGCTTGCGGCGTGTAGGGCGGAGTTAACCTATGTTGAATTCCGAACTCTCGGGTCATTAATTGGAAGTCATGGTTTACAAACTGAGGTCCGTTGTCGGAAACGATGACTTTCGGGGTGCCGAATCGATACAGGATCTTCTCCTTCAATCCCTTTATGATAGTCTTTGCGGTAGCTTTTCGAAGGGGATGAAGTTCTATCCACTTCGTAAACCGGTCCTGAAAGACTAGCAGATAAGTGTTACCCAACGAGGACCTGGTCAACGGTCCTATGAGGTCTGTGCTGATCACCTCCCAGGGACCCTGGACTCGTGACCAGCACATCTTCCCCGCTGGTTCAACGCCCCCTTTCTATAACTGATTTCAAAGTCATACTGCTGCAATTCTAACGCTCATCTCGCCAGCCTTCCGGACGGATTTGGGAGAGTCTGTAGCCATTTCAGGCTCCGGTGGTCACTAATCACGGAAAAATGGTAACCCTCTACATACCCTTTGAATTTCTTTATGGCGAACAGCACGGCGAGGCACTCTTTCTCGGTCGTGGAATAGTTCTTTTCAGCGGGAGTCAACGAACGGCTGGCGTAAGCGATGACTCGCTCCTCTCCTCCTTGCTCTTGCGTCAGAACGGCCCCGAGCCCCGTATCGCTGGCGTCTGTCTGTATGACAAATGCAGTCCTGAAATCCGGACAGGCTAATATGGGAGCGCAGGTCAGAGCCTCCTTCAACTCCCGGAACGCCTTTTCTTGTGTCTCTGACCAACGGAACTTTTTCTTCTTACTCACCAACTCGTTCATGGGGGCAGCGATCCTTGAAAATTGGGGAATGAACTTCCGATACCAGGACGCCATTCCTAGGAATCTTCGCACTTCCTTGGGGTTGGTGGGCCTCTCCATTTTCCTAATGGCTTCTACCTTATCCGGATCGGTACTTATCCCGCGTTGGTTGACGACATGCCCTAAATACTTCAGTTCCGTCTGACAAAATTGGCATTTTTCTGGCTGAAGTTGGAGTCCAGCCTTTCGTAATCGTCGGAGTACCTCCCGCAAATTGTCCAGATGCTCTTCAAAGGTCTGACCGACCACGATGGTATCATCTAAGTAGCAGAAAGCTTTTGGCTCTAATTCGGGCCCGATAACCTTGTCTAGGAACCGCTGGAAGGTTGCGGGGGCCGAGTGGAGTCCAAATGGCAGTACTTTGAATTGAAACAACCCCCGACCTGGAACGGTAAAAGCCGTAATATGTCTACTTGCCTTTTCGAGTCCTATTTGCCAGTACCCCTGCTTCAAGTCTAGGGTACTGATGTACCTTGCTCCCCGTAGCTTATTGAGGATGCCGTCAATGAAAGGAAGGGGGTAGGCGTCGGTTCGAGATATCTGGTTTACCTTACGAAAATCAATACAAAATCGGTATTGGGCAGAGGACTTCTTAATCAGCACCACGGGTGAACTGAACGAGCTGTCGGACGGTTCAATGATTCCTTCTTGGAGCATTTTGTCCACCTCCTCGTTAATAATGCTTTGCATAGCTGGATTGAGCGGATAGTACCGCTGCGTGATCGGCTGGGCTCCCTCCTTCAAGTGAATTTGATGTTCTACCAACCGGGTGGGACCTCTGATCCCTGAGAATTTAGACAGTTCTTCTTCCAGGAATTTTTGTAATGCTAGGGACTGCGGAGGGTTCAATTCGTGAAGGCCTCCCAACCCCTGGTTGCCTTCGTGGGTGGTCAAGTGCATGGGCACTCCTTTTATACTTATCTGGTTCACCGCCGGTTCTATCCGGGCCTCACCTGCTTGTAAAAAGTCCAGTCCCAGGACCACCTCGGTGGTCAACGTAGGCAGACAGCTGGCTTGTAAAACTAGTGCCACTCCATTCATTTGGACGGGGATGCTGTACACCCCGCCAGCGTGCACTATACTCCCATCTGCTAGCTGCACGCCGGTCGTAGCTGGTTGGGTACATCGGAGCCCTTGTTGTCGGAGATGTTCCTCAACCCGCCGATTAATATATGAGCGGGCCGCTCCCGTGTCCACTAATGCCTGGAAGGTGTGGGTCCCAATGTTCACCCTCAAGAAGAGACGCGAGTCCACAATAGCTAAGGGTTTGATGAGAGGTTTAATACTACAAAATTTTCTCACCCGGGTTAACCACTGTAGCCAGTCTTCTCTCTTCTCGACGGGGTTGGGACGGGCTCTCCTCGCCCTTCGACCAGAGTGCCTTACTTCTCTCGTCGGGCGAGCTCGTTTCCCGGACAGCGATATTCCCGGGTCAAGACGCCTTCTCTCCCGCAGTAAGAGCAAAACAACTTCCTGGGGCCTTGGCACCTTCGGCTAAAATGACCCCGTTGACCACAGCGCCAACACCTCTCTTCGCGGACATAATTCCGGAGTTTCGTTTCGGGTCCCGGGCCCGGTTCTTCGGGACTGGTAATGGCCGCGACCGGGGGTGCCTTCTCAAATGGCTTCCTCTTCCACTTCGCGGGGTTATATGCCGTTTCGGAGGTATATGCTTCACTGGGATTTGGCGGCGGTCTGTAGACGACGCTTTCTTCCTGTAGAGCCTCAAATTCTTCGGCTATCGTCACGAGCTCGTCTAGATTCTTAAAATCCCTCCGACGGACATACATCTTGTACTCTGGCCGGAGGTTTTCGTAGATTCGCTCGAGTCGCTTATCCACATTCATCTCCCCTGAGCGTCGCAACAAGGTCTGCAGGTGTGTCACATAGTCGACCATTCTTTCTTTGGCTCCTTGGGTTCGCTTCCTAATTTCTTCCTCCAGCCAGAATCGGGGCCTGGGGGGCATAAAGCGACCTCGGAAACTCGTCGCGAACTTCTCCCAGGAATCCCAGCTGGTCCGGTTATTCCTATACCAAAGAAGTGCCTTGTCCTTTAGTAACTCGGGCAGTGCGGTAAGTATGTTTTCATCTTGCAGTTGATAACATTCTTGAAGTTCTTTAATTCTTTCTAGGAAAGAGATGGGGTCCGAGGTGCCATCGAATTTGACACCCCACTTACGTATCACATTGCAGACCTCCGCCATCGTGAGGGTCGCCATTTGGTCTTCGAGGGACGCCCGGTCGGGTGAGGGTTCTCGTGCCTGGATTCCACCTCTTGTTTTCTTTACAAATGCTGAGATGCGGGTTCGGAGTTCTTGAACCGTTCCGGTATCTTCCAGGTTATAACTTCTTGCAGTCGCTCTTAACTGTTCCTGGCTCAATTTGTATATCCAATTAAGTCCCTTTTCCTCTGTTTTAGGAACTTCAGTATCGGATATACTCCTGTAAGAATAATGGTTATGGTTTTCTTACCACTCGGTATTACGGACGGATTTGCTCGGGCGCCTTCGGGTCTGGATTCTGGAATCCCGGTATCTGCGTTGTCCTGGTGTGGTCGGATTTCGAGGTCCCTGCTCGGCGGCGTCAAAATGTAACGCCCTCGGTAGCTCAGAGGGCCAGGTTATTTATTTACTGCACACCAGTAATAACGACAACACAGTTAAACATAAAAATGTATTATAAACAAATAAAAACCTCTCTGTACACAATAAATAAAATATAACTCAAACTAAGATATCGTATGTAAATTAATAAAAGAAACGGAATTCGAAAATTAAATAAAAATAAGATTAATTCGGAACGGCCTCGGTATAGACCCGGCTTTAGGCAGTTAAGCCTTGACGGCGCACGCTTTTCCCAGGTTGGAGAATCACGTCTCTTGGTGATCCTAGTTTGGCCGGAGCCGTGACGGAGAACGGGGTGTTGCTTCCTGTGAATCAAATTAATTAACAATGTTGGCGGTTAAGCGTGCAATTGTTGTCAATCAACAACAGAATAAACAATCGGAAAGCTCCCCTGTAACGGGTAAGTGTTTTAATTTCTTAAGGTGTTGTTGTGGGGTTACCTATGTAATTCGACGGCCTTTACGGGCAATCCTCGTGGTTATTAACGGTGCCGGTGCCTTCCGGGGATGCCGGTTCGGTGCGAGTTTTGTTCGGTTAGCTCGGCGAGAGCTGGAGTGTTAGCCTCTGCGGCCACTTGGTGCCGAATTGCGGCGGGGATTATTTAGATAGGGATTCTATTGTCGACCTCTTGGGGCCGATTCTAGCAAGTCTTTGGGGAACGATTTCGTCGTCAACTGGGTGCCGACTACTTTCAGCAGGTCTCGGGGAATGATTTCATCAGCAACTAGGTGCCGACTACTTTCACCAGGTCTTCGGAAAGGATTTCGTCGTCAACTTGGTGCCGACTACTTTCCGGGTTGCGGATTCAATGATTTATTCGGTGGGTTCGACAGCGAGGTGCCGAACGTTCACCAGGTCGGGTTTAAGGGAGAATTCTTACTCGGTTCTACGGGCGGTTTATGTTGAGCTCTTCCTGGGCTGGATGTCTCGACTCGTCTCCTCCATCACTCGATGCTCGCTGCTTTTATACCCGTTTCTAATCTGGTCTTCTCGCTCTCGCCTCGCTGATTGAAGAAGGTACGACAACCACGTCGCACTCTGGCTGGATATTTTATCAGCGCGATTAACGCCTTCGCTAAACGTCTCCCTAAAATTCTTTATTACCAGGAAAATTCCATTTATCTAATATGTAATAATTATTGTCTTTTAGCGGCACGTTACAGTGGAAATGATACCGTATGCTAGGTTCAACAAAGGATTTTGTTATATATTCGTAGTAATCGATACATTTTGAAATATGTATGGGCCTATCCGGTAAAACAAAAAACTAGAAAAGAAGTTGCAAATGCTATGCTGAAAGTGCTACAGAAGGCAGTACCGCGTAATTTACAAACTGATATGGGAAAAGAATTTTATAATGAAGAGTTCCAAAAGTTGATGGTTCGGTTGAATGTAAATCACTACAGTACGTATTCGAACTTAAAGAGCAGTATTGTAGAAAGGGTGAACCGCACTTTAAAGAACCAAATTTGGAAAAAATTTAGTGTACAAGGGTCGTACAAATGGTTGACTCTACTACCCGAAATTGTTAAACAATATAACACAACACGACACAGCACGACTAACTTAAAGCCTGCGGACGTGAATTCGAGGAATGCCAAACACCTCTTACAAACTGTTTACAGCCGCACAAAAACGATTGATCCTAGAAAACCAAAATTTCATGTCGGACATCGCGCACGAGTAAGCAAATACCGACAAGCGTTTAGCAAAGGATACACGCCAAACTGGAGCAATGAGATTTTTACAGTATCACAAGTTCGTCTCAGCAATCCTACAACTTACATACTAATAGATGATGGTGGAAACGTTATTAAAAGTGGATTTTATGAGTACGAGCTGCAGAAGACTCACTATCCAGATATTTATTTAATAGAAAAGGTTTTAAGGAAGCAGGGAAATAAGGTGTACGTGAAGTAGTTGGGATTCAACAATCGTCACAATTCTTGGATTCCGAAAACTGATATCGTTTAATAAAATAGAAACTCAAAACAAGTATTTATTATATTGTTTATATTTTATATCATTGCCAGTATATGTGCAAACCACATTGTAAAAAAGATACTTTTATAATTATTATATGTATATGTACCTACAACATTTTTTAATTAAACAAATTTTTTATAGGTATATTTACTTATTCTAACAATCTTTTTAAATATGTATCTTTATTAATCTATAACAAAGATACTTTTATAATTATTATGTGCATATATACAATATTTTTTAATTAAACACATTAAATATGTATATTTACTAATTCTAACAATCTCTAACATAACTAGTACAATTAAAACTTATATAAACTATGCACAAGAAAGCCGTAGCGAGACGTCTACACAAAATAATAGTCAGTACTGTTTACGCGATATCATTCTCATGATTTTGATCGACTGTTTGCGCTAACTCTATCAATTCGTGGAGTCTACTATTGGATTTGACATAGGGCAGCACCAAGCAATTAAGCATATCTGCCCCCCCCCTCGATCGTCAAAGCGGCCGGCCGCCCCGACGCCCTAGGGGACGTCTTAAGGGAGGGATAAGCGGGTTCCGCCGTTGCACCGGCATCGCCCACCCGGATTTATTATCATCCGGGCGTCAGCCCAGCATACTGGCTTCCTGATTGCGGCTCAGGCATTATTTACCGGGTTAGCCCTGAGACTCAACGAATCTCGGGGCCAACCCAAACGTACGGCTCGTTACCACTGCCACCTCCACGCCTACCCATCTCGGTAGTCTTTAAAGTCGGACTATTACGACTACCAGAAGCATGTGCAATGCCCCTCTGGTAAGGGTGCTGAAAGAGGAAAAAACTAAATGCTACCTGCTACCTTACTACCTACTCCTCCTCCCGGCGCTGCTCCTCCCGGTCCTTGGGCACTCTCTCGGCAAACTCCTCGAGGCGGTCGTATATGTCTTCTGCTACTAGGTCCTGTGGGCGTGGTGGCCATCTGACTCCACGTTGTTCCGCAAAGACCTGTAACAGACACCTTTCCCTTTCTACCTCTTGCGTCGCGCAGTCTATTAGGAGATGCTCGCTCGTGTCTTCCGCCCCACACTCGCATTCACCCCTGTCTATCAAGCCGAAAGATCGCAGCTTCGCCCTGAAGTCGCCATGGCCCGTCAGGAGCTGAGTGATCCAGTACGAGGGCACGACCCATGGCATTTTCAGCCTATCTGCCACGCTGGGGAAAAATCCATGCGTGACCCTACCGTCTCCTGACCTGTTCCACGAGATTTCCCACTTCCTCAGGATGTGTTCGCGGACTTCGACGAGGGCCTGTTCGACCATCTGCTCCCTGCCATCAAATACAAATTCACCTATGTCTACTGGGGTCCTTCTTCGAATCTTCCTCCGGTACCACCTTTCTTCTGCTCTGAGTACCAACGGCATCCGTTTTGCTAGAACTCCCAACTCAGCCGTGGACACCGTTCTATACGCCTTAGTTGATGCTAGAAGCGTCGGGCGCTGAGTGGTGCCCAGCCCGTCCTTGAGCCTACCGTTCAGCTTGTCGAACCAGATCTCCGCTCCGTAAAGAGCGACCGGTTCGAGAACTCCCGTGTGGAGGATCTCTATGGTTTTGTGGTTTAATCCCCACCTGGCTTTGACGACTCGCTTGAGGCTCATCCCTAGCTTTCGTCCCCTTTCTTTCACTTCCCTCATATGGGGGGTGACCGTCATCCCTTCCCCCCAGTATATCCCCAGGTGCCTGACCTCGTCCACCATTCTTAGTCGGTGATTTACCATTCTTACTCTCGGTCGCCTCCCTCGGTGAAATTTGCCTTTGAGCATAAGGCCCACCGATTTCTCTTCGGAGAGGTGCAGTTTATGAAGATTGCATCACTCCAACGTTCTCCCTAAGACCTCGCTGGCTCGATCCTCAAGTTGACGTCTTGAATTGCCTTCTATGGTGATGACCTCGTCGTCCGCATACGCAACTTTCTTGCACCACGGTTCGTCTTCTTCGAGGTTTTCGTCGAATACTAGGTTCCAGAAGAATGGCCCCAGTATTGACTCCTGGGGGCAGCCCCTTTGGCAGTCCCTCACGACGCTGTCCTCTCCTTCCCTAAGTTCTATCTTCCTGTTGGTGAGATAATCTTTAATTACCCAATACAGGTTCTTCGGGCACCTCCTCGCCCTTAGTACCCGGAGGACGTCCGGCCACCGGAGGGCGTCAAAGGCACCCTTGACGTCCAGGAATATCCCCAGCACGTATTTTTCTTCCGACATCTCTACGATTCTTCTGAATTCCTCCAGCGCATCTATGGTGGATCGCCCGCGCCTGAAGCCGTATTGATTCGGGCTGCTCTCCCCTTCCAGGCTGTCTTCTAGTCTTCTGTAAAGTAACTTCTCCAAGATCTTACCCAACACTGGTAGCAGACTAATCGGCCTGTACGATGAGGGACTTGATCTGTCCCTTTCGTTCCCTTTTAGGAGGGGCACCAGGTTACCGATCTTCCAATCGTCCGGAAATGCTCCTAGCCGAAGGCACTCGTTCCAGATTCGAAGCATCGCCTCCCCTATAACCGGCCACGCTTCACTTACCATTTCATACACTATGCCGTCTGGACCCGGTGATTTCCCTTTTGGCAGGCCCCGCAGGACACTTTCTGCCTCCTCCATTTCAAATTCGGCCGCATCTTCTACGTCGGGGATTTCCCTTACTTCCGCCCTCACTCTTCGGGGTACTTCCATGTCCTCGTCGACGGGGTCGGTTTTGATCAGCTCGTCTAGGAGGATGTTCATGGATCCTTCCCAATTTACCGCGCGCATTCCCTCGCTGACCATCCCCATGTAGCCCTCCCTTTTCCTGAACTTACCACATGTTAGCTTGTAGACTATGCCGAACGGTTCCTCGTTCCCAGTTCGGCCTACGAATTCTCGCCAGCTGTCTTGCTTCGCCTTCTTGATCTTGTGGTGGTAGGTGTTCCTTCGCCTCAGGTACGTGTGTCTGAGTTCGGCTCGATGTTCATCACGTTGCTCCCTCTGGTACGCCCTACGTGCCGCGTTTACAGCCTTCTTCTCCCTGGTTAGCTCCGCCCCAAGTAGCACACTAAAGTTGGGCCAATATTGGCTCTGTCATATTGGTAATCTCTTTGAAGTGTAACGCTTTTTTATTGTGGATATATATTGGCTACCAAGGTTTAACCAATATGTAAAGTCTAGTAAGGTAAGATATCTGCGTAGTTTATTGGTCCCTTGTTGGTTACATATTGGCAGCCAAGGTTTAGCCAATATGTGTAATCTAGAAAGGTAAGATATCTGAATAGTTTATTGGTCCCTTGTTGGTTACTCTTGTTGGTTACATATTGGCAGCCAAGGTATAGCCAATATGTGAAATCTAGTAAAGTAAGATATCTGGTCACTCTTGTTGGTTATATATTGACAACCAACATACATGCAACATCAAATACTAACATTGGCTACTTATTGTATAACAGCCATGATCCAATCTTGGCTATAAATATTTATTAGTTATTGGTTGGCATTACATGCCCAATATAAAATATTATTTTCTGCGTAGATGCACATATGAGTGTGTCACCGGAGATGCACACCATTGGTATTTCGAGAACTGAAAAGAGCTACGAAGTCGGTTAAATTAGCAAAGATTTAGTTGTAATTAAAAAAATTTAGAGATATTTTTATATATATTTTTTAATTTTTAGAACATCCTGTATATTTTTGCGTATTTAGTAAATTTCCTATAAAAAGGGAATAAGGACGACCAATTGGAAAATAAAAAATTTGTAAGCAATTTTCTACAGAAAACAGTGTTATAGGATATAAAAATTATGATTATTCAATGATTATTGCTGTTATTATTAATTTACCTTAGAAAATTGCTTATAACGTTTTTATTTTCAAGTTTAGGCTAGTAGTAGTACATTTGAATTTTTTTATAAACAATTAATTTAATTTTCTATCGAAATATGCAAAAATACTATCTTTAGGAATATCTCGAGAACTAACGTTTTGTTTTTTAAATTGCAGCATCGTAATCAGCCCAAAAAATATTAAATTTTTTGCTCATTTAACCGACTTCGTAGCTCTTCTAGTTTTCGAAATACCAACGGTGTACGTGCATCTCCCGTGCCACACCCTATAAGGGCGATTAAGAATTAAGCAATTAGTCCAGTCAAATAAGCATTTCGCTTCGGAAAAATTCAAAGTGAGCTGAATTTTTGTGTACACCGTTATTTAGTGTTTCTAAACAACATATCAAAAGTACCCTTGATTTGACCTTGAGCTTCTTGAGTTATTGGGCTTAAGAGGTGCGAAAAATTGGTTGTTCGCTTATATCTTCTTTTCTATTGACTTTAGGTATAGAATAGCCTACAGAGAAATTGAAGGCTATAAAATTCTGTACAAAGAAGTACTCTTGTGATTTTTTCGTGGGACCAACCGTTTTCGCGTAATGTGATGTTAAACGTCTAAGTCAAGGTTAACGAAGTACCCCATTCCACACCACCTTTGAGGTTAAGTACGAGGCGCGTTTTTTTTACGTGGTATCCACTGCCTCAGCCGGTCCAAATATTCATAATACTTAATAAAAAAAGGTCAAAATAGAGTTACATTAAGCTTCTTCATCCTCATCTTCTTCTCCTTCCATATCTCATTGTTCCAGGTAATCCTTAGAAAGATTTTCTAATTGAATCTCATCTTTTTCTCTATCAAATCCTGTTTCCACGATATCTTCGATGGTATTAGCATTTAAACACGATTGTCCAATCAAAGAAGTATTTTTCTTCGGAAAAATTCAAAGTGAGCTGAATTTTTGTGTACACCTTTATTTAGTGTTTTTAAACAACATATCAAAAGTACCCTTGATTTGACCTTGGGCTTCTTGAGTTATAGGGCTTCAAAGGTGCGAAAAAGTGGTTTTTCGCTTATATCTTCTTTTCTATTGACTTTAGGTATAGAATAGCCTACAGAGAAATTGAAGGAAATAAAATTCTGTACAAAGAAGCACTCTTGTAGTTTTTTCATCAAGCATAATTACCAACAAATAATTAACATTTATTAATATCAAAAATAATTTGATATTATCGGACATTGGTCCCTCAAGCCAGATCTACATCTAACATTTAACATTGGTCCTTCGACGAGCCGAATACTGACAGCGAGATCAGCGAGTTATCATATTACACCTTCAGCGCTGCATTAATCATCAAATCAAGATTATTCAGCCATCAATTTTACGGAAGGGTAAAGTGAGTCTCCAATATACTTATATTTCTTCAGTTCGCTTCAGTTATAACAGTGTACATTTCAAATATTTAATAATTAAATTTAACTAAATCATTTAAAACTTTAAAACTTATATTATACATTGCATAAAATCAAATTTTAAAACATTTAGAATGGAACAACAGAATGAGTTAAGATCTTTAATTAAAAAACGAAGTCAAATTAAGACACGTGTCACAAAATTTAGGAATTTTGTTGACAACCTAGATCAAGAATACGATTCAATAGAATTACAATTAAGGTTATCAAAATTCGAACCCACATGGGAAGATTATGAGATCATTCAGAGCAAAATTGAAGATCTTGACGACTCTGTTGACCATAATGCAGAACGCGTTGAATTTGAAAATCATTATTTCAAATTAGTTGCAACCGTTCAAAGGCGTATCTCAGACAATAAAGAATGCTCAAATTCAAATCCTGACAATAATTCCGTTACCGTTAATCACATTGACAGATTGGATGTGTCAGTTAAACTTCCAACAATAAAGTTACCATCATTTAGTGGTCAATATAATGAATGGCTGGCATTTTATGATACATTTAAGACAATGATACATGAAAAGGTAGAATTAAACGATATTCAGAAATTTCATTATTTAAAATCATGTTTGGTTAACGAAGCAGCTGATGTAATTGCTTCCTTAGGCATGTCAGCCTTTATTGTTTATGAGGCTGCATGGCAGTTACTGAAAAAACGATACGAAAATAAAGGTTTAATAATAAAAAATCACTTAGAATCATTATGTAATTTACCACAAGTAACAAAAAATTCAGCTAGTTCGTTAAGGCAATTGCTAAATATAACAAACAATCAGTTAGGAGCTCTTAACGCACTAGAATTAACATCTGAATCTAAGTGGGATTCACTAATAATCCATTTAGTTACATTAAAATTTGATTATTCAACCGATAACGCTTGGCAGTCTTCAAAATCAAAAATTGAACTTCCCACTATATGTAATCTAACAGATTTCTTAAGCGACAGATGTTTACAACTTGAATCATTAGTTAATAAATCTAATTCAAACAATAAACAATCAACAAATCCCAATAATGTCAGCAAAATGACATCATCCAAAAATTACGTCTATTCGTCCTCTCACGTATCAACGAATTCCCAAACATGTCACATTTGCAAGCAAACACATCAAATATATCAATGTCCTGAATTTTTAAAATTATCTGCTGAAGATAGATTTAACAAAATCAAAACCTTTAAACTTTGTGTAAATTGCCTAAAAAATAATCATCAAACTATCAATTGTCGTTCTAAGTTTTATTGTAAATTCTGTAGAAGGAAGCATCATTCGTTATTGCACATGGATTATAAAGTAGCGCAACCTAATATCGGAAGCGAATTACAATCAACATCAACAGTTGTGCCGGCAACATCAATATCATCCGCAGCTACTTATTGCAATCAAACATTACAACTATCTCAAGTATTATTGTCTACAGCAATTGTGAACATTTATGATATGCACGGTAATAGTCATTCTTGCAGGGTACTTCTAGATTCAGGGTCCCAATCAAACTTTATTTGTAAATCTTTATGTGATAAATTGTATTTACCTACCACTATTACCAATTGCACAATATCTGGAATAACACATGCTGTAACTAATATTACTAAAACTGTAGAAGTTACTATACGATCGCAATTTACCTCTTATACAGCAAAATTCTCATGCTTAATAATAGATAAAATTACAGATAACCTACCGTTAACTACATTTCCATTTACACAATTAGCCATTCCATCGAATATAAAATTAGCAGACCCATCCTTTAATGTTTCTGGGAAGATAGATTTGTTGTTAGGCGCAGAGCTCTTTTGGGAAATGTTATGTACTGAACAGATTAAGTTGCCATACAATCAACCATTTCTTCAAAAAACTCTCTTAGGATGGATCATAGGAGGACAAATAAATCTTAACAAACCACTAAAGGCAATGTCATGTAATCTTTCAATACGTACTCTCGAAAATAAATTATCTAAATTTTGGAATATTGAAGAATTTCCAGACATTCAAATTTTCTCAAAGGAAGAAACACTTTGCGAACAACATTTCCAAGAAAATTATTCAGAAAATTCAGATGGACGATTTGTAGTCAAACTTTCATTTAAAACAAATCTGAAACCTTTGGGAAATTCTAGAGAAAATGCACTCAGGAGATTATTATCTTTAGAAAGAAGATTAAATAAGGATTCTAATTTACGTTTGTCATATAACAATTTTATGAACGAATATATTACTTTGGGTCATATGGAGTTAGTCACTACAAATCAAACCGATCAACAATGCAGTCAAAGTTTCTTTTTGCCGCATCATCCGGTTATTAAAAATTCTAGTCGAACTACAAAACTTCGGGTAGTTTTCGATGCATCATGTAAATCATCATCGGGCGTTTCTCTTAATGATAATTTAATTGTAGGACCCACTATACAACACGACTTATTTTCTATTTTAATTAGATTCCGAACTTACAAATATGTTTTTACGGGAGATGTAATTAAAATGTACCGACAAGTTAATATACATGCATCCCACAAACAATATCAACAAATTCTTTGGCGAAATGATACAAGCGAACCAATCAAAACATATCAGCTGTGTACCGTAACATATGGAACTGCATCGGCTCCATTTTTAGCTATCAGATGCTTACATCAAATTGCATTTAACAATAAACTCAAGCATCCCTTAGCACATGACATCATATTAAACGACTTTTATGTTGATGATGTAATAACCGGAGCTGATATAATTTCTGATGTTATAAACAAACGTAACCAATTAATTCTTGCTTTACGTACAGGTTGTTTTGAATTAGGAAAATTTTCTGCAAATCATCCCGATCTAATACCTGATAATAATAAAACTTTGAATCAAACAGTTGATATTAGTGCAGATAAAAATTCCGATATCAAGACATTAGGTTTACACTGGAACACAAATTTAGATATATTTAAGTATTCATTGCACTTAGATGACCATTCTCAAAAAATAACTAAGCGGAGTATACTATCAGTCACTTGTCAAATTTTTGACCCTCTTGGGCTAATTGCGCCGGTATTAATAAACGCTAAATTAATTTTACAACAACTTTGGGCACTCAAGTTAGGTTGGGATGATTCACTTCCTGCAGATATGTCTAATAAGTGGTTAAAGTTTTTAAAGGAATTATACCACATCACAAGTTTAACAATCCCTAGGTATGTAACTAACAGTGACACAGGTAGAACAATTGAAATTCACGGTTTTTGTGATTCTTCTCTAGACGCATATGGGGCCTGTATCTATATCAGAACTAGTTTTAACAATAATCAACACAAGGTACGACTTCTATGTGCCAAATCGCGTGTAGCGCCATTAAAAAGATTAACAATACCGCGTTTAGAACTATGTGGTGCTTTACTTTTAGCACGCTTAATGAACAAAGTTATAAATATTTTAAAGTTAACTATAAAAAGGCAAGTATTAACCTGGATAAAATCTCAAAATAAATGGAAGACTTTCGTATCGAGTCGTGTTACAACAATTCAAACTTTATCAAATTCAAGTTATTGGTATCACATAAAATCTGAACATAATCCAGCAGACATAATTTCCCGTGGTACAACTCCCATGGCTCTAAAGGAATCTCAACTTTGGCACAACGGTCCAGAATGGTTGAGTCACAATCATCAACATTGGCCACAAAATAATTTTCATTATACAACAGACACTAAAATCTTAGAACAAGCCGCAGTTAAAACATATAACCTTGCATCATTTAACTTAGATTTGAATATAATCAACAACTACTCTTCATTTTCAAAGTTACAGCGTGTATTGGCTTACTTACTAAGATTTGCATATAATTGCAGAAATACCGAAAGATTATTAGGACAATTAACGTGCCAGGAATTAAAATTATCACATACCATCATAATAAAAACAGCTCAGTTAGAAATATTTGCAGATGAAATTTCTAAATTACAAGCAAACAAACAAATTTCAAAAACAAGTAAATTATTACCTTTACAACCATTCTTAGATAAGGATGGTGTATTAAGAGTAGGAGGTCGGTTACAAAATTCAGAATTAAGTTATAATCAAAAACATCAAATAATTCTACCTTCATGTAGTCATGTCACTAAGTTAATTATTGAATTCACCCATATTAAGCATTTGCATAGCGGACCTCAAGCCACTCTAGCCCATCTACGTCAAAATTATTGGCTCATTTCCGGGCGCAGCATTGTTCGAAAATTTATACACAAATGCATTAAGTGTTTTCGTGCAATGCCAACCAATACCATACCACCAATGATGGGTAATTTACCACATAGGCGAGTTGAACCTGCACGTCCATTTATACATTCAGGGGTAGATTATGCGGGTCCAATTCATATAAAATCCGGATATGGTCGTAGTAAAAGATTAACAAAATCATATATTGTACTATTTATCTGCTTTGCCACGAAGGCGGTGCATATAGAATTAGTCTGCGATTTGACTGCAGAAGCATTTTTAAGCGCTTTAAAAAGGTTTATGTCTCGAAGAGGAAAAATTTCTCATATTTATTCTGATAATGCGACTACATTTGTCGGCGCGAACAAAGAACTTAATAAAAATCTTAATCATTTATTTTCTTCAGATCTTTTTAAATCAAAGGTTCTTAATACATTAACAATGGATAAAATAACATGGCATTTCATTCCACCTCACTCACCACATTTTGGCGGTTTATGGGAAGCAGGAATCAAATCAGTTAAATATCATTTAAAAAGGCAAATTGGGAATACGTCATTAACATACGACGAAATGTACACTTTATTAACTCAAATAGAAGCATGTTTAAATTCACGTCCTCTTACTCCTATTTCCAACAACCCCAATGACCTAACCTTTCTATCCCCGAGTCATTTTCTTATTGGAGACTCACTGGTTGCCCCTTTGGAGCCAGACATCACCGCTATTAGTATAAACAGACTTTCAAGATGGCAAAGAATTCAACAACTAAATCAGCATTTCTGGAAGAGATGGTCTCAAGAGTACCTGCACCAGCTACAACAAAGAACTAAATGGCAGCAAACGCCTAACAATCACCCTTTAGTTCCCAACACCCTCGTCGTCTTAAAGGATGAACTACCACCATTACATTGGTTATTAGCGCGGATCTTAGAGGTTCATCCGGGAAAAGATGGAATTGTGCGCGCAGTTACACTAAAAACTAAACATGGAATAATTAAAAGACCAGCAGTTAAAATTTGCGTTTTGCCAATTGAACAAACTGATAGTGATTAATTTAAATTTCGTATTCTATTATAATTCATAAACTCTGTTACTTCATTTTTACTTATAAGTTAATTGATTATCTTATTTTTAATTACCAACTGACATTTCTCACCTAAGTGAAAGCTTTGCACCTTTCACTGAGGGCCGGTATGTTGAGTGTTATGTTACCCTTCCACTCACCTACGATTATACCTTAAAAATCTAGCGATTATTTTGTAGTTAAGAAAAACAAAACATTGTAATTATTATTTTTACTTAGATACTGTCGTTGTATAAAATAAAAAACATCAAGCATAATTACCAACAAATAATTAACATTTATTAATATCAAAAATAATTTGATATTATCGGACATTGGTCCCTCAAGCCAGATCTACATCTAACATTTAACAGCCACAAAATTGTCTAATTTGACTGGACTAAATGTATAATGTTACAAAGTTATATAAAAAAATATTCTTATACATTTTGCATGTTTAATTTTATTTTTTCGATCCTAAATTTTGTATAAGTTTAGATACCTTTTTTAATAAGAGTAAACTTTTACGTCTTTGAATTCAGCATTTTTGCTGTTTCTCCTTCTTGTAGTTTTTTTATGTGGTTAGATAGTTAGTTTTAGAATGAAATTCCTTTGAGGCTTTAAAAGGTTTATTTAGAATTACACAATTACATAACGCCTTTTAACTGTTATATGTAAACTACCAAAAATACAAATAATGATTCGATAAACATTTATTTTACAAATATCAAATAATACATACATACATAATCCATATATTACATATCTGAACTATAAATTGTTTTCAACCTCTGCGTTGGTTTTCCTCCTTTTTCGTCCTCCATCGCGATCCTTTGCGGTACACAAAAAGGTTCCCACCCTTCCTAAAAATTCAGTATCCGTAATAGACGAAAATCGTTTACGAATTGCTTCTGCAAATGGAAAATAGAAGTTATTTTTTAATTGATGCTGTTACTTAAATAGAAAAACACTTACAACATTTGCAAATTTTCAATAGTAATTTTCCTAGTGCAAAACAAAATTACCAAATTTTGGCATACTATTTCCCGAGAAAAATTTCAGAAAGTTTTCCTTCACAGAAAAATTATTTTTAAAAAATTATTCAATTGCAAGGTTGAAGTTTGAAGCGTCCTGTCAAAATGCTGTCAAACTAATATTAATAACTGTACATTTCATTGTACAAATTGTAAATTATCTAAATAAATAAAAATTAACGCTGTTTTAATTTTTTTTTTAAATTATCGAACATTGCACTAGTGAAAATTATCGATAATTTGACGGGGATTGGCTAAAATTCAAAAATTTGAGTGATCTGATTGGCTGAAATTGTTTGAGGGAAATAGTCTGTAAAATATATTCTGAAAACTGTGTAGATCAACGTAAACTACTACGACTATTAGTACATTGTAATTTTTTTTCCAATTTTGAATTGTACAACTACAAACAGTGTGTTACACTTTAAATGGAAACACCTCAATAACTTTTTTATTTTTTGGTGAATTTAAAAAAACTTCTTTTCTGTATGTAAAGCTGCCGAAGCTTTCTTAAATGGGTAAACCACATTTTAGCCGTAGCAAAGAACTAGCCTACTGTGATTAAAAATTAACGCTAAAAATTGAAAAAACATATTAGTCATTTTTTTTTTCGAAACATTTTATTTGCGCACTCGAAGGCCAGACATCTTTATCTATCAATTATGCATAAAGTGGCAATAATAAATATACTATATATTAGTTTATACTTACTTGTAATAATACGCTGTTGTGTTACACAATTTCAGTCAAAACACTTAAGTAACTAACAACTAAACTAATTAACTTATATTAAACTATCAAAAGAACTTAACTAACTAGCTTAAACCGTACTAAACCAAGAAAATGATTTTAAACGTTGCTCAACGGAACTTTTTGTTTAACTGATACTGAAGCATATACATCTAACTATAGTGTCGCGAACTGAAAGAAACTCACAACCCCCAACTCGATTTATCAGTAAAGTGAAAGCGCAGGTAGCAAAATATGTACCCTTTCTTGCAAAAGGATTATCTAACAGTGGAGTCGGCAGTAGAGTGCTGTTACAGTGTCCAAGAAACATTTTTGCAACTAAAAAAATACAAATTCAATTGTTTGCTAAAATTTCTTGGATTTTATTAAGGTGTTTTGTGCTAGTCATTTTCAGAAAGTTCTATTTCGTAAATGCTATGAAGCTCATATTATATTATCGGTTTTTTTCAGTGGCACTTGTTTCCAATGGACTTTTTTCCGAAGACTTTTTTTATGTGATTTTTTCCAGGAACTGTTTCCAGATTTTTTTTCAGAGAACTATTTTCCCGGAAACTTTCCGTGGATTTTTTTTGGGATACATTATCCTAGATTCTCTGAATATCTTGATTCAAAAAATCTGTTCTAGTAATGTCATGGTTCCTTATACCAGTACAAAATAATAAAACAAAAATTACAATCGTTTTATTTTTATATTAACCGTATTGAATAGTAAGGTGAACAATTATTTTAATAAGTAAAATAATAAATTGTAGAACGTAGGTATATTTATGTTTAATTTTCACCTATATATGGTAACGCCACTGGAAGCAATACAAACTCTAGTGCGTTTGTAAATTTTTCAAGGATAAATTTGTTTGCTTGCACTGCTTACAGCCCTTGGTATTACTCATTTCTTAGAAATATCTATTCAAAAGGTGTTTTCGTTGTTTGCATCTTTTATGGCGCACAGATATTTGTGGAACTGAATATGCCGTATTCCTACGCTGTTCATAATTTTATGTGTTTAATTAAGTTGTAGGTGCGATTCTCAAATATTGTTTTATTTTTAATTGTCAACAATGTAATACCGTGTATTTATTTATAAAAATTTAACTTTGCGTACCTAATTTAGTCGGTGGTCGGTGGTACTACTTTTTGTACATTTACTCTGAATGCTAAATATATTAAAGATGGCATTTAACCGTGGAAAAGTAAAGCAAAAAAATATTTTGTCATTTATCTACGTTCATTGAAAACAAATAACACAAACTGAAACGTTGAGTAAACAATATTATAATTGTTGATTTTCTGTGAAATAATATATGGGAATTATAACCGTAAACTGATACTTGTTTTTTTAAGCTGCTGTCATATAGATAAATCATTAAAAACAGGCAAAACATTAAAGTATAAAAACATACGTAAAAAAGCAAGAAATAAGTGACAAAAAAGGCACAAAAACAAGCAAAATATTATTAACAAAGACACCTCAGATAAGAATCATAAATAAAAATTACAAACGTAGGTAATTATACTGTTCTTATCAACATTCCATAAAGAGGAATTCAAATGACGTCATAAACTTTCTATTTACCTAGCCTTCTCTAGAATATGCGAAATTGGCCTTAATTTGTATATGTGTTAGAATAGTTATTCGGTCGCTAATATTATTCTTACGTCAGAATGATGAGGATTAAAGACTGGCGAAGAAGTTACGTTTGAGTGGTTTGTAATTGAATTTATTTCAAAAGTTTTAAACTTTATTTGCAATTGTTTTGGAATTTCTTATAAAAATTAAAAAAAGAAAACAGTATGACTAGAAAATAAATTATAAACAAATTGTTTAAACAAAAAAAGCCAAACAACAAAACCCAGATAAAGGGCCACAAAATTCATGTTTAAAAAAATACAAAATAAAATTTAGATTTTTAGAACGTAAATATATACAGTGAGCACGTAAAGGTTGGAATAAATTCGATAAAATATTTATTGGGCAAGCAAGAAAATAATGCTCGGACACGTCCATTTTCTTTTTTAGATGCGCATTTTTTAGTATACGTATATTTTTTATTACGTCATCCCTGTTCGAGTTATGACGTCATCATCAGTTTTTTTTAAATGGCAATACCCTCTTTTGTTAGCACCATTTAAAAGAGCGCATTTTTCTGCGTATAGACGCCAAATTTTATGGTATGTTACATAACAATATTTTCGAGAAATTAGTACCACAATTGTTGCACTATTTTTTATCGAGGGCGCATTAAATGCTGAATCTGCAGACAAAACAAAACAACTTCATGATACCGTCAACGAATGTTTGAAGGCTATCAACAACATGGGTGTAGAAACAACCAACTGGGGACCAATGGTCAGCAGAATAGTGGTGAGAAAATGGGACTTAGAAACTAATAAGCTGTATGAACAATCACTTCAATCACCTCATCAAATTCAAGATCTTAATTCCGTTATGAACTTTCTGAAGACAAGATTTCAATCATTGGAAGCTATTTCGGAAGCTAAGAAGAAACATTCGTATGAGAAAACTCCATTCACCACTAATCAACAAAGAAGTTTAACAGCTACACCGCCATCATGCAAATACTGCAAGCAGTCTCACCTAATCTATGTGTGTAGCAAATTTAGAGCACTAAATACTAACCAGAAGATTCAAGAAGTACGGGAGAAGAAACTATGCTACAACTGCCTAAACCACGATGCAAGTGAGAAGTGCCATACAATTTATCGTTGCAGCGTTTGTAACAAGCAACACCATACCTTGCTCCACAAAGAGCAATCAAAAGCAGAAGTACCAAAAGTGAAGACTTCTTCTCACGCGACTACAACTGCTGAAGCATCTTCACAAAACCAAGAAACTACAACCACTGTAGTTAACCATGTAGGAAGGCAGAACCGAGACATCCTACTGGCAACAGCGATGGTTAAAGCAAAATCATCATCTGGACTAATGGAAATTCTACGAGTGCTTGTAGATCCTGGGTCACAAGCTGCCTTCATAACTGAAGAAGCGGCACAATTGCTAGCATTACCCAAACAGAAAATAAAAGCTGAAGTCAATGGGTTAGGCGACAAACAACCAAGAATTGCAAGATGGAAGATTAAAGCAGAAATCCATCCTCGTTTCTCAAGTAATTACGTGTTAAGCACAGACTTACTTGTCCTTTCACCATTAACTCAAACACTACCAAAAGAATATATGGATACACCAGAAATTCAAACCTGGCAGAATTACATAATAGCTGATCCCACATTTAACAAACCTGGTCCAATCGATGTGATCCTTGGGGCAGAAGACTACGGAAGAATCGTTTTAGAAGGTCTGCATAAAACAAAGGATGGGCTCCTAGGTCAAAACACAGAACTAGGTTGGATTCTATCAGGCAGCCTACAGCAGAAGGAAAATCCAAGTACAACGGTTCTCAGCATGACAATATGCACAGAAGAAACAGAGCTAACCAAATTTTGGGAAATAGAAGAACTACCACCAGTCAGAAGATTAGCAGAATCTGAAGAAGAATGCGAAGAACATTACGAAAAAACACATAGTCGGGAGAAGAATGGTTCATATATCGTCAAAATTCCCTTCAAAGAAGAACCCGCTAGTATGGGAAGCTCGAAGCCGAGAGCCTTGGCAAGATTATTTCAGCTAGAAAAAAGGTTTTTGAAAAACAAGGAGCTGGAAAGCCAATACAAAAGCTTTATGCAGGAGTATTTAGATTTGGGGCACATGCAACGAGTTCCTCAAGGACAGGATGACGAAGGTGCATATTACATCCCTCATCAGGCAGTTGTTAAGGAATCAAGCACTACAACAAAACTACGAGTAGTGTTTGATGCATCCTGCAAAACAACCAGAGGAATAAGCCTCAACGACAAGATGCATACTGGACCAAGGCTACAGCAAGAATTATTTGATGTAATTCTTCGTTGGAGGAAACATCGCGTCGTATTTATTTCAATGAAGCAACGCCCATAGAAGAATACAGTTTAACTACCGTCACATACGGTACAACTGCTGCACCCTATTTAGCAGTTAGAACGCTACAGCAGCTGGCAAAGGACGAAAGAAGAAATTATCCACAAGCAGCTGACATTCTCATCAAAGATTTCTACGTGGACGACCTAATGTCAGGAACCAACTCCACAGAAGAGGCCATTCGACTTCAAGAAGAATTAATTAATCTATTGAAATCGGGAGGCTTCACTCTAAGAAAATGGTCTACCAACGATGAAGAACTGCTGAAAACAATCCCAGAACAATTAAGGGTCCAAAGCCCTACTGAAATCACCGAAGACGGGACAAGGAAATCTCTAGGTGTACATTGGTGCCCTTCTGATGACACTTTCAAGTTCAAAGTACAACCTTCAAGCAAAGAGTTAACCAAGAGAGCAATACTGTCTGACATTGCAGAACTCTTTGATCCATTAGGATGGTTGGCACCTGTCGTCATTAAAGCAAAGTTACTTATGCAAGAACTATGGGTAACTCAGCTAGAATGGGATCAACCAGTACCTGAACAAATAAAAATAAGATGGACATCATTTCGGGACCAATTACCATCACTGACAGAAATCACCATTCCAAGATGGATCAACTATTTACCTCACCAATCATCACTAGAACTCCATGGTTTCTGTGATGCTTCGGAGAAAGCCTTTGGAGCTGTTATTTACAGCAAAACCAGTACTATGGGGAAAACCAGTATAAACCTCGTAGTTGCAAAATCCAAGGTTGCACCTATCAAGATGAAGAAAACATTGCCTCGTCTAGAATTGTGTGCAGCCGAACTACTGGCCAAGTTAATGAAGAGAACAACAACTGCTTTGGAAGCTCAAGATGTTCCCATCTACGCTTGGACAGATTCCATGATCACACTAGCATGGATAAAAGGAGAACCAAGCAAATGGAAAACCTTCGTATCAAACAGGGTATCAGAAATACACCTACATTTACCAGCAAAACATTGGTACCATGTAAGAACCGAAGATAATCCAGCAGACATTATCTGTAGAGGACTGGGATATCCCAGTTTTTTGAATGCATTTGAGTGTAATTTGAATATGAGTTCCCTCACAAAAAATTTGGGAGTAAAACGAAGGAACACGAAAAAATCTCATGCTTGTGTGTGGAACCAATTTAATATATTTTGTGATGAAAAGGGATACAACCTCAATGAAAAAACATCACCAGAAGAAATAAATAATATTTTAGAAAGCTGGGCTATAAATATGAAAAGGAAAAATGGGACGGACTATAAAGAAATGGTTGTAAAACATATCGATGGGTTTTTGACAAAACATCGTAAGCGACATTTTTTCATTTTTACGGTTTTTGGATCAAATTGTAGCTTACGTTAAACTACAGGTCTCTACAAAACAGCGTATGTGAATTGTTTCATTTTGACAGTTAAAATTCAAAATATTTGAACATCGTAAGCGCCGAATTTTTAAATATAAGCCCTAAAATATCGTAAGCGTATGTCCTATACCGACAGATAATCGTAAGCGACAACAGGGTGCCGTCGCTTACGTTATTTATTTAGGCGCTTAAGATAATTTTCATATCCCTTAAAACCAGGTTCATTGTAGTTATTCTTTCAGTTGCAGTAATAACGAAACTTAACACGTGTGGGCATTGCGACGTAACCTCAAAATTCTGATTCTTTCATATTTTTGTGCATAACTTGTTTGATTAGTCACATAGTGGTGTTTTATCACAGTTGCCAGTACTCATGGTGAGTTTATAATATTAATATTATGGCTACATTTTTTTCTAAACAGTCCTGTACTTGCATTTGCAATACACCGTTTGCGAAGCAGGTGCAGTTAAGTACAAATAAAAGTTCAATACAAACGAACAAACCTAATGGTTATGTTTTCATAGTCTATCTACTTACTTTATTATAGAAAATGGCTTTCTCGAGAGGACAGCGTATGGTATCCATGGCACTTAATCAAAACTTACACGGGTCTGAAGCCACCAATACTTTAGATGATAACATTAATAATTCACTTAATTATTCCGAATTAATAAGTCTTGCTAATGAACCCGACAAGAAACAGAGTCTATCAGATGCAGTATTATTTGATCTTGATAATATTCCGGTAATTCTGGTAGAAAATGAAAACACAAGTAGTGTTACCGAAACATTACTTCTTGATGAGCAAGATTTCGAAAACTTCTTGTTAGATGAACCTTCTACTTCTACTCTAATGCAAATTGAAACCGATTATCACGAGACTGTAAAGCATAGTCAAAGAAAGCTAGTGGATTATTCATCTACTTCAGAATCTGAGTACCACGAGGCAGAAAGTTCACAAAAGACTAAAAAATTTAAAAGATTTGATTCCGATTATTCTTTTCACGAAGACAAAGATTCCGATTTTTTCTACTCGAGCTCAGATTGTGAAGAGACTGATGAAGTACCTACAAATAATGTGGAAGAATCGGATTTAAGGAAGCCCAAAAAAATTTGCAAAAAGCAAGCTCGGAAAACTGCAAAGGCTTTCGGTAGTATAAAATCAGTTCTGGAAAATCCATGCAAAAATAAGGCTTGCCAGAATTCACGTACAAGAAAATTTACAGAGCAACAACGTCACGACATTTTTGAATTCTATTGGGGCTTAGGCAACCGTCAAAGACAGAGAGACTGGCTTTTATCGTGCATAAAGGAGATTCGAATAAAACGAAGGCGGTCTAATGTTGAAAACAGTAGAAGAGATAGAACTTTTAAGTATATTATACCGTGGGGTGAAGAGGAAATTGAAGTCTGTCAACAATTTCTTTTAAAAACGTTATGCATATCCCAAATGACATTAAGATATACAAAGAATAATGCAGATAGTGAAAGGTTTGCTAAAACTGATCTCAGAGGCAGACATGAGCCATTTCATAAAACAAAAATTGCAGACAACCAAGTTATTGCAGTCAAGCAAGAAGACAACATAATTGAAAGATTCTCCTCACTAACAAGAATGATAAGAGTCATATCATTCTGCAACAGGTTCATATACAACTGCAAAACCGAAACAAGAAGAAATGGCAACCTCTCCGCAGAAGAATTAGAAAAGACATCTAAACAAATCATCAAATTGCAACAAAAATTGGAGTTTGGACGCGAACTGAAAAACCTATAACAAAATCAGCAAATCGAAAAGAAGAGTAAGCTATCCACTCTTACTCCATTTCTTGACAAATATGGAGTTTTGAGAGTTGGTGGAAGATTGGAAAACTCAATGTTACGGTATCAAGAAAAACATCCAGCCATTATACCTTACCACAGTCACTTAGCCAAGCTAATCTGTCAAGACGCTCATCTCGCTACACTACATGGTGGTAATCAGGCAACTCTGGCATACATGATAAGAAAATTCTGGGTAATCAATGCAAAGAGAGCGGTCAGAAGTACTATCAACAAGTGCCTTAAATGTATAAGGTACAAAGCAGAGACGTCTCAACAAATCATGGGCAACTTACCAGCAGCTAGAGTAACACAGTCACCCCCATTCACGCACGTCGGAGTGGACTATGCTGGTCCAATCCCAGTAAGAACCGCAAAAGGACGGGGAAACAAATCATACAAGGGATACATAGCCGTATTTGTATGTTTTGCAACTAAGGCTATCCATTTGGAAGTTGTTAGTGATTTAACATCTGAAGCTTTCATGGCGGCACTTAAGCGGTTCTTTTCAAGAAGAGGACGTTCAGCCCATATCTATAGTGACAATGGAACAACATTTGTTGGCGCAGAAAAAATATTGATAAAAAAAATTAACAAAATCGTATCATCTAACAACATACAAGACAACCTAACAACACATGGTACCCAGTGGCATTGCATTCCGCCCGGAGCACCACATTTCGGCGGACTATGGGAAGCCGGTGTAAAATCAATGAAGTTTCATCTGAAACGCGTTGTGGGTGAATCCAAACTCACAGATGAAGAGTTAACTACCTTAATAACACAAATAGAAGCATGCCTCAACTCCAGGCCCCTATGTTCCTTGAGCAACGACCCAACTAACATGATGGCGTTGACTCCAGGACATTTTCTGGTGGGACAAGCACTTGTTACACCACCGGATCCCGCAAATACAGAACTAAACCACAACATAGCCAACAGATGAAAGATAGAACAAAAAATGAAGAGAGATATTTGGAACGCTTGGTCAAGAGAATACCTTGGAAGACTTCAACAAAAATACAAGTGGAAGACACAACACACCAATCCAAAGGAGGGCGAGTTAGTTTTAATAAAAACGGAGAACATCATTCCAAGCAACTGGCCGCTGGCAAGAATCTCAGAGGTCTTTCCAGCCAAGGATGGTACAGTTCGGGTAGTTTCGCTTAAACTATCAAGTGGAACTACTCTAAAAAGACCTATCACAAAACTTATACCTCTACCCTCTTCTAACTTCGAAGAAAAAATTGACATCATCAAACTGTTGTCTTCAAACCATATACAAGTACAAGGAAACACTGATACCAAGGCACCAATAAAGAAAAATCCCTGCCGAAAGAAATGGTCTGACACAGAACTCATTTTGTGGATATTATTATTATTATCTACATTAATGGGTAATTCTGTGAAGGCAGCCTATACAATTCAACGACCTGAACCAGAATAGTCATCGCCACAGTCATTCCAGTGGACTCGCCAGAATGTTTAATTCAATTAAACATAATTCTTACGTTAAATAATATTAGTTGAAATTAGTTAAAATACATTGACTTTACATTATTTGCAATTACAAATACCTTAGCTGCACATTAGTAGGTCGTAGCGTGTGCAGTAGATTTCCAAACGCATAACTGCAAATCTGCAGTTTTGCACTTTATATTTCGTAAATAACCAAAGGTTGTTAAAATTGTACTTTAGATAGTAATTTCAGCGTAATTTTTGTATAAATACAACGAACTGTGATAATAAAGATTAGTGTTAAAACCAATTTAATACTCGTTACTTGCTAGTGCCATTTCCAGGTCTTTATTTACTGATACGTGAGACCGCGTATCGTGGTACTAGCTTTCCTAGATTCACCCTCAACAATAAGAGATGTAGTGCTTCAAGTACCTGATTCCCGCTGCGTAAACTCAGATACCTTATCATCCAAGACGCCACTAAAATTATCATACAATTCTCCCATATCCGTGCCGACCGTTACAATTTCATTTCGAGTATTGAATGATTTAATTTCAGCCAAGTCTTGACTTTCCAAAACAAAATAACCAAACAGCTCAAAATTAATTTTAACGCTTCTAAATTCAGCAACTTTTCTTTCTATTAATGTCAAAACTTTGCGTTTTATGTCGACCATAAACTCAGGAACAATTATATGATAATTTGGAGTTCCTACTCGGTAGGTGGCGATTCTAGATTGAAAGGCGGTTTGAATAGATACAACCCCATCGTCTAAATTCGCTCCACCCGCTCGCTGTTGATGACGATTGCTGCGGAGATGTCCGACATATGCGCGAGGTAACATATTTTCGTCGCATACGTCGCAGTATCGCATCGGTGGAGGTTCTAGCATAACAAAATTTTAATTAAAGGTAGTCAGACATGAGGTACTGTCTTACCTTGTACCGTTCTGGTACTAGGTCCTGATTGAGGCCCATCAATCCTAGGATCTGTAAGAATATGCAATTACATAAAAGTCAGTAGTGTGTATCGATTATCGTTCTTACCTGGTACCGCTCTGGTACTCGGTCCTGGTTGAGGCTCATCAATCCTAGGATCTGTAAGAATATACAGTTACATAAAAGTCATTAGTGCGTATCAATTATCGTATTACCTGGATTTCTTCTACACCTTTTAGAGGGCCCATGGCAGCTCATTCGCCGATGTCGAGCTAGATTGTCCTTTCTGGTGAAGCATTCACCGCAACTCTCACAAATAAACATTATCTGGCTCTTCGTTACTTCCAACAAGGTAGCACAACTAGCTAGCTATCTTGTTGCAAGCATCCAGCTGGCACGACGTGGACGTTGAGCCTAGCCAGGCAGGAGGGAATAGGAGACTTGGTGGGGAGGGGAGTTACTAAATACTACTTTAACGTCGGGATAATTCATCAAGTTGGTTTTGTTTATCTGTTAACACTGCAAACGTTTCCTCAGCCCTTCGTGCAGCCGCTGAGAATTCGGTTTGTAACCGCGTTAGCTGTAATCGGTCGGCGATGCTTGTGGGCGTTAACATTCGCGTTCGTAATTTTGAGAGGATTGTGTGAATCTGTTCGTCAAGGTGGTGGACCCTACCAAATTGTCGTACATAGTCATTATAGACACCCACCACCTCATCTTCTAACTGTCTAACCAATTGATGATCTATCGCGACCAAATTTTCTTCGAAGTCGTCATCCGCCCAGCCCATAACCGGTTCCTCCACACCCATTATGGGTTGAGCCGGTGCGTTTTTTTTTCCCCACCACTACTCCCACCCCCAGGGCCACCCCCAGTCCCACCCCACCACCATCACCACTTAGCTTTGAAACCAAGGTTAGCCCCCACTATTACCCCCCCCCCATTGATCTTCGACGCAGATCCATATATTCAAATCGTCTAACAGCAATTGTTAGTTTCCAAGTGATTTCCGAGTTGACAAGATGTATTTTTACGTGCGTTTTGCCGAAAGTTGTGACGAAGTGACCAAAATATGTTTGCTGCCGGCGATATTCAACATTGAGGAGTACCGCTGCAGCGGTGCCATCGACGACTCCATGGTTGGGACCCTGGTGTCGATATCTGGACGGTTGGAGGACGTCCTCAAAGACGTTGTCCAACAGAATGGCGTCGTAAGGTTCAGGCCTGGACTCATAAGAAGCTTGCTGGAGTCGTCCGATGGTATGAAGAAGGCTCTGGTTTGCAACGACTTGGTGCAAGACATGTTTTTGATTTACCTCCAGCTCGACCTCTTCGAACAGGAAACCGTCGTTGTCACCTTTGACGAGGAGCTCGAGGTCTAGCAACTCGGGAACACCGTAAATTAAATTTGTATATATTTGTATCTTCGTTTTTAGTTAAGTTTAGTTACGCTTAGTTTAGTAAAGTTTAATTTACTAAAGCTAGGTTAGTTTAACTTAGTTGAGTTTAAATTTTGTACATATTTAATTCAATACATGCTTCATTTAATCTTCTGCTATTTTAATTTTACTTTCAGTTAGTTACGTTTAAATTGTGTACATATTTCATTGAATACTACGTTTATTAAATCTTGTGATCTTTTAATTTAAGTTACTAAGTTTACATTGTAGCCATATTGGATTTAATATATTATGGTTTATTTACTCTTGCGTTTTCACTGCATTTCACACATAATGGTATAAGGCCTTGGGTCAGCGGCGGAAAGGCATAAGGTGTTAAGGGGGTACAACTAAAGGTGGGCTTATATAAGTGTGACCTCGAGTCGAGGGTGACCTAGAGGTTGGTCTTGAAGGGCGGAGGGGGATGACCTTCAGAGCAGGGGTGAGGGGGTGACCTCGAGTGGGGGGCAAGGGGGGTGCGATCGAGTGAGGGGGTAACCTCGAGTGAGGGGATGGGGTGACCTCGAGCGGGGGTGAGGGGAGTGACCTCGAGTGAGGGGGTTGCCTCTAGGGTGGGGGTGACCTTGGTTTCAAGGCTAAGTGTTGGGGGGTTGGAGTAGTGGGGGGAGGAGGTTCCAGAACTGTCCAAAACACCCTACTCGCGCCGAATTTGTAAGCGTTTCTGCCTGGTCTTTGCTTGTTTGTTCTTCGGTTTTGTTGTTCTTATTTGTTTATTTGTCATGTTTCTCCTGTCGTTATAATTATTCGTTTGTTTATTTAAGAAAAAACAGGCCTTTTCAAAGACAGTTTACCATATTGTATTTGAACGTGTAAGTATACAGGATACCTATTTAAATATTTTTCAATTTATTATAAAAAGTGATAACTTCAGTTAATAAGCACAGTATTTCTTTGTAGATTTTGATTTCATTTAGTACTTAACGTTATTATATTTTCAATAATATTCCTTGAAGTTCAGGAAAAACTATTAATTTAATATTTGCAGGGGCAAATGATTGATAAACATGTAATAAAATTGTCTTACAGTGTTAACGTTTTTAAAGATGAAGAAAAATTAATTTCCAGAGGGAAAAATGCTGTTGAATCAGGTAATGTTACCAATATGATATTTGACGATGGCCTGAAAAAGTTAAAGGCTAAAGTGCTGATTAGTATAAGGGATCGACAGTAGGTATAATTGTGCATTTGAGTAAAAACAGTTTTTTAGTAAACATATTAAAGAAAGAATAATACCTAGTTGATAGTTGATAAGTTAGATATACCTATAAGTAGGTAGGTATATAAATTATATTTGAAATTGCAGTTAACTACAATTAAATGTGCATGCCAAATCAGCATGCTTCAGATTTAATCTAAGTTTCATATAACTGATTTATAATATTCCATCCCTTATAATATGATAATTCAATATTCTAAACATATTATGTAGTACAGTATTAAAAGGGGAGGTACTCATTGGGAATACCTGTATACATAAACAGATTAATTTATCATCTTGTGCAGTGGCGGCTGGTCCATAAGCGCTGCGACACTGCAGCACCCCCAGAACAAAATATGGAAATTAATTACCTATTAAATTTGTACTTGAAAATATCAATAATATAACAATCATTCAATATTTTGCATAATTATTACATAAATTTAATTAATTAAACCGCTTTTAAAGGGAATTATTTTAACCGAAGCTGTAGATTCCATTCACAGACGCTGCGAAATGTACGTACGTCGCGTTGAAGCAAGAGACGCTGCGAAATTAATAGTGTCCAAAACTCTCTGCAAGTTCCGCGCACGCTTGTTTGTTCTATAACACACGATAATAAGCAGCGCGACGCTGCTGGTCTGTACAGTGTACAGCGTCATCATTGTTCGCCAGGAATTTGTAAGCATATAATAACGGGCCCGAAATCTGCTGTCTTAGCAGCGTCAGCTTATTTGTGATTTAATTTGTATGTTTTTATTCAGAGCGAATTAATCTTTCATATAGGAACGTAGGATAATATTCTGTTTTTTTTTTCTAACATTTAAATATTTGTTACAGAAAAATACAATTAAATATGTAATAAATATTATTTTAAATACGTTATGATGGGTGACCTGGGTGTTACTGTTGAATATGTTAAAAAAATTACATTTTCCCAATTGTCACTGCCTGAAAAAATTGAAATAAAAAGTAAAGCTCGATGTACTCCAGATGTTATTATTTTATTCTAGAAAAGAATTTCACAACTTTAATGGCTTACTTGCATTATTAAATCTATTAACTGAAGAAAATGTGTCAAGAGTTTTTACTGAAACAATCAAACTTATAAAAATATTAATTACAATTCCTATGACTACAGCAGAACCGGAAAGATGTTTTTCAACTTTAAAAAGGATAAAATCATTTTTAAGAAATAATATGAAGCAAGAACGATTAATTGCTCTGTCGATGATTTCCATTGAAAAAAGCATGATTTCAAAAATAAAAAATTTTAATGAAAAGGTGATCGAAAAATTTTGTGAAGCTAAAAATCGCAGAATGGATTTTATATTTAAATAAGAATTCTTTTTATTTCGTTTAATTCGTTTTATTTCCTGTAAGCTTATTTTTTTATAAATTGAGTAGTTGAGTACAATTTCGATTTGTTTTGTTTTATTTAAAATGCACCTTAAAAATATCAGGGATCGTTACTGGTATGTAAGTATATTTTGAAAGCTGCAGCACCCCCATTATTTCAAGCCACGAGCCGCCACTGATCTTGTGTTATATGTTCATTGGAGAATGCTACCGAGAGCAGTTTAATTTGCTGAGCACTCCCACCATTGAATTCTAAAGCTGCAAGACCTTCTTCGAGTCTTACACTTGTTGGCCCCGAGCAACTTTCTTTATTCTCCTTATCAGTAACCGAAGATGTAGAAGACCCCACTTCTGAATTAGTAAATAAAGATTTTTCCATAGAGCAAGTATTATTAGCTTCTTGCTCTGTGATTTTAGATCAGTTGGAAGTGGCGGTTTTTAAGCTACGGTTTTCCTAAAATCAAATAGGTATAGGTATGTATGTAGAATCAAATAGCTTTCTAATAGGTATTAATGAAAGTGCTTTTTTGTTTATTTATTTTTTTATTACCAGAAATTAGTCCTATATGTGTAAATCAATTATGTTTTCTTACTGCCTATCTATCATACCCTACCATGCTATACGTTAACGCACCAGCCTTGACACCGGAAGGTATAAGAGGTTACCGATAATACACATATAACACATACATACTAATACTACCTATTCAAAATTTGATTTTAGTACCTATTTGAATCTTTCTAGTCAAATTTTTAAAACCTAATTATATAAGTAGGTACCTAACACATATTTGTGTTTCTTTTCTCTGGTGGCTTGAAATTGAATCTCTTTTCATTGTTGTGAGCATATAATCATATACATATAATGTTTGTAAAATTTCTCTTTTTCTGTTGAGAAAGTGGTAGGTAACTGCATTCTCCAGAATATGTTGTTGGGGATGGGTCTGCACGCCTAAAATTTAGATTGTTGTTATTTGCTACAAATTTATAAATCGTGTATAACCAATTACCTTATTAATTTAATCCACTTGTCTGCTAGACTACAATCCTGGGGAATCTAAACATTTGGCACTTTTGCTGTTCACTGTAACGCTTACACTCCAGAACAAAGCACATAGGTAACCATAATCATACTGATATGTAACAGTAAAAAAAGTATATGATGGCAACAATCTGCAGTGAAATCTTTTGTGTACCTACTAACAAACAACAAAAAAATAAAGTGAAGAACAGTTTGATGATTTTTATACTTACACGTTCAAGAACAATATAAAAAACTGTAGTAGTTTTTTCTTAAATAAACAAACGAATAATAATAACGACCAGCAGAAACATGAGAAATAAACAAAGAATAGCAACAAAAAAGAAGAATAAAGAAGCAAAGGCCAGGCAGAAACATTTACAAATTCGGCGTGTAAATGCATTTTCAAACACGCGCCGGGAAATCTAACCTAAATCCTTTTTTAACGCAAATCATTTAAAAATATGATCGAATACGGACAATGTGCTCCTGTAGGAAATTTAGTTTTGCTCTGTGTTATACCAAAACTGGCTCCAAATACGTTAAATATCTATAATTTTTATTTGAGGCAGGTTTAAAATATCTCTTATGGGAATTTACATGGCATTCTTTTTTGTTTGGAATCAGTTCACTCGCGCCATGGGTCTGTGACGTCATCACTTTTGCTGTCTATTCGTAAATGCTCCACGCGTGCGTACTGTGTCGATACCGCCGTGTTTACAAAACATAGTGCTACGATATGTACCCTTTTGAAATCTTTGTTAGTTATTTAATAATCATAACGGAAACACATCATACACATTCTTTTACTCCGGTTAAACTAGTCTATATTTTTATTGATATTCAAATTTAGAGACTCCTTAAAATCAAGGCGTTAAAGGGGATCGTGTTTATTTATTCCTTATTTTGAATAAATAAACAATATTAACTAAATAAAAATAATAATGCGAACCTTTTTACATTCAGTAATAACAATTTTAAAATTACTATCAAAATACTACTTCGTTCAAAATACCTGTTACTAACACATTCAGTACTACACCACTTCTTTTCTTCACTTCCAACTGGATATCTGCTCTACTTAGCTACTCCTGTGTCTTTTCTACTCAATCCCTAGTTTTGACTATCTGTTCCTGTACTATACCACTTCTTTTCTTCACTTCCAAATACAGAAAATGACACCTCAATAGATAACCTAAAAAAAATTTCGACAAATTGAACACGTTGAACATTGAACAGAAATGGATTTAGTACATTTGTTGATGGCCATTGAAGAAGAAGCAGATGTTAACAAGTCAATACTTTATTGAATTTATACAAAGTCAATCTTAAAAAAATTAACTTTTAGGGCAAACTTGCGTGATCATAATCGTCTCCTCAGGCATACAAGTGCTCCCTTTAATCTACCAGAGGAAAATTTTCTCTTTCGACTTACACGGCAATTGGCCCGAAACTTATGTGATACATTAAGTCCACATTTGGAAAATGAAGAGTTACTGGCATTGCACCAGTACTGAAAATCTTGTCAGCGCTCTTTTTCTACGCCCATGGTTCATACCAGAAGTCTGTGGGTACAAGTTATTTATTTGGCCTTAGTCAGTCAAGTGTTAGTAGATGCATCAACATTGTTTCAGAGGTAATTTATGAACATTTATTAAACATTTGGGTGAAATTTTCTACTACTAAGCAGGTAAAACAAAGTATAAAACTGCGTTTTTACGAAAAATTTCAATTTAGCGGTGTCATTGGTATAATTGACTGCACGCATGTAGCCATTGTGGCCCCCTCTGCTGAAGACGAACAATTTCCAGGACTTGTATATATAAACCGTAAAAATTACCACAGCATTAACGTGCAAATAATCTGCGATGCTGATCTGAAATTGCTGGCTGTAAATGCAAGGTATCCATGGTCGGTCCACGATGCTGCTATATGGGCAACATCGGTCATATACCAGCACTTGAGGCAACAATATATATTTTTATTACATGTTTTGCAAAATTTTGTGGCGTTATTATAGGTTACACATTATATTATGCTGAAATTAATATGATTGCAGGTGAAAGATCATCATGGTTGTTAGGTGATTCAGGCTATCCCCTACAACCATGGTTATTTACACATATAATAGGTGCACAACCTAACACACCACAGGGGAATTATAATGCAAGACTTTCGTCAGCCAGAAATACTGTGGAAAGGTGCATTGGCATTTTGAAGATGAGATTTCGATGCCTCTTGCGTCATCGAATTCTACATTACAATCCTGAGACTGCTGGCAAAATAGTTTATGCTGGTAGTGTGCTGCATAACATTTGCATCCAAAATAATTTACCTGATCCCGAAGTAGATCTACATATTGACCACGAAGAAGGAATTCCAAATGTTAATGCACCAATAGTGTGTGAAGAAAACTGGCTGAATGAAGGAAGAATAATAAGAAATAACTTTATTGCAAATGTTTTTATTAAAAAAAATATTTTTTAATTTGTAAAATTTTATTCTAACCTATTAAATATTTACAAATCTATAAACTATATACAGGGTGTCCGCAAAAAGGAGGTCAATCCGTTAACCACATATTCCTGGAGCAAAAATAATATGACTTTTATAATGCCATTTTTTTTTTTAATTTTTTATTTTAGTATTAAAAACTTATGAGTAGGTATAGGATTTCTATGCATTTGCATGTTTTGTCTGCTTATAGCAAAAATATGCAGAGTTATATTTCTACATGTTTAAGCCACATATGAATCACATATGTCAATTTGAAAGTGCATATAAATGCATATTTATGTGTTTTTTTTATAAATGCATGCATATTTTAGCATTTTTGAACGATAGTACATATTTTACCACTTTTTGGGCGTTTTACATGCTTTAATTATGAAATTTCTAATATTTTTTAAATAATTTTTGTATTTTAGACAACCAACCAAGGGCGGTTTAGTTGAGTCTAGGAGAAACCCATAATCTAAGCCTATTGTTAAATACTAGGCTTTAAAATATTTTACTGCTTTAACCATCTGTGTACTTGTTAATATTTTCTGAGAAAGAAAAAGTTTCAACCAACATTTAAATACTTACGGTATTACGATCAAAAGGTATTAGGAAATTCCAAAGACCCTTTGACAACTTACTGTTCATGAAAAAATTTACCTGTACTTTTGTTTACTAATCTTTCAAATAAGACAGTTCAGAAAGGTTCAGATAATGTGTTGTATAGTACAGTGTGCGACGATAAGGTAAATGCAACAAAACGTTTTCAAGTTACACAACATCTCAACACGGTTCGACATCAAAACTGCATATATTTATTAAAAATTTCTAATCAACGCATATTTCATGATTTTTAAGTGCATATTTCACGTTTTTATAGTGCATAAGTACATGCATATGTCACCATTTTTAAGTGTATACAAATCCTATACCTAATTATGAGATTACCATAAACCGCGTATCAAGGACCAGTACTTTTCAAGTTCTCTCTAAAACGAACGATTTTATCAAAATTTGATAAGAGACAAAAAATAATCCAAAATGCACGATTATCTCAAAAAAATAGCTTGGAAGTCACTGGCGTAAGTACTAAAAAACAGGGGAGGTGAGTGGGTACTGCACCCCCCGTATTTTGACTATTTGACCGTTGTTTTCGTTTTGCTTATCTCAAAAGATGTGACTATTTATGTTGAAGCTCTGTACCAAATTTAAAATTGATAGCTTTTAAATACTTCATTTATTAAAAATAATCAGTTTTAAATTTCAAACTTTGACGCCCTGTACATCGCACGTGTGGATCTAAAATGAAAAATGGCATTATAAAAGTCATATTATTTTTGCTCAAGGAATATGTGATTGACGGATTGACCTCCTTTTTGCGGACACCCTGTATATACAACCTATTAAATATTTACAAATTATAAACTAATATCAGGGTGTAAATTAATGTCATGCAGATATTTCAGTGGGTGATAGTACTCGGAAAAATAAGAAAAAAATGTTAATATACACATGATCAAAAACGCGTCATTTTCGATATACAGGATTACGAAGTTTCAATTTTTTTTTCGTATTTTGCGTTTTTCTCCCGTATGTTTTGAGATAATTATTTGAAATTTAGTATAGCTACTATCTTTTCGAATCTCTACAATAAAATGTCAAAATCATCAGTTGCAGTATACTTTGGGTTACCGACCATTTTACCTTCCGGAACTTTTTTTTGGAGAACCCTGTATAAATGTTTATATCTTAATTGAATTCTCTGTTCTTTTCTTCAGCTTTTTGTTTTTTTTTCATTATTCCCGTATCTGTCACCGTTTTCGAGTTATTTGAAAAGATAGCGATCAATACAAACCAAGTGTAGTCAAAATAATTTTTTTTTATAGCACCCTGTATACTGCAACTGATGATTTTGACATTTTATTGTAGAGATTCTAAAAGATAGTAGCTGTACTAAATTTCAAATAATTATCTCAAAACGCAAAATATAAAAAAAAAATGAAACTTCGCCACTCTGTATATCGAAAATGGCACGTTTCTGATCATGTGTATATTAACATTTTTTCTTATTTTGTTGAGTACTATCACCCCCTGAAATATCTGCATGACACTAAATAACACCCTGTATATACAACCTATTAAATATTTATAAATCTATAAACAAATATATTGTTATGACACTCGACGTTTTATTCGAATTAAGAAGAATGCATACAATTTGTCTTTATATTTCCAGCTAGCTCAGTTTGTATTTACTCTATAATCAAATTTTTGATATCTCCTAACTCAGAGTCATTTAAAAGGGATCGATTTATGAATTTTGATTATTAGTTTTAAATTCAAAAAGTAAATTTTTAAAATAAACACCCCAAATTATCCAAAAAACCTCAACAATAATCAATAACAATTCTTATTACTAAACAAACACCCTTCTTTAAAATTAATAATTTTAAAACTACCTTTTATTTGAACACGCACAAAACACCTTTAGCTTTAACTCCAAAATGTTCCAAATCCTGTCTTTGTTTCTTTATCCAATAACACATCCTGCTTTTACAGACAGATCAAATAACACATCTCCTATTTTGACTCCAAATTGCAGCAAGACCAAATTTATTGTTTCTTTCTTCCAAGCAAAATTTTATTTTTTTAAAATAAAATTTACATAATTCCAAATCATATTCCATACCATAACACGAATCTTTATACAACTTGTAATCAAATGATAACTTTATTTGCTTTCAAATTTACAGTTTTAATACAAATAAATTGAATTTTAGTTTGAATTTATCAAACTCAAATTTTCATTTTTTCTTTTACATTCAACTCTCTATTATTTTTCTCATCACCTTGGTTTCTAAATTTTTAACATACTATACAAATTATTTTTAAAAAAATTACTTATCAAGTTAACTTATACTATTTATTTACAATACTATCTATAATTAACAATTATTAACATTTTATTAATACTAATTTAACATTATTTACATTATTTGTAAGTGTTTATTTTTTTTTATATTATCCCAATTAAATGATAACTACCTGTATTAAGATATTCCCCAAATATATCATATCAAAAACCCTACCTTGTTTTTTGTGAAATTTTTGTTTTCAAACACATTTTCTTAATTTTAATTTCATTAAGTTAACAACCCTATTTGTCATTTTAACATACGTATAAAATCAGGTTAAATTAATTTTGACTTTTCTTTATATCTGTCATTATTTGCATTTAAGTCATTTTTGACTTTTAATAAATTTGACATTTGACATTTGTTATTAATTTTGACTTTTAAATAAATTTGACGTTTGACATTTGAGATAATTTTTCTACCTTGATTCTATTAATTTTCAAATCGATATAACATTGATATATGAAAAATTAGAGGAATTTTTCATGTATTAATTTCAATTAATTATCAAACAAATTACAGTTTTAAATTTTAAAATTTTACTAATCATTTAAATAAATTTCAATTAAAATTTTTCGTTTGAAGCAAGTAAATAATATTTAACAATAAACAATTAACAATTAACATTTTTACAAGTATACTAAATTATAACACATTTTAAAATTCTGGTGGACCTTTTAGTTCTTTTATACGCAATTTTGAATTAGTTTTAAAACTGTATTTATTGAATTCGTTTGAATTAAAATACCTATTTTTAAATTTTAAAAACCTATTTATCTTATTTGAATGCAAATTATCATTTTTCTTATATTCATTATTAATTGATTTTTGAAATTGATAATTCAATGAGTTTCTTTGTATTTTATTACCATTTTTCATACGATTACTATTCAATTTATTCTTAACCATTTTAGCTTTATTTAGTTTTGAAAATCTCTTTTTAATCTGTTTAGTCAATTTCATTTCATATTTTAATTTTCCAGTTTTGATAAATTGTTTAATATTTTGTTTAATTAAATTCTTCTTATTTATCCTTACATAATTCTTTGGAATACCATCTTTGATTATCCCTGAATTTTCTTTTTCACCCTCCTTTATTAGTTTAACATTTTCATCCATTACTATTTCATCTTGCATATCAAGATATTCTTCTGTAATTTTAATTTCTTCTTGCACATCATTTATGTACATTTTATTTTTATTTAATTCAATAACTTCAGGATTATTAACATTATTAATATTTTCCTGAACTTCTATTTCATCTTCCACGCCTTCATATTCTTTAATTATTTCTTCATATTCTAAAATAACCATTTCTTCCTCATATTTAACATTTTTAAATATTTCTTTAATTTCTTTGCATAATTCTTGTTTATTTTTCACCAATTCTTCTTTCAATTCATTAAATTGCTTATTATTTTGTTGAATTTCTTCTTTCAATTCTTTAAATTGTTTCTTAGTTTCTTCTTTCAACTCTTCATATCGCTTCTTTGCCTCCTCATCTCTCTTCCTGGAATCTTCTTTAATTTCACCTAATTTTTCATCTAACTTATTATCCAATCCACTTAACTGCTTCTTGGTATCTTCATCTCGTTTCTTGGAATCTTCTTTAATTTCTGTAAACTGCTTCTTGGAATCTTCTTTCATTTCTTTAAATTGTTGCATCATTATCTGCATAAAATTCCCATCAAATTGAGCTGTATTTGTAATAGTTTGAGAAGTTTGAATTTGTAATTGATCTCCAACACTTTGAGGTTCCTCTTCTGACTGTTCATCTGCATTTTCATGCTCCTCTTCAACTTCAACTACCTCCATTTCATTTTCCTCCTCTTGTTGTTCCATTTCCTGTTCTTTGTCTTTCCTAGAACTTCTTAAATTTCTTCTGCCCTCACTCATATTATCAATTTCTAAACTTTGTCAAAATATCTGTATCTCGTTTTATTGAATTTTATTATTTGAATATTTAAGCAAAAATTTCACACAAAACAATGAACAATCAAGTTTGTCAATTTTATCAATTTGTCAAATTTAATAAACTTCAAACTGACTTTTATTATGAAACAATTCAATATTTTTGGAAATATCTTCTACAATTAAATTCGTTATACTTTTCTTTCACAATTTTATTTAGTATTGATTCAAATCTGTATTATTTCAATTATTAAATGACTTTTATTCTTAACTGTGAATGACCCTACCAAGTTTTTAGTACTTCTGTTCTCTGTTAATAATTTATTAAACTAATATTTACCCTACCAAGTTTTATAACACCTTCAAAATTATTAATAACAAATTAATATTATTAAGCCTCACTTTGCTGTCATCAATTATTATTAAAATAATTTGACGTTCTACTTTGGATTGACAATTAATTAATTTATAAATGTCAAATTCAAAATAGCTTCATTAATTATGAATAACCACTTTCAAAACCTCACGTTGCTGGTGCCAATTATTGTTCTGTATAACAATAACTGTTAGAATGATGTATGCAAAATTGTCCTGTCACTGTCAACATAAACTCTTCGGAGCCCTAAGTAGCCCTACGAAGTCCTATCAAAACCCCACGAAGCAACCACGTTGGGCGCCAATTATTGTTATGCCCCACGTTGGGTTCGACAATTATTGTTATGACACTCGACGTTTTATTCGAATTAAGAAGAATGCATACAATTTGTCTTTATATTTCCAGCTAGCTCAGTTTGTATTTACTCTATAATCAAATTTTTGATATCTCCTAACTCAGAGTCATTTAAAAGGGATCGATTTATGAATTTTGATTATTAGTTTTAAATTCAAAAAGTAAATTTTTAAAATAAACACCCCAAATTATCCAAAAAACCTCAACAATAATCAATAACAATTCTTATTACTAAACAAACACCCTTCTTTAAAATTAATAATTTTAAAACTACCTTTTATTTGAACACGCACAAAACACCTTTAGCTTTAACTCCAAAATGTTCCAAATCCTGTCTTTGTTTCTTTATCCAATAACACATCCTGCTTTTACAGACAGATCAAATAACACATCTCCTATTTTGACTCCAAATTGCAGCAAGACCAAATTTATTGTTTCTTTCTTCCAAGCAAAATTTTATTTTTTTAAAATAAAATTTACATAATTCCAAATCATATTCCATACCATAACACGAATCTTTATACAACTTGTAATCAAATGATAACTTTATTTGCTTTCAAATTTACAGTTTTAATACAAATAAATTGAATTTTAGTTTGAATTTATCAAACTCAAATTTTCATTTTTTCTTTTACATTCAACTCTCTATTATTTTTCTCATCACCTTGGTTTCTAAATTTTTAACATACTATACAAATTATTTTTAAAAAAATTACTTATCAAGTTAACTTATACTATTTATTTACAATACTATCTATAATTAACAATTATTAACATTTTATTAATACTAATTTAACATTATTTACATTATTTGTAAGTGTTTATTTTTTTTTTATATTATCCCAATTAAATGATAACTACCTGTATTAAGATATTCCCCAAATATATCATATCAATATATTGTAATGTAATTCTAATAATTACAAAACACTTTTAAAAAAAATAATTGTTGAACTCGCCACACGTTGGGCCAGCCAAATAAATGTTGTGTTATTTCATTCGATAACACACATTTTTAAAATTAAGTTTATCTTGAACGTACTAGCACCACGTTACTGGGCTCCGAATAGATGTTATGTACTTCGAACAACGTGTATTGTGTCTGTGTTGTGTGTGTATCAATACATAAAATTAAATACCAAGAAAACTCGATACCTAAAATTATTCCTGTAAGATAAAAATCAATTACAAACAAATACCATTCAATAAAATACATGAACAAAATTAATCAAAACAACCTTAATTAAATATTTTACGTGGATTCTGGCTGTAGAAAATTATTCAAAAGATTGAAATTTTATTAAAGATTGATTAATTTTGATAAAAAATCTAGTAACAAACAAATTTAAAATCAAAACTTTCACAATTAAATTTCATATAATAAAAATTAAAATCTACTTTATTAAATTCAAATTCAAATCAACTTTCGAAATTTAAATTACAATAATCAAAATAATTTTACAAAACACATAAATCGACTTATCTTATAACTTCTGTAAATCCGGGTTAGTCTTGATGAAATTCGAAGTTCGGCATCTCAGCATATCGGTTGATTCAGCTGGCAATCTCGAATATCCAACTCAGCTGTTCGGTGTTATCTTTATAAACTAGAGTTTATAAAACTTCAAGGTAAGTCTCTTAACTTTCTTGTCTTTCATTATTTTTTTTATCACTGTTTAAATTTCTTTTTCACTTTGCTTTGATTGCTTTTAATTAATCACTTATTTCTTTTCAGGTTCTTTATTTTAGTTAGGTTTATAACCTTAAAACTCGTTGGAATTAAAACAAAGTTTTAATTTTCAAACAATTAAAAATTTAATTTATTTAACGAAGAATCATTCACATTTATAAATTTTTAAACCACTTGGTTTATGTCTTTATCGAAGTTTACATCAAATGTAAGTATTATAAATTTATTTATTAACACTTTCAAATTTCATTAAAAATTATCTATTTCAACAATTATTATTTGTTATTATTATTTATTTAATTTCACTTTATTTTTATTGGTTCAACTTTATTTTAAAAAATAATAATTTAACATTTCCATTTTAATTACTTATAAAACACGTGATTTTCACTTCACAACTTTGTTACTAACTGGTGTTCAAATATTTCTTTCTAGAACAAAACAAATGAGTGCTCTGACGTCATTTTTTTTATTAAAATTAAATTCGGGAGCGCTCGAAAAATACGTCTTACCCCTTGAACGAATTTGAAGACACTGTTTGTTGTTTCATTTGTTGAACCAATAAAAATTGAGTATTTTTCATATATCTCGATTCAAATTTACAATTAAATTAACTAACAAATTTTAATTACTAATCTAAATTGAATATTAATTATATGAAAAATTATTACCTTTCCTATACTTATTTTACATTATAAACTTTTCCTACATAAATTATTCTAAAAATTCATTTATTCATTCAAACGTTGCTAATTTTCTAACTCATTCTTCCCCAAAGTAACTAATTTTCAAAATTTTCATAAAACTAATTAAAAACTATGCAACTAGATTAAAAATTCAAAAATAATTAGATTTTTATCCTTGTAAAAATCTTCTAAGTTGTCTCTTTTAGCTAGAAATTGCATTTTAAATCTGACGTTTATCAACAAATTAATTTTATTGAATATTTTGATAATAAATGCTTTCTGCCTTTAAAATATCGATATTATTAAGCCTTATATGCTTTTACAAGTAATGGTCATGTTTTATTTGCTGTTTGAATTTTTATAAAAGCGAAAAATACTAAATTATAGTTTCTTTAGTACACATGCACTCAATATTAGTTTATTTTACTTAAATAAGTTATTAATTCAACTTTGTTTGTTATTTCTAGCATTGCAAAATGAACTCTGTGTTCCCAAGAACTACTTCATCTATAAATATCATCATCGTACTATGAATTGAATGTAAAATTTGGATAACGGAATGTGTATCCTTTGTTGTCAATCTTTAATATCCTTTTTATTACAAATTTGTTGTTGGTATTCACCTTATAGTACTTTTAGCTGTATAAATAACTTATAATAAATTTCTAAATTGATTTTGCATGAAAACTAACTTGATATTTAACTTTATGTACCTTTTTGTATTTGTAAATGTGTTCTCGGAGCTGTCAAAATTTGTGTTAAAAGTACCTATCTGTGTTAATTGTATGAATAAATTTGTGTTGTTTAAAATGTTTTGTGCTCAAAATACACAGAAATATATAGAACCTATTAAATATTTATAAATCTATAAACTAATATAATATATACAAAATTACAACTAATCATTGTCCGAATCACTTGACATATGTACATTGGGATACTTCACTTTAAATTCTAACATCTTTAATTTTAGTTCCCGTTCTCTGATTTTCAATTCCCTCTTCTTTATGTCGTTACGCATGGTCATTGCGTTTGAAAACCCATTTATGGAGCTGCTTAATTTTTCAAACATCTCTTTTTGCACCCCTATAATTGTTCCGTATTCTGCCACCGCTTTTTGAAAGGCTGGCTCTGCAGAATCTTTTCCTATAATAATACAATATCGTCAATAATTTTTCCTTTTATAGAATTAAATAGCTAACATACCTCTTAATACCTGACTGCGCACCAGGTGTCGTAGGACACTGAGTCTCAGATGTCGTAGGGCACTGAGTAGCAGGTGTCGTAGGGCACTGCGTACCAATACGACTGGTTTCCCTGTCATAAAATATGTTGTCAATAATTTTAGCATAATATAGAATTAAATAGATAACATACCTCGTAATACTTAATTCGGCCTCAAGTGTAGCAGGGAACTGCGCATTAATCCCAGCAGTTTCTGGTACAATTACAGTGACAGCTGGATCTGGGCTTTCAGGCCTCAAACTAATAATAAATTATATTGTCAATATTTTTCGCATAATATAGAATAATAATTAACATACCTTGTAACATTTAGATTTTCGGCTCCAGGTGCACATAAAGCTACCGCTCCTTCACGGCGTACCTCTATACCGCCCTCCTGGAGGTTAGGTGCCCCCGTGATAACAATTTGACCCAGCACATTTACTAGATCATTTTCTAAATCGGTTACAGGTTTTCCTAGTGCTGGGCCACCTCCGGTGCCTTGGGCATGCACATACTCGGTACGCGCCTTTTTTTGTGGCACTTTTCCAGTCCGCAAATGTCTGGAAACAAATTGTAGAACTATTATTACATATTTTCTACATTAACTTTAAATATTTAATAAACCTTACTTACTCCTTTCCACTGTTCCCCTACCAATTCATTCCATGCTTCTTCGACAGCATTTGGATTTGGATTGGTATTTTTATTTGTTCTGAAAGCAACATTGGCTTTCAATAATTCAACATAGAGGCTTTGTTGCGTGGTGGATACCTTAGTGGTACGCTTTCTTCTTATGGAAGGCATTATTTCCATTTTACTACGTATATATTTTTAGTTTATGGTGTTAGCTAGTTTACCACGTGCGAACACAACAACTAACGCAGAAATGAGGTTGGAAACACGTATGTTTGTATGGTTTGAAACAAAAAAAGGATAGCTAAATACGGTTCCCAAAAATAAGAAAGAAATAGCTACTACTAGCTAGCCGTTATGCATATTACCACTAGGTGGCACTGTAAAGAAACTGATGTACTATCCTGGTTAAAATAGTTGGTTCTTCGTTACGACTCGGGTAACGATAACCACATAAACGAATTCGTAGGAACCTGCTTACAGAATACGATTAGTAACGAAAGTCGTTAGCCGTCAGATAACGAATACGTTTGTAACGAAAATCGGTATAGTAACGAAGCAAGATACAGAGTAGGCCTGTTAGTGTGTTGTTTATCAAGTACCAATGGGAATGGAATTGTAGTTGATATATGGTTTTCTAAATAAAACAATCTGTGTAAGAATCGACTTTGGTACCCAATATGCAATAGGTTCCTAATATGGAATATAACAAAATCATAAACTTATTTGCAAAATTCACAAATAAAATAGTCTGTCTCTGATCCTGAACATTCAACATGACACCACTGCCGACAAGAAACGCATTCAATCCATTTTTCCCCTCTTCTATCGTCTGAAAATCTTCCCTCGCAATAAAAACATTCGGCATCTTCATCTTGGGGTTTGTCTTCTCCAGGCTCTCCCATGTCATCATCATCTGAAGAATTGTCCTGAACGCCGATAGAACTTAATTCCGAAGAGGAATCTTGTGTAGGTGACTTTTGTCTGAAGTTCTTTTTTATTCGTTTAGGTACATGACTGGTTTGGAGGCCACTGCAAGATGGTCGGTTCAAATTTTAGCCTTTTTGCGGAGATGGTAGTCTCCAGTGCATCCCTATACGGGGATGAAGTTACTACTGCAGCTTTCCCAGGTGCTCTACCTCTCTGAGGACCCTTCTTTTTGGCAAATTTAGGTTGTACTGCAATTTGCTCCGGTCCAATAACGTCATCTGCTGCTAAGAAAGTGTCAGCTTCATTTCTAGAGACCGCATTTTCTTCCCCAGTAATATATTGCAGTTCTTCCTGTTCAGCTGCAAGAAAGTCGCTTTCTTCGAACACAGTACGGTTAAGTGGAAATAGTCCGGTAATTTTAAAACCATTGGCAGCAATTGCTCCACTTTGAACCCTTACATAGGCTTTTCTGAAAAGTGCAGCTAGATCAAAATGTGTAACTGCTCTTTGGTTTGTTCGCAAAAACAATCTCAACTCCTCACTGTAATGTGATTTCAAAGGCCCTATTAATGAATTATCCAATGGCTACATTCGGTAAGTGGAATGCGGAGACAGACACACTATTTCCACAAAATTGTTTTTTGCTAGTTGTATGACCTCCAAATTGCGATAATGAGTGTGATGACCATCCAAGATCAGCAATACAGGATCACACTGTGTGTGGCTTTACTTTGTCAACAAAATGTTGAAACCATTGGGTAAAAATATTTGTTTGAATCGTTTTATTACTTATAAATATGTACATACCCTACTCAAAAAATAAAAGTAGTCATTTCTTTTTGGTTGCATATTTCTACTACTGTTGAATATTTTGAAATAATATTTTGTACGTACAGGGTGGTCCAGATTTATTTCGGGAAACTTCACCAGCGTGTTACTAATCGAAAAATAGGCTACACGTATTTTTTTGTTTTCGCCAATTTCGAATTTTAAGGGACGTACTGGCCCCCCGAAAATAGTTTTTGGTGATTATTTAAGGAAACCCATGACCGAGTTGAATGAAATTTGGTATGCACACTAACTAAGTGAATCTACACGTACGACAAATAGTATTTTCATAAAAGTCGCTAGAGGGCGCCAGTTACTGGCAATTGGCATTAGTTTTTCAACGATAACTTTTTTGTACAAAACTTTTTTAAACATTTTGTTGCAGAAACGGCTGTATAATTTAATTCTCTTAGAAAAGTATTCGTGCGTTTTTTCCGTACGATGCACCGTTTTCGAGATATTTGAAATTTTATGAAAAATCGAGTTGTCATGAATTTTATTTCATATTATGTGGATTAAATTGTCAGCGTGGATTCAACGGATTTACCCTTTATAAATAAAATTTTAATAAAATAATTCCAAAGAACAGCATTTCCGTCACAGAATCCGTATACAAAATGAATATTTGCGTATTCTTCATTAGTAAATTTTCATGGCATAATGCTAACTGTAATACAAGCACTTCTACAATCAAGAAACAACGGTGAATCGTGTAATTATTGAGAGATTAGTTATGTATTTGTTTTTCACAGCACGCCCTTCAAAAAATATGAAGTATCCAAAATTTGATGGCAACTCGATTTTTCATAAAAGTTGAAATATCTCGAAAACGGCGCGTCGTACGGAAAAAACGCAAGAATACTTTTCTAAGATAATTAAATTCTACAGTTGTTTCTACAATAAAAAGTTTAAAAAAGTTACCGTTGAAAAACTAATGCGGATTGCCAGTAAGTGGCGCCCTCTAGCGACTTTTATGAAAATACTGTTTGGCGTACGTGTAAATTCACTTAGTTAGTGTGCATACCAAATTTCATTCAAATCGGTCATGGGTTTACTTAAATAATCACCAATAACTACTTTCAGGGGGCACCCTTCAGGGGACCACCAGTACGTTCCTTAAAATTCGAAATTGGCGAAAACAAAAAAATACGTGTAGCATATTTATCGAGGAGGAACACGCTGGTGAAGTTTCCCGAAATAAATCTGGACCACCCTGTATTTAGAACAACTATTTATTTCAACTGTAATAACATTTTTACAAAAATAAAAGTAACGTTGATGTAAGTACAAGGTGTTAAACACAATTATGCGGAAAATTAAAGCGATAATACGTAAACACTGATCAAAGAATTTTACAAAACTGTTTCTTTTTGTCTTAAGTTATACAGTTAATACTTAGTATTGCTCCCTCGGGCCTGTATAACTGCAGTACAACGTCGAGGCATACTGCGAATAAGTCTTCGAAGGGCCTCCTGTGGAATATTCTCCCACTCTTCAATTAGACCGTGCTGTAACTCTTGCAGTGTAACAGGAGGATTTGGACGGCATCTAATGTGTCTTCCTAGATAGTCCCATACATGTTCTATCGGGTTCAAATTGGAACTGCATGCTGACCAATCCAAAGTGGGAATATTTTGCTCTTGAAGGTAATCAGTAACAATGCGGGCAGCGTGAGGTCTAGCATTATCATGCATTAATATGAAATTTTGACCCTCGTTTTGTGCTCTGGGTACCACATGATGCTCTAAAATTTCGTCAATGTATCTTCGTGCCGTAACAGCGCCGTTGTGATAAACTACCAGATTAGTGCGACCATTTATCGATATACCGCCCCAAACCATTACCGAACCACCTCCAAAACTAACAGTTTCATCACAGTATAAACCTTTACAGTAGTTTCACTTACCCTTAGCGCCTTTGTTCTCCGTGTATAATTTTGTATGTTCGCGCATTTCAGTGCGCATTGGCGCATGAACGGAAAAGAACAGAACTAACGTAGATAACAGAGATGTATTAAGTGATACAGGGCCGTACTCGAATATTTCGTAATGAAAATTATTAAAAAATTTTCATCGTGATTTCTTTTTAGATGTAATTTATCTTTTTGTTAATGATATAATCACTAAAAATGTTGTGAAGGCCTATAATGTATTTTCCTATAGCTTCATTCTATGCAACAACTGAAATTGAGTGTTTTCTAAAAAAATGTTTAATATTATAGCATAACTATAAACTATATAAAAAGCAAATTTATATATAAAATTTATATTTATTTTAACCATGTGGTGCATTTGTCCAAAAATTATGAGTTCTATTTCGCGTTTATTGATGTTCATAATATATTATATGTTATCTAATAACAATTATTATATATGCCTAACGTAACGATTGTATGCAATATTTAGCTGATCTGACCGAATTTAAACAGTTATTGTATTTTTTTTAAGCAACTGAATATTATGGCAAAATTAAGTACCAAAAAAGGCAGGCAAAAGACCAGAAAAATATTTAAAAAAAGGCATTTTGAACCCTAAAATTAGCTGAAAAAGGCAAAAACAAACTAATGGAACTTAAAAAAGCTTTATTTAAAAAATCCCTTTCCCGATACTAGTATATGTTAAATATTACTTAAATCTATTTTAGTTACAAGTAATTTTTCCAAATTTTCTGAACTCAAACTAGTTCTTTTGTTAGTAAGAATTTGTTTATAATCAGAACATTATCTTTCTACGCCACATGACGTGACGGGAGCATATTTTAGGCAACTGAGCTGTTCTGGGGATAGTTCTACTGAAAGATTTTCTTCGGGTGATGTGGAAATTCCTTCTTGAATATCAGAAATTTTGCGTACCTAGTTTGGCTAGCGATGGATGTCTTGCAAACACCGTGTTAAGCTTCTCACTTACTTTTCCAGAAGGATTAAGGTTTAACGCCTATTTCAGCAAATAACAAGGGAACCTTTCAAATTTATATTCTACTTGGCTGTTGTTGAGAATTGAGATTTAAAATTAAAAACTAGTTTCTTTATCGTAGCCAAGTTTTTTGGGATTTCTTAATTAAATTTTTATAAAGGAATAATGCAACCAAGGAAAAATTCAAGTGGTACAATTATATTCGCTAAAAAGGGCAAGAAGGACAATTAAACGAAAAAATCATTTAAATAAGCAAAATCACTGAAAACCTACCAAAAAGGCAAAAAAGGCAAAATAAAAATTAGATTTTTAAGTTGCGTAAACCTTAAAACGAACTTTAATATTGCCTTGAAAGTTTGGGAATTCAAAACATCAAAAACCGAATGTTAAGTACGCAAGAGTATTCCGGCTGGTGTAAATGCAGGCTGTGCAGGCACCAAGTGACGCATTTTGAATATTGATATACGCGCGTTAAACGACAAGCTTCCTTTTTTCGCCACGAATGCGATATTGCGCATAGATATGCGCAAATAAATATTTGTCCGCGATTTTCATCGGAGTGAAACTACTGTAAAGGTTTATACTGTGGTTTCATGTACTGTTTGTGGAGGATAACGCTCACCAGTCGTACGCCAGACCCGGACTCGACCGTCATTCCCCGATAGAACAAATCTTGACTCGTCCGTAAACAGTACTCGGCGCCAGTGCCGAACTTGCCAATCGACGTGTTGCCTAGCAAACTGTTGCCGTACACAGCAATGCCTTCTAGAGAGTTTTGGCACTTTTGCAGGGCGTATAGATCTTAAATTAACTTCTCGTGGTCGGTTACGAACAGTTTGGTCACTTACTCTGCGACCTCTAGTACGTTGCAGGTTTTCTTGGAGATCCCGAGCAGTGGCTCTACGATTACGAACTGCTTGTAAAGGAAGAAAACGATCATCGACAGCAGTTGTTTTTCTTTGTCGGCCTGTCCCGGGACGTCGAGTAACCTGATTTGTCTCCCGGTACCGTTTCCATAACTTCCAAATGGTCCCTTGTACAACTCTAAGTTCCCTAGCTACATAGCGCTAAGAATATCCTTTTTGTAACAAAGTAACGCCTCTGCTAACTTCTACTGGTGTTAAATGTCTTCCAAGACGCTGAGGAACTTGATGATGATTTGCAGCCATATCAAAAATGACAGAAACAATAGATTTATGTTCATAACAAACTCCCTGATCATTTTAGTTTTTCGCATGTTCACGTTTTACAGCTTGTAACTTGACCAAACATAAACGAAGTTTGTAAAAATACAGGGATATTTTAGATAAGTAATAGCTTTATATATGTACCAAGCCTTATTTAAAAATTTTGAACCTTCACCAAAATACGGCAATAAAAAAAATGACTACTTTTATTTTTTGAGTTGTGTAGTTTATTTATGCGAATGCAAAATGAGTAACAAAAGGCCATTTTCTTAAAAAATAAAAACAAAAAATAGCACATATTTTTATTCTTTGTTAAAATTCGTTATTTTAGTTTGTGTAAGAACACTTTTCGTTTGTCTAATAATGACTTCTTCTTTAAGCTGTTTGAGTACAAGAATGTGCTGTAGATGGACATCATTTTCTTCTGAATAGTCGCTCTGTTGATCGCGAAAACGGTAATCACAGTATTCAAGATGGTGATTGGCGTGAAGAGCTTTGTCAATACGCGTCATTAGTGGTGACGTCACAACCACGCCTACGCCTCTGATTGTATCTAAACAATTTTGAACGTCGTGTTTATAGCAATAGAGTGAGCATTTAAATTAGTATACAAAGTTTGCCAAGCTGTTTTATATAAACGTAAGTATATAAATACATAGTTATAAGATTGGGGCCGGGTTTCCATATAATAACGGAATAGATTTCCATATAACTTTTCCGTAATAGAAGGAATTGCATAGTCATTATAGGTTATATTTTGTTGTATTAGTATTATCAATGTATTATCAGTATTATTCATAAACACTATTAATATTTACATTTTTTAGGTACAAAAATGGCACAGAATCCTTGCTTGATGTTTTCCGTCATCGCAGCATACTTCAAGGAAAATATGCAGGCTTTACAAGGAGGCGAATATGCTTTTAAAAGTGGGCATGTAAAACAAGTATGGTTTAATCCAGAATTAGCACCAATGGAATTAAAGGGATCCATCGATGCCAGCATGAGGGATAGAACCTACAGTGTTACTATTACTTTTACAAACGATAGCATTGTGAATGGCGAGTGTACATGCCCCCGTGGACTAGTTGTGTGCCATCATATGGCAGCGTTATGCATTTATGCATACCAAAATATTGGTGCCACAGACAAGGCTTGTCAGTGGAGCGTAAGGAAGCAAACTGTCAATTCTTTGAAAACCTGCGAAGACCTGCTTCCTTATAAGGCAGGGTATAAAGCTGCCAAACAATTATCGACAACCACGGAGATTGGAGTCTTGCAATCGGAACTGGCATCGGGTAATGGTCCGGTTGTGGGATTTGCTTGGCTGCTAAGCCCTGATAAAGCAGTTTCGACCAACCTTACTGTTGTCGTTCAAGATGTTTTGTATTCGAAAGAATACAATGATGCAGCAAATAAGATTGCACATTTTATCAATGTGTGTAGTGTTAGCGAACTAAAAATAAAGGAAATTGCTGAGGCCACAAAAGGTCAAAGCAGTTCAGAGCAGTGGCTAATGTGCCGCAAGAACAGGCTAACTGCAAGCCAATTTGGCTTAGTGATAGCTGCTTGTAAGCGCAGAAGATACCCAAAGTCTTTATTTAAAACTCTTCTTGGATGGAGTAAGGGCAGTACAATGGGGTCGTGATAATGAAATCATGGGGCTGCAATTATTTAAGGAAACCACATCTCTTCACGTCACTCCTACGGGGTTATGGTTACATCCATGCGGTTACTTAGGAGCAAGCCCGGATGGACTGGTTGGCGAAGAGGAAATCATTGAAATAAAATGTCCCTATAAATATAGAGAAAATTATTTACAGGACGTTTTAAAAACAGATAAAACGTATTTGGTCCACCTAAATGATATTGACGATATTATTATAAATAAAGAGCACAATTATTATCATCAAATACAAGGCCATCTACATCTTACAAACAGATTAAAATGTTATTTAGTCATATGGACACAAAAGGGTGGATTAATTGTGGAGGTATTTAAAGACTATACCTGGGCATCAAATATCGATGTATTAAAAGACTTTTATATAAATCAGTATATTAAACATATACAGGGTGGTGACTCGAACACCCGAACATAGGGATTTAACATGTAAAATCAGATTTTCATAATTTCCTGCTCCCCTAATTATTTTAGGTAAAAAAGCTTCAAATAAAAGTTTTAGAGCATAAAATTCTGCATCTGAATCAATAAACAAAAATAATTTTGCGTGCCTTGTAACCTCAGAAATTAGGTATGAAAATGACGTAAATCACCCCAAAAATAGCGATAGCCATGGAATTCAAACAAAAATTAACAAATGTTAACGGTTTATCTGTCAAGTTACGCTGCGTTAGTATACTTTTATTATTACTTGTAATTACTGTTAAAGTGAAAATATGGCCAACAATTATACAATAAGTGAAAAAATATAATTTTTAAAGTTATTTTACAGTGGTAATAGTATGACAAGTGCGAGATCTATTTGCGAATTTATATCGTCATATACCAATTCCGTCGACATCAACAATCCATACCATCATCAATAATCAAACAAAATATGGGTCAGTGTTCGTCCCTTGCAAGAGTTGTACTAAAAAACAAATAAATATTGCACCAGAAGAAGATATTGAAGCTGAAGATCATAACGCTAACGAAATCAATGTATTAGCTGCGGTATCAAATAATCCAAATGTGAGCCTTAAAGAAATTGGATCTGGATTAGGTTTGCACCACACCACGGCCCTAAAAATATTAAAAAAACACAAATTTACATCTTTTAAATTTTCCGTCCACCATGAAATTTGACAGATAAACCGTTAACATTTGTTAATTTTTATTTGAATTTCATGGCTATCGCTATTTTTGGGGTGATTTACGTCATTTTCATACGTAATTTCTGAGGTTACAAGACACGCAAAATTAATTTTGTTTATTGATTCAGATGCAGGATTTTATGCTCTACAACTTTTATTTGAAGCTTTTTTACCTAAAATAATTAGGGGAGCAGGAAATTACGAAAATATGATTTTACATGTTAAATCCCTATGTTCGGGTGTTCGAGTCACCACCCTGTATGTGAATAATTATGTACAAGCAGTATTTATAATAAAATTAAAACATTAAAAAATATTTACAATACAACAAATAAATATTATTCTGGGCAGTAAAATTCTTCAACCTCCTTGATCAGTGGATACTGGAAATTTGTTAGTCCAGCAATCACTTTCAGTATTACGGAAGCATGTGGAAGCAAAGAGTGTAGAATGAAATTTAAAATTTTAAAACATTTCAACCTGCGAATGGCACGCTCTACATGCACCCGTGCTTTCGCAATGCTCTCGGTGCGATAGACTTGTTCCTCCGTAAACTGTGGTGTTGTCAAAAAAGGCGGAATATTCAAATATACTCCTGGAGGAAGCATATCTCTGATTAGGAACCCTTTATCAGCTAATATAAGGTCCCCCGGTTGCATTTCATCCAAAATTTTGGAATGAGCAACGATCTCTTTATCTGACGTTGACCCTGGATACAGCGTGCTCATAAATGTTATTGTGAAATAGTCAATCATTAAATATCTAACGCATAACATTTCAAAACACAGATCGTGTTCAAATACTTCAGTAAAGCTAAACATGAATGACATTTCACGTTAATCCATTCAAAAGAATTATTAAGTATCGAAAAGGTGACGTTTAACTTGTGTTTACGATTTAACACCGAAACGTTTAGTAAACGGCAACCTAAAACAAACAACGCAAAAAGACTAGACATTACATGGCTCACGTGGCAATCAGCAATCAAACACGTGGAGCGGGGTCAAAAACATATAGTACGTTGTAGTAAAGCGAACAAAGGAGGTGATTAACCACACCTACGCGTCCTAACCAAAATTAAACGTAAAATGATTAATCAGCAAATACTAAGGTCAGACATCTCGATCACGTGCTCAGACACCTCGATTGTCGCGTGTGCACAGAAAGGAGGGGAATCAAATTCCCTATATAAGAATCCGGTGAAATGTAATCGAGATGATTTAAGCACGCGCCATCCAATCGTCAACACAATTTGAAGCAGTCTCAAAATTAAAGTGTACAAGATACAGTTCCATTTGTAAGATCATTTTATTTATTTTTTAAACTAAAATGTTATGTTCCAGAGTTAATTAGATTTTATTTTATGTAATTAGTGTTAAGCAGACTGTGGTGTTTTGTCTGTAACAGGGGAGATTTATAAGTGTTCGGGATTTGTTAAGAGTAAATTGGGAATTCAATTAAAATCGGAATTGGAATTGTTAAAGGCATTTTACTAAAATATATAAATGTTAGTTGAAGTATAGTTTCCTTATTTATCCTCTCGCTTAATAATTTGCCAAGCTAAGATTTTACGTGGCGTTGGGGTTACCAGACTCTACCAATTATTCTGAGCTACCTAAATTAATAAAGTGCATTATTTATAAAAAGTTACACAAGAAAGTAACCAAACCTTAGCGTCACATACATAGGAAGATTAGTCAACGATAGTTTTTTCATGGCCTCCTGGCAGTTATGTGGAATAAATAATTTATTGTAGATCAGTGTTATTATTATGTTTCGTAAGTAAAATTTCTTGTAAATGCTATTTTTTTTGTTCAATGTTCTACAAAGAAAATTTTGAATAAATACAATTTATTTTGTTTAATCTAAAATGTGACGATTTAATCAAAGTAGGTAGATCTTCCTGAAATTTTGCATAAGGCCATAATTTCTTATTATGAACAACTTTTCTTAGTAAAATTTTGCCGTATCATGAACAAAAAGGGTACTTTACCTGAAAAGGAAATAGTTTTCGCTTCAATATAAAGGCCGACTTGTTTTTCAAAAACTGAAAATATTCTTAAAATTCTCTTCAAACCAAGCAGGGCTTAAATCCACAATTTTAAAATAAAATTCAAAAATTTTTTGTCCATCACACCTATTGTAACATCTATCCTGGGACACGCTGTATAATATACATATAATATTTATTTAGCATAGTATAATATTTATTAAGCATAATATACAAGATAACATTTTGAGGGTTTCATTGGGCTGTATTTCATTTTACTAAAAAGTCTACCCATGTTGAAAGAAGTGTTGGTGTAATCAAGAACGGAAGATGGTACCTCTTGCTTGTGAGTCTAGCACGCCGTCCACTAGACCAACGAGACTTCTGCCTGATATATTTCATTCTTGGTATATAACTGGTTAGATACATCATAGCAAATGATAACGTTAGAGACGTCATGGATCTAAAATATGTTATTCTTATGAGATATTCTACAAATATGACACCATCTGCAACCCCCAGCGCCCCAACCATCACAACTTTGAAATCTTAAATGGGAACATCCCACTTGTGGCACATCACTGGAAAGGTTTGGAAAATACTTTTCATTGATACCACACAAAGATACATGTGGATAAAATATTCATAATTTATTTAACAATGTGTAATACCATTAGTAGCTTATTTGGCAAAAAAATGTGTGACTAATTTATTCGTGACTACATATTCGCTTTTATGACTAGATACAATAAAAAATTGTCATTTACTTACTAGATCAATTCATCACATAAATTACATATAATATCTCATCAGTTTACTGTTAAACAAATCATGAATGTTTATCCATGTGTGTCTTTGCATTGTATCAATGAAAAGCATTTTTGAAAAGATTTCCAACGGTGTGTTGCAAGTGGTTGAAAGTTTCGGTAGCTGGGAGGCGGGGGGTTGGAGCTAGTACCATATTTGTGGGGACAATTTGGGCCCCCCTGCCTACTACCGGAACGGTTTTGAGCATTTTTTTTGTAACTCTTGGTAAAATAAAAAACGACCCAATGAAACTTTCAAAATGCCACCCTGTGCACTATTTTTTGTATTAGCATAAAGAGGTTGGTGATTAAACCTATTTCATTTAGAAATGTGTATTACTTGACATTTTCATAGTGAATTATCCTGTTTGTATACCTATTACCTATATATGCATACACACTCTCTCGTGTGTGTGGGTGTGTGTAAGTGGCGGCGCACATTCATTTTACTGCGTCATACTAAGAAATAGGTACAGTTTAACGTTATATCTGAGATGCCATAAAAATGCAATAAGCATATTACAAATGTCATCAGTATGGTGTTTTTGGTACACATTGGTAAGTAGCTACTTATTGTTTCAAAAGTAGGTAATGAACGGCAGGTATGGGTTAGGTATTTAAGTTTTATGGCGTATGAAAAACAAATAGTAACACTGACCATGCCAAGAATATGTAAACTGTTTGCTTTACCAATTATGCGTACCAATTTAGTCACAGGTCCCAATCAAACGTGTCGTCCATTACCGCTAAAGTTCACTACTTTTGAAACAAAGTGTGTCAATGTATACATATAGTAGCGAACTAAAATTGATACTATTAAGGTGACACAACTCCGCGCTATCTCTCTAGAACGGTTGATCATACGACAAAATGCATGAAATAAAAATTGTAGATAATTTTATGATCTACAAGTTTTATAATAACCTTAAATGACATATGACGCATATAAAACGAGATACTTGCGAAAAACCGATTTTCGTGACCTTTCACCTTTAATATCTTGTGACGCAGACACGAGATTATATGAGACTTTTCAGCCAGAAAATATCGTAGGAGCATCTTTTGCAGTGCTTTTTAGAGCGACACAGAAATGATTTCAGGATGCGTTTCAGAAAGCTTACATTCGGCAGGTTAGAAACAGGTATGCAACGCTACAGAGACGTTCCAGAAACAAATTATTCTTTCAGAGTAAATCGCGTTTGAAACAACTTAAAAATGCAACATAAAAGCAATACTAAAACCAAAACAAATACGCCGTGTAGGCACCTTTTGTAGTGAATTTTGGAGTACTGCAGATTCGCCACGGAAATGACGAGTAGTGTTACTTCGCCTTGCGTTTCTGATCGCGGGTATTCGGCAGGTTAGAAACAGGTATGCAACGCCACAGACACGCTTCAGAAATAAATTATTCTTCTAGAGTAAATCGCGTTTGAAACAACTTAAAAATGCAACATAGAAGCAATACTAAAACCAAAACAAATACGCCGTACAGGCACCTTTTGTAGCGAATTTTGAAGTGCTGCAGATTCGCCACTAGTAGTGTTACTTCGCGTTGCGTTTCTGATCGCGGAAATTCGGCAAATTAGAGGCAGCAGGAAACGTCTCGGAAACGTTACAATACTTCTAAAAAACGCCACAAAAATATTTCAGAGGTAAATTTTTCTACTAGGGACTGTGCGCAAATCTGGGGAATTTTACATTTACATATTAGTGACAGGTAGTTATTGCTGCATCTGAATTGTTTTATACGTCAAACTAGGGTGTCAAATTCAAGGTAAATGGAAATATTTAAAACGTTCGTGATTGAAATATGTTACGTTTTTTTTATAGTGCCAGGTTACGTCTGTGTAGGTGTTTCAGTGCAGACACTGAGCTGCAGTGTTGCTGATGCCTTGGAATTTCTTGCAGAAGATATAAAATTGGACAAATTTAAAAAGGTAAAAGCAACTGTCAAATTTATTAAAGCATTTGACAAATTCTTTGACCTACTGAATTCAAGGAACCCTTCGGGAAAGTGGATGAAAACGCCTCTTAGAAATGAGAACGAAAAATATTGGAAACCATTTCTTTGCCAGGCAATCAAATATATCCTAGCGTGCACCGATATAAACGGTAATCCTTTATGGACAACAAAAAAAAGGTTCCGTTCCTAGGATTTGCTGTTTCAGCAGTTTCAATTTTAAACATATATGAAGAGGAATTGGTAAAAGCTAAAAGCTTGAAATATGTATTGACATACAAATTTAGTCAAGACCATTTAGAATTGTTTTTCTGTAGCATAAGGTATATAGTTTTATTTTAGTACATTAGTAGTTTTGTAAATGTAGTTGTTAATGACAGTGGCATCTTAGAGAGGTGTTTAATTGGACTGGGTGTTTATCACACGACGTTTCGGGAGTAGAGTTCTACACCCATCCTCAGGTGAATTTGACTCCAAAAACGTGTGATAAAATCCCAGACAGTGGAAATAGCCCAATTAAACAACTCTCTACATTAGTAGTATCTTTACAATTCTGTTTAATTTTTAGATCAAGAAATAGATGGAATATAAATCCAAACTGTTTGCAGTTCATGTCCTCTTATAAAAGACTTTTAGTGCACCAGGACATCAGAAGTAACACCGGTAATTGTCTGGCACAAGATTCGACAAATATATTAACGGTGCCTAGCACTACACAAAAATTAAATATTACCGATGTACATCTGATGAGAATCGAAGGAGATTGACATTGGGGACGTTGAAAAGAATATTAAAAAGAAAATAGAGTTATTTTTACCTGTTTATTTAAATGAATTTTCAGAGAATGTGGTTGCATATATAAGTGGGTTTGTAATTAGAATGGTTGAAAGAAAAATTAGATGCCCTTTTTGTTTAGAAGCACTTCATTTTGCCGAAGACATTGATCATTCCGACAGAACTCTAAAGTTAATTTCTCGAGGGGGTTTATTGCTACCATCCATTGATTTGAGGAAAGTATGTATGGTAGTAGAAAAAAAAATACAAATTGTTATGAAAGTAGAGGGGAAACTACCAGAAAAATTTTTTTTTATGAATTATTACGTGAAGGACAAAAATTGATATTAAACGACAATGTTTTTTCTATTTTAAATGATCACGTATATGACACTCATATTTATGAAACTTCACATAAAATAACATTAATATACGAAATTATAACTATGCTTTAATTAGAATTAATAGCTTAGCCAGAGCAGTGAACGAAACCATTTCAGGTGAAAAGGTTAGAAAAACCCTAAATAAACTGATCCTAATTAAACATCAATAAAAAGGATGATGTTGAGTTGTTTGACTGAGGTTAAAAGATAAAATTGAAAGGATAATCAGTTAGGTACTTTTAATAAGTTTTAGTTATTAGTAGTTTTCCAAAAATAGAAAAAAAATTACTAGGCAGTCAATTAATAATGCAAAAAATTAGTAATTTTAATAATGGAATATCATTTTTATGTACACTTTTACAGTATGTATGTTATAATTAATATAAGTTTGTAAGAATTAACTTTAGTTACTTCCTATTTTTTGACTTTTGTAAAAAAAAAAACAGGTTAAGAATTTTGCTCCTTACATTAATTCATTTCTAGTTCATATTTTAGCTCGTTTGATAACGGGAATAGAGTTTTTTCCCGAAACGTTACGTTTTTTAGGTGTTTCTTGTATTTTAGATTTTATGAATACTGGTGGCGAAAATGTCTAAAAATGAAGATGCGCCAATTTTTAAATTTAAATTTACCGCTATAAACCAGGCTATGCGAACTTGATAGGAATAATTCCAACCTTTGGTTTAGTTACGTACTACAACGCAACTGGCGCTGTGATCGCACATCACGTGATGGTGACGTCTCAGACTATTTTCATGATGGGTATTTATATTTGACAGTTGATGTTAAGTTAAGTTCAGCATGTGTGTTTATTTGTGAATAGTGTTATTTATCTGACAGTTATTAATTCGTAGTGCGTATTATTAAGCGTATTAATAAGCTTATAAACGTTATTATAATAACAAAAACGATTAGTGTTCAAAAGTTGTGAAAATGGTGTTTGTTTGTTGTGTCCCAACGTGTTCACATACTAACAAAAACTATAAAATGCATCGGCTTCCACATCTCCAGAGAGTGATTTCACCAAGGAACTGCGTCCAGTTACTCCAGACATTTCATTTTCTGTGCGCACTCCTAAATCGCGTAAAGGTATAGGGGAAGAAGGGGCAGATTCGTGCGCGGGGCACTTTCGTACAGTACAAATAACATAACACTCTGTCGCACTATAACAAAACGTTAATAGTGTGGGAGCTACTCGTACACATACCCCTTCCCTCACGTGATTTGACAGCAGTTCGCTAGCGGTGTGCGAGTGAACAGGACGCAACGTGTTTTTGGCGGGCGTAAGTATTCTTTTCACGTAACTTCTGGAGTCTTTCTTGGGGATTAAAACTGGGATGTTTTACTATCTTAGTAAATCAACAGTATTACAAACTACCAAAAAATTACTTTTTCTATAATATTACGAGAAATTCTCCATAGTTTCATTGTTATTTAGTATTATTTGTTAAACATGTGACGGGGGTACATTCGTACAATGCTATCCGGGGCACTTTCGTACTGTACGAATGTGCCCCGTGTAACAGTGTAAGCACACGATTATTTTGTTTTAGAATAATGGTGAGGAATTACAAGAAAAAATGTACTCGAAGTGGCGAAGTGGACGAAGGAAAAATGGCTTCTGCTATAGAGGAGGTAATGCAAAAAAAACTTTCTATCAGAAAATCTACAGTGAAGTATGGAGTAAAGTCAACAACTCTTGAGAGCCGCATTTTGAAAATAAAGAAAAACGTAGCTGATAACCATCCTGCTTCGGAACGAACTTTCAACTCGAAATATTCGTCAGCGTCACATCAGGTATTTTCAATGGAAGAAGAATCTGTTCTTACTGTTTATATTATACAATGTTCCAAAATGCATTATGGACTAACTTGCATTCAAGTACGGAAATTTGCGTTTGAATATGTAAAATCTAATGGTCTAAAATATCCGGAAAGTTGGGATAAAAATCAAATGACTGGCGTAGATTGGTTAACTAAGTTTCGTAAACGTAATCCTCAATTAAGTTTACGCACACCAGAAAACACAAGTGCTGCCAGATCCTTTGCATTTAACAAAACCACTGTCACCGAATTTTATGAAAAATTGGAGATCGTTTATTTAAAGCACCAGTTTACACCAGACAGAATTTATAATTTTGATGAATCAGGAGTATCTACGGTGCTAAACACACCTAAAGTTCTAGCAGACAGAAGTCAAAAGCAAGTTGGTCAACTAGTCTCTGCAGAGAGAGGGGAACTCGTAACATTTGGAGGCATCATATCCGCAAGCGGAAATACAATACCGCCGCTATTTATATTCCCTAGGGTTCACTATAAAGATCATTTTCTGGAAGGTGCTCCGGAGGGCAGTCTAGGTGTTGCCACGAGAAGTGGTTGGATCAATGGTCAAATTTTCGTAGATGTCTTAAAACACATTCAAAAGTATACTTCTTGTACTAAGGATAATCCGATTCTCCTACTATGTGACAATCATGAGAGTCATGTGACTGTTCCAGCCATCAGTTATGCACGAGAAAACGGTATCGTTTACCTTTCATTTCCGCCACATACAACTCACAGGCTCCAACCATTGGACATAGGCGTATTTGGTCCATTTAAATCAAAATTAAAAGTTGTATTTAATGACTGGCATGTTTCGAATCCAGGAAAAACGTTAAACATTTACAATATTCCTAAGCTTTGCAAATTAGCTTATTTCGAATCGTTTACTTCAAAGAACATTGTAAACGCTTTTGAAAAACCTGGAATATGGCCACTCAACAAATTGGCATTCAGTGATCATGACTTTGCTCCTGTTCAAGTTTACCAGTCTCAGCCTGAACCTCTTAATACCACTACAGATGACAATGTGTCTCTTCAAGTGACCATTGAGCCGAGAGTTACCCTAGAACCTAGAGAAAATTTCCCTTCGTTGCTTACACAACATCTTGAACCAGACTTCCAAGTGCCATCAACTTCTAAAGTTTTGACCACACCGGAGATGATTCGTCCTTACCCCAAGATTCAAAAAGCAAAACCATCACAAAGAGGCAGACAGCCAGGGAAATCGCGAATTTACACAGATACACCGGAGAAATTAAGGATTGAAGAAATTGCCAAATCTAAAGAGTTAAAGAAAATTGAGAAAGAGAGAAAGAATAAAGCCAAAGAGATCAAACGAGCAATACATTTGTTGGAAGATGTAGATGATATTAGTTTTAAGCCTATTATTAAGAAAAAACAAATTGTAGAGACTGACAGCAGTGAAACTAATTGTGATATAAGTTTAAGAGATAGTTCAGCATCGCCCGTAGATATGTTTGTCGACGATGACAGTGAAAATGATGCCCCTGTTTTACTTGATCCCGAGATGGTACTAGATCAAAGTTTTGTTCTTGTTAAATTTGAAAAGAAAAAATCTACTGTTCACTACATTGGCAAAGTGATTCACCATTACAGCAAAACTGAATATAAAGTGAGTTTTTTAAGGAAAAAACCCGGATGCTGGAATTTCATTTACCCAAAAGTTATAGATGAGGCTACAGTTTATTTTACCGACATTGTTTTAATTCTACCGAGTCCTAAAGGAGCTATCACCGCTAGAACTGCAGATATTCTTAATTTTCCTGTAGATCTCAGTGCCTATAGCGTTAACTGATTTAAGACTTGTAAGATCTCGTAAAAATGTTACTTTCTATTACTTCGTAAGTTAATTGTTGATTTTGATTTATCTAAGACTTTTCTAGAATTTGTTGATTTTTTAAGTATAATATTGATTAGAATTTGAAAACTTAGTGCAGAGTATAATTATTTGTAATAAAACTTTTTTTTCGCCCTATAATATTGCTTTTTATTTTAGTGTCTGAATCTACCCCACTATGTACGAAAGTGCCCCATTCCATGTACGAAAGCACCCCGCATTTGGGGTACTTTCGTACAATATCCCAGTCGCCACAAAGTCAGCTATAACTTATTTTGTTTCGGGTTTTCCTGATTTACTTAATTTTATTTTAATAGGTACTTAAATTTCGAGGCCGTTGTCTATAAACAAAATTCCATAGGACCCCTTGTTCAAACTACAAGTCACAAAAAACGAAAACTGTTCGAATCAGCCCCACCTTCCCCTACACCTTATTGTATTACAGTTTTGTAACCATAATTAATTTTAGAATTTGTTAACAGATTTACGCAAACGACAAAGCCTGATGAAGATAGTGGGATGCTCAAAGCAACTTCAGCTCACTCCAAAAGCGAGGAAGTTGTATGGACTGGCTAAGGGTTTGCGAAAAACAGCACGTGCTATCGACAAAGAACGTTTGAGCCTAAAAGAAAGACTGAGAAAAGCTCAAGGATTTTCAGCTACTGAAAATTATGTAAGGGCTTTAGTGAATAAGCCGACTTATAACTTCATTATGTCTCAGCTGAAACACCAAAAAATAAAAGCAAAATGTCGACGCTTTTCCCTGGATGACGAAATCTTAGCTCTGAGCCTGATGAAGCAAAGCCCGAAAGGGTATCGCTTGCTACAAAAGATTTTCGTTTTACCATCCAGAAAAACCCTAAGTACCCTTCTTCGGAAAGTTCCTTTTAAATCTGGAATTGTTCCAGAAATTATGGATAAACTAAAGTTTGCTGTCAACAAAATGCATGAGAGGGACAGAATGTGTGAACTTTTAGTACTTACACAAAAAAAAATAGCGCATTCAACGCGTAAGGAAAGTGGTTTTCCAACTCGTGGAAATTTGTAGAATAATCTACTATAGTACCTGTCTGTATGTCACTTTGTTAAAAAATAAAGTAATATTTTCTTGATATACTATCATTTTATTTTATGGACAATTCAAATTTAAGCAACCTAAATTTGAACTTGCCACCTTTTATCTAGTACCATACTACGTCGCGTCTGGCGCTAGTGTAACGCTTTTGGATTCAATATAGGTACAAGAGTTGCCTATCTATATAACACTTACTGATCTAACCTATGCTATAAACTAGGTAGTTCATTGGACTTCCTTTGGCCAATAAGATTTGCGCACAGTATGGCCGCTACCATGAGGGCGTCAAAAGTAATAGTGGAGATTAGCTATCCAGTTTTATTTAAGAGGTCCGTGGTTCCAACTGATACTGTAAGATGTAAGAGATGACTATCTTTTCTGTTCTTGTCTTTGTCTTGTCTGTGGTGTTGTGCAAAGAGTGTTGTGTTCTGTGGTTTGGTATGAGCATGTGTAAGTTGATGGGTTTATGTTTTGTGCTGATAACTGTTTTCGTATTTCCAGATAAAATGGAAAAGATTCTCCATGAATTTCGCCAGTTACGAATGGTCCGTTGCCGTAAAAAGATTTCAAACATGACAATTTTTAGTTACGTTAAAAATTGGGGAAGCGGCAGCTATAGAAATAGATTATATACTTGTTCGGCCCGTAGATCCGGCAATTATGTATATATTCATGGATTCATCGATTATCGAGGCGTATACTGAGTTGGATCAGGACTGTGTAGTCATTGATCTTACGCCACCTAAACCAACTCACATATATCGTTTTCCAAACCAGCAGCAACGTAACCAATTTATTAATTTGATAAGAGCAGCGAGGCAAGAAAACATCTTAACAGTTATTTTATAGGTTGTCCGACAAAGAATAACCTGTTTTTAATAGTCATTAACCTTCGGATGACCAGGTGGGGTGACTTTGTCACCCCAGCGCTCGTTTTTCTGTCATATTTCCTTGAGTTTTCGAAATTGTAGTTTGGTGATTTTTTTAACTGAGTTTTTCACCTTTCTATTCATTATAGTAAACTTAAATTATTTTCCAAATCAAGACACTCAGTTGAAAAAAAAAAAATTTTGGATTGGGGTGAGTTAGTAACCCCACGTGAACTATGTGACTATAGCGAAAACAAAAATTATGTACCTCATGTAACGAACAAGGAAATTAAATAACTTTTAGTAACTGATCTGCGTACTTATATGCTTGTCTCTTTTAGTAATTGCAATTGCTTGATTCCCTATATTAAAAAAAAATACATTGATATAGCATTGAAAGAATAATTTAATACTTTTAAATTTGTATATTTTGTATATGTTGCAAAACAACAAATTTTATTATTGTTAAAAATTGATAAATAAATAATATAATAATATAGTCTAGGGCAGGGGTCTCCAAACTTTTTAGCCTAAGGGCCACACTGACTCCTCCAATAAGGCCCGAGAGCCAAGACCTAGCTAGCTCATCATACCAACATACTGTAGTTTTGACTGCTATCACTGCGTTTGCTGTACTCTTAGAAAATATCTACACTAGTTAGTCGAAGTATACAGCGCCATCTTGTAGCGAGTAGCAGAGCGAGAGAAAAGTTCTGCTGCGTCATCCATCGATAAGGTCGATGGCGTGATCGCTTGCCTGGAAGATTCGGGTACTTTCGAGTGTTTTCGAATATGTTCTACGCACCGAGGACGCGTGGTATAAATACGGCAGACAACCTATTTTGATTTCAGACAACTGACAGCTTAATGGTTTTCTAATTGCTAAGCAATAGTTCCACCCTGCGACACCAGCTCGCAGGGTAGCGCTAGTATCGTAACCGAATTACTCTTCGGTACTGCTCGTACCCCGGTTCTTTTGCGTCAGTTTGAGTTTTTTTTTTTTTTTTTTAGTTAGATCAGCGTGTTTTACGCTATACATAACTTAGTTATAAGAATTGATAACCAAAATAAATTCTTAATGAGGACGGCTCTATAAGGGCTCCCCAGTATGTTAACTGTCCGTATCACTGGCTTCAGATGAAGATAAAAGAACATCTTGAGGAAGTCTGCGTTTTAGTCTTTTGTGAATAGCTTTGTTGCCGATTGTGTAGTGTGTAGCTCCAGGGCATTGGGACAACGTGCTATAGAAGTTCTTCGCTAGTTGTCTCAGGAAACTTTCAATTGTGGGAATATTTAGTTCTTCGTGAATCTGAGTGTTTCTTACAAACCACGGAGCGTTAGTGATTATCCGTAACACTTTATTTTGAAACATTTGCACTTTATTTAAATTAGTTTTTGATGTAGCCCCCCAAACTACGCCACCATATGTTAATATAGGTCTTAATATTGATAAATATATTAAACATCCACATTTTAACTTCAATCTAGATTTGCGATTTATTATAGTGTATAATTTAGTTAACCGCACATAAGCCTCGTTTAATTTTTTATTGATGTGGATATTCCACGTTAGTTTGCGGTCCATATGAAGTCCTAAGTATCTGACTGCTTGATCAGGTGGGTTCCAATCCACTTCCTGGCGATTAATTACTATTTTTGGCGGGTTATTAGGTCTTCTCAGAGTGAAAATTTTAACTTCGCATTTGCTGGCATTTAATTGAAGGTGCCATTTTTCGTACCACGAGCCAATTACGTTTATTTTATCTTGCAGGTTATTTCTGGCTGTGTTGATATCAAGATGTTGTGAGATTACTGCGGTGTCATCCGCAAACATTGCTATAGAATCATCTCCAATATCTGGGAAGTCTGATATATATATATGTTAAATAAAACTGGGCCTAATATAGATCCTTGGGGTACTCCCGCTTTTATGGGTCTTGTTGTAGAGTGCTCTGTCCCAACGCGTGTTCTGAAAGTGCGTGATTCTAGAAATGATCTTATTATAAGCAATAGGTACTTAGGTAACTGAATCTGCCTAAGTTTATAAAGAAGTCCTATAATCCAAACCGAATCAAAAGCTTTACTTATATCTAAGAATGCAATGATAGTATGTGCTTTAATCTCGTAACCTCGCTCTATCTTTTCTACAATTCTAAGCAGCTGGTGGTTAGTTGAGTGCTGAGCTCTAAATCCAAACTGGTACCGAGGAACCACATTCAATGTTGTCAAATATTTATTTAATCTGCTTTGTATAATTTTTTCTAGAATTTTTGCAAGCGTGGGCAAGAGACTTATTATTGGCCTATAGTTGGCTGGGCTGGTAGAGTCTTTGCCTGATTTATGTATTGGTATTATAATAGCTTCTTTCCACGAGATTGGAAAATAACCGATTCTCAGACACACATTAAAAATTGTAGCCAGGTAAGCCACAGCTTTTTGAGTTAAATGTTTTAATACCACGTTTGGAATTAAATCACACCCAGGAGACTTTTTAAGCTTTAGACCACAAATGTAATTTTTAATTTCAGCTGGAGAGGTTGGTTTTATTTGCAGGGTAGTTTCTCTTATATACTCATCTAGTGCTTCTTGAGTTCTCTGAGCTTCTCCTAACTGCTGATTATTTAGCTGAGTAGTGAAAACTTTTTGCCAGTAGTCTGCAAAAACTTCTGCTTTTTCTTTATCCGAGGCGTATTTGATGTTATTCATTTTTAATGTAAATACTGGATTTGGCTGATTTAATGTCCTTCTGGTAGCTCTCCATAGAGAAGAGTCTTCTGCTTGTAGTTCTTCTACAGGGAAATTTTCTTTTTAGTATACATATACCCTATGTATACTTTTATAATAAACGCAAATAGGCAACCCACTATACACTATAAACGTTAAAAAATTAGCATGCTGTGGCAAAAATCATCAAATTAAGTTAATGTCAAAAAATTAGTCTTTAACTGTTGGTGTTGTTATTTTCGTTTCTGTTTTGTATTGTTGATATTTTATGTTTTAGAATAATCGTTGAATTAAAATTATGTTGATATTCCACTAATTTTGATTTATTTTTTATTTACAAACATGAAGCATAATCTTTACACACCACGTGACGTGCGGTTTATAGTGTATAGTGGGTTGCCTATTTGCGTTTATTATAAAAGTATACATAGGGGATATGTATACTAAAAAGAAAAATTCCCTGTATGTATGTTTGGTAAGACCGTATTCTGTAATTTTCTAGTTCATCTTTAACATTTCGAATCAAACGATTTAGCTGTTGTCGTGCTGTTGGATCTCGTGTTCTCTGCCAGATTCTGCGAGTTTTATGTTTTTCATGTACAGTTGTGGACAGAAAAAAATAGGACAAGCCGAAAAATCAAGTAAACTTTATCCTATAAAATTTAGTAACTTGATTTTGGCTTTTATTATAATTATGACATTAGTTTGTCACATTGACTAGCAATCAAATTACAACACAGGGGCCATTTTAAACTAGAAAAAAAACACTGTCCTATTTTTTTCTGTCCACAACTGTACCTACTCAAAAATAATAACCAATATGTGAAAAACTAAATATTTATTTGAAATCCAACATTATAATACAAAATAAAACATTGTTCTTTATCAAAAATGAAGCACATTTTGTGAATACTAATCTTATCTTAAAAGGACCAACAGGATTAGGTCTACAAGGATTAATATTACGGTCGGCACCGATCGCAAAAATATTTTTTGCATTTTTATCAGTTCCGGCACATTCCATGTGTTCCCACCCATGACATGCCATGCACTGAATCCACGTGCCTCCCGTTGCAGAATATGTATCCTCACAAAAAAGACAAGAGGCATCATTGTCATCAGTGTCATATTTAGCATTGTTTAGTTTAGTAGATCTTTTCTTTGTCTTGTTAAATTCTGGACGCGACTTGGGACGTACCACATCTTCTTTTTGTGGAGACTTTCTTCAAGTTCGGTTTTGTATGGTGTTGCGGTGAGAATTTGGGAATGGGCCACTTTACGCTTTGTAGTTTTGGCTGGTTTTCTTGAAACGGGAGCCGATATTATGTCTTTGAAAGCTGTTGTTTTGGAAGTAGTAGCTTTTTCTATTAGGATATGTTTTGGTGTTGATCCCACTATCTTCCTTGGAGACTTTTTGAAATCACAAGGTATAATTGGCGAAATTGGTTCTATTGGTCTTTCCGGTGTCTTTTCTTTCTCTTGAATTCTTGCAATTAAAACATTTGCATGCTCTTCAGGGAGCTCTACATCCTTAGAACTCTTTTCATTGTCCATAATGTAGCTTTCGCTTTGGTTGTCCTGAGAAGATGCTTCTGGTTCCAGCTGTTTGGAGCTTAAATTGTTGGCTGCTATAAATTCTTCTTCTGTAAAGATATTTGAGTTAAATGGCTCTATTCCACATTTCCGGAATCAGGATTCAGCATTTTTTTGGGTAACTCCTTTACCATAAGCATTTTTAAAGATTTCAGGAATTTCTTTCTCGGTAATGATTCTACCAGGATGTGCAAATAACCAAGTTGTAGCCTTTTGATCATAAAAGGTGTTTACACTTTTAAACACTGCTACATCAAGTGGCTGCAGCTTGTGTGTGCAGTGGGATGGCAATGACAAAATAATAACGTTATTTGCTTCGCTTTTTCAATTACCGCGAGATTTCTCGTGTGTGATGTGTGGCCGTCGAGGATCAACAAAGTTAGTTGAGGTCTAACATCTGGTCTAACAATTTGCAGAAAGTGGCCAAACCATTGTTCAAAAATTCCCTCGTTGATCCATCCTGAGGGATTCGCACTAGCAAGAGCACCCACGGGTCCTTTATCAAGAAGGTCTGGTTTCAGTCTTTTCCGAGGAAAAATTAACATCGGTGGGATATAGTGCCCTGTAGGACTGACACAGCAAACGACTGTGATCGTTTTCCCCTTTCACCACTTGTTATGGCACCTACTGACTTTTTTCCTTTTCTGGCAACTATCCTTTCTGGCCTGTGTACTGCCGTGTACCCCGATTCGTCTACATTGAAAATGTTTTGAGGGGGTATCCTCCTGGTACCATTTTCAGAACACAAAAGTGATTTTAAGACTTTAAAAAATATGTTCACTTTAGTTTCATTGAATCCTATTGCCCGCTGCATTGAAGTTACCTCCGCTTTTCGGACTGCAAGTTCGGGATTTCTCTTCAAAAAATCGTGAAACCAATTCTTTCCAGCTGGCACTTTTTCTGACTAAATGGATTTGTGATACCATTTTTGTCGCAGTATTGGTACACATACTTTTTCACATCTTTTATTCTTATCCCAAATAGACGTTTTTCCATCTCCAACAAAACCGTAGCAAGCTCTTTCTCTTGCTTTATTGTTAGAACAGGTTTTCGGCCTAAAATTTCTTTCAGTCTAAACTGTTGACCTGAACGAGCTTTACTGAGGTAACACCGCAAAGTTTGACGTGGAATCCCACTTTCCTTTGCTGCCCTTTTTTCTGAAATTCCCAGTTCCATAACCATTTTCATGGCGGTTTTCATATTTTCTTTGCTCCACAGGGATCGTACTTTTGCCATAATGAAAGCTTCTGTAAGAATTGATTAGTTTAATCTGTTACTGCAGATGTCATTTAATGTTTAGCGATAATTTGTACCTATGTAGGTACCTATAGGTATGCAAAAAATAATTTGGGTAGATTGGCGTTTAATATGAGCACTCCTGTGCTCATATTAAACGCCAACGAAGTTTTTATTAAAGTAAGGTACAAAATCAACAGTTAGGCAGAACTGCAAAAACTCACTTACTTTTTAATAACTACACATATCACTCTTATAATTGACCAGTAGACATTTTATGCCGAATTATTTTTGTACACTGTACGCGCTTACAAATGTTCTTGAGATATCGTTACAAAACTAGTGTTTGTCAACCATTACTAAATACACCAGTTCAGAGCGTCCTCACAGCGGCAGCACCTATTTTACTTAAAGGCAACTGCCGACTTCAACGTGTAATTATTCAAACCAGTAGTAGATGTCGCTGTATTAGGCGGAATTTTCAAAATTTCGTTTGTGCTCATATTACCTACTATGCTCATATTACCTGACTTTACCCTACACTATAATTTTATAATCTAGTTTTTTGTACCTATCTAGTTATTTGCTCGTCTTTATTGCGTTTTTGTTTTTATTTATTTATTTACTGTAAGTAGGTTATTAGGTAAGTAATATTTTTTTCCGTATCCATGGTATGTAATTGACAGATTATTTATCTCATTTGAGGTTAACAATGGCGGATGGCGGGTAAATATGAAAAAGCGGGATGATATGAACATTTGCGGGTTTTTACCGTGCATGCTATCGACGTGACATCTACCGATAGAATTTAGAATCAAAATTATTATTTGATTATACAAAAATCTTCATTTGAGTGATTGATAAGTGTAATTATTTTTTAAAATTCAAGCAAATACGATTATTTTTTACATAAATTCATTATAGAAATTATTTTTAATACGCAAATTTGACATGTGTAATTTGAGGTTATATGTCAAAAACATAGGTACGTATTATATTATAACTATTTTTATTTAATACGAACTTCTCATGGATGCGGAAAAATAACTTGTGCCCTACGGGAATCTAACGGCATATTTCATCCCTTAGCTTTTGCTGCCCTCGCTCACTACGTTCGCTCGTGCAGCAAAAATCTTCGGGATGAAATATGCCTATATCTTCCCTTATGACGCAATATACTATTATTAAATATTTGATAGGGTTTATCGGGGTATTACGATGAGTACCTTAACGAAATACTTATTTTTTTTTGTTTAATTTTAATAGTTGGTTAAAAATAATGGGCGTGTACCTATATTGCATCTAAATACCATGAGATCGAAAAAAAATGATTCTGAGCAGGCCTTGACTAGTACAACACGATTGGTTACACTGGTTCTAGAATGCCTATGAATTATAATGTGACAGTGACATTTCAAATGTAAGTCAGTTTTGCAATCTTGTTTCCAGAATTATTAAAGTTTATCGTTGTAATACTAGTGAAGGATCACATTTTGAACACCTACTCTAACATGTATTCATCTTAGTTTTCAGTTTGTTCCCTAAATAAATACTGTTTTGTGTTTTAATTTATTTGACATTTATTAACCTCTAACCTACTGCCACATTTTGAAATCAGTCTTGCCAATTGTGTTGTACTAGTCAAGGCCTGCTCAGAATCATATTTTTTTCGATCTCATGGTATGTGTTATTGATATCCAAAAGCTTCGTGGAAATATCTTATTATACATAAATGCTCATGTTCGTGATTTACTTCATACTTGAAAATGCCATCTCGCAGAGGTACGATGTTGCAGATGGAAGCAGAATATCCAAGGCTTTTTCTGAGATCGAAGGGTAGTCATTCTTCAACGATATCCAAAATTTTGATATATCAGCATCCAAAAATTTGGACTTTAGTGCTGTGTTAGAATGAATATCCACAAGTTCTTCTTTTCCACGTGCAGTTAAAGTAGAAGCATTATTAATACTTCCTCTGCCCGAAAATAGTTGCTACATTTCAATTTCACGTCCAGATTATTGAAAATAGTCAACTTATTAATTTCTCTTAACACATTTATCAGATTTTTTATGAATGTAAGTGTGCGATTGCCAAACTTTGTTTAAATTCGTTGCGCTTTTGTTTTACGCTGCTGTTGCAAAACGTGAAATTCTTACATATTAATTAATTAACCGCTGTAACATAATCCTAAACCTCAAAATGCCAAGAAAACATTAATTAGCTACGGAATCTGCATTATTGCATAAAGGGTGTAACAACTACAAACTACAACACATAAGTAGAATGAAAAGACGAAGTTCGACTTTAATGACTTGTATAAAATGTGATGAAAACGCCATTAAAACAGCGCAGGAATTTTTGCAAAATAATGTTTAAAATGTGTTACACTGTTGTGTCTATGATTTGTTTGTGTTTCCCCTTTGAATTAAAAAAAATTTGTTCAGTATTCCTCGTTTTCTTGCTTTCTTACGAAATGTAGCAACTATTTCCGGACAAAAATCGAAGTGAAATGTAGCAACTATTTTCGGACAGAGGAAGTATTAACTTCTCCAGACTTGTCAAAGGGCAATTAAATTAAATTATTTTTTAGCACCAACAAAAACCAATATGTCACTGTATTAAGCGATAGCCATAATCTCCTAAACAGGACTCTGGCCTTCATGAGTAATCAATAAATAAAAAAGAGCTTTTAAGGTGAAACTTACACTAAAATAAATTACTATTGTTTTTGCAGATGTTTCGTTACATAAAAACCTTATTCAAAGGTAATAATGAAAAAATCCCTGAATTGATGCGATTAGGGCAATGTGCAAAACAAATGCGCAAAAAACTAGACAAAGATCCTTTAATGCTAGAAAAGTTTTCAACAGAAAAGTTTGCAACTTTAAGAAGTGACCTTGATCACGTAATCGATCTAAGAAACAAAACGGCACACCCGTCGATTAATATTAAGAAATATCAAGCGAATTTAAATGTTTGGGTGAGTATTATTGTATTCATTTAGACGGATATTTAACTTCTTCATGTTTTACAGATATTTCACTTCTTCGTCTTTTACTTTTATATGTGGTTGAGGGATGGAATGCAGTGTTTTGTGTTTTTACATGTGAGCGTAATGTTTGGTGGTTTGGCAGTGATGTACAGTTTCACAATCAATATAGTTGTTGGTGGTGTCTCAAGCGGTGTTCACCCTTCTTTAACCATTACTTATATCCTTTCATATTCTGATCTTTAGGATAACGAAAACAAAATAATTATCAGCAGAATTATGGCGGCAAAAAAGGACATGTATGATTTGGATGATCAAAACATAGATGATGAAAACAAAATAAAAAACAAGACAGAAAAAAAATTATAACAACGAAAAAAAAATTCGGCTACTTTTTAAACAAAAATAAATATTTACCTATCAGCTTTAATATAAATTGAGGGGGGTGTGCTTGCCTACGAGGTCGTCTTATTTTTGGAGTAGTAGCACCTTCTACTGATTTTGCAATACCTTTTGTATATTTATCCAGAGCCAAATTTATATCCTCGACTGTGTTCAAATTATTTGGGCATTCTAGTACTCCGTTGAGTTTATCCTGAAATTTTGGCCAATCTACGATGCCATTAATTAACCGAGGTGGGTTGGCATGTGATTGTGGATTGTTCTCAAATGTGATTAAAACGGGCAAGTGATCCGAGTCCATTTCTGTAAGAACTTCCTGGTGTACAGGTTTGTTAAAGTTTTTGATAAGAACTATATCGAGAATATCTGGAGCGTGGTCCATTCTATACGGGTAGTATGTATACTCATTTGGAGCTAGAATCTGTATAGCATGTGCTGACGAAAATGAGTGGAGTTTTACACCTGCAGGGTTATTTACTCTACATCCCCAGATTTGATGTTTACTATTGAGATCTCCAATAACTATTGTCGGTTTAGGATCATCAAACACAGTTACAATATCTCTTTCCAGTAGAGGGCGATTGGGTTGTTTATATGCACTTACGATGTTAACAACAATTCCACTGCTTAACCTAAGTTGTACTGCTACTGCTTCTAAGTTGAGTAATTCCCTCATATCGTAGGGGTATGCGTTAAAATTTTTCTTAACGAACATCGCTACACCTCCAGAGGCAATTGGAGCGGGTCTATCTGCCCTAAATGCTTGATAATTGGGGATCGAGAATTTTTCGTGTTGGATTAAGTGTGTCTCAGTAACGCAGGCGATGTCAACATTGTGTTGAGTTAAAAATTGGATAAAAAGCAGTCTTTGGTTTTTAATGCCGTTTGAATTCCAATTGAGTATGTTCATCTGTTGTAATAGTTTGTCCCTGCCTTTATTTGGAGCCATAATCAAGTAAAGCAGGAATTAATGTTGAAATAATGGGTTGTATTTTGTCTAAGTGTGGTATAAGAGCTTCAATTATAATTTTTATAATTTGTTTAATTGTACAGGGTGGCCCATTTTCGAAGGGATTGCAGGCTATCTCCTTAACTATTACATCTACGCAAAAAGTAATAAAGGTGTCTCGGGTCAAATTTTTGAGAAAAATCTAATGGTGCAAACCGAAATTTAATATCGTCTTTTGTTTTCGAGCTACAAGCGAAAATTGAATTTTTCGGAAATTCTTTTCGGAGTTATAACTCTTTTGTTTGTAGAGATACGAACAAAAAATAAAAACATTCTTAAGGCACTTTTTCATGTAGAATTTAATGGTGATATTGGATTTTTAATTTGCATATTAAGTTTTGAGTTATAACATAAACTTGTGTTTTTTTAAATAGCAACCGTAGTTGGCTTTGACATCAGTAAATAGGTCGCTTTTCAACGTTCAATATATGGTTTAATATACTTATTTTAAATAACGAATGAAATATCAACAATTTTCTAATATTTACAAATCGTAATTGAATATAATTATCAAGCAACCCTTGGAACACAAAAAAAATTAATAAAGAAACAAAATAAATTACTGTTCTGTCAAATTAAGCAGTCTTTGTTTAGTTATGTAGCTTTACTTTAATACTTATGTAAAAGTAAGTCTCCAACCAAATATGAAAACATGTAAGAAACTTGAGAATAGGTTTATTAATTTTGGATCTTTCAACAAACCACGAAATAAATAAAATATTTAACCAAGATAAAACGAAAATACTACAAATAGTTTAGATTAGAGTATGTAACAGCATCTCCAACCTATTCCAGTAAAGAAAAAATACAGAATAATGTATCCCAGATAAGAATCAGAACATTGTGGATACTAAATTTAATCCCTCTAGAATGCGTCTAAATAATCATTTACACCGCAGTATTCTTAAATATTGGCAAGTTTATTGAGATTTAATTGTTATTTGAGATAAGTGTAGTAACCTGTATACTTAAACTGTCACACATAAACAGTAATTGTAACTATTAAGCAGTTACACTTTACATTTACTTTTTACATAAGTAAAGCTACATAACCAAACGAATACCTATTAATTTGACAGGACAGTCATTTATTTTGTTTTTTTATTCATTTTTTTTGTATTCCAAGGGTTGCTTGATAATTATATCCAATTATGATTTGTAAATATTAGAAAATTGTTGATATTTCATTCGTTATTTAAAATAAGTATATTAAACCATATATTTTTGAAAACGTTGAAAAGCGACCTATTTAGTGATGTCAAAGCCAACTACGGTTGCTATTTAAAAAAATACAAGTTTATGTTATAACTCAAAACTTAATATGCAAATTAGAAATCGAATATCACCATTAAATTCTACATGAAAAAGTGCCTTAAGAATGTTTTTATTTTTTGTTCCTATCTCTACAAACAAAAGAGTTATAACTCCGAAAAGAATTTCCGAAAAATTAAATTTTTGCTTGTAGCTCGAAAACAAAAGACGATATTAAATTTCGGTTTGGACCATTAGATTTGTCTCAAAAATTTGGCCCGAGACATCTTTATTACTTTTTGCGTAGATATGTCTGTGGGCCTTGCAGTCGAGTAGACGTGTGGTTGGCCGCTCCAGATAAATTTTCTAAAATATACGGCTTATGTGACCAAATTATTGTATATAATGTCGTCTGGTTATGAAACACGTGGTGCTGTCATTCGGGATGAATCAGTTACTAAAGTGATCGAAAGTGTGCTTACTAACGAAAATTTTATCCAACAACTTGCCAGCAAGATTTATGAAAACATTGCGACAGCTAAAGAAGAACGCATCCAAGAGCTAGAACAGAAAATCAACAGTTTGGAAGATAAGTTAAAGAAGTATGAGGTAGCCCAGGATGACCTTGAACAGTACTCAAGGCGCAACTCAATTCGCCTATATGGGGTTCCGGAAGGCGGATCGCTGGAAGTAACAGAAGATACCATATGTAAGCATAGGCGCCGACTACGTGGTGGCTCGAAGGCTGCAGCCCTCATTAAAATAATTTAATGAGGGCTGCGCCCTCATTAAAATAGTTAATATATTTTACGTAATAAAAAATTAAATTTCCAAATTGAGCATCTATAAGTACGACCGCTATCGGTCCTTGCATTAAAACACAAAACATCATCATGCACGTTGAGATATTCGGGTAAAATCGTGTGTCAGTGCCAACACTCAGCTCGGCCCTCGGCCGCCCCCACTAGAGCTGGGCAATCCGATTCCACCTCTAGCCCCCACTACGGCCGGACAACACCGAGGCGCGAGAGCATCGACAGAATTTACTGCAGTCTGCAGTTTAGCACCATTTAATATTTTTACTGTTTTGTGCTTTTACCTAGGTGTTTTGTGAAGTTATTGATAAGTTAGATAGGAACAACAGGTAGAATAATATTTTATTTCATTGTAAGTATATTCTACTATTTTTTGATAAAACTATTTAATATAGGTATATTTTTACTAGATACTCTTTCAAAATGGACAAATTTATTATAAGAATTCCGAAAGAACCAAACCAAACCCAAGTATTAGTAAACCCAATGTCAATGGCTTCTACAAGTAGTACAAGTCGCGAAAACTTAATAACTGTGCCATCGCCAGAGACAGCTGATGCAGATTCGGAGTTAGATGCCCCAACACCCAGACCCAGTGAATGCAATAGTAGTAAAAACAAATTATCGCAACAACAGCAACGGCGTTTTCAAAACACGTGGTTGGAAAAGTTTCAGTGGCTGGAATACGATAAGACCGTTCAAAAGGCTTTCTGTTCTTTATGCAAACGAGCGAATTCCTTAAAAATAAAATTACCGGAAACTAAATTTCGGGATCAGCTATCCCATAAAGCTTTTATAACAGATGGTTATAACCAGTGGAAAAATGCAATCAGTAGATTTCAAATACACGAAAAATCTGATTTACACAGAAAATCATTTGCGGCCGTAACAGCAACTGAAAAGGGAATTAATGTTATGGAACATATTTCCAAAAGTAAATTAAAAGAAATGGAAAATTCCCGATTATGTTTGAAAAACATTATAACCACCATTCTTTATCTCGCTACACAGGGACTAGCCATTCGTGGTCATACTGATGAATATTCTAACTTTTTGGAATTGTTAAAACTACGGGCGGAAGACGTTTCCGAACTTAAAATCTGGTTAGGACGCAATAAATATAAATGGATTTCCCACGATATTTTGAATGAAATACTATCAATTATGTCCCTTGAAGTACAAAAAATAATATTGAAAGATATAAAATCCTCTAAATTTTATGCTATTATGGCCGACGAAACGTCTGATTTGTCTGCACATGAACAGATGTCTATATGTTTTCGTGTTGTAAATGAAAGATTAGAAACACAAGAACTGTTCTTTGGTTTCTACGAAACTCCATTCACTAATTCAGACACTTTATTTAAAATAATAAGTGATGTCTTAGTAAGAAGTGATTTGAATATAAATCAATGCAGAGGCCAGTGTTATGATGGGGCTGCGAATGTAAGTGGTGCTATTACAGGTTTGCAAACACGAGTCAAAGAAAAGGAACCACGTGCGTTGTATGTACATTGTTTGGCGCATTCGCTTAATTTAGTATGCCAAGATGCAATGAGAGCAAACGAAAAAGTACGTGATTATTTAAATTTAATGCGAGAATCGATAACATTTATAAGGCAATCGCCAAAAAGGCTAGAAATATTTAAAACATTGCAACATGATATTTCTGGTAATAAGAACGCAAATTTAAGACCATTTTGCCCAACACGGTGGTGCTTAAGGGTAAGTTCTTTAAAATCTATCCGACAAAATTATGAAGAAATTATTGCATTTTTTAAAGAAATTCATAATTCAGACAAAAGTGACAGTGGTTCAACTGCACACGGTTTTCTCAAAAAATTCGAACAGTTCGAAAGTTATCTTTTTACACATATGACCATTCGCGTTTTTGAAAGAATTGAATTGCTTAATGCAGAACTGCAAGCAAGAAGTTTAAATTATGTAGAATCCAAAATCAAAATAGATGCTGTTACAAAAACTATAAAGGTATTAAGGGATGAAGATATTTTTAAAAAGTTGTGGGATGATTGTTACTCCAGAATTGAAAAGCTCGGTTTAAAAGGACCTATTGCGCCCAGGCCAAAGAAAGTTCCTCGCCGTCTTGATGAAGGGGGCCAGTCGTCAAGTTTTACGCCTGAGGGTTATTATCGGAAAATATATTTTGAAATTATTGATAATGTTTTGAATTCAATTAGACTGCGATTTGACAATGATACTTGGACTCATTTGCAGAATATGGAAAAATTTGCAATATCTAACATTTCAGCAAATGAAGTAGAGAAATTTTATAAGGCCGATTTTAACATTGAACGGTTAAGTTTGCATAGAGACATGTTTCTAGATTTAATTACTACAGACAATATCAATGTTAAATCTCTTAGTGATGTAATAGCAATACTGAAGAAAAAGACTGAACTGTATTTACTTTTACCCGAATATTTAGAGTTCATTAAATCTTTGATGACCATACCTGTATCCACATGTACAGCGGAAAGATCCTTTTCTGCATTGCGCAGACTAAAGACCTATCTGCGAAGTAGTATGACGCAAGTACGTTTAAATAACATAGCTGTGTTGAATATTCACAAAATCATTGCTAAAGAATTAGACATAGAGTCAATTACAAATATCTTCATTGAAAGAAGTGCTGCTCGAAGAAATGTGTTTTCTTCTAAATAAGAGCTTATTAATTTAGTTTTTATTTTATATTATAATTTATAACTAGGTATTTCTAGTTTTCTGTGTTCATGTAAGAATATATTTTCTGTGTAGTACCAGAGTATTTTGATTTTCTATGTTGTATTGTTATTGTAGTATAATAGAAGTTTAATAAATTCTTTTGAAATAGGTATATATATAATATTAAATAATATATAATTCAGATTTCACTGTAAACTGGTGAGCCCTCATTAAAATTTTGAAAAGTCGGCGCCTATGTATGTAAGTTACTACACGATAAACTAAACATCGATCTAACGGCCTCTGCCATTGATATCGCACATCGCCTACCAACTAAATCTAAAGGGCCGCGTACAATAATCTGCAAATTTGTACGCAGAAGGGATAGAAATATGGTATTTAACAATAAAAAGAAGCTAAAAGGAAGTAAAATCGTTATCAGCGAAGATTTAACTAAATATCGACTAAGCTTATTAAAAAAAGCCCAAGAAAAATTCGGGAACAAAAGCGTGTGGTCAGCCCATGGCGAAATATTTGTCAAAACTGATAGTAATGGAATTCATAAAATAACCGCATTTCACGGTCTCGATGAGCTACAATAAATATTTAGTGCAAGAGCGCCAATAGTCACGGTATCTATCTACTAGTTCAACACATTTCATTTTTCGTAGTATAAGTACGTACTTTTATTTACGTTGTCAAATATATTTTTAAAGGCATTCTTGTTTTATTTTTTTTGTTTTTACTCGATTATAAATAAAAAGAAACCTCATTGGTTTATGTTGCACTAGTCTGAAGTATTTAATTTTTAGTAAATTGATTCAGTTTTAAAATAAATACATGTAGCTGCGATGGAAGATAATCCGAATTATGTTAAATAAATGCTTAGTAAAGTTATTACATCTGAATACTCGATCATTAACTGCTCATTTGTCAAGAGTCAAGGAAATTGCTGCGGAAGATAATGTTGATATATTAGCAATTTCGGAAACGTGGCTTTCTCCCAATATTAGTGATAACTCTGTAGCAATTCCTAATTACTCACTAAGTCGGCACGATCGTAATGGAAGGGGCGGTGGCGTTGCTATTTATATTAAAAACTGTTATAAGTTTAAGATTATCAATACACCAAGTAGTATTGAACAACTTTGGATTTCTGCTCAATTTCATAAACTGACTATTGCTGTTGGTGTTTGCTATAGATCTGAAGTGTGGGACAAAACTGAGTTTCTAAATGAACTTGAAACTACGCTATCGTTATTAACACCCTGTTATCAAACCGTAATCTTTTGTGGGGATTTAAATTTCAACTTGCTAGATTTAACTAATAAATACTGTGCTAGTATGATGGATATGACCTCCAGTCTTAATTTTGAACAGGTGGTTGATAAACCAACTAGAATAACAGAATCATCATGTAGTTTGATTGACGTCATTTTTACAAATGACAGGGAGTTTATAAATGAAATTAATGTTGAAAGTGTGGATGGTGTTTCTGATCATGAAAAGGTGTCATGCGTTCTTAATGTAAATAAACAGACAGTCCATAAGTTCCTGACATACCGCAATTTCAAGAAAATCAACATTGATCAATACAGATTGGAGTTGCAGTCTTGTGGTCTTGATGAAATATTTATTATACAGGATATTGATAGGAAAATTGAACTACTTACAGATACCATTATAAACTTATTGAATGTACATGCACCTCGTACTACTAAACGGTTAACTAAACCACCAGCACCTTGGCTAACGGATACTATAAAAACAATGCAAAAATTATGTAATCAAGCATATAAAAAATACAAGCAATCCAACCTACAGCAGGACAGAACATACTATAATCAATTGCGCAACTTAACCGATATTGCTATAAAAAATGAAAAAAAGGCATATATTAATTATAAAATTAAAGAGTCAAAAAATAAGTGGCAAATTTTAAAACAATCAGGTATTATTGGTAGTAGTAAGATAGTAGATATTCCTGATAATTTAAAAAATGTAAATGAAATTAATAATTATTTTCTAAATAGTAATAGCTCCTTAGTTAAGGATGTTGATGAGATGATATTACATTATAATAATTCTGAGAAACTTACTTCCACTTATATTTCATTTGTACTTGTAAGCGAAATGGAAATATTAAATATTATTAAATCACTAAAATCGAAAGCCGAGGGTGCTGATATGTTAAATATAGAAATTTTAAACATCTCGTGTCCAGTTATACTTCCACACATAACTAACATAATTAATAGTTGCTTATTGGAGGGCATATTCCCAACCTGTTGGAAGAAAGCGATAATAAAGCCGGTGCCGAAGGTCTCTAATCCAACCGAGTATAAATTTCTACGGCCAGTTAGTATTTTGCCAACATTATCAAAAATAATAGAAAAAATCGTTGATAAGCAATTGAGAAACTTTTTGGCTCAAAATAACATTATCATCATAACTCAATCTGGTTTTAAAAAGGGGCATAGTTGTGAATCCGCATTGAATCGTATTATAGATGATATAGTGCAAGCAACTGATAAGAATAACTTGACCCTGTTGGCACTAGTTGATTACTCCAAAGCATTTGATACGATTAACCATAATTTACTTTTATCTATCTTACAACATATTGGGTTAGATGAAACATCGTGTAATTTTTTTAAGGATTACTTAATAAATAGAAAACAATTAGTAAAAATAGATGAAAGCGTTTCACATGAGTTGGAAATACAATCAGGCGTTCCCCAAGGATCGGTTTTGGGACCCCTGCTTCATTGCATCTACACATTTAATTTAAAAGACTCAATCAAATTTTCAAGATACCATTTTTATGCTGACGATACTCAACTATATTTATCATTCTCGCGGGAGTGCTTTGATATAGCAATGAAAAATTTTAATAATGATGTTCAAAACTTAATTAATTACTCTAATAAACATAGCCTTTCCATAAATCCTTCTAAGACAGAAATACTATTATTTGGACCTAAGAAACTAAAACAGGATTTTATCAATAACCATTACTCGGTTGTTGGAGATTTGACTTCGATTAAACCTAGTAAATTTGCTAAAAATCTTGGTCTAATAATAGATGAGAATTTAAAATTTAATTTACATGTTAACAAATGTACACAGAAAGCTTATAACTCACTTAAGATAATTTTCAATAACAGACATATTTTAGATATACACACCAAGAGGATGTTGTGTGATTCCTTGGTGTTATCCCACTTTAATTATTGCGACAGTGTTTATGGACCATTCATAGACCAAATAAACAAACAAAAGATTCAAAAAATGCAAAACTCTTGTATGCGTCTCATATTTGGAATTCGGAAATACCAGCGCATTAGTCACAAATTAAAAGACTTACATTGGTTAAATATGAGCGGGAGAAGGTTGTTCCATGCAGCTTGTTTTTATCACAAAATTATAATCTTTAGATCGCCACCTTACCTATATAATAAAATTCAATTTCGTACTGATGTTCATAACATCAATATCCGATTTAAGGGTATTTTAACACCACCGATTCATAGAACTGAATTTTATAAAAGTAGTTTTTCTTATCAAATAGCAAAAATATATAACAATATAGATGTATTGCTTAAAACCTTACCCTTAAACCGTTTTAAAGTAAAACTTCGTAATGAATTACTGAATGTATCATGAGTCAATCCAGACTAGTGGAACTATATTTTATGTTGGTCTCTTTCTTTTTCTTTTTGTTTTTATGTATAGGGCCTTAATTTTGTTTATGTTTAAGTTATATCCAGGGTTGAGTGGTAGAACAGCTATTATAGCTGAACTCCGCCCTGTGATATCTCCCACTGTAGCATTAACTGTTTCACTGTAAATTGTATTTATTTTATTCTGTAAAGGGGAGATAATAAAAGACGTTTATTATTATTATTATTATTATTATTACGTAATAGTTAAGGAGATAGCCTGCAATCCCTTCGAAAATGGGCCACCCTGTACTCACGTCTTCTTGTTCTTTAGAGTGGTTTTGCGTGCTTTTAGCCGCATCAGAGAATGTCCGATTGGTAGTTGCGAAAGTCTGTTGTGATCTATGCCTAGGATTGTTCTGAGACCAATTGTTATCTTGAGTTAGGTTACTTTTAGAGTTCTGAGGTTCATCTGGTACATTATTCCGAGCCAATTTGATATAATATGTGCACCCTTTATAATTAGCCGGGTGTTCGCCCCCGCAGTTTACACACACAGGTTTGTCTTTGCCTTTCATTTTCTCGCATTCTGTATACAGGTGATTGCCGGTGCATTTCACGCAGCGGGGCTCTAACTTGCAATAATTACGGGTGTGTCCGTATCTCTGGCAGTTTTTACATTGGGGCGTGTCTATAGATTTTCTCCTAGGCTCAATTGATATGACACAATAAAGGAGTCTCGTTAGTCCGTATATTTCCTTAGCTTTACTATTATTAGTTAACGCTATGGAACATAAAGGCATTGGCTTTCTGTCCCTATTGTATAATCTGGCAACTTTTTGGATAGGATACTCAAATTTAACTAGCTCTCCCATTATTTCAATTTCTGAGATTGATATTGGAACGTTTCTCATTATTACATTTAAGTTATTAGAGCTGGGATCCTGAAAGGTGTGAAATTTAATTTTTCCGTCGGTGTAGTATTTCGTTAATTTGCGAAAATCTTCAATACTCGTTAAATTTATTTTCATTGAGGTTCCTCTGGTAGTAACTGTGAATTCATCTTTTACTGTTTCTTTAATATCTTGTACGATATTTTGATAGTGTGTAGCTTCGTGAAGGAAAATTGGAGGAATTTTAGTTTTACTTACACTTATCTGAAGCTCATCAGTAGTTGTCTGACTGGTTGTGGTGTTTTGAGAATTTCCACTTTGATTTAACGTCTTATCATTATTACTATTCGCGGGATTTTGATATGTAGATTTATCGGTGTTAACAGAACCAAGGTTATAATATTTGTTAGATTTAATAAGTGAATTTATATCAAAGAGATATCTTTTGTTATTATCTTCTGGTTGAGGTGAAAGTTCGGAGTTACCGCGTTTTAGCGATTCATTTTGCACTTGCATGTTCTCGATTTGTGAATTATTAGAGTTATTTATAGCCGAGTTAGTTGAACTCATTTTATTATTTGTGGGCCTTCCGAGTGGCCTCACAATTGTTTCAATTTTATGTCTTTTTATTTATTTATTGCACGTTTCAGTTTTAAAGATATTTTAAATTATTTTAAATAGAATTTTAGTTAATATACACGTTTTGGTAATACTCTTATCACTGACTGCACGTCGCATACAATCGAACCGTTCGCTTAGAGCTCTGGTCGAAGAATCCAGTTTGAGTTTGAAAGTTTACCTCACGTGTGCCTCACGTGTACCTGTTAATGGCGGAATCCGTTGGTTGAAGTCGCTGATTTACAAACCATTTTGTGCCATTTAGTTGTGCAGTTCAAAAATTAGTAACTGTGAATTGTGTTCTGTTCAGTGGGTTTAGTGTTATTTACATACATATTGTGAAAAATGACAATATCTGTAAGTATAAACACTTTTATCTTCAGTTAACCTCTTGTATTGCAGTTGTTTTCGAACAATCATTAGTATTTGTATTGAGAATTAAAATATATTAGCATTTTTGTTTAAAATTTGATTACATATTTAGCCTTGAACATGAGTTTATAAGTTTTATTATTATATTAAAATAAAATAATCTTTTTTTTTTTTCCAGAAACTAACATGTGTCCATCGTGGCTGTATTATAAACAGTCTCCCTATCGAGAAAGAAGGGCATATGTTTTGTTTCCCAAGGTTGGAAAGCTTGCGGCGTGAGTGGATTTTACTGATGGATCGTCATGATCTACTGCAATTTTCTTACCAGCAAATATTAGATCGAGGATTCCGTGTTTGTCGACTTCATTTTAGAGAAAATCAATTTCAGACACCGGAAAAAAAGAAATTGAATAGGCAAGAAGTACCTGTGGACGTGTTTTGTTCTGGTAAGATTTTCTTTTATACTAGAATTGCTTTGAAATGATATGTTAAGTAATGCATAACTGCCGAAATACGAAATATGTTTTCGTATTTCTATGGAGGTTTTATTTCTTTATTAATGTTTTCGTATTTCCATGGAGGTTTTATTTCTTTATTAAAACGGACGTTTTATTTCTTTATTAAGAGCCGGTTTTATAAACAAATTTAAAGCCCACTTACATTTACTTGTATAGTAAATTTTCATCAAGTCGTCCAATCAAGTATATGACAGCAAAGTTAATACCATCATCTAATAATTTAACATGATATGCATTTGTTAAAAACAAATAAAGCTTACATTTGTTTATAAAACCAGCCCTACAACTGTTTCAATAATAACTAATATTTTATTTATTTTTTTCAGTTGCTGAGGCAGAAACGATGGTGGTAGAGGAACCGGTATTTGAAGTTCTTGCCGATAATATGCCTATTATCCAAGGGACACCGAAACGACGTAAACGTACTGCTGGTGATACTGCTGCTTCTGTTTCTGGTATGTTTTTTAAATAATTTTTAATTTAATATTGCACTTAACTTACGGTTAATTATGAGTTTTGAAAGTTATTTTAAATGTTAACTAATAATTTTTTTGTTTTTTCAGTTGCTGATCCAGAAACACCGAAGACAGCCGTATCAGTTATTGAACTTCCTACCGATAATACTGAAAATATTGCACCGGAGACACCTAAGAGACGAAAACATTTTGCTGCTAATGGTGGTATGTTTCTGTTTACAATTTTTATTTTATGGAAAAATCTATTATATACCAATTTAATTATATTCAATTTGTTCCTGGCTATTGACAGGAACAACCAGGGAACAAAAAAACAATAACTCAGCTAATATGCTAAGTTACTCAAATGTTGAATATTTTCATTGAATTGTCAGATATTATTTATGTAGAATTGCCATTATTAGATACCTTCTTTCATGAATTAAAATAAATAATATTCTTTTAAGATCAAATTCTAAAACATTGATTTTTTTCCAGATCGTATTGATCTACATCAACTTGGCGTGACAAGAGTGGCGCAATTAACGCCGAAGAAAAAAAAATGTATAAACGTCTGCAGACGGCGGAAAAACTTCTTAAACTAAGTCTTAAACGGGGCAGGCTTCTATCTAACAAGTGTAAGCACAGAAAAGTTGATGTCCTTTCCTCTTCCAGCCTTGATAATATCGCAAATATTTATAGTTTGCCACGAGTCCTTCGAGTTTTTGTTTTGTCCCTACTCCGTAATTTCCGTAAAACAAAGAAAGCCCGTCGTTATACCCTTGAGGAAAAATCCCTATTCCTCTCTATAATGAAGCATGGTCCCCGATGTTATAGGTATTTGGAAAAACTTTACCATCTGTTCGTACTTTGAAGAGATCGTTAGCAAAATTTAAATTAAATTCGGGCATAAACGAAAATTTACTTAATTATTTGAAGGGTGTTTTCGCAGAAATGGATCGGAGGGATAGGTATTGCACCATCATGTTTGACGAGATGGAACTTAATAAACATTTAAATTTTTGTGTTAGCAAGGATGCTTGGCGCGTAGAAGGTTTTGTGGAAACAGAGTCAGAAAATCGCTGATCACGTTTTAGTATTTATGATTCGTGGTATTGCAAAGAGATGGAAGCAACCCGTTGCATTTTATTTTACTCGTAAAGCCGCGAATCAATTTGTACTAAAACGTTTGATCAGGGAAGTTATTCGGGCCATTCATGAAAAAACGGATTTTAAAATCGTCGCATCGGTTTGCGATGATGGCTCCTGGAACGTAGCTGCCCTGCGTAGTCTTGCGGGAGAATCTGGAAAACAGCCCGACAAATTTGTTTACAATGTCGATGGTAATCAAATTATTCATCTTTTTGATGCTCCTCATTTGCTAAAATGCATGAGGAATAATTTGATTACCAAAGACATTGAATTCGAAGGGAATGTTGCTAAGTGGAGTGACATTCAGAAGCTGTATGTGTTGGATGGGGATAACGTTCTTAAAGCCACGAAGTTATCAAAAGCTCACGTGGACCCATCTAATCGCCAGAAAATGAAAGTGAAACTTGCGGCGCAAGTTTTCAATCAGTCCACTGCAGGTTTACTTCAGATTCTAACGCGAGCTAAAGTGATGGAAGCTACGGGAACAGCGATATTTGCAAAATTCATGAATGACCTGTTTGACTCGCTGAATTCTGTCTCTTCTTCCAAAAAAACCTATTCAGATCGACTTCATAAAGCCAGTAGACATGTACCATTTTGAGAAAAAGCAATCCGCACTTTAAATAGAGTGAAGTTTCTCGTCAAAGGTGAGTGTGTAAGGAACCCACCATCGGTGAAATTATTAATTGTCACCATTAGGAACATGATGTAACTATGGGATTCTCTACAGGCTCTTGATTTTAAATACCTCTGTACGAGATCTTTAAATCAAGATCCTATAGAGAATCTCTTCAGCGTTGCGAGAGGATTGTGTGGCGGGAATTCTAAACCCTCAACTTTGCAATTCGTGGACGCCTTCAAAACGATTATTCTTAATAATACCGTTAGGTCTGGCATTGGTGCGAATTGCGAAGATGATGCTGATTCCTCTGATACCTCCGATCCTATTTCTTCAACTTCCCCTGAGAATTCCACTCCTGTTTCGAATAATTTAAACCGTATTCCTTCATCTTCCCATGTTCCCAGTACGCCATCGATTCCATCATCCGTTGATACTTCATGTTTGCCAAATGTTGACATTAATAAATCTGCGTATGTTGCTGGCTATTTAATAAAAAACTGTTTAATTATGAATGTCAGTCTTGTGAGCAGTTCTTTTGTGCTGACGCAATAACCGACATTCATAATTTAACAGTTTTACGTGATTATGGTGAAGACGACATACATTATTTGAAATACCCTTCAAGTAATTTTGTAAAATTTGTAACAGATTGTATAGATACATTTTTTTCCTATATACCCAACATTGTACATCATCCTAATTTACTGCCCCATATTTCCTATTCCTATATCACTCAGCATTTCTGCGCCCATAACTGCAAAGATATAGCCGAAAAAATTACTAAATTATTATGTTTAGTGTTAATCAATCATTTTGTTAAATTGCCCAACAGACGATTACATAATAATGACACAGTTGTAAATAACACAGTTGATGTATTTTTAAAAAAATATTTGTAATGCTCGTTGCACTATTTAGGTATGAACCATTTATTTACAAATATATTATAATGATAGCTATTAATGAAATAATAATTAATGAAAAATATTGTTTTTTTTTTATTTATTATTTTCAGATTTTCTATACAAAAGTATTCAGATATTCTGTAACACAGTAGTTTAATTTTTATCTATCGATAATTTTTTCTACAATAATTAATATCCGACATTGAAAATTATTTAAAAATTGTTATCGATATATAAAAATTAAATATTGTGTTACAGAATAGGGCAGAATTTTAAATTTGAATCTACTATCCCATTTTCCCGCTTTTTAGTTTAGCCTTGCGGCACTAGAGGCGCTGCGAACTGCGTTTTTATATTTAGTATACAGTTGGCAAGTCTGATAGGTATATGGTCTGTGTTTGATTTGAAGTTACGTACTTTTCGTGTGGATTTGTATAAATATGGAAAAGAAACGAAAGGTAGATAGTGAGTGCAGAACATTTAAAGAGCATTGGGGATATCAATATTTCGTGATTAAGTCAAGTAATAAGGCACTGTGTATAATTTGCAATGAAACAATATCAGTCCTCAAAGAATACAATATAAAACGTCATTATGAGACTAAACATTCTCAGAATTACTCCAAATTTACAGGAAGCCTACGGTTAGAAAAATTTGAATCTTTGAAACGCGGGTTGAAATCTCAGCAATTGTTTAAGAAAGTAAATGCTGAACAAGAAGCAGCAGCAACTCGAGCTAGTTTCCGCGCGGCTCATTTAATAGCGAAACATGGGAAACCATTTACTGACGGCGAATTAATCAAGGATTGCATGATTGCAGCAACAGAAGAAATGTGTCCAGAAAAAGCGAATTTATTTAAAAGCATCATTTTGTCAGGAAACACTGTGGCTCGAAGAGTAGATGATATTGCAGAACATATATTAACTCAATTGTCTGACAAAAATCGACACTTAGAGTGGTTCTCTTTGGCCCTGGATGAGTCAACAGATGTTTCAGATACTGCTCAGGTGTTACTTTTTATTCGAGGGATACATAAAAATTATGAAGTGTATGAAGAGCTTCTTGACGTTCATAGCATTCACGGCACGACCACTGGAGAAGATATTTGTAAAGGAGTTCAAAATGCTGTTCAGAAAAAAAAACTTGAAGTGTATCACTACTGATGGTGGCAAAAACATGTGTGGAAAAAATAAAGGTGTCGTTGCTCTCGTATCAAAGGCCGTAGAAAATGACGGTGGTTCAAAACCATTAATCGTACATTGCATCATACATCAACAGTCTTTGTGTGGAAAATGCTTGGATATGTCAGCTGTTAATTATATTAGATCACATGCGCTCAATGATCGTCAATTCCGCGAGTTTATTGAGGAGATTGGAGAAAATGACTTACCATATTATACTGCAGTACGCTGGCTTAGCCGCGGAAATGTTCTAACTCGATTTTTTGAGCGCCGAGCAATAATCGAAATTTTTTTGAATGAAAGAAAACGTTCTCTGGTTGAGTTAAAAAACAATGAGTGGTTATGGCAATTATCATTTTATACAGATTTAACTAAACATATGAATGACCTTAATTTAAAATTACAAGGAGAAAACCAGCTTCTGCCTGATTTATACACTCATATGAAGTCCTTTCAACAAAAAATTGTTTTGTTTCAATCCCAATTGAACAAAAAATGTTTCACACATTTTCATACATTCCAAACATTTAGCCAGCAAACTGAGAATCCATTTCCGGTAGATTTTGCAGTTGAAGCTTTGGGTGCTTTAAAAACAAATTTTGAGTCTTGTTTTTCAGATTTTGATGCAATTACAAACGACATCAAGATTTTTCAAAATCCTTTTAGCGCCAACGTAGAAACCCTTGCCCGAGAACTTCAAATGGAAATTATTTATTTGCAGTGTAGCGATATTTTTAAAGAAAAATATTTAAACTCATCATTGCTGGAATTTTATAAGAGTCTTCCGCTCACACAGTTTGATCAGTTGCATAAATTTGCTCGGGGCCTTTTTTCCGCTTTGGGAACTACTTATCTGTGTGAAAAAACATTCTCCAAAATGAAATATACAAAAAATGTTTACAGATCCAAGTTAACTGATGAGCATTTGAAGTCGCTACTGATAATTTCCACTAGTAAACTTGATCCACAACTGCAAACAATTGTCAGTGGAAAGTTACAGCTACATAAATCTCTTCAATCATAATTACAATGTTTAATTTCATAATGTGAATACTTATTAAAAGCGTTACTATGTTGTCGTACAGACATAACCTTGGTAAATTTAACAAATTTGTCTAGAAAATTAGTTTCATTCGAACTTTTCCATTAAGTAGGTACACAAAAAAATAGCATATTCAACGCGTAAGAAAAGTGGTTTTCTAGCTTGTGGAAATTTTAATTCACTCGCTAGAAAACTATCACTTTTCTTTACTTGTAGAATAATCTACTATTATTCCATTAATTGAAGGGTACAGAAATAAAACAAGGATTGTCACAAAAGGATACTTCTGAGAAAATCAAGTTTTTAATTTTATTTCTTTTGTTACAAGTTAACTGAATGTTTTTTGTTGAGTAAAAAATACACACAGATAGTAACGTGAACAAAAAAGTAAGATTATTGTTTATTCATGTGGTAAATTCTTCAAAAAATCGACAGCCGCAGGATTGGTGCAGAATCGTGTTAGCAGCAGTACATATTGGTATTTTTCGTTTTTGATCGGCAAATACTCTAGAAATGATATAAAGTTATATAGCGAATATTGTCAGTGGTTTAATAGTAATTAACTTGATAAATTTGTAACGGAAGCTCAAATTCCCCTTTATCTAGTATAGCATATCTTGGTGCAGTACCTTTTGCATTACCTCTTTTCTTCGCAGCAGTGATTGGTGTAGTCTCCCAGTGACCGTAATATGGGGATCTGTGGTGCACTAATTTAGGATGATCTTTGGAAAAAGAAATTTCTGTTGTAGGTTGTGTTTTAAATGGACATTTTTTGGAAACTGCGTCTGTAAGGAAGCTGCTCCAGTTCCTGATTATTGATTAGTTTACTTCAAGAACAACGAATGGAGAAGGTTGTACCGTAGAAGTTTGTATTAGTTCATACCAGTCATCGGGCGACTCCATCCGAATACGTAGATTGATCAGTCCCATGTTTTTGTCGCATTCCATGTAGGAATGTCCTCTAATTGGAAAAATCATTGTAGCAGAAGTGAGCATTTTTACATAATGAACCATGTAATGCAAAAATCGAAATACTGTGAAGATTTTATTTTGCCCTCCAGCAGAATCGCAAAATATGTGGAGGTCAGTAATTTCTGGATTCAGATGGTTCATTAAAAAATCGAATAAAATGGAGCACACTTCGTTGGGCCCCTTATGACCAATGATTTCTGGATACGCGAAAAATACTAAAGATCCAGTAGCAAGTACGTGGATATTAAAGGAGTACATACTTAGTTGCCCAAGATAGTACACATCGTTGGTCGGTACATTGGGCAAATTCTTTTGAAAATCCTTAGCGATTGCAGCAAAATTCCTATTGCTTTGGGCTCTTTTTTTGCTTTCCCTCTTTCTATCGTAAAATACTTGGACTTTTCTTTTGTGAAGTTCATTCTCCACACGCAGTCTGTTTATGTGTCTTTTGTAAACGAACAAGGTTTGCCTGAAACACGTCACATGCGCTGCAAGTATCAATTCGTGGGTAACCGAAACTTATATTAAATTTTGTGTTAAAAGTATTCATATAGAATTCGTAGGATACCTTAACATTGGGGAATTTAACTTGGAACATGTTAAACATCTTTTTAATATTCAACTCTTCTGGTAAGTATTTCTTAGTTGAATCTTTCAAGGTGTAGTGCGAGCCCCTGCCTTTGAAGCACTTCTTTAATAAATTCATCTAAATAAGTTAAAACAGATCCTGGTTTCGAATCGCCGTAAAAAATCGCAACTGCAAAGGGAGAAACTTCGATTGCTGGTAAAAACAGTTTAGCGAAAATAGGCCCCAACTGCAAATTGAAATTTTTATATTTGAGTAATGAGTATTCCATCAACATTTATTAAAATAGAAAATTGACAGTTGTTAGACTGGATGCAGTTTCTTATAACTACATTCTCCAGGTAACTTAATAATTTGGTTTTAATCCCCAAATACTTGAATTCTCCGTTAGTGCCAAGTTTGCTACTTACGACGTCCACATCAGTATGCCTAGAGGTTTTAAGTAGTGTTCGAGGATCATTAGGTAATTTTAAGCCAGGCACATATGTATTGATTTAATCCTTCTAGTAATGTTTTTAGTGTTTTAATGAGCAATTCTTTAAAAAGTTTTCGAAATAATTTGAAGAATTTTCTTGTGCAATGAATTTTGAAGATTTGTGATCTACATTGTTTGAAATGCCAATACTAAACGAATTGTCTTCTTGTGTATCACTGCTAAAGGATTGCAAGTTAGTAAAGTTCGAAGGGTTAGATGCATTACGTATTACAGATTCACAAGTATTTGATTGACCGGGAACGCTTGAAACATGTTGTGATAACTGATTTCCAGCACCTGCAGCAGTTCCAATAATATTTTTATAGATATGTTTAATATTTCAGTATCTTCTAAGACGGCTGCTCATTTTATTATGTTGGCTGCGCTAAAATCTTCTACCAATCCTATAGTCCAGTCAAATTGTCATAAATGGTTACATTAATTAGGGTAGTTCCGATTTTTTGATATGTTGTATGGGTTGGTACACTGCTGAAAAATCCAAGTTTTCTAATTCCCCCCATCACCGCGGGCGGCGCTATCTTGAAAAAACCGCTAAATTTTTGGACTTGTCCCTGTTTTTTCAAAATATCTCCTAAAGCATTGGCCTGACAAAAAAAATGTTAGCGACTTTTTTAAACCAGAGTAAATTATCTACAATTTGAGACTAAACTAATATTTCTAGATCTAACATTTTCCGAGATAGAGCTCTTTGAATTTTGAAAATTTTTCTCAAAAATGTGAAAAGTACAGATTTTTAGTCGGTTCTTGCTCGACAGCAAGTAAATGGTGAATCCTACGCCAAAGTTTGATATAATAACATTTGTAGTAGAGGTAAATAGCTAAAGCGGTTCTGCTAGGTCGTAAAGACTCTGAGATACAATGTTTTGAATATTTTTGTTGTTTTTTTAGGAAAACACGTAATAACTGAAAATTGACAAAACCAATCTATTTATTAAAAACAAAAAGGTTCAAATATAGTTAAGTTTGTATATCATACATGTTCAGTAGTTCTGTCAATTATATATTATACAACTTTCATGAAAAAATTGTCTGCTGAACCACAACTTTACATTTTCATACATTTTGAAGGGCCCGCGCCATGTTCCTCATTGTTTCGGCTCCCACTTCGCACAGAGTAACATTCCACAACTTGCTATTCAATGTCTTCACACACCAGTTATTCATCAACCATGTCAATTGGTGCTGGAGCATCTCCCTCTTCAGACTCGTTGTCTAAAATGACTGGAATTGCTTTTTCCCAAGACTGTCCATTGCAATATTTGCATAGTAAAGAACAATGCAGACCTGTTTTCCTGCATCCACATACATTCATGCAACCTTTTTTGCAACTACATGAAATGCATTGAAGGAGGGACTCTGGTGCTGGATCCTTCTCTGTTTTCTTAGGTAAGAAGCCTAATGGAGTGTGCATCCAGCCCCATTTCAAGGGATCTTTTTCATTTCCTAGCCATGTTTGCACTTGGTGGTAACTCCTCGTGGCATGCAGTTGAGCAGCATCTGTAGTTGGTGGTAATCTAGTGAAGTTAAATTTAGTTTTAGCTGCAGCTTTAACAAATGTGTGGTGCCGCAGTTCAACTGCCTGCTGCACGCAGATGTTAGCTTTTTGTAAAGCCTTCTTGAGCAGTTCAATAAATCGTTTCTTATTGCTTTCATTTGCAAGGAGCTTTTCTTGTGTACTTTGTAACACTCTTTCTTCATCAAACATTACATCAGGGGAAGAATGGGCTGCCCGTCGAAGTCATTCACAATTTTTGGTGCTCTTTTTGTCACCATCAGGGTAACCATCAAAAATGACAGTTATATCTTGACCGTAATGATTATGCAAGTATTGAACATAGCTGTCAGCTATAGCTCCAAAAGAGGCTTGTCGTCGCCACACAACTTTGTGTAGTAAATTGCCGTCAACCACGACATACTGTGATCCGACAGGTATTACACCCTCTGTAATGGGCGTGAATGATGTGTATAACGAAGATTTTGTCCCCTCATGCATGCCCTCGTATGTCGGGAGTCTTTATTATCACCGTCCGATATGGTTTCTAGGAATGCATACTTAAGAAAAATAAAGTAGGATCACCTACATCAATTCTTCGAATGTTAATTTAAATTTTGTAGACTGGTGATCCTCCTTTTTAAATTTTTTTGGATTGAAGAAATTCCGCTGCTTTTAAAAAACTAAGTTCTTGCCGGCGCTACGCTACTTCGAAGTCCAAGAATTCGCTACAGTAGCGGAATTCCGCTACGGTTGGCAACACTGAATTACTGGAGCAGCCTGTGGGAGCGGTCTCACCCTCTCGCTCCACCGGCACCACTTTTTTAATATATAATATATAATTTATTTATAATTATTTATCATTTATTTACTTACATATTTATTTTATTAATATACAGGGTTACTGGTAATTCGATACATTCCTTTGAAGATGTGATGGGGCAGGAGCTAAGAAACAAATTTAACCCTAACATACATTATCCAAAACTCAATCGTTTTTGAGATATTTCAATTTTTGTGTTTTTCTTAAAAAAGTAGATCTTAATGTCTTTAAAGTTAATTAAAAAAAATCTACTTGACATTTTTTGAAATTTTTTACTGGATTACTTGTACCACTCTATGGTCATCCGTTTGGAATGGAAAATATCCGGACACATTTCGATCATGTGAAAATTTTAAATAAAAACTTATAAAAAATAATTTTTTAAAATCAGCTATTAAAATTACCTATTCGTTTTTCTCAAAAATTATCAACATAATATGCGTACCTATAAATTATTTTAAAAACTTATTTCAACAGCTATCTATCAAGGTACAAATTTTCAACGTGCCCTTGATAGTTCTAATAAAAAAATAGTAAAAGTGATGTACCTAGTATGGATCTTGTTTTTAGATAAACAGTAAACAGTAAAAGTGTGCGTAGAAAAAAAATAATAAATTGTTTATGTCAGTCAGTCAGTCCCCGAATTTGATGCTTACGCATTTGTATTATTAACTGACACTATTATCTCCGTTTCCCTTAAGTTTGTTGCTCTTGTTGAGTTTGTTGCTGAAGATTTTGGTTTAGGTCGTTGTTGTTGTTATTGTCTTTTAAGTGACATGGCCATGTACACCAATGCAGAATACGCTGACATCTTGTTTGTCTACGGATATTGTGGCGGCAAAGCTGCCGAAGCCCGCCGAGAATATGAACGTGGCTTCCCTAACCGTCGTATACCAAAAGTGTATTCGGTACGACATATCGAAATGTCGCTGAAAATGGCTCCGTGAAACGTAGACAAGGTGACGCTGGTGCTCCTCGCGTTTATCAACCAGATGATGAGGAAGAAATATTGCGACATTCTGATGAAGACCCAAGAACTTCAACAAATAAAGTCGCAAGACTAACCGGAACGTCACAATGGAAAGTTTGGTCTACGATACGCAGTATTCGATGCCATCCTTACCACTATACTCCTGTCCAAGGCTTTCATGAAGGCGATCCTGGAAGGAGAGTGGAATTCTGCCGCTTTATGTTAAATTCAGATGCAGACAATGCAAATTTCTTACTGAACATTTTATGGACGGATGAAGATGTTCTTCTCGTCGTGAGATAGCGAATGATATTTCAGCACGACGGTTGTCCAGCACATTATCGGCTGACAGTACGACAGTTAGTCGATCAACGTTTTCCTAACTATTTAACACCTCTAGATTTCTACGTTTGGGGCCATATTAAATAGATGGTCTATGAAACACCAGTCGATACGAGAGAAGACCTATACCGCATTTACACATTCGCGCTCGTGTTTCGCCTCGTCACTCGCCGACATTCGCGAGTGGCATTCGCACGTTCGTCCCCACAACGCGAGGGACCGTTTTCACACTCGCCGAATGTTGAGCTCACTAAATCGAGGCGAATGGACGACGTAGAAATTGTGGCGGCATCCGCTCTGTACTTGCTAAGTGTTGACAACTATCTAGAAATTATTCGTGGAGCATTTCTAGAAACATGTTTTCCGTACTTTGTCTGTAAAAAAAAACAAAAAAAACCTAATTTTTTAATAAGTACAAAAAAAAGTTGAATTAATCATTAAATCAATACAAATTGCAAAAATTATATATTTAAGTAAATAAATTTAGTAGTTGAATAGCTTTGCAAAATAGTTTCTACAGGGTCCGGCAAGGAGGTATGGTGGTTTTTGAAAAGATTTTTGTCGAGGCATTCTTGCAGACGGGTGGCGAAATTGCCCATACTCCTTTGAAGCACGACACGCGGAATCCTTCGAATTTCTCGCGTTATTGTTTCGTAAAGGGCTTCAAGAGTACGTCGTTTGTCAATGTAAACTTGAGATTTTAGGTAGCCCCATAAAAAGTAGACAAAAGGCGACAGGTCTGGAGACCGAGGAGGCCACTCCACATCACCACGCAATGAAATCAGGCGTCCAGGGAAATGTTCTCTTAAAAAAGTCATTGTTGCTCTTGATGTATGGCAAGTCGCCCCATCTTGCTGAAACCAAACGGTGTTGAGAAATTCGAATGATTCTACGTGCCATGCTTCAAAGGAGTATGGACAATTTCGCCGCCCGTTTACCAGAATGCCTCAACAAAAATGGACGCCACCTAACTGATGTGATTTTTCGCAACTGATTATCTTTTCTTATGTTCCGTTATGTATTCTCAAATGGCAATGTACCAGCAGTAATATATATGAAAAAAATAAATTTTGAAATTCGTTCAAAAATAAGTGTGTGACGGTCTTTTCAAAAACACCATACCTCCTTGCCGGACCCTGTAGAAACTATTTTGCAAAACTATTCAACTACTAAATTTATTTACTTAAATATATAATTTTTGCAATTTGTATTGATTTAATGATTAATTCAACTTTTTTTTGTACTTATTAAAAAATTAGGTTTTTTTTGTTTTTTTTTACAGACAAAGTATGGAAAACATGTTTCTAGAAATGCTCCACTCCATTTTTCAATTTAAAATGAAAAAACGCGCTCGTTGCGAACTGTGTAAACATTGAGTTCGCCTCGTCGCTACAAGCCTTTGACTCGTCCCCAAAAAACCGCTTCAGGCGCGAGCGCTACGAGCGGCAAGGCGAGGAACGAGGCGAATGACGAGTGAACCGATCACACATTCGCCTCGCCGCTCGCCTTGCGATTCGACTCACCATTCGTGCGAATGTGTAGATGCGCTATATTTAGACAAAGGATAGTCGACGTTGACCAACACATATGGCATATCCTCACAACTAGAGTAACAAAGACGGAAATAAGAAGACGCTGTCGTGCTTGTATACGGAGTAGGGGCTCCCATTTGGAGCAAGAAATGTAGAAATTTAGTACAACTTTGAAATTAATTAAGAATTAAACGATTACCTTTACTGTTTATTCAAAAATAAGAACCATGCTACTTGCATAACTTTTACTATTTTTTTTTATTAGAACTATCAAGGGCACGCTGAACATTTGTACCTTGATAGGTAGCTGTTGAAATAAGGAAGTTTTTAAAATAATTTGTACGCATGTTATGTTGATAATTTTTGAGAGAAACGCATTGGTAATTTTCATAGCTGATTTTTAAAACTTATTTTTTATAAGTTTTTATTTAAAATTTTCACATGATCTAAATGTTTCCGGATATTTTCCATTCCAAACGGATGACAAAAGAGTGGGACAAGTAATTCAGTAAAAAAGTTAAAAAAAATGTCAAGTAGATTTTTTTAAAATTAACTTTAAAAACATTAAGATCTACTTTTTTGGGAAAAACACAAAAATTGAAATATCTCAATAACTATTGAGTTTTGAATAATGTATGTTAGGGTTAAATTTGCTTCTTGGCTCCTGTCCCATCACATCTCCAAAGGAATGTATCGAATTACCAGTAACCCTGTATAATTGACAAAACTACTGAACATGTATGATATACAAACTTAACTATATTTGAACCTTTTTGTTCTTTAATAAATACATTGGTTTTGTCAATTTTTAGTTATTCCGTGTTTTCCAAAAAAACTACAAAAATGTTCAAAAGATTGTATCTCAGAGTCTTTACGACCTATCAGAACCAGTTTGGTCTTAAGCTGTAGCTATTTATCTCTACTACAAATGTTATTATGTCAAGCTTTGGCGTAAGCTTCACCATTTACTTGCTATCGAGCAAAAACCGACTAAAAATCTGTACTTTTCACATTTTTGAGAGAAATTTTGAAAATTCAAAGAACTCTATCTCGGGAATTATTAGAGCTAGAAATTTTACTTTGGTCTCAAATTGTAGATAATTTACTCTAGTTTAAAAAAGCCCCTAACATTATTTTTGTCAGACCAATACTTCAGGAGATATTTTGAAAAAACCGGGACAAGTACAAAAATTTAGCGGTTTTTTCAAGATGGCGACGCCCGCGGTGGTGGGTGGAATTAGAAAACTTGGATTTTTCAACAGTGTACCAACCCATATAACATGTCAAAAAATCGGAACTACCCTAATTAATGTAACCATCAGGGTGATTTTGTGACAATTTGACTGGACTACTAGTTAAATGAAGAAAAGGACTTGTCAAAAAACAATCTTTATTTCATAGTAATCTTTAAACTTTATCGCTTAAAAGGGGTATACGCATTGGGGCCTAAAAGATAAAGAGAGGTCAAGGTCAGGTAATCGCTTATAAAAGCTTGCGCTTCGTAAGTTAAAACATGATCAGAAAATTGTATTTATTAACTGAAATTGGTTGTCAAATGCCCAAACCATTTGATAACATTTTTGTAATAAGTGCAAAGGTAATTAATAAAATACTTGTATCTTTGTTATTTAAAGTGGTACCTATGTCATTTGTTATTATGAGTTTAAGCAAAGCAAAAACTTTTATAAAGAGTACAATTTTTTGAGAAATCAACAATAAACCAATTTCGCATTTGATGTATACTTTCTGGGATGCGTTGTATAGCATGTTCCATTTAAAATAATAATGTTCGATATTTCCCCCTCAAAATGAAACACCTTGTATAGTTGAGACCATTTTTAAATTATGAAGCCAGCAACTTTTGTATATAAAATTTTTCGGTATATTACCCACGAAACGTGCTAAAGAATAATCCCAGAATGGTGGACCACCCTGTATACTGGGGTACACAAGATACAATATTATTGTAGGTAGGTACTCATTTTAAATTGTGAATATTATTTTTTTTTAAACGTTTGGAATCGCTAATTCGCAAATAGATCTTTAAGCAGAAGACGTCCTGTAATTATTTCTTGTATCAGACGGAAGAACATTTGTTATGCCATCAAAAGTTAAATTACGCAATCCAGCAGCTGAAAATCACTGAATATTTTAAAGACAGGTTCAACTGCGTCTACACAAAAATAGGGTTCTACTATACTATAACTTAGCCAAATGGGCATGTAAAGTATATTAGTTAGTATACCGTTAATTGAAAACGATATTCTTTGGTCAACCGCTATCCAGCAAATTTTGTAACTTGCTATGAAATTAATAACATTTCACTTACCTTTTACAGGAATCGCTGTACTTCGCTTCGATGGATATGTGTATATAAAATTTTGTAATGAAACAGTCTCACTACACACTACGCCACTATTACTAGTTTTGATATCTAATTAAACTCATTTTATAAATAGCCTTAAATATTAAAAATTAACATATTAAATGATAATTTTTAAATAGTACTTCATAGAGCAAAACGGACACGACATCACACGCAATATAACACACAGAACAGCTGATGGCAGACATGTTCATAAAATTTTCTTCGTTTGGTATGCGGCCGCCAGATTGTGACTGGCTAACTTAAGATTGCCGCCATACATATGTCTACAATGACCAAATACGTGTAGGGAGAACAGAAAACTTATAACTAGCCCCAAAAGTTCGTTGTAGCCAAAAATAAAAATAAAAGAATCCGACTATCGCTACGTATCTAAATGCGAATAACTCTTTAAATTCACATTGTGACGTTTACTGCGTAGTGTTAAGTGATAGTGTTCGAAGGTGAACTTTATATTTTGAACACATAAAATGTATTTTCTTCTTGCAACCTTACAATTTGCAGCGGGATGCTTCTTTTTTGTCTTCAAATATTGGAAGGTGGTTAACGCTATCTAGACGCACATCTTCAATGGATCTGTTTACAATCACTCATCGTTTGAGGACTGATGATTCACACACTGGTGATGCTGTCGACGACCGAGGGCGACCTCTCTTCTTTATAGGGCTTTTATTACAACGTAGGCTCGAAAATGTATAAGGCCCAATATATTCTTTTGTATAATACCAAGTTCCTGGGCATATCGTCTTTACTATTGGAGCAAGCTAAATCGGTAGCATGGGTGAACATTCTAAGAGTCCATTTTCGAGATCTGATGAAAGCCCTATAAATGGTTATCAGAAAGTCCAAGTTATTTACACAACCCATACTACTGTTATAGAGCTGAACGTTCAATAAGAATATATTTTTTGTTTACTCTATCCCATCTCCTGCAGTGGTCAATAGGTCTGTTCGTTTGCCTTGCTCAAATCCGTTCAGAGCAAGTTCAGGGCAGGCGTATGTGGCGTCACAGTGCAAGTATTTTTCAACCTGCAAACGAATGCATTTAGTGCAAGTTAAGCCACGTGGTAATAACCTAACCTCAAAAAGTTCAAACAAAGTTGGTAGTGCAGAAGTTTTTATTGTGTTCTGTGGTGTAGACAAGTCAGTGAAAACATTAATTTGGCAACCCATTTGGGGTCCATTAATCGATTATATTTTTTGATAATTTTTTCATTCTGTAAAAAAGGTCTAACTTCAGCTAATCACTCTACGAATCGTTGAAGAACTTTTTCACGGCTTAACCATATGACATTGTTGTCCATAAGTAAACCATTGTACACCAAGTTTACCTCATTTAATAATAATTCTAGAGATTTTCGTAGTTACCGATACAATTTTAGAAAGATCTATTTCTCTTTCAGGGATGTTGACTGCATATTTCTATTGTTAATTGCTCGGGCACTAAAGTTATAATACTGTCAATCCTTCGCGTGCCAGTAAAGTTTTCATACATGCCACCATTGGCATGCGTGCCATAGGTTCGCCATGCCTGTTCTAGGATATAGATACAGATTATTATGTTTTTTTAATTTCCGAATTTATGTTAAGATTATCACCATTTTTTAAAGGTAAAAATATTGATACTGGTATTAGATTAAATCTTGTTATGAGTGTATAAATAACTATTAATCTTTTTTATTTTTTGAATTTTTTTAAAGTTAAAAATGAGGCAATCCCGAAGATTACGCAAGGACAACGAAAACCAACAGGTTAGTTCCGCAAACGAGCAGGATGAGCGCCGAAGTCGACGCAGCAGTAGTGAACCAGGCACCAGTTCGGGCGAGCAGAACACTCTTGTAAATCACTGTCTGTGTGCTCGCCTATTTGTCCTTGTCTCTATCTGTCTGTTCATATGCTTGTCTACGTCTATCTGTCTGTCCGTCTGCTTGTCTATGTCTCTATCTGCCTGTCTCTTACACAGTTATTATTACAGGCTCGTGGTATGAAGCAGGCATTACAAGTTACTCGTCAAGACATCAACACTTTGGAGCAGCATCAACTTACGACGCCGACCACATCTTTCAAAACCCTAGAGACGACCCTCAAAACTGAAATAAGTACAGTGAGGACTGAAATCAATCAGTTGAAAAGTGAACTAAAGACTATAGTTAAAACTTCGGTTAGAGAAGTAATACAGGAAGAGCTGACTAGAGCCATCGATGTGGAAGTCACAAAAAACATTGTGTATGTCGTACGTTTAACGTTATAATTATTGTGCATTTTCATAGAAAATATATAAAATAGCGTCTTAATCAATTTTTTCACAGTTTATTTGAATAGTGTATTTAGTGTACCGCCAAAGACGGATCTTTTGTCATATCTGACAATACATGGAATGTCATTCAAGAATCAAAGGTAGACTGAAATCGGGATTTTATACGTACTTCATTCGTAATCGTATTCAAAAATTCGTAAACAATATATTTAAATCCGTCAAGTGCTGTAACCAAACAAAACAATTATTATATTTACCGAATTTAGTCATAACCTCATAACAAACATAATTGCAAATGATTTGAGGTTATAATTGAAGGAATGTCAGCCGTAGTCTTCAGTTCATCCGGGAATTACTATCATCCTACTACTACATTTCCAAGATTCTATCTTTCACCGTGCTTCTAGACGAGGGCATACCTATTTTTTTTATTTCTCCTAATATATATATTTTTTTGATTCTCAAAATCTTCAAAGAGTGCGCATTTTAACCATTCTCCTTTAATATATTCCCCATTACTAAATGGTTTGCCGTCTTTGGCAATTACGTTTGCGACTAAAAAGCCAGCTGCAGTTGTGTATGGATGACTCCCGATAAACTTCATTAGGGATGTTGACTGCATATTTCTATTGTTAATTACTCGGGCACTAAAGTTATAATACTGTCAATCCTTCGCGTGCCAGTAAAGGTTTCATACATGCCACCATTGGCATGCGTGGCATAGGTTTGCCATGCCTGTTCTAGGATATAGATACAGATTATTATGTTTTTTAATTTCCGAATTTATGTTAAGCTTATCACCATTTTTTAAAGGTAAAAATATTGATACTGGTATTAGATTAAATCTTGTTATGAGTGTATAAATAACTATTAATCTTTTTTATTTTTTGAATTTTTTTAAAGTTAAAAATGAGGCAATCTCGAAGATTACGCAAGGGCAACGAAAACCAACAGGTTAGTTCAGAAAACGAGCAGGATGAGCGCCGAAGTCGACGCAGCAGTAGTGAACCAGGCACCAGTTCGGGCGAGCAGAACACTCTTGTAAATCACTGTCTGTGTGCTCGCCTGTTTGTCCTTGTCTCTATCTGTCTGTTCATATGCTTGTCTACGTCTATCTGTCTGTCCGTCTGCTTGTCTATGTCTCTATCTGCCTGTCTCTTACACAGTTATTATTACAGGCTCGTGGTATGAAGCAGGCATTACAAGTTACTCGTCAAGACATCAACACTTTGGAGCAGCATCAACTTACGACGCCGACCACATCTTTCAAAACCCTAGAGACGACCCTCAAAAATGAAATAAGTACAGTGAGGACTGAAATCAATCAGTTGAAAAGTGAACTAAAGACTATAGTTAAAACTTCGGTTAGAGAAGTAATACAGGAAGAGCTGACTAGAGCCATCGATGTGGAAGTCACAAAAAACATTGTGTATGTCGTACGTTTAACGTTATAATTATTGTGCATTTTCATAGAAAATATATAAAATAGCGTCTTAATCAATTTTTTCACAGTTTATTTGAATAGTGTATTTAGTGTACCGTCAAAGACGGATCTTTTGTCATATCTGACAATACATGGAATGTCATTCAAGAATCAAAGGTAGACTGAAATCGGGATTTTATACGTACTTCATTCGTAATCGTATTCAAAAATTCGTAAACAATATATTTAAATCCGTCAAGTGCTGTAACCAAACAAAAAATTATTATACAGGGTGTCTCACTATATTTTGACTGATTTTACAAGCTTATATTTTCTAAATGGGATGAAGTATTAAGGTGCGGTTTTCACCAATGAGTTTTACATGAGCCCAAGTTTTTTTTATGGTTTTTACGAATATGCTAGTCCTTCTTTAAAAACCGAAATAAAAATGGCATTATTTGGCAGACCAGATACTTCATTTTTTTAAATGCAACCCTATACTTATTTGTAGAAATAAGAATAGGCGCATATATTAGCGTTCAAACGATATTTTAAAAATTAAAATCGGATGACAAATGACCGAGATAAACGCTTATGAAGATACTACTGTAAAATCAATAACGTGAACAACAAAACATTTAGCATGCCATGACTGACAAAAGAATAAACAAAATCGCGACGCCAAACTTCCTAACGAGTAATAGAAGCCGTTGGTGGGTGATTTTCTTGATAATGGGTTTCACCAAGCAAGAAATAGCGCAAGCAGTACTGCTGTACGTCCAGACCGGGTCGGCATGCTAAATGTTTTGTTGTTCACGTTTTTGATTTTACAGTAGTATCTTCATAAGCGTTTATCTCGGTCATTTCTCACCCGATTTTAATTTTTAAAATATCGTTTGAACGCTAAAATATGCGCCTATTCTTATTTCTACAAATAAGTATAGGGTTGCATTTAAAAAAATGAAGTATCTGGTCTGCCAAATAATGCCATTTTTATTTCGGTTTTTAAAGAAGGACTAGCATATTCGTAAAAACCATAAAAAAAACTTGGGCTCATGTAAAACTCATTGGTGAAAACCGCACCTTAATACTTCATCCCATTTAGAAAATATAAGCTTGTAAAATCAGTCAAAATATAGTGAGACACCCTGTATTTACCGAATTTAGTCATAACCTCATAACAAACATAATTGCAAAAGATTTGAGGTTATAATTGAAGGAATGTCAGCCGTAGTCTTCAGTTCATCCGGGAATTACTATCATCCTACTACTACTACTAAGTTAAGGGTATCAAAAGGTCCATTCTCAAAAATTATATATAAAGGAATGACTCCCATGGAATATAAACGGGAAAGCATTAATAATGCCAATTTAAATTTAATTCGGAAAGGCAATTTGCAAATAATTAAATCTGATGCAACAATCAGAAAAATTAAATCTGAATCATACTTCAACTTAGACAACGATCAAGATGATATAATTGATTTAATGAAAATGCAAGTAGAACATAACGAATATATTATAGAATAAGCAGTACCCTTTAATATAAAAACGTACAGTTTGGAGCAACTGAAGGTGTTCATTAAACAACATTTATCGAATAATGCACTTCCCTTAAGTTGATTCGTGACAACTTATCATCACATTTCACAGACGAAGTCGTTCAGATTTGCAAAGACAATAATATCGATTTCATTTGCTTACCTGCTAATGCAACACACTTATGCCAACCTCTTATTACTGGAAACATATATTGAGCGAGTGGAAGAAATGTAATACAACCACATCTTCAGTTGAGAAAAGTCTGTTTCCAAGACTGTTAAAAAAATTGTTTGAGTGTATGTCAGAAACAGCTAAAACTAACGCAAGAAACGGATTTGCAGCCTGTGGAAGTTATCCACTTTCTAAAGAACAATTATTAAAGAAAATTCCCCGAGAAAGTTCTGAAGATCCTAATGTATCAGTTACAGAAGTATTAGTGAATATTTGAAAGAACAACGCAATCCAAAGAAACGCGATGCTCCTATGAAAAGAAAAAAATTACGTCCCTGGACGCTCTGTTGTTGCCGATGACTCTCCTAAAAAACCGTAGGGCGATGGAATTATGCCGTCAACGAGCAAAATAAATGTTGCAACCTGTAAACTCGTAAACGAACTGGAAGACTCTCCTATGCCAGAAGATTTTGAATATGACAGTTCATCTAATACAATGTCAGAATAATCTCGAGAAGAGCAAGGAGAAAGCGAAGACCGAGAGCAAGCAGCAAATGAACACGAATAAATTACGAAAGTATCATCTCTAAAAGAAAATTCGTGGGCAGTGGTGGATTGCCGTACAAAAAAGACTATCAAACACTACATTGGATTAGTACTAAAGTTATATACAAATAATTAATGTAAAATATTTGAGAAAAGTAGGTGAGCACAAATCCGTATGGCCTGTAACTAAAGACGACGTAGATGCAGTTCAAATTTCGGATGTTATTCGTATCCTTGGGGCACCAAAAACTGCTCGTCGGCGTCGGTGCGAACTAGTGTTTAACGAAAACTTGTCTAGTTATAGTATTCCATAAGTTGATTTATTTCTATACATTTACAACAAACAAATACATCATTTGTTCCAAAGAACGTTTATTTTTAGTTTATAGGACAAATTAATAATGTAATCTGTTCGTTTTTTTAAACAAATGTTTTTCAAATTCTTGACAATCTATTACTGTGTTCAACTTCACCCCAACTTGATTCAAAGTGTGTTTAAACAGTAAATGTGATACCCGGTTAACTTCTCCTCAGGTGGGGCGAAGTTCCCCACGCCACGTTTTAATTTTTTTTGTACACTAATGCTAAAAAAAATTAGTTTTTGTATATGACAATGGCTTATGCAGGTCAAGAAAACTGAAGCTTTGTTATCTCAATTAACTAATCAATAATGTTCTGTTAAAATAAGTATATATTTTAGTTATAATTATGTCTTACTGTAATGTATTAGGGGAATGCTGACATTGTAATTGGGCATTGCTCGTTTTGTCAGTAAATAAATAAATAAATACCCACGCTTTAAAATTATTTTCCAAAATTATCGATTTTCGGGGACAAAGTTATCGAGCCTGAAAGTTGGAAATTGTTCAACTCCACCCCATTTTATGGTACCAAGGAGGTCGCGGGACTACGATGGGCGCTTCTTTAGAGCCCAATTATTAACTTAGAGTGGCAACGCGTGAAGGCAGAGGACCACTTGTCGTTGGTTCAGTGCGACGTCAAACACGATACGAAATCGAACAGCTGTCCGACGATGCTGGGAATTAAAAAACAAGCGCTTGTCAAGATAGATTTGTATGGGGACTAGGCCAACTACCCCCAATATGAAACGGGAACATATCACATTCGCGCAACTAAATCTTGGAAAGGGTAAAACAGCATCCGCGAACCTAGTTAAACACATCTTGGACGATAAAGTAGACATAGTGCTAGTGCAAGAACCTTATACACGGACGGACAAGTGGTTGGTTTCCCGACACCAATCAGTGTGGCGGCCAATCGGGTTGAGAGACCTAGAAGTGCGGTGCTATTATGTAAACGGCAGTTCACGGGGACATTAAGGAGTGATATCTCCACCGAGTTCGTAACGGTGGTGGAAGTGTGTACATGGGACGGACAAGTTTTCGTAGCTTCGGTTTATTTACCGCCAGTCGACGAGGTATATACAGACAATGACTTCGTCGAGATGTTGGAGGTGGTGATCAAGGGAATTTCCAAACGCGCCAAATTATTATTGGCGGAGACTTTAACGCCAAATCACCGTTGTGAGGCCCAAACAGAGAGGCGGACGAGGACCGCAGGGGAGCCCTAATTGAGGACCTCTTTGAAGAAACGGGACTCACGGTGGTCAATGTGGATTGCGGACCAACTTTCACAGGTCACAGGGGCACGAGTTACGTGGATGGAGCTGGAGGGTAACCGACGACGAAACACTGTCGGAACACCGGCTGATAACGTGGGACCTAATCACCTAATACGCGACTCCGAACACAACATGCACACCGAGATTGCTAAGCAATTTTGCAGCTAGAAAGCGGATTAACAGGTTATATAATAATAATAATAATATTTATTCAAACGGATAATACCATTACAAAAATTAACAATAAATAAAAATAGAAACATTTCACATATTAGCCCAAATAAATTACATTTTTAAATGAATTTTAATTTTATTTACAAAATCACGAAACGGAGCACCAATTAAATCTATACCTCTTAAATTATTCACAGATCTTACAATACGATTGGCGGGACTATTTGACCCGTAAACAGTTCGATGGTAAGAATGTTGTAGTAAATACTGATTTCTTGTATTTACCTGTGAAACATGCAAACTAAATTGTTCAATAACATCTGCACAAGAAATAATACCATTTAAACATTTATAGGCAAAACATAGTTCAAAATAAATCCTTCGAATATACATAGGGTGAAAACCAAAATACGTCAACTTTTCGAGATAATTATCATCACTGAAAATTAATCCACTTTTGCAACACAGAGCTTTAACAATCTTACGTTGAACATTTTCGAGTCTGTTTACGTGTACCATAAATGCAGGCGCCCAGATTATACAATTGTAATCTAATACCGAACGCACAAAAGCTACATAAAGTATAACTAAGCATCTTATATCTTTAAACTCTGTAGTTATTCTTTTAATAAAACCTGACATTCTCATAGATTTTGAGATTATGTAGTCAATATGCTGAACAAAACTTAAAGAGCTATCAAGTAACACACCTAAATCCTTAATCACATATACCTGGTCAAGAGCATCATTATCAATGTAATAACTGTATTTAGTAGTTATTCTTTTCCTACTGAATGTAATACTTTTACACTTTTGAATATTTAAATGCATTTCGTTATCAATACACCATGTGTGTAGATTGCCCAGATCAATTTGCAAACCATTGCGGTCTGCCTCAGACGAAATCAATCTAAATAACTTTAAATCATCAGCAAATAAAAGGAAACGTGACCGCAAACGACAACCTATGTCATTAATGAATATAGAGAATAAAATCGGCCCTAAATGAGAGCCTTGTGGCACTCCTGATGAAACTACAATCTCTGATGATTTAAAATTATTGACATTCACTAACTGCAGTCTACCGCTAACAAATGAAATTAACCAGGACAGTAACCTTCCCTGAATACCATATCCCTTGAGTTTGGCAAACAATATAGCATGATTGACCTTGTCAAAGGCTTTACTAAAATCTGTATAGACAGCATCTACTTCAAAGCCAGATTCAATTGAATCACTTCTAAAATTAATGAACGGAAACATATTAGTCGACGTACTTCTACCTGGGTAGAAGCCGTGCTGCTGATCGATTATGATATTCATAAAAAGCTCCTGGAATAATTTACTCACTAACTTGTCCAACATTTTTGGAACGCAAGATTGTATACTTATAGGTCTATAATTAGTAATGTCACAACGGTCTCCATTTTTAAAAATCGGAATTATATAAGATCGTTTCCACTTTAAAGGAAATACACCTGTTCTAAGAGACATATTGTATAAAAAAAATAAAGGATTAACCAGCGCGGTGCAGCAACTCTTAAGAATCATAGGATGGACACCGTCAGGGCCAGCTGCTTTATTTATATTTAATTCGTTTAGACACTTAAGAATTTCTTCCCGAGACACTGAAAAAGATGACATACAAAAAGATGTTTGAAAATCAAAAGAATTCACTATTGGATTGCTATTGCTGTATGTAGATTTAAAGTATTTACAAAACAAATCGGCTATTGCAGGACCTTCATTGGCAGATTCACCATTATAAAACATATTTTGGGAACTGTCTTTATAGAATTATTCTTAAGTTTCACATAGCGCCAAAAACAATTAATGTTATTTGAAATATCTCTTTCTACACCTTTTAAGTAATTTGTCTAAGCATTTTTAACACCATTTTTACAAATTAATCTTAATCGGCTAAACTCAGCATAATCAAATTCAGTTTTATATAATTTAAATTTCTTGTGAGCAGCCTTTTTTGCTTTTATTAAACGTATAAGATCTGGAGTAAACCATTGTGGAAAATTACTATTTATACGACGTTTTTTAGGGACAAATAAATTTAGACCTGAATATAACACATCATAAAAACTTTCTATACAAGTATCAAGATCACCATCATCAAATACTAGATCCCAGTTCACATTTGATAGATATAATTTTAAGTTTTCTTGTTCACAATTTCTAAAGTCGAAATAAAATTAGGTTTTCGAAGAACTACATAGTCTGCTGCCCGACATCCGTGATAAAATTGACAACTCCCGGAGCGCGATAGAAGTCGAACGAATCGCGGATATGCTTAATGAGGCGGTGGTTACGGCGTGCGAGAGGACCATTCCACGAAGGAAAGTTTTCGAGGTTAGTGTCCCATGGTGGAATGCGAGGCTTTCAACACTCCGCGCTGAAAGCCGTGGAACGAGGCGTAGGGCTCAACGCGCGAGGCCTGAGGATAGGGAAGCCAGGAAAGCGGAGCATCATGCAATCAGAACGACGTACAAGGCCGAGCTTCGATCAGCGGTAATCAGTGGTAAGGCTAGGGAACAACTTGATATTCACTGTAATTTAACAACTTGTGAAGAAATTTCCAGTTTGTTGTAAATTTATACCAGGATAGAAAATCACCAGATCAATTATTAGAAGAACTTAATAATATTAGACAAGGTAATCATGAAAATGTTTCACAATTTTATCAGAGGCTAGAAGATCTTTCAAGTAGAATTTTAGCTGTAATTCATTCGACAGAAACAAACGACACTATATTAAAAGGTAGATTACTTATGATTAACGATATAACTTTAAATAGGTTTATTTTCAACCATATATGTAATGACGCTATTACTAACTGTTTTGTAAGTTGGAAAATTGACCTTTACTGTTACTTTCTACCCGGGTGGAAAGTGATCAGCTGATTGGCCACGCCCACTATCATTAAATGACAGCTTGTTTGTTCAAAATATTAATTATTATTATAAATGATTCATATTAATTTATATGTATGGTTGAAAATAAAATAGTATACAAACCTTGCTGAAAAGTTTCATTACTGTCTCGAGATATAGTAATCCTCCACTGGCGTCTCGGTTAACTATAAGTATCTCTGGACAGTAATGAACTACTTTCCACCTCGGTATGTAATATACTATTATTTATCATTCACATGCGCAAATTTCTCAGATGTTAAGGTATCCCGAATTCAAAACAATTAACGAGGCATTCACTGCAGCATTAGCTGAAGAAAAAGCATTAAGAATATCCTATACAAATTCTCCCTCTTATAAACAAATTGAAAGAAATACAGATTTTCCAAAATTTAATAATGTTCAAGATAATAATTTCAAATATGTTCATTATAATCAGCCTATTCAGTGCAGATATTGTAAAAATTATGGACATAATATTGAGCAATATAGGAAAAGACAGTTTAATAACTCAAGACAGTCCAATAATTTGCAAAATTCTAGTAATACAAAACAATTTAATTCAAATCAGTTTAGTAATGCTTCAAAACAATCACCCCAAACCGATGACTCTTTTAGCAAACATGATTATCAACAACGTCAATCAGGAAACCAAACTCGCCCTACGAACGTCAACTTTCGACACCAAAATTTTTGATTGAAACCTTACAGGAGGACAAACTAGTTTACCTTTTGGACAGATTTTAACTCGCCCAATAACTATCGATATAATTAATGGTAAGTAATGATTTTGAATTTCTACATTTTTCGGTTTAATAATGTAGATTCTGATTCTTCAACAGGAAAAAAGCAGACATGCAAAAGTGGTTATCAGAGAGAAATATTTTTTTGAGTTTAACGAAACAAAAACAGAATTATATTCTAAAATAAAACTACATAAACCAACAAATAAAGTTTATGTAATTGACAAATTGTTAGCAGAACATGGTCGAGTAGTTAGTGACGAATAATGTTACTGCACATAATACATCATTTAAATTAGATGACGTAAAAGAGTTAGCAGAAAATAAATTCAGAAATGTTAGTGTGCAAGAATGGGAAAACATATGTGCAAGTGTCGATAGAAAGGAGCAAGAATTCATGTAGCGGGTATATGTTATGGATGACATAGAAGAGTTAATAATTATAGTAGGCGATAGTGCCGAGTCAGATTCTAATCTATCATCTGAAAAAGAAGATGAAGATGACTCTCTTGAAGATGAATTAGGTTGTCAACCCTTAACATAAACGATATTTCCTGCATACGAGGGCTGTTCTCTTTCCGCTGTGTCTATCTAGCAGGCCATTAAAATTTGCAACAAATTTTGTTCGACACTGGAAGCTAGTTGTTTTACAAGTTTAATGACAGTGACGGTTGACAAATATACTTGAATATTTTAAAATAAATAAGCTTAAAGTAATCTGTTTCGCAAAAACTATGGAGTTAACAAACATTTAGTGACAAGTCGTGTTCTTTAGCTACCATAAAGCGGTGGTACGATGAATTTCAACGTGGTCGACTTTCCTTAAATGACAGTTTTCGAGCTCCTAAGCCAAAAACAGCCGTTACCGAAAAGAATGTTGGTCTTGTTCGGAACATGATTGAAGAGGACCGGCATGTTACTGTAAGGAGTATTCAAGCAACTCTAAAGATTGGTGTGAAAACAATTAACACCATTTTACACAAACATTTGAAGGTACGTAAGCTTTGTTCCTGTTGGATTCCCCACAATTTGTCTCCAGTAGAGCAACAACTCCAAGATTGGTCCTTCGAGCCGGATATTACAAGTAAGAAACGCTGATCTAATTAAAACAAATAAATCCAGTTAATTGTTAAATCGCTAAATAATCATAGTTCTATATACTTTCGTGTAAAATTTGTGAAACATCGTATGCGCGCACAAGTGACTTAACCCTAGAAAACGTTGTGATAATTATTGCCGATTAATTAAAACGCTTCAAAATCACAATTTAATAGAAAGAAGTACGTGGATAACAAAGAAAACACAAAGGACGAAGCATCTAGAAATCGGTGGAAAAAACATTCTTCATACAAAGGGCTGCAACGCCAGAAAACCTGGAAAATTTTTTGAGAAAATTTGATGAAACTCATACAAAATTAGAAATGCTGGACGTTGAAAATGCAGAACCTGACGATGCCACTAATGAGGAACGCATTGAGTTTGAAGAAAATTATTATCAGTATTATTAGTATTGCTAAAAAGTTAAAAAAAAGTTAAGAAAAATAAGAAATTAATTTAAAATGCCCACAAATTTTTTGAATGCCAATTAAATAATAGTTAAATAAGTTATTTTCGTTGAGGAAAATAAATAATTGATAATTCTGGGAATTCTTCTAAATAAGAAGAATTTGCAATTCGTGTCTTGTTGAAGATTAATGAAATATTTACTTATTGTAAATGTTTTTGGATGGAGTTCCATGCTTGATACTGGTGGAATTGAATGTCATATGAAAATTTGGAATTGGATGGTGATTCGTTAAATTAATTGGACTGGTTTTGGGCAGTTGTGGTGTAACAGTGAGTTAATAGTTGGATTTGATAGGATTAGGGAGGATAGGAATTTTAGATAAGAACTTTGTAATAAACCTGCATTTTGAATTTGTATAGTTTAGCAATGAATAATTATTAATTTAGAATATAAAGATTATATTAATTTAAAAATAAATTAAAATAAATTAACGAACCTTCACGACGACCCTCAATTAACATGAATACCCCAAATTAAATTTTATATACTAAAAATAATTTTAGTGGGGCAGTTTTGACTAAATTGCAATCATAGCAATATATAATTTAAAAATGTGTCCAACAGTGTTAACCCTTCGTTTCATTTTTTTGCAAATTTACAACAACGCTTTTCGAACTGCTGTAATTAGGTATTAGTTGTGTTTAGTGTCGATTACCATGCTATTGCATATTTGCTACACAGTTAACTTTGAATTCATTGTAAAAAATATTCGATCAGAGTTGGCGCGTGTGTTTTATTTCAAGTACGTTTGACGTTTGCGCAAATTGCTGTCAACAGGTGCAATACACGTGAAGTGTTTTGTGACTAAAAAGTTTTTATAAGAATATACTAAACTGAAGCTGCTTTACTATAAAGGTATGTAGGAGTGATGTATTGCACCCGTTTTGGAAAAGTCAATTATTAGCTATGTATCAAATTGACTTATAGCTACATAAAATGGCAAGAAGCATTGCAAAACATTATAAACGAAACAAAAAAGCCAAAAGTGCGAAAAACGCATGGAAGAAAAAGAAAGCTGATGAGTAGAGACCGGATTTTAAGCATTATGCTTTTTTTAAATATTGTAAGCATCAACAAAATTTCTTAAAAAATGCACGAATTAATTTTCATCAATTTTTTTCGTGCTTTTTCGCTTTTTTTGAATGTTTATGCTTATTTTACATTTTAATGCTTATTTGGGGCTTATTTTTAGTTTTTCGCACGTCCTTTCAAGAAATATACATCTATTTCCTTTTATTTTTCATTTCCTACACAAATTCTATGCGTCTTTTGAAGTCTTCTCGGGAAATATTTTCATAGCCCAGTAAAATAAGGATTCAACCTCGGAATGAAAGTAAAGAAGCTGGATATTTGCATGAACCTTTATTTTGACGTTCTGAAGACTGGCTGAAAAGTCTCATATAATCTCGTGTCTGCGTCACAAGATATTAAAGGTCAAAGGTCACGAAAATCGGTTTTTAGCAATTATCTTGTTTGCTATGCGTCATATGTCATTTAATGTTATTATAAAACTTGTAGATCATCAAATTATCTACAATTTTTGTTTCATGCATTTTGTCGTATGATCAACCATTCTCGAGATATAGCGCGGAGAGTGGCACGCGCGCATCCCTATATTATATGTATAGGATAACGCTATGTAAACTGCGGAGCCAGGTATACAGCATGCCATAATCTATCTCATTACATGGGTAACTTTCTTAATATAAAAGATAGAGGATCCGTTAAATGGGGAAAGTTGGGCAGAATTACAAGCAAAATCTCATGTCATTTTCAAATTTGACATATGCCATCAACTTTTTTTATTATTTCGAAAAAACTATATACGGATGCGCGCGTGCCACTATCCGCGCTATATCTCGAGAACGGTTGATCATACGACAAAATGCATCAAATAAAAATTGTAGATAATTTGATGATCTACAAGTTTTATAATAACGTTAAATGCCATATGACGCATAGAAAACGAGATAATTGCGAAAAACCAATTTTCGTGACCTTTGACCTTTAATATCTTGTGACGCAGACACGAGATTATATGAGACTTTTCAGCCAGTTTTCAGAACGTCAAAATAAAGGTTCATGCAAATATACAGCTTCTTTACTTTCATTCCGAGGTTTACCCCTTATTTCACCTTATTTGACTGGGCTATCAGCGCATTAAGAGCAACTATCTAATCCTTTCCAGAAAGTCGCTTATTGTTGTTAGTGGCCGGTAGGTGTAGGAGAACTAGCCAAAATATGAGTAGGTTATTTTTAGCATGCGTCTGACTCATACTATGCTGACAAGTGGGGTGGATTGCAACAAATGAGAAGACGGGTTTGTACCTTGCACTTTGCACGTGAAAATCATTTAAGAATGTTTTACTATTACTTACTGTTGATTGCGTGAACTCACATAACAGGTGTTTATTGAGAGTGGCACATTAATAGGATTTAATTTTGTGTTTCTGTGATTATATTGTGCGTATATAACTGAGAAAAATGCCAAAACAAAAACCGTCTACTGAAGAATGGATTAGGGGTTACCCAGAGCTGAAAATTGAAAGTAACAAAATATTTTGCCAAGCATGCATGAAAATGGTAAGTTACGATAGTTTTTGAAAAATATAATACACCCCAAACTTTTGATTTTATAGATCCAATGTGTTAAAAAGTACGATGTCATTCAGCATGTAAAAACTACATTGCATCAAGGACGTTTAGGAAAGTTGAAAAATCAAGTAAATAAACAACAGATCATTCAATCCTCTATAGCGTCAACTTCCAGGCGCAATGAGCAAAGTGAATTTAATTTAGATCTGTGCAACATGATGCTCAAATCCAATATACCATTAAACATTAAACAAATTACGAAACGATCACTTTCGAACATTTCTGGAGAAATACTGCAAAAAGAATATTCCGGATGAGAGTACTGTTCGAAAACATTACGTAACACCTGTATACCAAGAAACTATTCAGGAAATTAAAAAAGATAATGGGCAATAACTGCATATGGTTCTGCGTTGATGAAACTACCGACACATGCGGAAGGTATGTGGCAAATTTAATTATTGGAGTGTTGAATGACGAAATTCCAACTAGAGGTTTTTTAGTAAGTTCGAAGGAATTGAGCAAAACCAACAGTAATACTATAACTCAGTTCATAAATAAAGAATTAACGAATTTTTTTTTACCAGAGACTGTGCCAAATGAAAAAGTTTTACTGATGCTTTCAGATGCAGCTACGTACATGATAAAAGCTGCAACTAATATGAACATTTTTTATGAAAATTTAATTCACTGCACATGTTTAGCGCATGGGCTCAATCGCGTAGCAGAAACCATAAGACTGCAGTTTCCTTTGATAAACCCATTAATAAAAAATGGCAAAAAAATATTTGTCAAAGCTCCTTTAAGGGTACAACTATTTAGAGAAAGTTTGCCTCATATTCCACTACCCCCAGAACCAGTCCTCACCAGATGGGGCACCTGGTTAGATGCTGCCATGTACTATGCCAATAATTTTGAAGACTTTAAAAAGCTTGTCTTGGAACTTCCAGAGTCAGCTAGCAAATCAATAAAAGATTGTCAGATTGTCCTGCACAAGACAGAATTACAACAACATCCGGCTTTTATTAAATGCAATTACAGCTACGTTAGTGAAGCTATAAAGTCTCTAGAACAACAGCAAGCTCCCCTAACACAATCCTGCAAAATAATACAAAAATTTAAGCACTTCACTTACGCTGTGGCGGGACCCATTGGTCAGAGCGTCAAGAAAAAATTTGATGAAACCATTTCAAAAAATTTCATCTGTGCTAAGTGGTATAAATGTCCCAGATTTCGATATGGACCCAGCTATGATAACAAAATTCAAATACGCGCCTATAACTAGTGTGGACGTAGAGAGAAGCGTTTCCACGTACAAAAACATATTGTCTGACAAAAGACACAATTTCACAATGGAGCACCTTGAACAACATGTAGTCGTTAACTCTTTTCAACAGAAGTAAATTACATACGATACATCGTGTATTTAATTTATGTACATATTATACATATATTTCTTAGAGTAAGATTATAATTTCACCTTGTTTTTATTTGTATGTTGTTGTTGTAGGTTTTATGCGATTCTGCGTAAATATATGGACATTTCTTTGCTACATTTCTTTTTTATTGAAATATATTAATTTGTTATAGAATTAACACTGAATAAATTTTTTGCGGTATGTGTGAGCCTTTTACATCATTTTAGCGATTTTTTTATGCCTTTTTTATGCTTTTTTGTGCTTTTTTGTGCCTTTTTAATGCCTTTTTTTGCCAAATTTTGGGCTTTTTTAAGTGCTTTTTTTAAACTTCTTTATAGTTATTTATCCGGTCTCTACTGATGAGCTTTTAAATGTATCTTCTCCAAGTATCTTTGAGGATCAAAATACATTTGAAGTTGAAGATGAACCGGTAAAATGTATAACAAATAGCATCTTTGAAGATGAAGAAATTAATTCCAGTTCTGTCGTAGATTTGCCCAAAATAGTAGATAATGACAAGTGAGTAAAGTAAAAGGTTGACACCAATTCCGCTTGTACTGGAAGTAGTTATGCAAATATAAAGTATAAACTACAAGTCAATGTTTGCTTGAAGACGGCCTAATTTTGAATATTTTTCGGCTTGTGCTGCTAAAAAATATAAGATTATTGTGGGCGAGACAAATTCCTCCTATGCTCGATTTCACAAAAGTAGATTAATCCTGTATTAAGTTAATCCAGGTTCAACATGAACAAATTAGTATCAACTTTTGTTTATTAGTGTAGTAATTGTTTCAACTATTTAAGATTTTATGGGCGTTTGATCAATTTGATCCTGGATTAATAATCTACTTTTGCGAAACTGAGCAAATGTGAGTGTATGAAATATATCATAACAATCATAATTAATATGTAACTTTGGTTGAAAAGTTCTCCAGAAGCTAAGGATGAATTGGATGTGGAGTCACTGATTAATAGGTATGTCAACTTACTAATGATTAAATTATAACGCACTTATGGTGTTTAAAAGCATATAAAGCACGATTTCACAATGAAGTTCAGATGAGTGGGTTATTTCAATCAAGTGGAATTATAGAATCAGACTAATACGAAAAATAAGTTAAAACTTACCAAATTCAAATTATTTTAATTTGTTACATTTTTTCTTAAATTTAACAGAATTGTGAACTATCCTCTGAATTTTGAATCTACTTCAAGACAGTCTTCGGCTGCACTCCGCAACAGAATAGTTGAAATTGATTATTTGCTAAATAAAGTTATTACATTGCAATTTCAACATTCAAAAGTTTGTATATCTGGAAAATTGTATGTCAGCAAAGAAGAAAGAAAAAGCCTAGGACTAATCAATACAATTATATTCAATTGCATAGCCTGTTCTAAGGTATATGAATGCAATACAGAAAATCCAAACAATGTATCATCCCATAGAAATTATGGAGCTGTGTGGGGAACTTCAGCCACAGGAAGTTCATATGGCCATCTAGAAGAACTACTGGCTTGCATGAATGTACCGGTTATGCCAGATAATATGTTCTGCAATATAGAGACCCAAGATGGGAAAGGTATATTAAAGACATTATGCTCTTGGTCATAAGGGTTTTTCACTAGACGGTACTAATAAGGAACATCTGTTTATAGCAATGGAGGTTGTCTTAGTGGCGTTTATTTGAGCAAGCTGGAATTAAAGAAAAAGACCATGCTATACAATGTGGTCAAATATGCCCTGATGGTGTACTTTGGATAACAGTGGAGTAAAAGGCCTTATGGGACAAATTATAATTCTGCACCTGGAATGGTGGGAATAATAGGCAGACATACAGGTGAACTGTTATTTGTTGCCGTAAGAAATAGATTTTGCTCCATTTGCACACGAACAGAAAATAAAAATGGCGAGCCCATTGGCCGTACTTGTTATAAGAATTGGTCTGTATCGGCCCCAGCGATGGAGCACAATATGGTGGTAGAAGGCTTTTGTGAAAGCGAACGAATGCATGGTATTCGTTATATGAAATTTGTTGCTGATGAGGATGCATGTGTATTTGCAAAAATTAAAGAAAATGTGCCTTATGGAGCTGATGTAAGGAAAGTGGAATGCACAAATCATGCTTTTAAAAACTACGGAAAAATTTTTAAGAAAAATTAAGGGAGATACTCAGATATAATTAAAGGGTCGAAAGTTATTGACTCAAAAAAAAATTTTGCAACTAACGAAGAGGGAAAAATGTTCAATATATGAACATGCAAAAAATAATGATGTGCGTCTTCTTACATTCACAATGCCGAGAAGGCATATTATGTAATTCAGTAGGGGATCAATTGGAAAATCCAATTCCAAATTTGCAGTCAACTTTTATATACCATCACCTAAATGGTAATACTAAGATTTATTCAATCATAACTACAATACATTAATTACTTTTAACATTGAAAATGTTTCTGGTTTCGCGTATATAGGGGCTTAAATTCGCTTAGAATTTGATGTTGCAAATGCTGCTTTTCGAGAGTGATCGAGCGGCGTTCGGAGCTCTGCTCTGCCCGATAACTTAGACTGTGCGCGGCGCGCATACAAAGATCCCCATACTATCGTCGGATCCTTCCTAAGACTGTGTATTGTTTAGACTGTGACTTTCTAAAATTTGCGACTACTTCGTCATTTTCAATGTCTCCTCCGGCTGCATCTTTGCGAAGGACTGTGAATTTTTTTTTTTACAGGGGCTCTTCAACCGATTCTAAGGAAGGTTCACTTTCTCATAAAAAATGAGAACAATAAACGTGCTTAAAACGGCTTATGAACATTGTTTCTCGTTTCAATATGGGAAAACGTTTGAATCTGATTCAACGGGATTCATATGAACGTAGAGTTATCCTTTCAGGACTAAGGCATAATAAATCGTTTCAATGGCATCAAAATCCATGGAAGAATTGTGTAGGACGAAGTCCAGGAAAAGATTTTACGAATTTCCTTAAAAATTATACCTTAAAAGCAAAAACAGCTGCTAAACGTAAACTTATTTTAAACGGCAGTGTACCAATTAAAAAAAGAAGCAGTCACTGTCAACAACACCGACTATGAGAGCTATGCAGAGGAACCCGAAGAAGTAAAGGATACAGAATTTATATTAATGGAAGCCGAGTTGCAAATACAAAAACTGCAAGTGAGTTGAGCTATTTATAGGTGTTGTTTAAAAAATTACATTTTTATTACATTATAGGTTTCTACAAGTGTGAAATAAGAAGAATCGAATATGAATCAAGGGGTCAATTTGGTAACAAAATATATGAAAATGAAAGGCAGCCACGACTTACTGCATCATTGTTTGGACGAGTCATAAAACGCCGACCACATACTCCTTGTCACAATTTAGTAAAATGTTGCTTAAAATAAAGCAATTTTTATTCAACGGCAACAGAATATGGCATTGCTAAAGAGAGTGTTGCAATTGCTAGGTTTACTGAATAAACTAATTTAACTGTTGAGAAATCTGGGCTTTGGATAGATGAACAATTTGGCTATTCGGCAGTTTCTGCAGATGGTAGAAATAGTTTGAATAGAGAAGAACCTGTCGCGTGGACAGCGCAGAACCCAAAATTAGTTTGGACGAATCTATTGCGGTAAACGAGGGGTGTATCATTAAGACTCGGGCACACAGAACGCCATTTGTTCGCGGTTCGTGGTGGAACAGTTTTTGCCGAATAACGAGTCCACAGTTGCAGTGACGCGCGCCTTTCGCACTTCATCATTCCAGTGCACGGTGCGGTTCCATCTCGTAACTCGATATTGGAATGGGTGAATCTTTTTCGCACGACTGGTAAGCTGGTAAGACTGTAAGCCACAAATTAAAGGTAGACGAATTACGGTTCGCACACCTGAGAATGTGGAGCGTGTGAGACGAGATGTTATTGCAAGCCCAAAATGCTCAACTAGACGTCGTGCTCCAGCTCTTGGGATGTCACGTCGGAGTCTGCAAAGAATTCTCAACAACAAAGACTTGAAATTCCACCCATATAAAATCATGGTTGTGCAGAAGCTGCTCCCAACAGACCATCGACAAAGGCTTCAGTTTAACCAGCGCATGTTGGAGATTTTGGAAGAAGAAGAAGAAGAAGACGTGCTTCTCATGATGTCAGACGAAGCTCATTTTCATTTGGATGGGTCGGTGAACAAGCAGAATTTGCGTTATTGGGCTGACGAAAACCCAAGAGAAGTACACCAACAGCCTCTCCACAGTAATAAGTAATAAGGTAACAGTTTGGTGTGGGGTTTCCAAGGTGGGCATAATCGGGTCTTACTTTTTTGAAACTGAACACGAGGAGGCGGTCACGGTTAATTCCCAGCGTTATGTCACCATGATCGCAGAATTTCTGAGGCCACACCTGGAAGAAAATGAATACGACACCGAAACAATGGATTTCCAACAGGATGGAGCCACTGCACATACGGCTAGAGTATCCATGCAGGCCGTTAACGCTCTGTTTCCTGGACATGTGATCTCGCGCAACGGAGATGTCCCTTGGCCCCCTCGCTCGCCGGACCTAACGGTGTGTGATTATTTTGTATGGGGCTACCTCAAAGCGAAGGTGGTCTACAGGAATAAGCCCCGCACCATTCAGGGATTGAAGACAGCAATCAGGGATGAAGTTTCTGCGATTCCGGTTGACATGCTTCAGCGACCAATGCGGAGCTTTCGTGACCGACTCCAAGAATGCGCCAATCAACAAGAACGGCATTTGACAGACGTTATTTTCCATAAGTAACCTGTACCACTTTTAAAAAATAAATTTCCATTATCACTCTTAATTTTAAAATTTATTTGTCCCTTCTACCTTCAATATTGACAATTTGACAGCTATTTGAAATACATCAGATCCAAACGCACCACCCTGTATAAAGCGGAGAACACATATACGCGATCGCAGCATTATTGGATGACGAAAACCTCAATACTCGAATGCAAAAGTAAGTAGAGTTAAGGAAATAAATTGATTTCCTTTTGGAAAAATTGTTACCGACTTGTGTTTTATATTTATTAATTTAATCGTCTATCTGGCAGAAAAAGAAGATGAACAATATGGGTACATGAAATTATCCTGAAGCGCAAGGAACAAGGCGAGTTTCATAAATTATACCCCGTACTTCGTAAAGATGAAAATTAAAAGTAAACAAATAAATTGCACAACGCAATTAAATTTTTAAGAATAAATATCTAAAACATATCATTTTTATTCTAGGTTTTTAGGAACCGGCGATTCATATAAAACAATTGGTCACAGCGTTCGGTTAGGATTTTCAACGGTTGCCATCGTTGTCGAAGAAGTGTGTGAGGCTATATTATGGAATCAACCGCAATCGATTTATATGCCAGAATCTACAATGGAATTATGGGAAAAATCGATTTCGGGCTTTAAAGATGTGTGGCAATTCCCCAATTGTCTGGGGAGCATAGATGGCAAGCATGTCACTACCAGGTGCCCACAGAACAGCCGATCAAACTACCTTTCTTATTTAAAAAAAATCTATTGTTCTTATGGCGATTGTTGACCCTGAGTATAAATTTATTTGCATAGATGTAGGTGGATACGGTAAAAATAGTGACGGTGGTATTTTCGAAGTATCAGCTATGGGGCAAACATTTGCAAATGGTACCCTTAACATTCCACCGAACAGACCTCTACCAGGTGAAGATGAAGAAGTTCCGTGTATTTTGATAGGCGATGAAGCTTTTACGTTAAGTCCCTACTTAATGAGGCCATTTCCTTACAGGCAGTCACGACATAACAACAACAAAGAAAAATTTAATTATCATTTATGTAGAGCTCAACGTGTTGTGGAGAACGCATTTGGAATAATGGCACACAAATGGCGATTATTTTTTTTAGACCATTAGAAGTAAAAGTTGAAACAGCTACAAAAATTGTAAAGGCAGCTTGTGTGTTGCACAATCTTCTGGGTATTAAAAATATCGAACAACAATTTGTGAATTTACACGAAAATAATAATAATGAGAGACCAATATGAATATTGGAACCTATTATCGGCAGGCGAACGACGCCAATTTGTATTTAGCGCTGCTAAAAACACCATGAAAAAGAAGAGTTGTGCAGGAGAAAATTCTCGTCCAAATAAAACAATAAAATATTATTTGAAAGACCCATTACCGACGTGAACATGCGCCAGAAAGACTATACCTAACCAGCGACATAAATATAAACTTAATGCATAAGGACTACTTTGAAAAATATCCAGATAAAAAAATCTCCTACGAATTATACAGAAAGGAAGTACGAGACATGAATTATATCCTTTGCAGTCCTTGGACACGAAGAATGTTGGCTCTGTGAGTCATTTGAAAATCACATTAAAAGTTCCAAACATAGAAAAGATAATATCCAGTCAGATTGTGAGCAGCAATGCCGGTTATGGAATGAACATTACAACAAAGCCATAATGGCACGTGAAGAATATAAAAAAGATACTTCCACTGAAGGTGGTGAAACAAGATTGTTTTTTTTCTGCCGATTTACAAAAAGTAAGTTAATTTGAACTTTTCTATAAAACTAAAAATGAATAATTTAATATTTTTTAGGTTGTGATGTTACCTCGATGCGAAATGTTTAAAGAGATAATATTTGTCCCGAGTATTATTTGTTTTAATGAAAGTTTTGTTCCTTTGGGAAAACAAACAAAAAAAAAAGCCAATTGCCATAATATGGCATGAAGCTACTGCCGGAAGATCGCAATCAGATATAATATCAACTTTTAATAAATTTTTATTAATGCACAGGGATGCAAAAGAAGTTACAATTTGGATGGATAACTGTGCGTCCCAAAACAAAAACTGGTCGCTTTACTGTTTCTTCATTCATTTAATTAATTCTGAGGACACTGCTATAAATTGCATAAAACTAAAATATCTAAAAACAGGTCGTACATTTATGAGTGCTGACTCATTTCATCATCAAGTGGAAAAGTCATTAAAACAAAAAAGCAAAGTTTTGGATTTTCACGACTACAAAAACTGTGTTCAAACGTCAAATAGCGGAAAAACAACCTGTATTGAAATGAATGTTAATGACTTTTTGGACGTTAAAGACTGTTCATCCAGGTTCAAACTGAAGAAAACAATACCTAAACCCTACTTATCAAACTTTTGTGAAGTAAATTTTATCAGAGGTTCCAAAAAACTTTTTTACAAAACAAAATTTAATGAAGAGCCTGTTGAATTATGTATTTTGACGGCAAAATCTCTAAAAGAAGGTATGGCTCAGAAAGAAATTAGAACTTCCTCAAGAGGGCTAAGTGTAGTTCGAAAAAATAATTTAATTAAAAAATTACAAGAAATGTCTTTGCCGAAAAGTAGGCTAAAGTTTTGGGAGGAGTTGCCCGAAACCGCAGTAGAAGAATCCGACCTAGATTGAAGTTTTTTATACTTAAAAAAACTAATGATAAATGTTGTTTGAATAAATGTTAATTTTCCAGTTACCTTGGTTTATACCAAATATGTATTAGAAATAAATGATTTTCCCACCTTAATTAATTTAATGTGTACTAATTTATACATTTGACTCAAATTTTCTAAGTAAAAACGTCCTAAGTGATTCATTCTACGACGAAAAGTCGTATCTCTGACAATAAATGTGGCACACTACCTTATAAAAAAAGATATTATTACTAAGTCCAAATGTCGTATCTATCAAAGTTATCAAATTCTCTTTTATCGTAATATCTATGATATCAAGCTGTTCGGATATTTACAACCTACAATAATTTTTCGTTAGTAGTCCAAAAAGTTTGCTTTAGATATGATGGGAAAGTACAAATCCAATTAAGGTCAGGAATCTTTAAATAACTCGAAACTTTACTTAAACTAGATACGACCTCTTGTCTTAGCACGGCAGTACAATTATTAGTGTTCCGTGCTACAAGTGTTGGTTGTTGAATTAAACGGAATTTTTGTGTTTTCTGAAGATGCAGAATTACGTTTCTCTAAGCAAAAGATCAATTTTGAATACCGACAACAGTTTATAGGGAAATATTAATATAGTTGTAGGATAATAACGACGTCGCAATCTAGGAAGGAAGAAAAGTAGAGAACCTCACTATTGAGAAACTATTAATAAGTCTGGTACAGGTTCGTCCACCTCTGTGGAACTCCCGGTTGCCGTTGAAAGAAAGGTCCAAGACAATAAGGGACAATTTGTGGCTGGAGATATATAAAGATTTAGGTGGTAAGTAAATGATTATAACGGTTAGATGTATTAATATACAAAGCAAGAAAATTATTTATAGATCGTTATGGTAAAAATTCAATTAATTTATTTGTGGGGAATGTAAATATCTTTTTATTAATTTCCAAGCAGTCGGAAGAAGAAATAATTTTTTTAGCTTCATAATAATCTGCTTATACAATTATTGTATTCTTTTGTAGTTTTTAATCAAAAAATGGAGGAACTTGAGGGATACATATGTTCGTGTGAAGGGGAAATATGAAACATACACCCACTCTGGAAGCGAGGCGATAAAAAGGAAGACAAAGTGGCAATTTTATGATATGATCTCATTTTTAAATGACACCTTAGATTATCGCCCGTAAGTTAGAAAGAAACGGTTTTAAAACTGTCAGTAATTTTCTATAATTTATTTCAGTACAACGTCGCACTTATCCAATAGTATTGAATCAGCAGCATCAACTAGTCCAACTCCTAGCGACACCTCAAGAATGATGAAGGTTCATTTAATTTATTGGTAAATACACATCTTTGTAAGTAACTTTTTTACTAAAAGATGGTTTTCTTTCAGGTAGACATGTTGTATCTCGTCGGAGGGGATAATTATCGAAGCGCAATTTACGCTTGTTTGAAAAAAATATTCACGTCGGAAGTTGCCCTAAAATATTCTAGCCAAGGCAAAATGAGGAGTAGCCAAAAAAGGACTCATTTCGTGATCTACGCATATCATGTGCATTGCAGTCGTTGCTGGAATAACAAGCTAATTAAATAAACGAGCATAAAAACGGAAAGAAAGCACGCTAACAAAAATCGAGCCTGGCGTTAGTCGAGGCTTCCTCTGTTTTCTAAGTGCGAAACGCTTCACAGTGCTTTAATTGCGGGCAAAAGACATTCTTAGATAATAAGTTAGTTCATAGGTAGTATTACGCAAGCTTTGGATGTACAGTGATAGTCATACGCGAAATTGTGGACCGCAATCGGCTACCCGCCATTTATCAAGGCGTGGGATCCTGTAAACCAAGGCGCAGACACTTATAGTTTGTAAATATTCGTAAGTTCCTCTTATTATACGTATGCACGAAGGTTTCGTCCAACAGTAAGTACCTACTTTAAATAGTTGCATACAATTTTTGCTTGGGCTGAAGCCGAACTGACATTACACTTTCGTATCTCTATACTGTTAACAGCGCCACCGCAACCTTCATCAATTCCTTCAATCAACGTTTGTATGCTCTGCTGTAAATTATCGGCTTCGACAATTTTCAATTCCTCTGAGATGGGTGCCACAGTTGTACATCCTACACCTAATAATGCTCTCTATTTGGCTCATCGGCATCAATAGCGTTTCAACACAGCAAAGTATTACTAGTGAACTGTTTGGCTATAGAAGGAAGCTTCGTTGGTGACGCAATTTACTTTACCAACAGTTTCTAACCTTTTTGAAAGCCTCGCGACCGACTATGTCTGTACGTGATCGTCACCATCGACTACTAAAGAGACCTTGCATGGGGAAACGATTCAGGAGACGACCGTGTACAGAACGAGCCCTAACACCTTCGAGGCCTTGTAACGGTTCATTTTCCGTTATATTATTTTGCTCCTTTCAATTGCTTATTTACGGTGAATGCATTTATTGAACCTCTATTTATTATATATTAACTGGTAAAAGATTACGTTGTTAGTGACTTTTTGGTTTTGAGTAGGTTTTCTGATTGGAGAGAGCGTCATGCGCGTTTGGTGATAGGCGCTGCGTTCTAAAAATCTTGGCTTTTTCCGTTTGGGTTGTCTGCCGAAGCAGTTGAGTTTGGTAAAATTTATCCCGAAGTTACCTATTTAATTCTGATGGGATTATTGTAATTATTACTCTGTTGGATGACTTCCGAGATTTTCGGTTTTGTTTCACGTTGTGAAATTATTTTTTAGAAGCACCAAGATTATGGTGGTAAGTGGAAATTTTTGCCTTATCATTGAACGCACGTGTTAATGGCGACTTTGTTACAGCTTCTTTTATTTTCTTTTTATTTTCCGTTACCTTACCGTACTCCGGCTCTTTTGGTTATTGCCTTTTTGCGGCTGAATTATTTATGGAGTTGAAGGATGCTGTATTATTGATACTGTGGTCAATTAACGGAAGTACCAAAAATTATTTATGATTGCTGGTTATTCGCAATTCGATCGTTTGGAGGATTCTCAAGGTCGGTGTTTCTTGAATTGTTATAAGTGTCGCGAATTTACCTGGTTTTAGTCCATTTATTAAATTTCTTATCATTAAACGTGTGTGTTACCTTCGAGGTGATTTTTAACTTTACTTTACTTAAATATATGTACAATTGAATTTTAACGCCTTCAGCGAATTTAACTTGCATTAATACTAATTGTTTCAGTATTGCTTTAATATTTTTGAGTTGATTCTCTACCTAGTTTAAATTTACTTAACTGCGTTTTGATTAATTTTAATATTAATTATCTCATATTAATTCCTTTTCGCTTCACGAAATAAATTTATATTTTTGGTGGTTGTAATATACTGTAACGCTTTAGGTTGGTTTTTTCCATTTTATTTTATTAGCATATCGAATTTGCGTGTTTTTTTTCAAGGTAATAAGACTTGAGTTTAAACAAGGCTATTGCTATATTTTTTGATCGTTCATTTTTATCAGACTTGTTTTCACTCAGGTAATAAAGGTAAGCGCTTATTTTGTTATTTATCCACCTTGATCGTTTTTGTTACCATTCATGTAATATCCTTATTTAATGGGTCTCAGATATTTCGATATTTGTCAAATCTAGGATCATCACGTATTAGTTGATATTCGGGGGTAACATAACAAGACCTTGAATTTTTATCGGCGGATTTTGAAATTTAACAAAATCTTAATTGCCTAGAAATTTGACGAAACAAAATGTCGGACGAAACGGGGAGTCGTTTGGTCTATTGACATTGTGTTGGGTCAGATTGCTATAAGGATCTGATATCACAGTTTACAGTAGAAACTACAAATCTATTAATCTCTATCATAATTTCTGCATTAATTTATTCTATGTACATTGTGGAATACAAAGCAATTTTAAACCATTGCTAGATGTAGGTCAAACCTCTAGTCTTCGATACCTAATTGTTTTAAAATACCAAATTGACCGCAAAATTGAAGCCATCAAACCGACAAACACGAAAAAATCTCATGCTTGTGTGTGGAATCAATTTAATATATTTTGTGATGAAAAGGGATACAACCTCAATGAAAAAACATCACCAGAAGAAACAAATAATATTTTAGAAAGCTGGGCTATAAATATGAAAAGGAAAAACGGGACGGACTATAAAGAAATGGTTGTAAAACATATCGACGGGTTTTTGACAAAACATCGTAAGCGACATTTTTTCATTTTTACGGTTTTTGGATCAAATTGTAGCTTACGTTAAACTACAGGTCTCTACAAAACAGCGTATGTGAATTATTTCATTTCGACAGTTAAAATTCAAAATATTTGAACATCGTAAGCGCCGAATTTTTAAATATAAGCCCTAAAATATCGTAAGCGTAGGTATGTCCTATACCGACAGATAATCGTAAGCGACAACAGGGTGCCGTCGCTTACATTATTTATTTAGGCGCTTAAGATAATTTTCATATCCCTTAAAACCAGGTTCATTGTAGTTATTCTTTCAGTTGCAGTAATAACGAAACTTAACACGTGTGAGCATTGCGACGTAACCTCGAAATTCTGATTCTTTCATATTTTTGTGCATAACTTGTTTGATTAGTCACATAGTGGTGTTTTATCACAGTTGCCAGTACTCATGGTGAGCTTATAATATTAATATTATAGCTACATTTTTTTCTGATAATACAAACCGAAGGTAGCGTTAGTCACGTTTTTGCTAGTTGCTAAGCAGAAAGTAGACTCATAACAGTAGCGTATTTAAACACAGAAGATGACTATAAATCTTTTCGTTTCTCTGTACTGAACAGTCCTGTACTTGCATTTGCAATACACCGTTTGCGAAGCAGGTGCAGTTAAGTACAGATAAAAGTTCAATACAAACGAACAAACCTAATGGTTATGTTTTCATAGTCTATCTACTTACTTTATTATAGAAAATGGCTTTCTCGAGAGGACAGCGTATGGTATCCATGGCACTTAATCAAAACTTACACGGGTCTGAAGTCACCAATACTTTAGATGATAACATTAATAATTCACCTAATTATTCCGAATTAATAAGTCTTGCTAACGAACCCGACAAGAAAAAGAGTCTATCAGATGCAGTATTATTTGATCTTGATAATATTCTGGTAGAAAATGAAAACACAATAGTGTTACCGAAACATTACTTCTTGATGAGCAAGATTTCGAAAACTTCTTGTTAGATGAACCTTCTACTTCTACTCTAATGCAAATTGAAACCGATTATCATGAGACTGTAAAGCATAGTCAAAGAAAGCTAGTGGATTATTCATCTACTTCAGAATCTGAGTACCACGAGGCAGAAAGTTCACAAAAGAATAAAAAATTTAAAAGATTTGATTCCGATTATTCTTTTCACGAAGACAAAGATTCCGATTTTTTCTACTCGAGCTCAGATTGTGAAGAGACTGATGAAGTACCTACAAATAATGTGGGAGAATCGGGCTTAAGGAAGCCCAAAAAAATTTGCAAAAAGGAAGCTCGGAAAACTGCAAAGGCTTTCGGTGGTATAAAATCAGTTCTGGAAAATCCATGCAAAAATAAGGCTTGCCAGAATTCATGTACAAGAAAATTTACAGAGCAACAACGTCACGACATTTTTGAATTCTATTGGGGCTTAGGCAACCGTCAAAGACAGAGAGACTGGCTTTTATCGTGCATAAAGGAGATTCGAATAAAACGAAGGCGGTCTAATGTTGAAAACATTAGAAGAAATAGAACTTTTAAGTATATTATACCGTGGGGTGAAGAGCAAGTTGAAGTCTGTCAACAATTTCTTTTAAAAACGTTATGCATATCCCAAATGACATTAAGATATACAAAGAATAATGCAGATAGTGAAAGGTTTGCTAAAACTGATCTCAGAGGCAGACATGAGCCATTTCATAAAACAAAAATTGTAGACAAAAATTGCGTACAGGAGTTTATCAAAAAGTTACCCGCGGTTCCGTCTCATTACTGCAGAGCTAGTACGACTAAAAAATACCTTAATTTCGAGCTGAGGAACGTGTCTTTTTTGTATAGGATTTTTGTAAAAGATCAATTAGAATTCCATAAAATGAAAACTAATGTTTCATTAGAAGTATTCAGAAACATTTTCAACAATGATTTTAATCTTGGCTTTCATCTTCCAAAAAAAGATAAGTGTACGGTTTGCGAAACAAGAAAAGACAAGGATATAAAATTTTCAGAAGAGGAAGAAAAATTACATGAAAATCATATAAAATATAAAGAAGAGAGCAAAAGACTTTTTCTTTCTGATCAAAAAATTGCCAAAGAAGACAGTACTTTTGTGTGCGCTAGCTTTGATCTGGAAAAAGTTTTGAATATACCTCACGGCGACAACATGCTGTTATATTACTCGAGAAAATATTCCGTTTACAACGAAACAGTCTATGAAAGTGGAACAAGAAACACTTTTTGTTACGTATGGGGTGAAACTGAAGGCAATCGTGGCTGTAACGAGATCTGTACAATTGTTAATAAATATTTAGAGCAAGTGGATCAGCGAGGAAATGTAAAAACTGTTGCACTTTATTGCGACAGCTGCGCGGGTCAAAACAAGACCAGAGCGATGTTGACCATGTTATACACGTTTTTAAATGTTTCCAAAAATATTCATCACATAAAAATTGTGTTTCTTCTTCCAGGACATACCTATATGCCCGTAGATGCAGTTCATGCTACCATAGAAAGGTTTATAAACAAACGCATTGTTTGGGCCCCTTCTGAATGGCCCACATTAATTACAAATGCCCGAGTTAACCCAAAACCATTCGAGGTGATCAAGGTGGGACATTCTGACTTCGTCTGTTGGAAAACGACCTCACAGAATTTGTTGCCAAATAATATTAATAAACCGAAGGACGGAAGAAAGTGTCTAATCAGTCAGCTCAGAATTGCCTATTTCATAAAAGGCGAACACGAGATTAAACTTAAGTATTCTTATTCAGACCTTGCTGAAGAATTTATTTTGCCAATTTTTGGATCACATAAAGGTTGGTTCTGTACATCATTGTTTAACTCAAGGAAAGTAAATCTGTTTTTTATGTTTTTAGGTAAACGATCCAAAACAGCACGAAAACAAATCGACGTTCTATACCCATCACCTCTGAAAATTTCCAAACTAAAGTACACTAATCTAATGGAACCGTGTGAAAAGCATGTGATACCACTACGATTTATAAATGAATACAAAAGTTTTGGTGCCAGCAGTGATATTCCGGACACATTAGCAGAGACTGTCGAGGAAGACGAAATATATACAGATAATAAATAATTCTATTACATGTTATTTTATCGATAACGACTTAAATTTTTAGTTACAGCAAAACATAAGTTTAGTTTTTATATTTTTCATTTAAATAAAACCGCTAAAACTTGCACTTGCGCTTTTATTTCTTTGTTGCATTACAGTCCTGGTCCCAGCAAAGGATCTTATGTACATCTTAAGCTTCAAATTTTAAATGAAATGTTCCCGACAAAACATCGTAAGCACCCAAATTTAACTAAAATGCCGTATTCTGGTAAATTTAATGTCGCTAATCAATTTCTAACAATGCCAATAGTCTCTAATACAAATTTCAGTATTTTTTTCTTGGAAATAACATATCTATTAAAAAAAGTCGATTCCTGTAAAATTACCAATTTGTCGCTTACGATATACCACCGCCAAATTAATTCAGGAGAAATATTTCAAAAATTTTAAAATTTCAATCAATCCTTCTTCTGATGCGATCTTCCAATCAACAAGGGATGTTAGAGATGCAAAAAGAAAAGAATTGCAAGTCTTACCGGAAAAAAGAAAGCGTAGCGCGGCCGCTTTCACTGAAAATGAATACAGTGGTTAGCGTGTTTGACGAGAATACTCCAGAAGGACTCCAGAAAAAGTTTTTTATAATAGCTTCTTATGAACTAGTATGGCGTGGCGGTGAAGGCGTTAAATGTCCTATTCATTATTTTAAACCCGAAACTGATAATTTTGCCAATAAAACCGGAAGAATTGAATATAATTCAATCAATTTTTTCAAAAACTGCACAAGGAGGCGCACAGCGTCTCGCAGATAGCAAATGGCTTATACCAAATAAAGAAAATCCCTATATTTGTCCAGTAAGGTAAAACGTAGAGAATAAATTAATACTTTCGTTATTCATTGCCATTTTTTATTCGTTTAGATTGTACCGAAAGCTCATGTCTACGAGGGGTAATAATATCAAAAGAGAAAGCATGTTTTTAACACCAAACGTCAACTGGAAAACATCCAATTGGTATAAGAATTGTGCCGTTGGAGTAAATGAAGGGGGAAGTGGATAAAGTCCGCTGCAGAAGTGGTTGGTTTAGATCTAACCGGCAAAAAAGTCTGCAATCACTCAATCAGATCATCTGCAGTTTCTCGACTGGCGAAAGTGGGAATTCGAGAGCAGCAATTAATGAAGATTACGGGACACAGCAATTCAAATTCTATTAAATCGTATCCTCAATTAGATGTAGATCATCATAAGACAATCATTGAAACAATGAGGCAGCAATCAACTTCTACCAAGAACTTTACTATGGATGATATCATTGCTGAATCTCCAGGCGCCTTACTACAGCGATGCAGCAACGTTACATTTACTAATTGTAATTTTTCATTTAATAAATAAGTATTATTGTAAGTGAATATTTTGTAACCATAATAATAAACTGTTTTCATAAAATTGTCGCTTCGTATCACTAGTGAAATTTTATCGACAATTTTTTGAAGTGAAAATTGTCGATACAAGTCGTTCTGATTGGCTCAAAAACGTCAAATCTTGCATTTTGATTGGTCGATTTTTGACAGATGACATATGAGTTGAATAGTCATAAAAAAAATTTTTCGTTTTTTTTTTGTTACTACTTATTTGTCTTGAAAATTTAGGGCCACCAAAATTGTTCTAGCCTCAGGTCCCCAAATGTCTAGATGCGCCGCTGCTTTTCATTAATTAATTGCATCGTCTGGTATAAATAATAAACTTTATATTATCATATGCACATTTCAGGGCTACCTTTAAATTGCGAGATGTGCATTGGGAAGTCTTTTTTGATTTATTTCCCGCACATAAGCAGTTAATAACTGGACGGCTAAGGCTACGGTTGCATTGGCTGCGTGGTCGTACGACTTAATAGTCGTACGTAGTCGTTCAGACATTGGTCGTACGCGTAATGTGGTTACATTAGCCGCGTGTTCGTCAGTTCCTCGGTAAAAATCAAAATGGACGCCGTCGCTTGGCGGGCAAAACTTTCTATGTGACAAAAACGAAATTTTCAAGGAGGGGCAAAATGCTTTTGTAATATTCATAACTTTGAGGTAACATTATTTTAAAAATTATTTTTAATCATTTTGATACACCATTTAGCACGTAAGGGGTTTTAGCAAACACTGCAGAAAGGTCAAAATAATCGAAATAAACAAAAACCCTATTTCAGAACAAAATGAGACATAAGAGATTATGCCCGCCAAGCGACGATATGCTTTTAGAAAATCCATTATTACCCTTGTTGGCACCACAAAAACCAAAAATGTGTTGAGTTAATGATATTTTTGCAACACGCGAAGAACTTGGAGAATTTAGACCTTTTTCCGAGTTGCAAAACGATTCAGAAATATTTTGCGAATATTTCAGAATGAAATCAGAAACATTCAACTATATTCTGGAAAGAATTATGAACAAATTACAAAGGCGAGATCCATATTTTGCAGGATTACTCGTACGACTACGCACGAAAAAAACAAAATATATTGTTTCTAATTATTAGTCGTACGTAGTCGTGCGAACTCTTACGACAAATACGCATGCAATGTAACCGGTTTAAAGGCGGCGGTTACATTGGATAGGAATTCGTACGATATTTTATTCGTACGTATTCTTACGATATTGTTCGTAACATCGAGTGGTTACATTAGATACGAATTTGTACGAAAATTTTAGTTCTAGAATTGTATGTTAAAAGTAAATTCTTATACAGGGTGTGTCACGACGACCTTCTGTTAGACGTTTCTTGAAAAAAACTTATAGTACATAAATGAAAATTTGTAAAATAAAGTTTTTGGATATTAAAAATTGATTGAAAATATTTTTAAGATTGCACAACTTCCGGTTATACCGGAAGTACACACTAACTTCGTTATTTGAAATGGAATACCCTGTATATCTTTAGATATTCAGAATCGCCTTTCAACGGCGAGTGCAATGGTATAGCACTATAGGGGATAGGGGCCTATCACTAACAGTTCAGCAGTTATTCAATTGTTTTAAAACAAATCTAACTTCACTTTGAACGAACGCCACTGCGAAATTAATTAGAAATAAGCGTTCTTTCTCAGGATTTAATTTAAGGGGTCTTGTCACCGTTGGAATAGCTAGGACCAGTCGACTCTAGCGTTTACCAGTACCATACAGGGTGATCGAAAAATGCCGACCTCAATTTTTCTCAAAATTTTTAAATGGAACTCCCCATACACGAAACTACAGTTAGATAGCCACTGGCATAAGCTTTTATAAAATATCCAGGGTGGTATTGTGTACTTTTTTGTTCCCATAAAGATGGTCTTTCTTTGACTAAAGTAATTAGTTTTGCACAATCCATAATAATCACTACTGGTTTAAATTACAAGACACCTACCTACTGCAATGCTTAAATTTGTCACGAATAATCGTATGAAAAACAAAATATTTTGGACGTATCAATAAATCTTACGAATTCTTACGGATTCGTAAGTAACTGCTGCAAGCAGTATAACCGCGTATATTAAATAACTCGACTTTATTTAGTTCCGACCAATTCCTATGTATTCGTAAGAATTCGTACGAATAAAATATCGTACGAATTCTTATCCAATGTAACCGCCGCCTATACACTTAACTCAGTTTTGTTCCACACGTACGCATATGTACGAGTTCGTACGACTCGATAGTCGTACGACCACGCAGCCAATGTAACCGCAGCCTAAACCATAAGACCGGCCGCGAACAATTTAAAATATTGTGGAACGATTTGACGACTCAATTAAATGTGGCCGGTTTAGGAGAAAAATCAATAGAAAAATGGCAAAAAGTGAGTACTTATAGCAAATAAAAAACTACTTTTCTTCAAGCGTATCATAATTGTAACATTTTGCTACTGAATACACAGTCTTATAAATACAAGTGTTAAACTAATTGACTTAATACGTAAACTACAGTATAATTACATACAGGGTGTAGAATTGGTTCACGCACCATAGGGATTTCAATGTTAAATTCTTAATTTTTAAATATTGGCTCCCCAAATTATTTTAGAGAAAAAGTGTAAATATGTTTCTTATAGAGAAAAAAATACTGTATACAACCATATCATTACTTACTTTTTTACTTTCCATACAAGGGTTAAAATTAAGGAAACTAAAACTGGTACTTTAGCAAAAATAGGTAGTGCCTTGGAATCGTTGAAACAAAAAACAATTGTTAGTTAGCTGTCATGTTAGCATCTTAATAATAAATTTAGAAGTATTTTAAGTAATTCTGAGTTAATATTATGTATTCGTTGAATGAAAACATCCTAATGATAAAATGGTACTATTCTGGTAACAGCGCACGTGCAGTAAGTGATATGTTTGCTGCAGAATATCCGAATCGACCAATTCCAAACCACACTACTGTTGAAAGAATGATCCGCAAATTTGAAGCAACTGGTACTGTCAATAATAAGTGCAAATGTAATGAGAACGCCCTACAGAATGTAAGACATCAAGAAAATGCAAACGCTGTCGACGTATTACTTTCAGTAACTGAAAATCCTAATGTAAGTGTACGCCAACTAGCAGAAAATATTGGGATACACCACACTACAGTACACAAAATTTTGAAAAAGCACCATTACGTTCCTATAAATATCAGTGCCATCAAGAATTGCTTCCAGGTGGTATGGAGAGAAGGGCTGAGTTTTGCTACACCATTATGGAAAAAGCAAACGAAGATAGAAATTTTTTAAGGAATGTGTGTTTTACAGATGAGTGCACGCTTACGCTTAACAATGAGCCAAACGCGCAAAACTGTAGGATTTGGGCTTCACAAAATCCTCATAATTATTTAGAAACGAGGACCCAATATCCTCAAAAATGAAATGTTTGGGCCGGTATCTTGGGGCATCATATTATTGGACCGTTTTTCCTTGGCGGAAATTTAACGTCTGAACGTTTTTTACAAATATTGTCCGAAGAAATAACACCAGCTATAAATGAGGTTGCACCGGAAAATGAAGAAGTTTGGTTTCAAATGGATGGATGTCCTGCACATAACAGTCGTGTCGTCCGCGAATATTTAAATCAAAGCTTTAATGGCAAAGTTATTGGTAGAGGATACGAAATTTGTTGGCCTGCTCGGAGTCCTGACCTTTCTCCTAATGATTTCTTTCTATGGGGAAATTTGAAATCAAAGATTTACAGTGGTAACCGTTTTGAAGATTTGGAACAATTGCAAACTAGTATTCAAGATCACTGCGTAAGAATTTCGCCATATCAGTTAGCAAATGTCAGACGAGAATTTTCTGATAGACTGGGTTATTGTTTAACAGTGGATGGAGGCTTATTTGAACATTTATTATAGTAATTGTTTTTTTTGTGTTACCTACTTAATTCTTTAATAAAATTTGCTTCTTGTTCTATTGCAGAGTATTATTCCCATTATTTTAAAAATTTTTATTATGTAAGAAAAACAAGATTCCACTTGTCAGAATGACAGCGGCCTTGTTTCAACAGTTTATCAAAGCATAGCTGGTTTTTGTTAAGGTGGCAGTTAGTTTCCCTGTTTTTAAAACTTGCAAGAAAAGAATAGTTATTTGTACAACTAGTAATGAAAGCAATACTTTTTTTCATGAGTTTGAAGTTTGATGCACGACGGCGAAGCCGGAGTGCATCAATCAAACGAGTGAAAAAAAGATGCTTTCATACGAGTTGTACACAATATTTTTTTGCATTTTGGCATCTTAAATTCCTCAAAACAGGATAAAAAGGAATTGAGAATTTACAGTTGTCAAACTGACAATTTACAATATTTTATTTAAAGCACACTTACTTAATGCAAAATGTAAAATTAAAAAGTTTAAAAAAGTGTTGCTTTCTTTGCGATTTTTTAATAAAAAAAGTCCACTTTTTTTGTCAAAATGCGAAAAAATAAATTTTCGGCACTAGAATGCATTGTCTAAACGCAAAATTACTTAAAATACGTCTAAATTTTTGATTAAAATATTAACATGGCAGCTAACGATCAACGGGTTTTTGTTTCAACAATTCCAAGGCACCACCTATTTTTGCTAAAATAGTAGTTTTAATTTCCTTGATTTCCCCTTTGTATGGAAAGTAAAAAAAAATAAGTAATGACATGGTTGTATACAGTATTTTTTTCTCTACAAGATACATATTTACACTTTTTTTCTAAAATAATTTGGGGAGCCAATATTTGAACATTAAGAATTTAACATGGAAACCCTATGGAGCGTGAACCAATTCTACACCCGGTATATTTAATATACGGCATGCAAAGTTTCCTAAAATTATTGATTTTAGTTACTTGCTTTGTCTCATGTGGGAGATCATTATAAATTTTAAAACCTTTATAGAAAAAACTATTCTGTGTGAAACTTTTGCAGGTTAACGGTAGTCTAAAATTATTTACCGTTCTGGTTTCGTATTCGTGTATGTCTCTATTATAAGTTACATATTTACATAGATAATTTGGTAATTTGTTATTAATTAACTTATGTATAAAAACTAACACCTGAAGATAAATACGTTGCTTAATGTTTAACCACTGAAGTATTTCTAGCATATCAGCAATTCTGGTACGTTTGTGACATCGTAAAATTATTAGCATTGCTTTATTTTGCAACTTTTGCATTCGCTGCATAGTAGGACAATACTCGAAATGTGGTGCAATAATTGACATATACACTGTTAATCTAGACCGCATACTTAATTTATTACTAATTCTTCCGAAAAAACCTATTTTCTTTGCCGTTTTCTTAACTACACAATCTACAATGTGTCCACGGATAGGTGATACAAGAGGTATAAATGACCAAAAATTTTTAGACATCAATACGCTGTTTGGCAGTCTATCCCTGCTTGTTCTTAAATTCATTTTAGGCAGACTTTCGACTTTTTTAAATCAAGACATCTCGTCACCTTAATGCAGAACTAGCCTATGTCCATTTTTTTCAAAAATCAGTTTTCTAGCCTATGTTGTGTATTGAAATGTGCCGCATTTAATGCAGAAGTAGTCTATGTCTCAATATTAACAATATACTCTGCAACTGCAATTACACAAACATCCTAAGTTCCTTCTTACTTTTAAACTAAATGCAGAACTATTCTAAGTTGACTTGGGATATAACTGCAGTGCCCGTTTTGGACTTAGGATAGTGCAAGTGGACATAGGATTATAAACGTTAATTACATCGTGGACATAAGCTATCGCAGCTTGTATCTGGTTTGAATAAATATCGATAATAATGTATATTATATTGTTTGTTTGTTGATAATACATTTTTTAATAAACTAATTTAGTATTAGTTAACGCTATATTATTTTATTTTTAAGATTGTGGACTTAGAATATCTTCCAAGTCGATACGTTATGATATCCTAAGTCCGAATCATTGGACTTAGAATACTTCATGTTAAGAAAATAAGCCTATGTCCATTATTTTTTGTTTAATCTAATGTAACAAAGTTTATGCAACAACATAACGTGCGGGACAAGAAGAAGACACACATACTAGAAGTTCGAGTAAAAAAAAACATTACGTAGAAAACTATTTAAAAAAAACTTCTCCTGTAAAATATGGGTTTTCGGACTTAAGCTAGTTCTGCATTAAGGTGACGATCTGTGTTAGCACTGTTAAAACGAAGGTGAGGTTTAGGTAAAGTCTTAGTATTTTAACAAATATCGCAAAATTGTATTAGAGTAAAGTTATTCAGAACACAAAATTACGCTTGTATGTAAAATTTGAAGTTGTTCAGACAGTATTGATTTTTGTTAGTTTAAGGCTTTTGTTGTGCTCGTAGACGCTTCAAAAACACAAACTTGGTATATGTTATTTCGAAAACTTTATTTTAAATTGAAAGTTTCAAGAGCAAAGGAAACACAAATATCAAAATTATTCAAAAGTTAATATATTGTGTCTACATGATCTGATTATAAAAATTTCAGAAATTTTTTCAAAGTCCAAAACTGAGAAAAATTGTGAATTTAAGTCTTAAATGATTACCTGCAGGAAAAGTAACATGAGAAATAAGACTATTAAACACAGCAAAAATTATTATCAAGAATAAAATTTTCTGAGAAATCAATAATAAAAAAGTTTTTCCTCTTGTATCACCTATCCGTAGACACATTGTATATGTTTATTAAATTTTAGTTTATCATCTAATATTACACCTAAGTATTTTATTTCAGGCACATATTCAATGGCAATTTCATCGATCACAACACTGTCTATTGCTTGATTAGATCTATTGTTTATAATCATTGCTTTCGTTTTGTTGGTATTTAATTTTAGTTTATTTAGTTTTAACCAGACCGATATAGTTTTTAAGTCTTCATTTATTTTAGAAACGGCTACAAGTTATGATCGCTCACTGTAATTAAGGTATCGTCTGCAAAAAGGCTTAATTTGCAATTCTTCAGGGCACTATTAAAGTCGTTTATATACAAAATAAAAAGAAATGGTCCTAAAATTGATCCTTGGGGTATTCCAAGATTACTCTCCTTCGTTTTTGATTTTGCTCCATTATAGATGGTAATTTGTTGCCGTTGATGCAAGTAGTCCTTAAACCACATTTTTGCAAAACCCGCAACTCCGTACTTTTCCAATTTCGCTACGAGAATTTCTTTATCTATGGTTTCAAATGCTCGCTTTAAATCTAAAAACACAGCAATAATTTTGTTCCCTTTTTCCATTTCTTGTTTCCAGTTTGATACAACCATATTTAAAGCTGTCTCGCAAGAATGATTTTTTCTAAAATCAGATTGAGCTTGTAGTAATAGATTTTCTTTTTCTATATAATTTTGTAATTGGTCTTTAGCTATATGGTCGATGATTTTTTCGAGTGTGGGTAACATGTTGATAGGTCTAAATTCACAGCATTTCTTAGTACCAGAGACTTTTTGAATCGGCGGTACTGTTGAAATTTTCCATATCTTTGGGAAGATTCCTGTTCTGAAAGATTGGTTTATTATTTGTAATAGTACGTCTCCTACTACTGGCATCGCATCTTTAACAACGTTTAATGTTATATTATCGTTACTAGACTTATTTTTCATTTTCGAGATAGCTTTTCTAAGGACCGACATATCAATTTCTTGAAAAGAAAACATATTTACACGGTTTCCACTGAATGCGCCTAAATCCAATTTTGAATTAACATTATCTATGCTATCGTGTATTTCAATTATGCTGTCGATAAAGTAATTGTTAAATGCCTGAGCTATGTCTACAGGTTCCGTGAAAACCTCATTTTCAAATTTAATATGGTCAGGATACATTTGTCCTTCATTTTTAATTACACCTTTGAGTTTTGTCCACATTTTCTTAGGATCGCTCCTGCATTGTTCAATTTCATTTTCTACATATTGATTTTTTCGTAATTTTATAATTTTATTATATTGATTTTTAAATGCTCTGTAGTTTTCCCAATCTCCCTGTTTTTCCGTAAATTTAGCTTTCTTGTATAATAAATCGCGCTCCTTTTTAAGGCTTCTTATTTCATTTGTAAACCACGGATTGTTTAAATTAATTGTTACACTTCTATTCTTAATAAATTTATTTATAGAGCTTTGAAGTCGATTTACAAAAACTGATGACTTTTCATTTACTTCTAATATTTCCATTTCATTCCAGTTACTTATATTGAGAAAGGTTAGTAATCAGCATTTCTTTGTCATAAGCACTTATATCGCGAATAAGTTTGTGCTGATACTGGTTGTTTGCTAACAATTGCGTTACTTTGAAATTAATTTGTAATATTTCATGATCGGTAATTCGAAAGTCAGCAATATCTACTTCGGCATTTGAATTTGTTATAACGAGGTCAATCAACGTTTTTGATGATGCAGTAATTCTAGTAAAACTATTCACAATTTGTTTCATACCTAAAGCATTTATAACATTTTTGAGTTTTTTGGAATACGTGTACTCTTTTTGCAAATCTGTATTGAAGTCACCTGTAATAACACACATTTTGTGTTCCGGTATTGAATTCTCACACCGAGATTGGGAATCATTTTGTTACTAGTAACATAATGTTGGTTCTATTCGTCACAAGTGGTAGCGCCACTTGTCATTGTTTTGATTACAACTGTCAAGTAAGTACTTTTGAAATGTTCTGTCGTTTTAATTGATTAACGTGCAATCGTTATTTAGATAAACACGAGGATAAACATTTCAAATGTGTGAAGAAATGCAGTGTACACCGAATGAGTTGGCGGAAATCGCAAGCAGTACGATCGAATCTTTAACCCCAGCAAAATCAAAAAAAGTATATGAATTTTCCTATAAACGATTTTTGGAATGGACTCAAAAACATAATGCTAGTAATTATTATACTTCCGAAAACGTTCTGCTTGAAGAGTTCGTCACTATGGGCACAATACTCAATGATAAAGTCTCAATTGAATGTCAAACATAATGTAAATATTGAGAAATATACTAAATTAGTTACTTTTCTGAAACGGCAAAGTGAGGGTTATAAACCTAAAAAATCGAAAGTGTTATCTAAAGAAGAATTTGATGACTTCTTACATAATACACCAAACAACATGTATTTAGCCACCAAGGTAAATAGTTCTTACAAAATACCAATGTAATTTAATGTTACTTATATTTGTAGATTCTATAAATATTCGGAGTAGCAGGTGCCTGTCGCTGCGATGAGCTTTTACACATGAGTGTAAATGATATTGAAGATTTAGGACATTTGATCTTGGTCAAGATTCCAAATACTAAAACTAAGAAGTCCCGCTCATTTACCATCATTGGAGATTTCTACTTAAAGATGTATAGAGATTATGCCAGTTTAAGACCAACAGATATCAACTTGACTAGATTTCTCATAAAATACCAAAATGGTAAATGCCAACGGGCTGTAATGGGTATTAATAAGATTGCAAAAGTGCCAAAGGAAGTAGCATCCTATTTAAAGTTACCAAACCCTAACGAGTACACAGGGAATTGCCTACGAAGAACTTCGGCAACACTTCTGGTAGATAATGGTGCAGAAATTACTTCCTTCAAGAGACACGGCGGGTGGAAGTCAGGAAGTGTTGCCGAAGGTTACATAGAAGATTCTATAACGAATAAATAACAAACAGCAATGAAAATTCTTACCCCATTGGATTACAATGAACCTCGTACTTCTGCAGAATTGGAAATACCTAAGACAGTCACAAATAGAGAAAATGAAAATATTGATTTAACTAATGTGCCTATGAGCACCACTAATACAATTTTGGACAACACCAATAAAATTATGAATATTGATACTGGAACCGCTAGTAGTGGTTTAAATATACAAAATAGTTCTATTAGTAATTGTACTTTCAACGTTACAGTAAATCGTGTTACAAATTAGAAAAAAATTAAAATAATAAATTAAATGGTTCTCATAATTTCCTTGATTTTTAATTTTATAGTTTTATTTTATTAAAATTATTTTGTCTTCATTTTTTGTTATGGTAAAGGCGAAATTGTATACATTCTTATATTCACAAAAATCTGCTATTAAGCATGAAATAAAAAATATATATACAGTGAAACTTCAAATTAAAGTTGAATGTCAAAAAGTAAGTATGAGAAAAAAATATCCAATATGATCAAAATAAAGTGTTTATCCAATTCAGTTACGAAATGTCAACATTTCGACATTGATTTTAGTTGTGAAAAGTGGTTCATTTTGTAACTAGTTACAAAATATGCTCCCATTTTGTAACTAGTTACAAAAAGATGATTTGAGTTGCGAAAAGTGGTTCATTTTGTAACTAGTTACAAAATATGCTCCCATTTTATCACTCCCATTTTATCACGATGACCCAACTCCTTTTTTAAGAAGATGTGAACATTTTGTTATCTGAATTGGATAAAATCTTGTATGAAACACGTTGCAAAACATGTCTTTTTATCACATGGCGTGTTGTTCATCTCGGCTTCGCCTCGACGAACAATTTCACGCCTGGTGATAAAAAGTCCATCATTTTGCAACTCGTTGCATAAATAGCTATTTCACAATGATTTCATTTGACGTATCACTCACTAAAATCAGATAAAAAATAACTAGCCCTGTAAATTTTCGTCGGTCACCGTATATAGCGCTTGAAGGAAAAATAGTATATGTCACTCGGAGCAGAAAGCTCTTTCTTGTGCTTCGCCCAGATTGCTTGGCCTCGGCTAAAGCCTCGGCCGCAATCTTCTGAGCTCAGCACAAAAAGTGGGCTTTCTACTCCTAGTAACATAATATACTATTATTTTATGATGAAACCAGTATTCATATTAACAATGAAATCATTATTTTAGACATGGTCATACTATAAATGCTCCCTTAAGAAGAAAGCTGCGGAAATTAACCGTTCCAGGGTAGCTACTGTGGGTGGTCCTGAAAATTAAGTCAACTTGAGTTAAAGTTTCTGGAGCTACTTGGGGAGTCATTTTATAAAGGAAGTGGGGTAAAAGAAGACGCTGTAAGTATTTATAAATAAGTAGTAGGAATTTGTGGATAATGGTTTATATTATCGACCTTTGGCGACACCGTCGATAACTAAAAGGCCAGACATAACCACCGTTACTTGCCCCATGAGTCACCATATGTAGGCCTAGATGTAGGCATGCTGGCTACTTATTGCAAATGTAAATGCAAGTCAGTGTTCTGTGTTCCTCTTATATTTGTAAAATAATCCTCGAGTTATTAGTGCGAAGTGTGAGTCCGAAACTATTCCAAGGTAAATATAACAGTAATTAAATAAACCTCTTCTGTATTTTATAAATTAATGAAATATCCCCATCTGTTGCATTTAACATTCAACAGGTACCTACATGTTTATTTGCAGATGGTAAGAAAATGTTGCGTACCGTTGTGTCGTTCAAATTATTCCGGAACTGAATTACACGTTACTACTTTTAAATTTCCTACAAATAAAGAAAAATGTAATTTGTGGATTCGGAAAATTAATCGAGAAAACTTCATACCTACTAAATATTCTGCGGTGTGTATTCTGCATTTTGAAGAAAAATTTATTTTGAAAAGTATTGACTACAAAACTGACGCTGGGAAACTTTTATCTTTCCCAAGAAAAAAACCATGTTTAAGTGAAGATGCATTTCCTTCTATTTTTCCGGGACAACCTAAATATTTATCTGCATCATTACCAAAAAAAAAGAAGAAATTCCGATGACAGAGCCTTTGAATTAATGGCACGTCAGAAACACATAGAAGCTATGGACACTCAGGCTGCCGAATTGGCTGATAATTACGATTCATTTATAAATTTTAAAGAGTTATTCCCCAAATATATTCCAGGTAGCTACACATACATATACATATATTTCTTGCTAGATATGTGAATACTTTTTTTTATTGCAGGCCATTGGTTTTTCAAGGCAGAAGAAACTTATTGTTCTCCTTTTACGATTTGTACAGCAAATTTTCCGAAAATAATCTCGTCGATAAAAGTCTTGCCAAATTTAACAGCATATATATATTTTAAAGGAAAAATCTGTCAACCATTTATTTTAAAAGAACTCTATAAAAATTACAATAATTATGTCGAGTTAAAGGAGTGGTCAGAATTTAAAAAATTGTTAAATATTGTGGAGTCGTATAAGTTGGAGGAAACAGATACTGTAAATACTATTACTTATTTACTTGGTGAATATTTAGAAAATATTAGTAACGACGAAAAATTTGAAGGTGAAAATGCTGCCGTAAATAAGCTACAGTTTTTGCATGAACAATTGGAATTTCTTTCGAAAAACAGACGCCGATATTCACCAGAAACGTTGATATTTGCTTCACATTTATATTTTTCATACCCAGCTGCCTACACGTTATTGAGAAATGGTGGATATTTAAATTTACCGCATCCAAAATATTTAAAAAGTCTTTCCGCACGTGTGAATCTATGTCAAAGTGGCATGCAAGATTCACATATTCAATATCTAAAACAACAGTGTGAAATATTAGACAAAAAAGAACGAATTGTAAATTTAATGTTTGATGAAATTTATCTTCGATCTGAAATTCAATACAAAGGTGGTAAGTTGGAAGGGTTTACTGACAACAGGGAAGTTGCTAAAACGATGCAAGTTTTTATGATTAATTCAATTTTTTCGAAAAAGAAAGATGTTGTTGGTATGTATCCTGTAAAAAATGTGAATAGTCAAGAATTGAAAGATATGATCCTAACTGTAATAACAAATTTACGAGATTGCGGCTACACTATTTTGACACTTTGCTGTGACAATAATAGAGTTAACCGAAAGATGTACGAGTTATTATGTGGCGGTTCTCTTAAAAAAAGTATTGTTAATCCAAATAATTGTGATTTAAAAATCTTCCTTTTGTTTGATAGTGTTCATCTTTTAAAGTCCATAAGGAACAACTGGTTGAATCAAAAAAATACAAACCAAACTTTTTTTTGCCGCTTAATACTTCAAACAGTGAAGAATATGCCATTGCTAGTATTCAGCATTTAAAACGTCTGTATCAAGAAGAACAGTTCCTTATTATTAAATCGGCCCCTGCTTTAAATCGCAAAGTCTTATTTCCCAGTAATCTAGAAAGGCAAAACGTTTTATATGCTTGTAAACTATTTGATGAAAAGAACTGTGCTGCATTACAAATGAAATTGGATTCAAATGAAGACGGATTTACAGATTGCAACGGGACAATAATATTTTTAAAAATGATATCTACGTGGTGGAATATTGTAAATGTGAAACCTCTAAGGAAGGGAATTGCTCTAAGAGATCGTTACCGAGACGGCATTTCTGATACCTCTTCTGCTATTCAAATATTATTTTTAAAAGATTTTTGCGCTAATTTAGCATAATTTAAAAGTGGATTTGTTTAAGAATGAACGAGAAACTGTACAAAAGAAGGCTGGAAAGTTAACAGCTGAAACTTTTGTTGCATTAAAGCATACAACAGAAGCTTATAACTATAGACATATGCCATTATATGTATGTTAACTAATATAGATAATTGTTCTTTTGTTTTACTAGGCAAATTTCAAACTGATTTGTTAGAAGGTCGTTTTGGTCAGTATAGACAAATGTCTGGTGGTCAGTACCATGTTTCTGCAACGGAAATCTTAGAATCCGAACGGAGGTTAAAGATGTTATCTTTAATATCTCTAAACTCTTCGGTACGTGGAACTTTTTATTTAAAGGATTTTCGTAATGTTACGTCAGTAGAAGATAATACAATAGAGGATTTAGTAGAAGACAATTTTAGAGAAATACTAACCATTGATATTATGCCAGAATTCGATAAAAGTACTTATCAAACTTTAATTTTTATAGGAGGTTATGTGGCACGTTCTATCAATAAAAAAACAGATTGTAGTGGGTGTCATAAATACACAACATTACAGACTAAAACTGTAAATGTCATAGATGAAGAGATCTTAAAAGATGTTTATTTTGAAACGTTGGATAGAGGGGGGCTTCAGTATCCATCTGATATAATTTTAAATACATGTTCTTACACTTTATCAGTATTTAATATATTAATACCATCAAAATTCGAAAAACAATATTTGCAATGTAAAACTCAAAAAAATGTTCTATGTTATTTGTCGCTAAAATCTGTCGAACAATACAATATATATTTAGATGATTTTTGTTCGTGTCAACGTACACTTACTTCTATTATTAAAAAATGTATTGGTGTGATGGCAAATACACTGCTTTTAGTTGAAAAAGTAACACCCAGTATACCTATTCATTTAAGGTTATTATTTACTATATTTCTTCACCATGTCTTCATTGTTGTATTATAAAAATTTGAGACAAAAATGTTCAACTTTCTTGGAGATATTGTTAATTTTTTGGTTACCCATGGAAATATGTTTTTGTTAATAGCGCTTTCAGTTGTTTGCCTAAACCTTGTCCAGTCAGTTTTTTGTAATCACATTGAACCAAAGAAATACTCCGTGTGCGAAGACGTGCAGAATTTCATCATCTGGGTGGCTTTGAGAGAGGTCGGATAATTGGTATGCGAGAGGGTGGTTTTTCATTTCGAGAAATCGCCACTCGCACCAATTTTACAGCAACAACTGTGTTTCCTTGTTTGCATGCTTGGTCTGCGGAAGGTCAGAATCAACACCGCAGAGGACCTGGTGCGGCCAGAAGAACAACAGACTGTGAAGAGCGACTTCTTCGAATTCTTGCCAGAAGAAACCCTTTTGCTACAATCACGTATGTCGGAGATGAATGGTTTAGAACAGTAGGTCGAAGAGTTACAATGGCACCAATATACCGACGAATTCGGTTAATGGGACTCAGATCTTATCGACCTGTTAAAAAGAGTCCATTAACCGCAGAACATAAACGTCGTAGACTGGAATGGTGTAACGCAAGAATGCAATGGAATGAGGAATGTAACAAAGTCGTTTTCAGTGATGAGTCCAGATTTTGTTTAGGCGCGAGTGATAGCCGTAGAAGAGTACGACGAGAGCGTGATCAGAGAAGAAATTTAGAATTTCAATTGGAGAGAAATGTAGGGCGAGCACCAGATTTAATGGTGTGAGGGGCTATATCTTATGGAAGTAGGTCTCCTCTCGTGTTCATAGAGGGTAATATGGCAGCTGTGGATTACATCCACCAAGTACTGGAACCGATTCTTGTACCATACGTTCGGGGTATAGAAAACGCTATATTCCAACAAGATAACGCTCGACCACATGTAGCAAGGGTGAGTTTGCAGTACCTAGAGAATGTTGACATACGCCTACTTCCATGGCCTGCTCGATCTCTTGATCTTTCGCCAATTGAGCATGTGTGGGATTTGATTGCTAGGAGAGTATCTAACCTAGAACAGCCCCCCCATTACATTAGCCGAACTTCGGGGTGAGGAGCAAGTAGCTTGGGATGAGGTACCTCAGCAGACAATAGACCATCTCATTCTAAGCATGCCGAGAAGAGTACATGAATGTGCAAGACGCAATGGCGCGACGACTCATTATAGTCATTATTAAGATTTTCTGTTAACTGTTAAAGTCAAATGCATGAATATTTAATCATTTGTTATTTAGTCTATCTTGTTTATTTTGCCACAGTAAAAAATTAAATATCTGTTAAAATACTGGGTGTTACTTTTTCAACTAAAATCAGTGTATTTTGCTTAATAATTACTCAAAGCAGAAAAATGACGATATTAGCAACCAAACTAAAGTTAGAAAATTAAAAACGTTGTCGAAATAGAATAGGTGTAGATTTATTAAGTGTTTTATTATTAACTTTTATTTAGCGTAATTTAAGAAATAATAGTTTTTATATAAAAAGTTTATTTTGTACCTACCGGGCGATCCAGAAAAAAAGGAATTAGAGCAGGCCCTGATTAAGCTGTTAAGGTTGGTAACATTGCTTCTCATTTTTTTAAATTTCATATCAATGGTAATCTGATTTGTCACTTAAAAAATAAATTTGACATTTTAAGAATGTGAGTGCTTCTTATCTGTAAAATATGTTCTTATTACGGCACAAAACTTTTCTTATTAAAAGTTACTACAGAAATGGCGTAAAGCAGGATAATGGAGAATGACAACTTCATAAATGTTTAAATTTATTTGACGAAACTGGAACCGTTACACGAAAAAGTGGTAGTGGAAGGCCTACAAAAAGAATTGGAGATAATATTCAGGATGTTGAAGCACGAATGGCTGAAGCTCCAACGACATCTGTTCCTCAACTTGCTCAGCAGCGCGATTTATCTTATGGCACGGCACGTCATCAAATCCTAAAAAAAGATTTACACATGTTCCCATACCGTGTTCGGGTTGTAACAATACAGTACTTAAAAACAGGCACAACGATTTAAATGACCTCATAGAAACAATAGTTCGTAACTGCAACGCGTTTGATCGTCCAACTTTACAAAATGCATTTAATAATATGAAGAGCCGTGTAGCATTATGCATTGAAACAGAAGGTGAAATATTTGAACATTTACTGTAAATTTCCCTTATTTTGTAAATAAATTTGTTTACTTCCAAAATATAGTTTTGTGTAACCTAAAATAAAAGCCTTAGTGGAAGTAATTACATTTATGGTTATTAAATAAAGTTAAATTATTTATTTAGACTGCCTACAAACAGGCAATTACTTACTATTATGTGCTATTATTTAAATCCAAAGATAATAAACTAATTTAAAACACTGACAATAATTTTGACAGTTAACGTAACCTCTTAAATGGTAGATAATGTCTCCGTTTACGCTCACAGCAGACAAATCACGGGATACCAACTTTGGTAACTAGGTCACGGCCTGCTCTAATTCGTTTTTTTCTGGATCACCCGGTACATCATATGGATTATAAATTAATATTGTTTCCAAATCTTGTTTTATTTGTACCTGAGAAAAGGTTATTTAATTATGCCATAAGTTGCATAAAAAAATTGGCGGTATACCTGCGAAATAATGCCAAATTATTAAATAAACTTGCACATTTAGCGTGCCTATAATGTTATTCAAGCGCTCAAGTAGGCCTACATAGGATGACTCATCGTATGCCACGTTCCGGCCTTTTAGTTATCGACGGTCTCGCCTTTGGTTAATGGTTTGTATTTCATATTTTACTATTATTTACAGTTACCAACGCTACCACGTGATAAGTCCGAAGAAGCAGTGGCGTACGCACGGGGGGGGGGATAAAGGAGATATAACCCCCCCATGATCTCTGTTACAAAAGTGTAAATTATATTCCCTAACAAAAAAATAAAATATATATACAATATATTGACACTTGCTGGCCTCTTAATATTTGCAGTCGTCTCAAAGTCAGCAATATTTCATTCTGTCACCCGACACTTTAGCTCTGCAGCTAATATGTAATAAATATATGACCTTGCCGTTGGCCAGTTCAGGCTGGCGGCATTTCCTCAAATCGTTTTTGATACATTATCCAGACAAAACTCAGTTGCAAATTCGGCAATCAACTTCTGAGATAAATATTACACCTCGTTAACATTTTTAGTTAATTTGCCAGTGCTTGGCTTTCTTTGAATTATAGCAGACAGTGGACGGTGACTGTAGTTATTTTGAATATACGGATAATAGGCGCATTGTGTATTTTTTTAAAATGAGCAAGCAAACCACACTTAAAACGTAAATTAGGTGAAGATGAACCTGTTGCATCTACGAGTAGTGAGAGTGAGAGTGCATACGGGAGTCTGGCCACTAGTATTGTAGAACAATACAAAATAACGAAGAAGTTTGATTGTCACCCAAGTGGGGAATTATCTAAATAAATCAGTCCATAACAAAGCTGAATTAATCCAAACGTTTTGGATTCCCACGCCGAGCTACAAGTTTCCTTTGTTGGATAAGTATATTGATAAAAAAGTAAAACTTCGATTTCAGCATAAATGGTTGTCCGAATTTACATGGCTTTGCTATTCTGCAAAAGAAAAAGGAGCTTTTTGCAAATTTTGCGTATTTTTTGCAACAACTGGTGGCATTGGCTCACAGACATTAGGGGCTCTAGTGAATACTAAATATGACAACTGGAAAAAAGCTCGAGGGGTAAGTCGTCATCTTTGTCATCATACACATTATTGTCAAACACGCAACAGGGATTACTTTTTTTAGGCTTTTGCCACTCATCAAAATAATCAATACCATAAACAGGCAATTTGTGCATATGAAAATCTATTACGTATAGAAAACGGAACCCATGAAACAGTAATAAACATGATAGATGAAAGTAGAAAGCTCAAAATTTTAGAAAACAGAGAAAAGCTAAAACCAATAATAGATGCAATTATATTATGTGGTAGGCAGGAAATGGCACTGAGAGGACATAGAGATTCAGGAACTATAGTTGTAGATGAAAGTACCTTAAATGAGGGCAATTTTAGAGAAATTTTAAAATACAGGGCCAAAGGAGATGAGAAACTTCAAATATTTCTTGAAAATTGTAGTAAAAGAGAAAAATATATAAGTCCTAGAATTCAAAATGAGATTATAGATAGCATAAATACCATTATACTTAGAAAATTAGTTTCAAAAGTGAATGAAGCGGGTTCATTCTCAGTTCCTGCTGATGAAACGACAGATGTATCGACTACTGAACAAGTTACGTTGTGCGTTAGATACGTGTCGGACTACAAAATACATGAAGATTTTCTTCAATTTATTCCGACAGAATCGTTGACTGGAGAGGGCTTGTCGACAACTATCATAAGCGGATTACAAAAATTCGGTTTGGATTTAAATAATTTGATAGGCCAAGCATATGACGGAGCAAGTAACATGTCCGGCAAATTTAATGGAGTACAAGCAGTTATTCGTCGCAAATATCCAAGAGCGATATATGTTCATTGTGCGGCTCATTCACTCAACTTGGCTATATCAAAAAGTAGTGAAATTCAAGCAATTAGAAATTGTCTTGGAATTATTGAGAGAGTTTACGACTTCCTAAATACTCCCAAAAGGAAGAATTTGCTAAAGAAAAACATTGAAAATTCAGATGAAACCACAACGACAAAGTCATTGAAACGTTTATGTGTGACAAGGTGGACATCAAAATACGAGGCTGTACATGATTTTTTAGAATTGTTTCCATCTGTTATTGAAACTTTGGATGAAATTTCAACATGGAGAGATTCTGGAGATGCTTTACTTCTAAGAAACGGTTTAACTGATTCCGAATTTCTGATTTCACTTGTAGTTGTTAGTGAAATATTTTCCTATTGTTTGCCGCTCAGTCGTATCTTACAAAAAGTTACTTTGGATTTAAAGGAGGCGGTGAACATAACTGAAAATACAGTAACGCTTTTAATGGAGATGCGAATGAATGCTGACAAGCACTTTGGGATAATTTTTAAGAAATCACAGGTTTTTTGTCTTGTCTGCTTGGTTTTTGGTTCCAATAATCATTATCCTTTTTTCAGGAAATAGCAGATGTTGTGGGTACAGAAATTAAACTGAAACGTTTTACTCAACGTCAAAAGAATAGAGCGAATCCTGATCTCTCTAGCTCAGAAAATCCTGTTACTGACTATTTCAGAACAACAGTTTTTTTGCCATTTCTTGATCATTTTATAAATCAACTCAAGGAGCGATTTATTAATCATAAAACAGTATTTAGTGGGTTCATGAATTTGCTTAATAAAAATGAAGACAATGATGTTGACGAGCTTCTTGACTTGTATCTTGCAGAAATTCCGAAAAATTTAGTAAAAAGCGAAATTGCGTTTTGGCACAGACACTTCTGAGAGGTCGTTTTCTACTTTGAAACGAATAAAAACCTACTTAAGAAATTCAACATCCCAAGTAAGCCCTTTTTCAACACTTTAAAATAATAAGTTTCGCTTACAACATTGATATCGTTTCAGAATCGGCTAAATGGGCTAGCAATGATGTCAATACATCGTGAACAGGCAGTATCTTTAGATGACATTATAGATGATTTGTCAAAAAAACCTAGACGTATTGACCTAATACTTTAAGCATTTTTGTAACTTCTAAGTTCTATATTTTTAACGCAATAGAATGGTATAAATCCCTGTTATTTTTTTCATTTCAGGCACCTAAAACGATTTTGATTTTTTTGTTAGATAATAATTTATTAATAATTTTATTTTAATTTGTTAATAGGGTAGACCGGGGACAATCGAAACAGGGGACAATAGAAACAACAGCCGTATTTACGAATTTCCCGGTTTAAATCACGTGCGTTTATACGTAACGGAAAGCCTCTAGATGGCGCATGCGGCCATCAGTCGACAATTGACGACAGTTAAAGCCGCGTATTCACTTGAGCATTTTTGCGCGCACAAACGGTTTGCGCGCAAAAATGATCATATGAGTACCGGCAGAACAGGTGTGCGCGCAAGGTCTGAGCACGCACGTACCCGCTCCATCGGTTGTCGGTCTCGGGACCACCTCAAAGGAATTTTGCGCGCAAGTATTGCTCAGTTTGGACGAGATTTTTAATTTATGCAAACAGCTTTAGGTAAAAGCACAACTGGAGCGGATATTTGTGCGTACAAACAAAAACGTAAAAATAATTATGTGTAGATTTTAAAATTTTCCCAAACGAACGTGTGTGCGCGCAAACGTTTGTGCACGCAAAAATGCTCAAGTGAATACGCAGCTTAAGAGTTGATGTGTATGTTCTCGATAAAGTGATTTCACGGTAGTGAAGTAAACTTTTCCATTGATCGAAAAAGTGTAACACACGAAATAAGAACGTAGGTATCCACATTAGACCATTTTAATTAGTTTGTTTGGTATATTTCCTTTAGTCGGGACAGTTGAAATCATTACTGTCGTCCGTGACATGTTTCAATTGTCCCCGTTGTGAATTTTTCTGTTAGGTATTTTCTATAATAGGTTGTGTCAGGTTATCCTAAGGTGTTTATTTTGTATTAGGATGCCACGAGTAAGAGTGAGAAAAACGGAGAGGGGCTTGAAATCTACTTTAACATATGAAGAAGGGTATAAAGAAGTTACTGAGAATAAGGCGTCGATAAGATCTGTGGCAGCTAAATTGGGACTACACTACGTTTCTTTGAGTAGATTTATCAAAAAGAAAAAGCAAGCAATTGAGCAAGGATCTGCTATTCCTGTCACTATGGGTTATCATTGTGTGAGACGAGTATTTGACGTAAATCAGGAAAAAAATATTGTTAAATACATAATCAAAGCAGCGCATATATTCTATGGATTACCGCCTAAAGAAATTCGCAAATTAGCCTTTCAATTGGCTGTGAAGTATTCCTTGAACATACCTGATATGTGGAGGAAAAATGGCATGGCAGGAGAGGATTGGTTTTCTGGGTTTATGAAGCGCAACCCAGAACTTTCGATCCGCTGCGCTCAAGCCACAAGTCTTTCCAGGGCAACAAGTTTCAACGTCACGAACGTAAAGCTTTTTTATGATAACCTGGCGAATGTAATGGATAAGTACAAATTTGAACCGAAGGACATTTATAATATCGACGAGACAGGGGTCACAACGGTCCAAAAACCTGTTAAAGTTGTAGCCAAAAAGGGAACCAAACAAGTAGGCGCACTAACATCAGCTTTAGCTGTAAATGCCATTGGTAACAGTGTACCTCCCATTTTTATATTTCCACGGTTACTATACAAAGATCACTTCGTCCGTGATGGTCCAGTGGGGTGTATTGGAGCAGGAAATGCGAGCGGCTGGATGCAAGAGAATGAGTTCTTGATTTATCTCCACCATTTTCAAAAGCATACTAAAGCTTCAATCGAAAATAAAGTATTGCTTCTATTAGATAACCACCAGTCGCACATTGGTATACGATGCTTGGACTTTTGTAAAGAAAACGGCATTATCATTTTATCCTTCCCCCCCCCCCCACTGCTCCCACAGGTTGCAGCCACTAGATCGATCTGTCTACGGTCCTTTCAAGAAGGCTGTAAATTCAAATTGCGATGCCTGGATGAGAAATAATCCAGGCAAAACGATGACCATTTACGACATTCCCAGCATAGTCAAACAAGCTCTTCCATTGGCTCTCACACAATCAAACATTGTAGCTGGATTTATCTGCACCGGAATATGTCCCTTTAATAGAGATATATTTACTGAACTAGATTTTGCCCCCTCTTATGTCACGGATAGACCAGCTCCCGATGAAACAACGAATACTACTGAAGTTGTACCAGAAACGAATACCAGTGAAGCTCTACTATCTCGTAGCAGCGCTCATACTTTACCAGCATCATCAAGCACTTACATTCGGCCAGTATCACCAAGCACTCACATTCCGCCACCATCAGCAAGCACCTCAAAGGCTGTATTTTCGCCAGATATCGTGAGACCGTTACCGAAGGCGCTTCCTAGGAAAACAGCTGGGAAACGAAAAATCAGAAGATCTGCAATTTATACGGACACTCCTGAGAAAAATGCCATACAAGAGGAATACGAGGCGAAAAAGAAAATGCAAGTTAAGAGAAAACTTAACAGGGCTGAAAGAGAAACCGAAAGCAGTTCGGCAGTCCAAGAAAACCAAGCGACGTCAAAAGAATCAGGAACAGAGTGGAAGCGACGAAGAGGACATTTTTTATTGTCTAGTTTGCTTGGAACAGTATAGTCGCCCTGGAGAAACATGCGTGCAGTGCATTGAATGTCGTCATTGGTCCCACGAAGAATGTACTCGACAAGAAGATCTTTATATCTGCCACAATTGCTTGTCAGAGTGAATGAATATTTTTATACTATCTGTTTATGTCACGATTTTCGTTATTAATCTGTTTCATTTTGTATTAGAATAAATGGTTATTTAATTTAAATGCTGTTTCTATTGTCCCCGGTATGTGTTTCATTCGTCCCCGTGGCGGGGACGAATTAAACAGTTTCACAAGGTCAAGATTATTTTAAATATCTTTTTTATGTATAATTATAGATCAACAGAATAATGTGTATAGAAACCTAATTGAATATGCTCACTATGACTCACTTCAAAACTTAGAAATTTGCTACAGCCGCGGAACAAAAAAATCAAGAAGCAGAAATGTTTCAATTGTCCCCGGTCTACCCTATACCTGCTGATAAAAAAACTAGTTTGTGTTAAACGAAAGAAAATTGGAAATAAATTTTGTTCAAATGAACACTTGTGTATCCCCCCCCATGAACGATCTCTGCGTACGCCACTGCGAAGAAGTAACGAGTGAGCCAGGCACGTCGGGCCCCCAAAAAATGAAATTGGAGGGTGAGCAAAACGTAATCGTGCAAGATCACGATTTTTGACGTTCACCCCTGAAAATAAAAAAAGAAAAGAAGGACGAATATCATAATATGTACGAAGAAACATTAGACGTCTTAAAGAAAATTAACGATAATTTTCTAAATATTAGTAACAGCATGAGTGAGTCAGCTCATGCTGTTTCAAATGTTAGTAACAACATAGCTAAACAAGTTAGTTGACGCTGCACTAGCACAAAATAGCGCTGTTACAAATAGCAATATTGCAGCCTTAACTGCTGCAGTAGGTGCTCTTGTTACCAAGACAGCAATACATTTTTAGTTTTATTTTTATATTTTTAAATTTCTGGAAATATTTGTAAATATCCTATATAGTTTAGTCATTAATTAAGAGTGTGAATGTGGTATGAATGTAGTAATAATGCAAGAATAATCAAATTAACAAGTAAATCTCAATTGAGCCAACTAAAATATAATCCATACTTCGATGTTTTATTTACGTTTACAATATATCAAGTGTATCTATTAATGTTACATATTAATTTCACTATATTCAGCTTCACAAAATAAATTGATTTACAAGTTATGAAAAATATTAAATTATGGTAGTAGATAAAATTTATTCATATAGTTTCCAATTCAAACACGTTATAAGAAACAAATCAACTACAACAGATTTGAAAATGCTACTGAAAAATAAATTATTTGTAGCATTTCCGCAGGAAAATATTCATATTTCTGTATTAAATTTAAATCTTTGTGTAAACATAAAACAACATTTAGTCATTCTTATATCGCGTGTTTTTTTTAGAGGTATAGAACTTTAAAATGAAATAAAACACATAAAAATCGTGGTAATGACCATGGTATTGGCTTTATTCGAAACATAATTTTATGCCATTAGTGTTTAAATATGATTTCGGGCATATGGGTGCCGCGGCTGGCTCGGATACAGCGCAATCTGGAAGTCATATTGTCGACCACTTTTTCGAGCAGCTGAAGCCGTATATCGGCAATAACGCGGCGAATGTTGGCTTCCTAGTCGTCCATCGTCTCTGGTTTATCGGCGTAGACTAGCGACTTCACATATCCCCATAGAAAATAATCCAGGTCTACACTGGAAAAGCGCCTAGTGGAGTGGCAGAGAGAAACCAAGGATTTCGTGTTGTGTCAGACTTGGCAGAGCCGTATCACAATAGCTGGAGAGGAATAACAACGGATAATTTTTTCACCAGTGTCCCATTAGCACAATATCTACTAACAAAAAAACTAACTTTGCTTGGCACAGTTCGCAAGAATAAGCCAGATACTCCAGCACAATTGGCAATTACATCTCGCCTCCCGCATTCATCGATCTTTGCATTTACAAAAGACCTTGCAATGGTCTAAACCTAAAAAAAAAATAGAATGGTCCATCTGCTTTCCACTCAACACGATAAAGATACTGTGTCTGCTGAAGATGATAACAAACCCCTAATGATTTTGGATTATAACAAAACCAAGGGCGGCGTTGATACTGCCGATAAGCTTATAAGGGAGTACTCATGTTCCAGAAGAACGGCCCGATGGCCTTATAGGTTGTTCATGAATATAATAGACATATGTGCATTAAATGCCTTTATTCTATACATAGAAAAATATCCTGATTGGAAAAAAGAAAAAACAGCAAGACGGCGTAATTTCCTACTGCAATTAGGAGATGATCTCACTCGCAAGAATATGGAGAAGCGTGCCACGAAACATCATAAGTCCTATATAAAATCTGCTTTGCGAGACTGTGGGATACCTGTTCTATCTGATATCACAGATCATATGGCTGAAGTAGAAAACCAAACTAGAAAGCGTGGACGTTGTTATCAATGGCCGCGAAAATTAGACAAAAAAGTGAAAGCAGCTTGTCATAATTGTAGTAAGTTTGTATGTGATAACCATAGAAAAACGCATCAAACTACGATCTGTTATAATTGCGCATCTTCGTAGTACGTATAAATTGTTTACTGTACCTTAACCACTTGTTATTTCGATCTGGAAAAGTGTAATATTTTTTTTTGTTTAGTGAAAAAGTAGATTAAGTTTATTTTTTAAAGATTTTCATTTTGTGTTATTTACTATGTCAGGAAATGTGTTAATTTGTATTAGGTTGTGAGAATTAAATGTTATCTAAATGCAACACGGTGTTTTCTTGAATAAAATTTTTATACAGGGTGATTTGTGAGGAACCCCCCAAATTTGGATAATGAGTTCAGGGAACTAAAAGAAACAAAAAAAGTATAATAAACATATGGTCAAATTTCAACCGTTACTGAGATATTGTGAAAATAGTTTTTAATCAGGTGGCCCTGCATGCAGACAAAACAAGGTCACCAGAACTCACTCTTCTAGATTATTGCTTTTGGGGATTGCTGAAATCATTAGTTTATAAAATAAAAGTGAACACAAGATAAGCACTACTCGATAGAATAACTAATTGCGCAGCACTCATCAGAGATAATCACCGTGCGCTTCAACGAGCTACTTCTGCAATTCACAAACGAGCTGACGCATGCATCGAGGTGAATGGTGATATTTTTGAGAAATCAATTAATTAATTTGTATTTTATGTTGTGAAATAAACACTTTTCATTCTTAATGCATTACAATAAATTCACCTGATTAAAAACTATTTTCGCGATATCTCAGCAACGGTTGAAATTTGACCATATGTTTATTATACTTTTTTTGTTTCTTTTAGTTCCCTGAACACATTATCAAAATATGGGGGGTTCCTCACGAATCACCCTGTATATGAGCTCAAACGTGTATAATGACTAGGGGTCCCTGAGGTATCCCTCACGGGTATTTGCGTTGATAACGAATGCATGGGAATCTAAGGGTTAATAAGTGACATACCCTATATGTTTAATCCAAGGCGCGCACACATTAAGGCCTTTCCACTTTATTTAGTCAAGATGCAATTAGAAACAACGGTGGCGCCATTTGAGGTGAATATACATTTTTTCCTTCAGTTCTCATAGTAAATCTTGTAAATCCACCACAGATGGCGCCATCGTTGTTTCTAATTGCGTCTTGGCTAAATAAAGTGGGAAGGTCTTAGTATGTAATATTCAATTTAGCTGGCCTTGGTTTAATATATCAATGCGGGTATCCTCTTTGCCGACTTCAGTTTAGTTTGTTAAAAAATCACGAAAGTTGGAAACAGTGCATAGTGCTGTAATTTCACGCTGTTATATCTAAGAGTTTTTAAGGAAAATGGTGAGTCTATTTTGACCAACTCACATATTTATAAATACCAATCATAGAAAGGTAGAAAACATTTGGTATTAAAGTGTGATTATAATAATTTCTTGAAAAGTGTTGCATGTTGAAATTATCTGTGCAAATGGAAATGCTTTACCACCTGCCTGGATTTTTCCAAGGCAAAGGTTTCATGTTGCTAGGATGATGAAAGGAATACCAGATAATGGCGCTTTGTGGTTGGCCTATCCTAGTGGGTGGATGACATGCGATAACTTTGTAAAAGTTTTAGGCCATTTTGTAAAAAACGTAAAATATAACCCCCAAAATAGAGTTCTATTGATAATGGACAAACATGAGTCCCACCTGTCCTTAAATACTGTTGAGTTATGCATAGCCAATGGCAATCGAATTTTTGTGTATGGACATGTCATAGCGATGCAGCAAATAAAAGATAATTTCCAAAATAAATACTTAAGTTTCAACGCTACATTGTAATGTACTACTACATTTAACTTAAAACTTACCATAAATAAAAATTAGACGCTGTAATGCTGGGCTTGCATTTTGATTAAGAAATTAATTGATTATTATTATCACTGCTTCCACAAATTCTCTGCCTTTTTCTAACACATTTACTTATTTCTTCTTGCAATAATTATATTCGACAGCAGGCAAGGAAAGTGACAAACCATTACTTTCTATGTTTCTAATGTTTCTATGCAGTCGTGCAGAAAGTGTACATTTACGTGATTCATCTGTCGAATGGCGCATGCGCTGTAAGCTCATTTGTATACAGTGCAAATTTATGAAATGCAAACATAGGCCGACGTAATTGTTGTAAATTAATATCTGTTGACAAAAATTCGTTAACCGTCAACGTCAAATTTTCGGCATTTGCAAATTGGTCATATCGTCGGCTATGTTCGTAGTAACAAAACTAGCACTGTATATTACATAAAGTTGCCCTGTGCGTATTTTTTATACTTATAAACACAATTTACACAGGTGTGTGAAGTTATACACGAGTTTTCGGTCATGCGCACAAAAATCAGGTTGCGTATTCTGAATACCGAGATGGATAAACCTTTCGAGGTAGAAAAAATTGGCGAAGAATCTTCGCTGGACTTTCCATACTTACACAATTGAAAAATGCATAACAAATATATCATAAGCGTCAGGATAAGCAAGGTCTCTGTCACCCATGAACGATTTCAGAGTTCCACATCAAAACTATTAAAACGTAGCATTAAATTATGTTTGTCTTTTAAAGACAAAAAAAAAATAAAACAGTCTGTGCTAGAGGGCTTACTTTATTTTAGGTATTTATGCCTAAAGTCAAGTAAATATCAAAAATAAATAAAAGTTCCAGGCCGACAGAACCTTTATAACGGCCCTAAATAATATATAAGTATGTTACAAGAACCCAGTAGGCTTACATTTAAAACAAAAAATTGACATATTCTTGTCAAAAACAAGTAATAGGACACACAGCAATAGTGAATCAGTGGGATATTTGTCATTAAAAAATTTCTAATTTTTATGTGTACCGCAAGTAATGCTCTTTCTAACGAATAAAATGTAGCATCACTTACTTAAATGACAAATATCGTGGAAACGGTTAACTTTAGAGACATTGAAACAGCATACCTTTGTTGTATGCAAAAAAGGAGGCAATTGTTTTTTCTATTAGATCTGCCCTAACTTTAACTACAAAAAAGTTGAGGTATTTTTAAGGTATTGGGTGTAGCAAAAATAACGTTATTTTAAGAGCTGCATTAAAATTGAGAACGGATTATTATTTCCCGTCCCAAAAAAAGGTAGTTTCACCAATTTTCATATGAATATTACGAAAACTTTAGAAATTACAGAAGAAAATTTAAAACTAAAATTTCGAGTTTGACACCCTGTATCTCCTTAAATATTAACCTTTGGACTAAGGTAATTTTAAGTAAATCGTCATATTTTGGCCTTAAGAATCTACTGTTGGTCTGTGTCCCATTATTTATGGACCACCCTGTATAACTTCTAAACTTTCAAAATTACGCAATGTATTACAAATTGAAAGGGATAATGTAAATACGTTAGAAAAACTATACAAGACCGGTAAATTTCAATTTATTGAAGCGAACCTAAATTTCGTAGCAAAGGATTTTATTAATTCTCAGTTACGAAATGTACACAGAAAACCTTGTGCGCGTAGGTGGACAGAGCAGGACAAAGCTTTTGCATTGTCTTTGTATAAAAGAAGTTCACGCTTGTATAGATATTTGCAATCATATTTCCATTTACCCTCCACTAGAACTTTGAAACATATTTTGTCTAAAATTCCATTTGAAACAGGTATCAATCAAGCTATTTTAGACTACTTAAAAAGTCAAGGAAAAAAATGAACATTGCAGATCGTTATTGTACGTTAATTTTTGATGAGATGTCTTTAAGTGAAGAATTTCATTATGAACATCATAAGCAAATGATAAGTGGTTTTGAAGATTTAGGTTCAATAGGTCGAACAAGCAAGCCGGCCAATCGTGCTCTTGTTTTAATGGTTCGAGGTATACGAAGCCAATGGAAACAAGTAGTTGCTTATTATTTTACAGCTAATACTATTTCAACATGCAATCTTATGATCCTTATTAAAGAAATAATATGTCAGCTGTCAGCTTCAAGGGATTGGTTTACTTGTTATACCAACAGTTTGTGATCAGAGTTCAACTAATCAGTCAGCTTTATCAAAATTCTGTTCCCAGAAGCATCCCAGGCAAAGCCCATATTATTTCTATGTTAATGATCAACCGATTACTATTTTTGATGTGCCATATTTGTTAAAAAAAAACACGCGTACTGCATTATTGAGATGCAAAATTCAGTTTGAACCTCACAAATTTGCTAAATTTGAATATATCCAGTCGGTATTTAATTTTGGCCAGCAAAAAGTTTTTAAGTCTTTGCCTAGATGGAAAAAAGAGTATTTTAATTTCGCAGATTCCTATGTGAAAATGAAGGCGAAGGTTGCTGCTAAGCATTTCTGTAGCTAGTCGTATAGAAACTTTCGCTACCTTTGCGAATATTTTACCTTCCGAATCAATTTTCATAGCAGAATTTGGTCAGAAAATTGATCATTTGTTTGATTCTTTAAACTGTAATAATGTTAATTCTTCCGATGGAAAAGTCAGAAAAATTCTCCCCATTTGGAATTTTGGTCAAAGTTATTGTCAGAACTGGACCAATGGAAATTAATCGACCTGAAAACCGCAGCAGATGTCACCAATCAACATTCGTTTGTGCGAGGTTGGCAGACAACAATCAGGTCCATTATTTTCCTTTGGAACAACCTTCAAGATGTAGAAGGATTTAATTTTTTAAATGTCAGTGCTTTCAATGAAGATCCAGTAGAAAATCTATTTTGCACATGATATAGCAAACGATAACCCTACTTGTCATCAATTTATAGCAGCATTAAAAACTGTTGTTGTTAACCGACTAGTTTCTCCTTCAACTCAAAGTAACTACGGAGATGACCTCTGTACCCCTTTGGCTGATTTACAAAATCTGTTACAACATTCATTTGGAGAAGAACAAGAATCTCAAATCAGATGCAATTAATGATTTTCAAACTGTAGAATTTAATGACCTCAAATGTGAGGATAGTCAAGGATTAGCTTATGTTGCAGGTTATGTTTTACGAAACATTAATGTACCTGATTGTGAAGCTTGTCGATCAAAATTATTTGCCACTGAAACTTTAAATCATCATCTCTTTACCACTTTTAAAGAATTTGATCAAAATCAAAGATTAACTTATGCTAGCGAATACGTTATGAAACTTATTCAAAATATTAATGATAATCTGCACGAATTTCTTTCTGTTAATGGTTTTCGAACATCACTGGAGAACATCGTTAAGAGCTTCTACAAAACATCAACCATCGGTTTTGAAGAAGTACCATACTGCCCCAACCATGACTGCGACAATTTGATATTAGATAAGTGCACCACTTTTCTAATATTCAAATTTGTGAAAGACCAGAATCGACCAAAAGCTGCAACTGGATGACATCGAAAGAAGATGAAGAAGCTTACTGCGATAAAATAAACCTTGTATACAGGGCGTTTCTTAAGTAAAGGTCAAAAATCCAGGGGCGTATTGTGAGGCCAAAAATAAGGCTTTTTTGTTATATAAACATGGGGTCTTACGGCAACCGTTGTCGGGCGACAGTGCAAAAATTAAAAAAATACTTTTTACAGTTGCAGACCTAGCAGTTATCGCTACGGTGTAGAGTGTAGATGCTGTAAGAATAGGAAAATTGCAGTAGTCTGGGAGATTATTGGTATGTATAAATTAATAAATAATAACTAGTACATAAATGGATATTATGGTACTCTATCTAACAGGGCCACGTAGAAAAAAGTACTTGTATACTTTAATAATAAAACACTTCACCAAAACTATGAAAATAAGATGATCTAGTGAGAAGATATTGCTGCAGCGTGTAGCATTAAAATAAATAAGAGAACGTTTCTAAGTAATACACAATATTAAACAAAAAGAATCGTCTCAAAGATGATAGCGTAGAAAATTATCATGAATTTAATATACCTTAAAGACCTCTCCTGTTCATATAGTGTATTTAAAAGTTTTTTTTTCATTTTACCGAACTCTTCTAAATAAAATTGTTATTTTAACTACGAGTTTAGAGATTTTGTGAAATGATCTCTCTTCAATTTGCTTAAATTGAATCAATACATTTTATAGTAAAAATAATTGATCCACCCAAAAAAAATGTAATTAGGGAAAATTGGGAAGGAATTGCTAGTTAAAAATTCCAATATTCAATTCAATTTAAATAAAGTTAAAACTGTGACGCATCTTTTAATTCTTAACATTTCTTAATTTTTTCGAAATACAATTGTTTCAGGGTACATTTTCAATCGTCCACAACTTTTACCAAGATACATTTTTTTGAGGAATCAGTGGTAGCATTTTTTCAGTTCTTGCAAACTTTCTGAAGTACCTTAAATAATGTCATGTAATTTTACTTTAGATAATCTGTTTTATTATCTAAAAGTTTCCTTTTTATAAACAAACTATTAATACTATGAAAGGGATGTGAGGTTAACGAAAAAACTAACCGATAAAAAATTATTTGGCTAATACTATCGTGGCTAAAAAATATCATATACTTGGAATAGAGTAACGTAAAATTGGCTTACAGCAAGAGACAACAATAATAAATGATTATAATTAATTCCATAGAAATGACGCAATTTGTTGTGTTTTCTGCAAAATTGCTTCGCTTTTTTTCTGGGCAGCATTGTATACGGATTCTGGAGTCATCTCAAGTTTATTTAAAAATTTAACAAAATTACAAAAAGTGGTTTCATTCTATTCAAATCTTTTAAAAAGTAACGAAATAGAAAATTTTGTTTGAACTTTGTTACGCCACTGCGTGACCAAATTACCTCGAAACATTAATTCCTTGTCGATACTAGTTACTTGTTACCAAAACGAGTTTTCGCCGAATAACTTTTAATGTGTTAGGAATTTTGATAGGGTTGTATTTAGAAAAAATGTTTATTTTTTAATTTAGCATCGAATGACATAAAAATATACAGGGGCTCCAATTGAAAATAAGGCAAATAAATTGCTTTAAAGTTTGAAGAGTTTGACACTACATTTTGGACACCCTGTATAATTCGGATCAACCAAACTAGGTTAACAAAACTGATATTACCTTACTTAATAAGTACCTGTTTTAATTTTATTAACGAGGCACTATTTGTATCTTTTATCAAGTTTTAAAATCAGTAGTGCAAAACAGTTTTTTATCTACTTTTTTTTTTTTTTTGAAATCGCTGAACCGATTTCAACAAGATTTTAGGGGTATGTAGTTAACCACAAGAGGAACCCAAATATGCAAAAAAATATCGGGCGTGTAATCTAAAAAAATATATCATAATGACGTCACACTTTTTGAGAACGTCCTGTATAATCAAAAATATTTTCCTGAAATGCGCCCTCGGGTACAGACAACGTCTGCGATATATAAAAATTCTATGTCTATTAATAAATGAGCTACATAAGACGGGAGGTGAGCTGCAGGACCCTGTATACTATATAAAAGCGCTGTAGGCCTTTAGGGTCTGTGGCTGGTTTTATGTAATACTTATGTAGGATAAAATTTCTGTGTTTATATAGATTTGGGTGGGAACCGGACTACATGCAACGTATGTAAAACAAAAAATTTGGAGAAGAATTTAAACAGACATCTCAAATCGGACGCACACCAGCAGTGCACAATATTTATAGAGATAAAAGAAGTAAGTATCGACAACCGTTTTGTCATTCATATTGTTTCTAATATGTACCTTTTTTTTTCTTTTCAGAAAGGAACCATGTATTACATTCTAGCGTTATCTATATTCTTTAGTTTTCTGTTATTTACAATACATATTTGTATTGACTTTTTTCATGCAAAAAAACACCATAATTTTAAATTAATCAGATCATTTATTTGGGCCCGCGAAATTGACCCTAAGAGGACATCAATTTTCTAGCGATGAAACAGGCGAAAATATGCTGCATGAATGGCCCTGCTGCACACCCAAAAACATTTAAAAGGGTTCGTGAAGTTAATGGACCGATTCGAAAATAGTGAGATTATATAGACAAATAACGTAGTTTGTTTTTGTTAAATACAAAGTACTTATAATTAAATGATTCCGCTCATTTACATACTTTTCCTCATATTACATAACAAATCAGTTTTAATCTTTAATCAAGTAGTTATTTTGTTGTTTTAATAACTAATTAACAGAAATTAAACAAGAATAGTTATTGATCAAAAACATATCATCGTGTATTTCATTCCCACGTTTTAATACTAACCATAAAAATTCCATTGTTTACTTTTTTATATGGATATTTTATCAAAATTTCTTTTGTGAATGTGAATGAGAGATTTAATTATTACAAAAAACTATGAAGGACAGGGGTATTATAATACTTTGTATTTAGCTGTAAATATTAGCATAGAATAAAAATTTTCCTTTGTGATATTAATTGCATAGTAGTTAATTTCTAATTATAGTTTAAAAATAAAACTAATTAACAAACGCTTATTATTCAAGATCGTGTAGGTCGCAAGGAAGCAAGGGAGATTGAGAGTGTAATTAAAGAAGCTATTAAACCAGTCGAGCTAGGTATAGGGATAAAAACTTTGTTAGAAGGGGTTACACAGCTTTGGTAGAAGTTGACGAGGGAACATCGCAGAGAATTTTAGACAAAGGGAAAATAAAGATTGAGTGGGTAATATGCCGAGTGTTTCGACATGCAAATGTGTACAGATGTTATAAGCGTTACGGGTATAATCATGAAGAAGATGTATGCACTAACAAACCAGTGTGCAACAAATGCGGAGAAGACAATCATGAAAATTGCAATAGATCTATTAAATGCAAAACTGTATTAGTGCAAATGAAAAATTAAACCTCAAGCTAGACACAAATCATTCAGTGTTTAATTTTAAGTGTGAAATGTTTCAAAAACAACTAGAGAGGCTAAATAACCGGTACGTATGGGAACGAAGCAATAGATTAAATAAAGAATAGCAGATACAGCATAACAATTGTTCTATTTATATGTTTAATGCACGCAGCGTAATTTGCAACAAAGTACTTAATTCCACAAGCAACTAAAAAACAACAAAAAGAATTACAAGAAAAAAATATAGCATCATAATGGATCAAGATGGATTAGATTTATTAGATCTTATACAAACAGAAAAAGAGGCTCTAAATTTGCAAGCGCCAAATAATATTTTAATTCCAAATAAATTAACCATATTACATTTAAACGTTAGAAGCTTAAAAGCTAATTTTCAATTACTAGAACTATTTATTGAGAATACGCAGATACAACCTGACATAATTATATGCTCTGAAACTTGGAACCTCTTACATTATCAATATTTTCAATTAAGCAATTATAATAGTATCTTATGTATCTAGGACGAAAAGTAAGTCTTTAAGGTATGAGCAAGTTGTTTACTTGCGAGTACCTTAAAGACACTTTTCGTCTGAGGTACATACATACTTTTATATGCCGGCGTATCATAATGACAACTTTATGTCATTGTATTTGAGTGACGTAAGGCAGTTCATTATAGTCCAAGGACCATAATGAATCCATTATGGGCCAAGGACCACAATGAATCCATTATGGTACTCAATTTAAAAACTACTAAATTCAAAAAGTACTCTTACACGACATTTTCTGCAATTTTCTTCAAATTCGAAGGTAAACTTTCATTAGAATCACTCATTTTCTTAAATTTTACTACAAATTCAATTTGCAAATTGTGAAATTGCAAATTAATTTTAACAGCGCTTTCTACTTGACAGCAGTGTTTGACAGTAAATAAAGCGCGGCTTGCTTACTATTTTTTATAATAATAACTGAATGCACCTGTCGTTTCAAAAATTCTATTTTAAATCTTTAAAAATATACATACTGATGCTAGCATATAAAATTTTGTATGTAATTCGGATCATAAACGATCATTATGGTACACGCCGTGTTATCGGGCTCGGCTAACGCCTCGCCCGATAATATTCACGGCTAGTACCATAATGATCGTCATTATGATCCTTATTACATAAATAACTATTATGTCATACTGGTTTCTAAAGTTGTTAAATTATTAAAAGAAATCTCCAGCAATTTGTAGCAGTATTAGTTTTAAGTAAGTAGTCTAAGGCGCAACAATTCGTATCTCCTAGCAACGAGCATTTATAGAACAAAAAGTGACACTTTAAAGAAAGAAAATTTTTATGTGAAATTAATATTTGACGAGGTAAGTCTCCTTTGATATTTTTAAACTTATTCTTTAGAGTTATATGACATGTTTATAAATCATTATGACTCAACAATCATGATGTTGTAATTTCCCCGTAAAAATTGCTTTTAGGGGCAAATGTGAAACATAAACTTGGGGTAATTGTGAGCTATGTATTACATTTACCCCGTTGTTCTAGGTACATCATGGTGCGAACATATATAAAAAAAAGAAGTGCGTCTGACACTAAATATACGAAGGAAGACTTAACATTGGCAATAAATAAAGTGAATGCAGGGCGAGCAACGATATACGGTGCTTCTAAACAATTCAAAATACCTTCTGTAACACTTTTCAGTCGTATTAGAAGTATCAGAGGCAAGAAAAAAGACAATAAAGGACGCCGAAAAAAATATTCCAGTCACAGAAGAAATGAACCTAGCCAATGGCTTAAAGACTCTAGAAAAGTGAGGATTCGGTTTGTCGAGGAAAGAAGTACTTGAAGTGGTTGGGAAGTTTGTTACAAAAAACAAAATTAAGACAAATTTTAAAGACGGAGTCCCTGGAGAGGACTGGTTTATTAACTTCAAACGACGTCATAATATGAGCCTCAAGACCCCTCAAAACGTGGAAAACGCTCGAAAGAAAGCGTTAGACCCGTTCATAATTTATGCATATTTTGACCTATTGGAAAAAACCATGACAGAGCTTTAGCTTCTTGACAAGCCCTATAGGATATGGAACCTGGACGAAAGCAGCCTAAGCATATACCCCAGAAAGTCTAAAGTGGTCGGTGCAGTTAACAGACCATCTTCGAGAACAATAAGTACCCCAGGTAAGGAAAACACAACTATTCTCTTGATGTGCAATGCAGCTGGCGGTAACGCCCCACTGTTAATAATATTTAAGGGCAAACACATATGGGACCAGTGGCTTGCTTCTGCCACAGCAGATTTTCCAGGCACCGTTTATGCTGCCAGCAGAAAAGGCTGGATGGAGAGTGAGATTTTTACAAATTACTTCCTGAAGACTTTGATTCCAGCACTTGGTCCAGACTCCAGAACGTCCTGTTTTGATAATTTACGACGGTCATTCAACCCATATAAGTTTAGAAATACTTGAAGCAGCAATTCAGAACAATATAACAATATTAAAACTACCCCCGCACAGTGCCATCTCCTACAACCTTTTGACCTTTCTGTCTTTCGGCCCTTCAAATTAAAATGGGATGAAAAGCTAATATCTTGGCAACGACAGCATGTGGGCCAGAAACTGCCAAAGAAAACGTTTTCATCGTTTCTCTGTGAGACTTGGAAAAGTATTTCACCTGAGGTTATAACAGGTGGATTCCGCAAAGGTGGAATTACACCGCTTAATAAAAATGTTATACCAGAGGAAGTTTTCCCACCAGACGCTATCAAAAGATGGAATGATTTTAAGACTAATGGGCACATTGAAGAAGCCATGGTGGCGACAAACACGATAGCTGTTGATGGAAGTTCAATAACAGATGACGTTGCAGTGTCTACTAAACCAAAAGAAATTCCGATAGAAGAACCCTGTGATACTACATCATTCGAGAACTTGTTATTGCATGCAGTTCGCCAAGCTCCTAAACAAGACCAACAAAAAAAAACAAGAGTGTGTCTTGGTACGGAAATATTAACTTCAGAGGAGGCACTGAATCGACTCAAGGAAAAAAATAAAAACTCAAAACCATTGAAAGAAACAAAAGAATCAAATTCAGCTAAAACAATTAAGAAAAAACGATCAATTTCCTCAAGTAGTGAAGATACCGAACTCGAGTCTCCGCCTTATATGGATTTCGACAACCCTGAAGAGTTTTGGCAAGAGTTTGAAAATGCTAATATGAATGAAAATGAAGATATTCACCATACTGTAACTCCTAATACTTGGGTGCTAGTTAAATATTGCACCAAGAAAGTAATTAAGCATTTTGTCGGAATGGCGATCGAGTCATGTGATGATGGTTGGACAGTAAAATTCACAAAATTTTCAAAAAACACATTTTCATGGCCCAAAGTGGAGGACTTGGACACTGTAGACTCAACTGATATTGTTATGATTTTTCCAGAGCCAACTATCAATAGACGCGGTTCTTTTATATTTTCAGTTTCATTTACTTATAGGAAAACACATATTTTTCATTTGAATATTGAATCTAACCTTAAGTAAGGAAACTTATTTGATTTTATATTTGTATTTACATTCCTTAGAACATTTGTTTTGACAGCAGATAATGTGAATTTTGTACTTTGTACCAAATAAAATTTTTTGTTTGTTTGAGATAATTTAATTTTGCAAAAAGCAAAATAATGAACAAACTACAATCATTATACATTTGCCCCATGCCATTTCAAGTAACTTTTCCATAAGTAGGTACACAGCATTATCACATTTTCCCCAAACTTCGGGGTAAATGTGATATACTGACATGGTTTTAAAAAAATTACCTAACATTTTTCAGAAAAGCGCTAAAAAGTTATCAATGCTAGAATCAATTAAGAACTATATGCGTGTCTAGGAGCATTATTTATTTTTATTTTTTTGTTTCATTAAACGTGTTAGCTTTAGCCTTTTTTGTGAACTATTCAAAAACTATATCACATTTACCCCACTTCACCTTACAAAAATTATGCTAAAAGTTTAAATAAAATTATCAGATAGGTAAAACTTAACTATGAAAGTAATGAAGTGCAACAAATATCTAATAATAATAAACACTTGTGGAAATATATAAAGAAAAAATTAAATAAAGATCGTAATAATAACAAGAAGGATATAAGTTACATAAAGGACCAAACTAAAATAACTGACAAACCACTAGATATAGCTAATACTTTTAACAAATTCTACTGTGAAGTAGGAACCAAACTTGCAAAGAATATGCCTAACAATACGATAAGTTTACCAAAAGTCAGCAGTGAATCTATTTACATAAAACCAACAAACTGCTGTGAAATAAAACACATCTTAACTAATATGAAAAATAAAGCAGGAGGTGTAGATGGAATTGGTATTAAAGTTTTAAAAAATCTTATAATGTACATTGATAAGTCACTAAATCACATATTTAACTTGTGTATTGAAAATTCTTTTTGGCCAGCAATACTTAAATCTGCTGAAGTAGTACCAATTTATAAAGCAGGTGATAAACACCTTGTCTAATTACAGACCAATATCACTCATCTCTAACATAGCTAAAATATTTGAGAAAATCATTCATAGTAGATTATACGACTTTGTAACTCGCTGCAAGATACTGTCAGACAAGCAATTTGGTTTCTTGAAGAACAAAGGGACAAAAGATGCACTAACATATGTATGTTACCAAATATATATATATATATATAATCATCTAGATAAGACTAAGCCATTAGTTGCAACTTTCTTGGACCTAGCCAAGGCGTTTGATATGGTTAATCATAACATTTTGTTATCAAAAATAGAGAACTATGGCATTAGAGGCATTGCTAATAAGTTAGTAGAAAACTATCTAAAAAACAGAACACAAACTGTTAAAATATCAAACATCAAGAGCGAATCGTGTAATTCAACTACTGGTGTCCCCCAGGGATCAATCTTAGGTCCACTTTTATTTATCTTATATATTAATGATATGTTATGTATATTGCCAGAAGACATAACAATATCATATGCCGATGATACAGTCATTTTATGTAGCGACACAACATGGAAAGATACACAAAATAGAATGAATGGTTGTCTAAATACAGTAAGTAATTTGCTAGCATTGAATCAACTTTCTCTAAACGCTCAAAAAACTGTCTATATGACTTTTGGTGCTTATTCTGATAGTGTACCCATTGATATGGATATAAAAATTAGTGATCAACCTATAACTAGAGTGCAATATTATAAATATCTAGGTTTAAAATTTCATTATAACATGAAATGGGATGCACATATTGAGTATGTTACAAAAAAAAACAAATATCTATTATTTATCTTCGCAAAACTAGCCAAAATAATGCAAACTAAATCCTTGATGACAATATATTATGCCCTTTTTCATAGCATATGCAACTATGGCATAATTGATTGGGGAGGAGCTTATGGCAATGTAATAAACATACTACAACAATTACAAAACAGAATCCTGAAAATAATAATGAAAAACACAAAAAATTTAACTAGTCCTTTGAACCTTAGACAAGCATTCTTCCTAGAATCATTACTATACCATTATGATGAATGCAAATTAAGGTAGCACAATTCAACTAGGAATAAAAGCTCAAATTTGCCAAAAATGAAAAAGACGTTAAGTAAGAAAAATAGTGAAATAAATGTGATAAAACTACATAATGTTCTACCAAAAAGACTAAAACTACTTCTTTATACTAAAAAAACTAACAAGTACATCTTGAAAAATTGGATTATAAAAAATACAAAGTTGTTGTCGCAGATAGTGGATGATAATAGCCGGGATATGTTAATATAAGCCGAGATAATATATAAATTTTGTTAAAATTGGAAATGTTTATAATGCACATTGTATGTAAACTACTACAGAAGTATTTTAGTTTTTAGTTTTAGTTTTTAGTTTTAGTTTTCAGAGCTTCCAATTTTTATGTTATACCATAGATCATGGAATGCTCTAATTTTTTTTTTGTTTTGTTTTTTTTTTCCTTTAGTTTTAATTCTTGTTAAACCACGCTGTGAACATGTGCATATACACCTCTGCAGAATGCAGTACTAATAGCGCAATGTTATTGTATCTGTATTGTTACTATTTCTGTAACCTAGTCTTAAATAAATAAAAAAATAAAATAAAAGGTTAACAAATCTATACAACAGCATTATAAATGCAACTAATGTAGGAACTTCATACAACAATGCATAAGGTAATAATTATATAAGCGTTTCAGAACAAGAATCAAAATTGAAACTTGAGCGGAATATAACCACTTTCTAAAAATAAATGCAAAACTGTGATTATAATAAGTATGGGAGAGTGGGGCACAGTGTGTCATTTTTTAAAAACTAAATAGATACAAAAAGGTTTTGTAAGCAATTGATTAATTTACTTACCTAAAACGTTCAAATGCTTTAAATACATCCGTTGCCAGTAATAAACTTACTAAAATGCAAAATCCACTTGCTGAACATCAAACCCTACAACTTCTCTTAATAATATTTTGACATAATTATAATAATAAAGACGCTATCGAAAAATCCCAGATGGTTGGGACACCCTGTACTACTATGGGGTCAGAGGCAAATCTTGGGAATGGTTTTTGGAATATTTGTCTGATCGAGTCCAACATGTTGAACTACAGGGAGCTCGAGGTTCAGTTGTATCAGCACCGCAAAATGTTGAAAGAGGAGTTCCACAAGGTTCCATCCTGGGACCCATGTTATTCAATGTATTTATTGCTGATTTAGAAAAAAATATTAAACATACCAGTTCACACTACTATGCTGATGACGTTCAAATTATGTTAAGTTTTAAACCAAAAGAATTTCCAATTGCCGTAGAAAAAATTAATGACGACCTCAGTACTATCTTTATATGGTGTGTAAACAATGGCCTTAAAATTAATGCTAACAAAACACTTGCCACTATATTCGGCAAAAACGCACAAGATTTGACACAACAATGTCGAGGTGGACTATTATTAAATGGCGAAGCATTAATTTTAAGCGAATCTGCCAAAAATCTTGGTCTTGTGATGGATCAAAAACTTAATTGCTCAAAACAAGTGGCCAATGCAAGTAAGATGGCTTATCTCGCACTAAAAAGTTTGCACTCTGTAAGGAACTACTTATCGCAAGATGCAAAAGTGAAATTGTGCCATTCACTAGTATTAACCCTGGAGTAGTGGCGCCGAGTCTCTGAGACTCGAGCCTTACAAAATCTTATGTGAAAAGGGAGGGGGGGGGGAGCTAGGAATTTGTGCCTTTTAGTACCTTCATTATATATAGTACGCTGTCGGCTAGTGCAGTGAAAACACTATTGATTCTTTTTTTTTACAAAAATAACAGCACCACTCGTTATTTCTGCAAAATTTCTATGTTTAAAACATGCAGAATTTCGCTGCCCTGTGTGCGAGACACTACCAGACATGCCTTTGTAATATTGTTTATTATTTGTTCTTTCAGGAAATGTTTTTTTTGTTTTGTTTCGCTTTCAGGCAATAAAGTTTTTTTTTTCAATTTACCTCTAAAAATTTTCGTATATTTTGTACCATATTAGTATTTTGACGTGTTATTGATGTTGAGAAAACATGACAGCCCTGAAAATCGATTTAGTTATAGAAAGCATACATACGAATCCCAAAAATTAACAAAAAAAAACATATTGATAATAGTTAATGAAATAAAAATTTTCAAAGTTTCGAGTCTGACAGACTCGGCGCCACCGCTCTTTACCGTAACATGAGCGCCACTACTCCAGGGTTAAGTAAACTTAACTATTGTGACATTGTATATAGTCCATGTTTACGTGTAGCAGATGTAAAAAGACTTCAAAAAGTTCAAAATGCTTGTGTACGGTTTGCAGTTCAACTGCCGCGTCGTGAGCATATAAGCCCAGTGCTTAAAAACATTGGCTGGTTAAATATGCGTGAAAGGAGGTGGTTGCACCTATGTGTTGCCATCTTAAAAGTGCTGAATATAAAAGAACCAGATTATTTGTATAATAAAATCCAACTCCGCAGTGAGGCCCACCAACGCCAACTAAGAAATACAGACCAAACTCTAAGTATCCCAATTCATAGGTCTGAATCGTTCAAAAAATCTTTTAGTTACCAAGCACCTAAGATATATAATCAAATACCTAGAGACCTACTGGGACTAAGTGTTCCTACATTTAGATCAAAGATGCGTGACCCAATATTTACTGGTTCTTTTGTAATAGACTTTTAGAAAGTTATCCTAGTTATTATTGTTATTATCCCTTATTATTATTATTAATATTAATATAATTATATTGATGCTTATTGTTATAAAATAGTTAAGGCAAACCAGTATTTTAGAAAAACTGTATAATGCCTTTTTTCTGTAAATCTTTTTTTGTAATCTTTTTGATTGCTTTCTTTTTTTTACAAAAATAAAATAAACGATTTATATATACAGTGTGTCCCCGGATGGAGTTGACAATAGGTATGATTTACCAAAAATTTTCGAATTGGATTTTCATATTTTGGGATTAATCCCTGCTCGGTCTGAAACTTATTTTTAGTTTATTTTCGATTTTTTTAAATCAAGTAGGCCTTTTCGTTTCAGGTAAAGTACCTTTTCCGTTCAGAGTACGCCAATGTGTCACTAAGAAAAGTTGTTCAGAATGAAAAGTTATGGCGTTATGCAAATTTTCAGAACGATCGGCCTACTTTGATAAAATTCATTATTTGTCAATTTCGTTTCAGGTAAAGTACTGTTTCCGTTCACAGTACGCCAATGTGTTACTAAGAAAAGTTGTTCAGAATGAAAAGCTATGGCGTTATGCAAATTTTCAGAACGATCGGCCTACTTTGATAATAGAAATTGACAATAGGAGAAAAATTTTTATTATTAATTTTACGACGAAAAGCCGATCGTTCTGAAAATTTGCATAACGCCATAACTTTTCATTCTGAACAACTTTTCTTAGTAAGACATTGGCATACTGTGAACGGAAAAGCTACTTTACCTGAAACGGAAAGAGTTTTTGCCCAACTGTAAAGGCCTACTTGATTTAAAAAAATCGAAAGTAAACTAAAAGTAAGTTTCAGACCGAGCAGGGATTAATCCCAAAATATGAAAATCCAATTCGAAAATTTTTGGTCCATCATACCTATTGTCAACTCCATCCGGGGACACACTGTATATAACAGATCTTCAGATATATGGCATATAAAGATGCTTAAAACAAATAATTCACTGTTTTTTTAAACAAAGATGCCTCTGTCTGCGCTGATGACACCACTCTATATCAATATTTATATTTATAGAGTGAATATAGAAGATTAATAGAGTAATTTTTAAAATTGAGTGCAAGTGAAAATAGGTTTCTCTAAGTTATTGCAAAAATATATTTTTAAAATTACACAGTAATAAGTCGAATCATAGCAGATAACAAATTGCAGGATGTAATTAAATGTTTACATCAATAGGTTAAGGTTATCGTCGAACATTTTTGTAAACTACTGTATAAAGTCTTTTAATTTTAACAAAATGTTGATCGTCAGTACAGTTATCATCTTTTCTGTGTATTTTGGTAAGTTATTTTAATTTAATCGCTGATTCTGGTACCTTTCGGGGTCTAGTTTAAATGAAATAAAATCTTCTCCATTATTTTCTTGGTTTTTCGTCTACCTCGTCGCCTCTGACCCTCTACTTTGGCACTCCATACAGCTTTCGGGATTCTATTTCCTTGCATCCTCACCATGTGTCTGTACAAACGCAGTTGGTTGTTTTCGATTTTGTGGAATAGTGATGTGCTTTGCAAATTCGGTCTTATACCGTCATTTGGAATTCTGTCCTTTCTATTAACTTCGGCAATTTGTCTCAGAAATTTCATTTCTGTAGCTTGGATATTTTTCTTTTGGCTCCAATTTTCTTAGAGATTTGTCTGTTATTCAAGAATTTTTTGTTCTTGCTGCACCAAGACTGCTATTAAGTTCTTCGGTAATGCGACCATCGCTGCTAATTGTAGCGCCAAGATATTTAAAAGTTGATACCTGCTAAACTGGTGTGTTTTGAAGGTAGACATGTTCCAAGCAGTTTTTCCCACTTTAACAATTTAGTTCTTTCTATATTAATTTTCATACCAAAACCTTGTAGCGCCCTGTGCCAACTCTTGAGATTATACTGGATTTATTTTCGCTGTTGCTAATTAATACGACGTCATCTGCATACAGTAATTTCTATACCGGTTGCAAATTGAGATTACCCACTTTGTAACGAAAGGTCGTTAGGCCGTACTCCGGCATTCGGTGTAAAAGGTTTCGAAATTATGTTGGAGGTTCTAACATAGTTCCGAATATCGATGTACAGGCTTTTAATTGCTGATATACTGTGTTCTCCAACTACATGTGTTATGAAGGGAAAGTCTCTAAAAAAATGTGTTTTTTGCTATTTTCCAAAAATTACTGATCTTCGCCGATTTTTCAACGCCCCGTTGCGCGGAAACCATATGCCATACAAAAAAATGATACGGACAAGAATACAAGAATTGTAGGTAATTTTCTAGTCTTTATTTTAATATAGTGTAACGTTGGGTTTGGGTTACTTTCTCTTATAATTTTAATAAATAATGCACTTTATTAATTTAGGTAGCTCAGAACAGTTGGTAGAGACTTTGAACCCAAACGCTACGTGAATCTTAGCTTGGCCAATATTATTAACTTGTAAGCGAGAGGTAAATAAACAACGAAACGAATTGTCAACTAACATTCATATATTTAAATAATGAAGGGCTTTATAAACATTTACTTTTAGGTCCAAACAAATCACAATTACTTTAACAACTTGCTAAACATGAAGGAGTGCACTTCTGTTACATTGAAACACATACGTTCTTACGAACATTAATAAAAGCTACAATAGAATCTGGTTAATTTATAAACATAATTAAAATCACTTAGAAATAAATAAAACAAATAAAATAAATTATCTTACGATTGGAATTACATCTTGATTACATCAATGATTGTTCAGCTTGTGTCAACACTCGGAAGGTCGCGTCTAAACCATCCATATCAAGTGTCGCCGATTGTTTATATAAGGGTATCCGATTCCCCACTTCTTCCGACACGCGCGCAACGTTGACTTTAAATTTTGTCTATTCAGCGGTTCTCACGGTTTACAAGAATTTTGGTAACATTTGTGTGGGTGTGTTTACTCATCTCATTATAACAAATGCGCTGACCTCGCATCGTACACGTGTCAGGTTATTGACGGCGGCTTGAATTATGAGGTCACCGTCTGCAACTCGCTTTATTGCGTTGTTCTGTTTATTCGCTCCGTTTGCCGTTTACTTTGAAGTTTACTAAATGTTTGGCATTAACACAAGCTGAAACTCATTGTGTTTTCTGTACTTAATAATTAACTTATAAAGGATTAACGTGAAATGTCATTTGTCTTTTGATTTACTGGAATATTCTGAATAATTAATAGCTGACTATTTCACATTACTCCCCCCTTGCACATAAGTGTGACCCAACACTTACAGCTAGTTACAACAACAAAAACAAAAAAAAATTTTACGTTAGTTGGCCTAAAAAAAAATTTTTTTTTTTTTTTTTTTTTTTTTTTTTTTTTTTTTTTTTTTTTCTACTTGCTATTTTCTACGATCTAATCATCTAATCATAAGTATCGCATTACTAATCTGCTAATATGAGACATCAAAAAAAGGATCCACCCTGTATATAATCAAAACAAATTTTTTTTTTCAATGGTGGTACTGTATTGTAAATCATCTTTCACTGCCATTCTTGGCATTGGTTGAATAGTTCCCTTTGATGTGTCATACTAACTTAAACTGAACCTAGTGTGGAAAGATAGAAAAGAGGTCTAGTTAATCAAAAAAAAATTTACACAGTGAAAAATTGAAGTACGTGGTTCCTCCAAAAATGTATTCTCGTAGGGGATATTAAATATTCTGTATTGTCCATTGGTTCTTTTGTACGATGTCTTAACTAATTTAGTCATAACTGTCTTCGATCGTAAAGGTATTTACTTGATTCAAAAGTATGCGCTGTTCCAACTGGTGTATTTTGGCATTCTAATTCGCCAATTTTGTGGAATTTTATCACGACCATCGTAGAATGGAAACAGGAAGGGACGCCTTGTTGATACGGAATGGTTGTTTTGCTGACTCGAATGACTGGTGTCTCGTAGCGTAAACTTTTCGTCCTCGAAAAAAAATTGTTACGGAAAGGATGGTTGCCATCCATTGGTTAAGTTCGACATCCCTTGGTGATAATTATTGATGTAGCCATTGCTTGATAATTATGGAAACAGTTATGGAACTTTAGTTCTCCTTAGTTATATTGTCGTTGTGGATCACCCTGTATGCGGCCGTCTAGGAAAAGTGCAACTTGTGCGTTTATTCCTTATCTGCCTTCTTCCCGCAGTATGTTGTTTGTTACCAGTGAACGTGCAACTCTTAAGTGCAATGCTTTCCTGGATAGTTTTGTGACCAGTGTTAACGGATATCCCTCGAAAATAACATTTTCAAAGTAGGCACGTATTACATTATATTCTGAAGTATTTCTATTCAACATAAAGAAAAAATTGTGATTAAAAAGTAGCGATTTCTATTCAAAACTATGCTTATAGCTAAGTAAACTTATTTATAGGTGTGTGTTAATTAAGTAGGTTTACACAACGTCCTCAATCGTCCTTGTTTTTCGAAATTTTGTTCCAAGTTGACAGAATAGGTTTAAGAGAATGATACAAAATTAGATTTCTCTTGAATCCAAAACTTCGAAAACATTAATGAACTGGTACTCGCTCCAATAAAATTTTGCCTTTGAAATTGCAAAAATAAGTACTTGTAAGATGTTTTGATTCTTAAATCTAAACATCAGAAGATTACAAAATGCATGGAAATTTTTGTTCCCTTTATTATGGCGTTCGTTAATTCTATAAAAAAAAATTTAAAAAGATCACTGCGAACATCTGTGATACATTTATATAGATAATTTTATTTAATATTTGCCTATTTCCGTTCATTTTGTACTCAAAAAAAGAAATTGCAAATTGGCTTAGTGCCTGATATTTGTATTTGAATATTTATTCTTTATGAATTGAAACATTATAAATAAATTTTGTCTTTACCAAGATTTATTTATTCTTACGGGTAAATAAAATAAAGCAGTGAAGTGCTCTGAATTTGTGATTATTCCGTTATTTAGTTACGAATTTCCATAATTTCTGTCAAATTAGTGACTTTATTTGTAATATTTTCTAAATTTTTGTTAAATTACTGGTGAATTGAATACTTTGACTTTAAAACAATTTAAGGAATCTTCAATTGTAAAATTATTTACTTATTTTTCGTTTAACCTTTACTTGTAACAAACAAATTTCGCAAATTTAAATTTAAAATGCATTTCAAAAGCATCAAAAGTCAATTTATTTTAATCCTTAAGTACCAAGATTTGCTTTAACTAGAAAGCAAACTGCAATCGTTTGCGTATATCTTATTACACTGACTATACTTGCAGTCAAGGTTACATTTACTGTAGCAATTCTGTCTAATTAAAATCGTTGAGTTATACAGAATTGGATTTTTCATTTGCCTTTTTATTACTGAGTTGTTTGTCTTAATTCCGGTTTGTCACATTCGTGTATTATAGAATTTTATAGTTCACAATTTATAAAACATGTCGACCATATTTAATTTTTAAAATTTCATTTTTTCCTCTTAAAATTTACCTACTCGGAGTTATTACTGTTGGTGTTTGCTTTATACATAATGTTAAAATATCATTATGAAAAACGAAGTTTTTTATTGTTAAGTAAACGATTATTACGAATAATATTCTTCTTGACCGCTCTTCGGCGAGTGTGAATTTAACAACATTTTGATTATTTGTAACTTTAAGACATTTATTTTTCTTTTTACGTTAAATTTTAATAACAGCATCTTTAATGTAATACTTACAAAGCATTCTACAAACAAAAATAGATACGAATAATTTGAACTCCGTCTTTACGAGGATTTTCTTTGAACGTTATGCAAGTTGTCGTTTTTATTTCACGCGATATTCTACTAAAATTTCAGTTTTACAATTCCTAAAGTGCGCATTAAGTTATCGAAATGGATAATAATTGTTTCTTGCGTACTACCAAAATAAATTTGTGAATTTTCAGTTGTTAAGTGTAGTTTTGAACGATTTGGTTTTGATAAATTGAGAAGGCTTAATTTACCGTTATCTTATTTCAACGTAAACAATTAATTTGGATAATATTTTTTCCAAAGGTAAGAACTTAGGAACGTCGGCCTACTTTTAAATTAATTTAAATTTAGCACAAACCTTCTGATACGTATCTCAACAGGATATGTATTGAAGTTTGTTTATTTCACCGTTGTTTTAGTTTTGTAACTGGAAAATTTTGTATGTAGTTTTGAATGTAACATATTCATTTTTATTTCACATAATGAACAAAAAATCTTCAATTTTGGGAATTAATAATCGAAATACGAGTGTAAGAACTGTTTGACGTTCGTATTTTCGTCGGGGTTTTAAAGTCATTTTAATTATTCGATTTTACAAATGTAGTTCTTGTTTTTTACGCGTTTATAACTTTGGAAATATTGAAAATTTGTGAATCATTTTAGATTTAGAAATATTGAATCGTCGTCTTTGTATCATCGTTGTTATGCTAGTAATTTTTCGCGTTTTTTTTTTTTTGTAGTTTAAAAGTTAGAATGACTTTCAAAGGTGGAATTAATGACATGAGATTTGAGTATTTAACATTCCGAAATTCATCTAAACTATTTATAATCGTTTGTCTTGGTATTAATTTAGTATGTACTCCACTTGAGCGGCTATCGTTGTCTTTGTTATTAATGCTTTGAGGAAGCTTTGATTTGTTCTAATTTCAGCTAATTGTTCAGCTCCGATTATGCACGCAATTGACAATTGTTGAAATGCTGAAAAAGAATAAATTCAATATTACAATTCTTTGGTCGACTTTGTTTCTAATTAACTTTTCGATTTTTTTCTTGACTGTCTATCGGATAATTTCATTTTTTACTGATAATTTCGTCTTTTAACGATAAATTCATGTTTTTTAATAATTACTCATTTTGACACTTTTTTTTATAGATTTCTTTGTTAACCCATTGATCGACTGTGGGGCGATTTAACCAGTTAATATAATAAATTTTGCCAATTCGATATCCCTCCTAAAATTGAATATAACACAATATTCAGGCGCGCTATAACACTTTCTTGGTTCGCCCCTGTCGTTTTGAGGACTGTCCAATCAGGAAATGTGGCAGCTGTCCACAGATTTTTCCGAATTTTTCAATCCGCATCCCGACAAACACACGAAGAATATATTGCAACGTAGATTTAGGGATTCCTTTCTCACTATTTTTCTCTTTTTTATTCAATTATTGATATGCCATTCCTTCTTATTCATACTTATTACTTATTATTGACTATTATTACTTGGTATTTACTATTATTACTTGTTATTTATTTGCAATATACCCAGGCCTAGTTTTTATCGTGTGTTCTCGTCAAACGGTGGCATTCGGTTTGACGGTTTAAAATATTACTCACAACATGTATTATGTGTGCTCGCCAAAAGTGGTATTCTGTTTGGCGGATTTATTTTTGTATCATGTGTGCTCACCACTAGCAGTATTTTGGCGGTGGATACTCCAACTATTAATCACAACATGATCTAGTCGATCTATCTCTGCGAACAGAATTGGCTTAGGTCTCGCAGGTTTTCCTTTTTGTTCTCCATTAAAAACTTCTCAATTAAAACGTTCGTTGGTTTTGGCAAATGTGGAAATGTTATTATTGGTAGTTTTAGATCCTTACTCAACGGTTGAGTCACAAAAAGAACTACCTCCCTCGTTGTCCAACACATTTCTCTTACGGTTGTCTGTGGTTATCCCAAAGGACAAAAGTCAGATGGGACCAGTAGACAACAGAAGCGGTTGCAAAAAAAAATTTTAAGAAAATTAACATCAAAAAAAAATTCTGTCCAAAAATTTGTACAAGGTTATTCACAATTTACAATTTAAACACTTTCTTTGAACTAAAATATTCCGAGACTGAATTATCTCTACTATTTAAAAATTATTTTAACTATTATGTTTGTTGCACGAAAACAAACTATCAAAAATCACTGAAGTAGGTAAAATGGCTGTCAACTTCAACGGATGACGTCATATCGCGTTAAACCTGGGCTGCCAGTTTACAACTTCAAAGCCTTGTAGAAAATAAATGATTGGACTGTGACGTTTTATTATTTACTTGCAAATTATTTATTTGCTTACTCATAATTTGATCTTGAATATCTATTAAATAGTGTTGGCAGTTCTTAAAATTTTCTGCAGTGCTAAAAATGGTATTAATCCTGAGATTAACACTGGGCGATTTGGCAGATCACACCATATTGAATTTCAGAAAAATTAAACTCCTTTTGCGACTCTATATTTGTTAATGTAAAGATCGATGGTTAGCCGGCCTTCCTTAGAGTTTTATAACACATATTCTTCAAAATTTATTTACGTATTTCGTTGCCTTTCCATGTATTTCTTTATATTTCATCAATAATAATTATGTTTCTTTCTTTCTTGATTTTTCCTCAGCTTTTGTTTCTCATTTATTCTCTTGAAATGGTCTGTTACTTATATTTAGATAAAAATTGGAGAAAGAAGAAGTTCCGATTAAAAAAATATTACTAGGGTTGCACTCTTGTATTCGTTACGTTTGAATTATGCCAGATGTGGACAGGGAATAAAATTAAAGTAGATGACCGTCAGGGTTAAAATAGGGAAAACAATCCATTGGTGATTCATAATTTAAATTATGTTTGAATATTCTTTAACAATAATTATGCAAATTTATCGAAAAATACCTATATTTATTAGTATATCGGTTACCATTTAAAAGAAACTCGACTTTATGACGATTTTTCAATTTACTTTGACCTGAATTTCGTAAGTGCTAACGTTAAAACAATTCTATTCGAAATTTGAGTTTATTTTGCCAATAAAAAAAAATTTTTTGAAGTTCATTTATATAGTAAAGATCAAATTTAAGGATTTTTATTCGGTGTGACTGAAAATGCGTAATGCGTAATTTTAGTAAAGTGGGAACGGCATCTACTTGAAGAACAATTAATTTTTGAATGATTCATGTGTGACAAATGTTTGGCAGGAACGCCATACGTGTCCTGATTTTCCACAATGAAAACAAATTTTTCTTCCGTCCGTTAAAGTTTTCGTTTTATTTTCAAGTTTTCTTTGATTCCGACACGTAGCGCGTATATGTCCCGGTTTGTTACATTTAAAACAAATTGGCTTTCCGTCGTCTGTACGAGGATTAGGTTTTTGTTTATAACTTCTATTTTTGTAATTAAATTTAGTTGCTTGCTGATACGACGAACGATGGGTACTTGTGGCCATTAAAGGACAATTTGAGCATAAAGAAATTGGTTCCGTATTTTGCAATTCTTGACATCTGTTAGGTAAATCCGATCGAAAATGGTCAAAAAATTCTTTCACTTTTTCATTTAAATTGTGGCATTTTACTTGGAGTTCCAGAAAATCAGATTGGTCTGAGAATTCTTTTATAAAATCGTTGGAAACTTTCGCCCAAGTATTTGTCTCAGTGCTTGGATGATATTTATAATTTTCGTACCAAATTAAAGCGGTTCCTTTTAAGAAAGCTCCGAAGAAACGTATTTTTTCTATATCTCCCCACGTGTAAAAAGTTGCTGTGGTTTCAAATTCTTGAAGAAATTTCTTTGGGTTTTTATTCGTAATAGGGTCAAAAGTTTCTTGGTTTATAGAATTTTCCGCTGTTGGTTTGAGGAACGCCTCAGATATTGAAATATTCGACATAATTAATGACTTGAGAAAGAAATTATCGTTTTGATTTGTTATTGTGTAATTATTCGATGCTACAAAAAATACGATTAACTGGAATTTCTGGGCTTGAAACCCTTTAGAAACCTAAATGTGTAAGAGACGTAGTTGTTTCTGTAACAGGGCCTCTATTTCATAAATTTATCTTGTGAATTTGTTATTTGGACTGTTAATAACGAAATACGAAGACGGATAGACCGTAGACTTCGAACTTAATTGAAATTATATAATAAAAACGTTAAATTAAAGGGAAATAAATTATATTGAAGTAAGTAAAGCATAAAACAAACTTTGTGGATCAACGCGTGAAGTCCAGTAATTACAAACAAATGAGACGGTGTGGTTCGCGACGTTATACGGTTAAATGTTCGCTGTGTGGAGTCCGGTGATTATGATAATACTCGCGGGGTTTGTACGGTGAAAACGTCCGCTTACTGCACTCGTTTGGGCCGGTTTGAATTTAGTATTACGTTAAACTATAAAATACACTAGAACCCGAAATAATTTTTTAACACTAAACCGAAACACAATATAATGTTACTTCCTACAAGGATTAATTAAAGATTAAATGATTAATGTAATCCTAATTATTCAAAAAAAAATTTAAATTAATAAACACGAAAATGCACTGGCAAAAATAATGACGGTAAATAATAGTTAAATAAACACGGAGAAAGAGCCGGCAGCTTCACCATATGTAACGTTGTATTAAATTATTTGAACAGAAAATTAAATTTAGTTGTAATTATTTGAAAAATAATTAATAAAAATTCGGTAATCGATCCGGCAGCTCCACCATATGTAACGTTGGGTTTGGGTTACTTTCTCTTATAATTTTAATAAATAATGCACTTTATTAATTTAGGTAGCTCAGAACAGTTGGTAGAGACTTTGAACCCAAACGCTACGTGAATCTTAGCTTGGCCAATATTATTAACTTGTAAGCGAGAGGTAAATAAACAACGAAACGAATTGTCAACTAACATTCATATATTTAAATAATGAAGGGCTTTATAAACATTTACTTTTAGGTCCAAACAAATCACAATTACTTTAACAACTTGCTAAACATGAAGGAGTGCACTTCTGTTACATTGAAACACATACGTTCTTACGAACATTAATAAAAGCTACAATAGAATCTGGTTAATTTATAAACATAATTAAAATCACTTAGAAATAAATAAAACAAATAAAATAAATTATCTTACGATTGGAATTACATCTTGATTACATCAATGATTGTTCAGCTTGTGTCAACACTCGGAAGGTCGCGTCTAAACCATCCATATCAAGTGTCGCCGATTGTTTATATAAGGGTATCCGATTCCCCACTTCTTCCGACACGCGCGCAACGTTGACTTTAAATTTTGTCTATTCAGCGGTTCTCACGGTTTACAAGAATTTTGGTAACATTTGTGTGGGTGTGTTTACTCATCTCATTATAACAAATGCGCTGACCTCGCATCGTACACGTGTCAGGTTATTGACGGCGGCTTGAATTATGAGGTCACCGTCTGCAACTCGCTTTATTGCGTTGTTCTGTTTATTCGCTCCGTTTGCCGTTTACTTTGAAGTTTACTAAATGTTTGGCATTAACACAAGCTGAAACTCATTGTGTTTTCTGTACTTAATAATTAACTTATAAAGGATTAACGTGAAATGTCATTTGTCTTTTGATTTACTGGAATATTCTGAATAATTAATAGCTGACTATTTCACAATAGGATCACCTTTTGCGTAAAAAGCTTACTTTGTAAGTTATAAGCCAAAAACAAAAAAACCTGATTTTTAGTGGTTTTTGATGATTTCTCATATTTGCCGAAAAAAAAATTGTTGGACAACTTCAGCACCCCAAAAAACATACAAGTAAGCCACTAAAAACAATTACACCAGAACTTTCCACTTCAAACTACCATTTGACTGGACTAATGGTGGAGAAAACACAAGGCATTGAATGGAATAATAGATACTGATATTTACAACGAGCAAGATGCAGCTGGCAATCAAAACAACAGATTTGTAACTTTTCTTCGATGATGTAGTAACAAGCACACAGTTTGATAGCAAAGCAAAGTTTCAAGCCGAGGCGTTAATGAATAAATGGTGTGAATTTAAAACTGCTATACTTTGTACTATATTTATACAGTGTGGTACAAAAGTATGGAACAAATTCAATATCTACTGAAATAATTGTTTTTTGGAAAAACGCTCGGACAGGTATAGCGATTTAAATTACGGTGCATATTTTAAGAGGAATCGATTTTTTTTGCGACAGTCATTTTTCTACGGTGACGTTATCGCCCTTTTTTTTAAATAGGAACTTGCATATTTGACAATTGCAGTAGATAGTACTTTTTTTTCTCTTTCTAACCGTGCAAAAGTTTTATACCCTCACATAAGATTTTTTTTGAGATATGGTCCTTCGAAAATGCCAAAATCGACTTTTTAGTAGAAGGTTGAAATTCGGATTAGGGGGTAATGAGACCCTCCTAATGACGTTTCCGTGGTCGGTTGTCCCTTAGCGTGCGTAATTTCGAAGATACGGCCGTTCCCACCTATCAAAAGTGGTGGGGGATATTTTTTAAAACCCGTTTTTTCGTGTCCGGCGGGGTCGCTTTGGGGTACTAGACCCAGCTCACGGTCCGCATGGGTGGGATAACAATAGACACGTATACGAAAAATCGACCCTGCCATTCGGGCATTTCGAATCCAAAATGTTTCGGATAAAAAATTGTTCTCTCCTAAATCGACCCCTCTCTTTCCGAATCCCCAAAGCGACCCCGCCGGACACGAAAAAGCGGGTTTTAAAAAATTTCCCCCACCACTTTTGATAGGTGGGAACGGCCGTATCTTCGAAATTACGCACGCTAAGGGACAACCGACTATGGAAACGTCATTATAATGACTTATTTAACATATTCACGCCAGTATCAAAATACTTACAGCATCAAGCATTGGATTACGCCACTGCTTGGAATTTAGTGGAGAGATTACGTAAGCAGTTACGTGAAAAAATAGATAGTCAGGAAGAAACATTCGCAGGGGTGTACGAGAAAGCAATTGAATTTTGCAAAGAAACCAATTTGCAGTTACAGCAGTCTAACACAAACATTGAAATTGAAGAGGATTTCTCAGCTCGTAGGATTTCCAAGAAGAAGAGAATGCCTGGCGAGGAAGCGGTAGGCGAAAGGGGAAATGACTTAACTCCAGCGGAACTCTTTAAAATTGAACACTACTATGAAATCATGAATTCGGGTGTAAATAGTGTTGATGAAAGATTTGAAGTTCCTTCTGATTTACTCTTGGATTTAAAGCTGTTAGATCCAAAAGGTTTCCGTTTAATTAACAAAGAAGGACTTCCTGAAAACTCATTTGCATCACTTGCAGCTAAGTTGAATCTTAACAAGGATGAAATATCGAAAGAGCTAGTACAATTTGCAAACATATTCGAAGCGTTGTCCGGCGACCATTCTACGGAAACCATAAGAGACACTACTGATGTTGAACGCTTTCAGGCTACTAATGCCTGTGGTAAATGTCTGTGCTGTGCAGCAAATAAACTCTTCCAGTTTGTCCAACAGACAAGTTCGTTAAATATTCTTTATGTCACATACAAATATGCTCTAACTTTACCTTGCACACAAGTATGCTGTGAGGGTGCATTTTCAAAATTGAAAATAATTAAAACGAAACTGCGTTCTCTCCTCTCTCAGGACTTACTAGATACATTTATGTTAATTAGTATGGAATATGATGTCTTCAATATCATAAATATAAATAAAATAATTGAAGAACTCTGTACTTCTTCTACAGAGTTAGCCAGGCTGTTAACTTTTTAAACCGTGTCGTGGGTATACTTCAAATAGTGACCAAGTCAGATTTTGGCGATTTTCAGCTATTGTGCCCAAGTGACGGTAAATGGCCAAATCTATATCAAGAAAAATTGACCAAGTAAGATTCCCACTCTTTCTAGGTTAGTTGGATGACGTCAGTTGTGACCAATTGTAAATACAATGTTTTAACTTCAGGAAAACGTGATCATCTCGAATTGTTCATTTTTTGTTACATTCCATCTCAGGGGAAAATGACTATCTTGACTTGGCCACTTTCTGTGGTAGTATCATTGAACTGCTGGACATGATTACGTCGACTTAAGTCAATAACAAGGCATACACACAGAGATTTATCTGCAGTTTGAAGTGACAGATAAATCTTTGCGGTTTTATCTGTCACTGTCCAAAACTGCCAGTCAACATTAACACTCATTTTAACTGTAAAGATAAAACCATGATTCTTGAAACCAAAGATAAAAATATGTGTTAGTGTAACAAACTGAAAGTTTTTCCAGTATGTTTAATAAAACTGTGATCTTTCGTCAAGTCGAAAGTTTTTGACAAATTTTTATGGTATTTAGTGCAGTGTGTGTAAAATAAATAAATATATTATGGAAAGTAATATTAAAAAGAGGCGTGCTTTATGTCTAGCCGCAATTTATATTAACAACATCATGCCTACAGTTGTCTCAAAGAAGAGATCAAAATGGGTTAAAAATTGGTTATCTGAAAAAGAGAGGCTAAAATTTAACCACATGCCATTATTAAAGGAACTACGAGATAATGATCCCAATGATTTCAAAAACTATCTTAGAATGGACGAATCAACTTTTTTGAAATTACTAGATTTAGTAAGAATTTCTTTAACTAAACAGGACACTAGAATGAGAAGAGCAATATCAGCAGAAGAAAGACTTATAACTACTTTAAGATTTCTTGCTACTGGAAGATCCTATTCCGACTTAAAATTCTCCGTAGGTATTGCAGCTCAAACGCTTGGATACATAATTCCAGAAACATGCCGTGCCATTTATGATGTATTAATAGAAGACTATTTAAAGGTACGAAAGTAAATACTTTTAACTTTAAAATAATATTAAATGCATTAACTTTGTGTAGGTACAATAACAAAAAATACTTCACCAGAATACTAATCTTAATTAAGAATAATTATTGCATGTTGTAATCATAAGTTAGTATGTGTTCCCATGTTTTCGTAATATTCAGTTAGGTTTGTAGACAGTATGGGACTACCAGGAGTTACTGGAAAGCATATTCGCATTGTACCTCCCCCGAATTCTGGAGCATTTTATTTTAATTATAAGAAATTCTACAGTATTATTTTATTAGCATTAGTTAATGCAAATTATGAATTCATCTACGTCGATGTTGGAAAACAAGGACGTATGTCTGATATGGGGGCATTGGAATGGACTTCTTTTTATAATAGGCTTAAGCAAGATAGGTTAAACTTTCCCACTAACGAAGAAACTGACAAAAATTTAAATTTTGTTATATTAGGGGATGAAGGATTTGCTTTGCACAAAAATATTTTAAAACCATATGCACAAAGGGAGATCACAGAAGACAAACGTGCATTTAACTATCGATTATCCAGAGCCAGAAATGTATCCGAAAACGGATTTGGCATTTTGGCACCAAGATTTAGAATTTTTCACACTAGACTGGCAATGAATTGCGAAAATATTAATTCTGTTGTTCTTGCCGCATGTGTCTTGCATAATTTTTTGACTAAAACATGCACAACTTATATTGGACCGACCTCGTTTGATAAAGAAAGCAATGAGGCACATAGAATTCAATTAGGAGATTGGCGAAATAATCCCAATAACAGCCTTACCCCACTTAAACCCAATACTGTTAAAAATGCACCAAAAGATGCCAAAGAAAATCGGGAAAGATATTGTCAATATTTTAATAGAGATGGTAAATTAGCATGGCAGGAGCAAATGTTGGCAATTGGGAGATCTTAATAAAGAGAATATTTACGAATGATAGATACTTTAGTAATAAGAAAAATATATGTTTATACATGTTTAAAATAAAAATCATTATATGGTTCATAATGTATTTACCTCTGTATTATTTTGTTCATTTGTAGAAATTTCCTCACGTACTGCATCTTCCGTTTCCCCATAATTACTATCGAGTGATTCCTCATTTGTCGATTCAGCAAATTCTGCGCTTTCTTCGCTGTTGCTGGGTATTTCTTGATCTTTTGTAAAAAGCAAAAGGCTATAATACCAAAGGTTGGGCTCATAAATGTCATCGCAACCAGTTCCAGTAATCACCGAAGCTGCAACTTTTCTCATTTCCTTGCGGAAACATCCTCTCAAATTTTGAATTTTTTTCATTACAAAATCTTTAGTTGCATTTTGATATCCATTTAATTTACAATAATTTACCAACTTTTCATAGGCTTTTGACTTTAAATTTTTGTTAGTGTAATCTTTGCATTTTATGTTCCACAAACAGGGATTTTCCCTGTATATTTCAATCCTCCACAAATTCTCTAGACATCGCTAATTAATTAGAAAATTATGATCCTAATAATATGACACAAGATAGAAAACTCTGCGATTTAACTTCTGTCTAACACAAATAAAAATTATTTGATCTGACAGTTAAATCCATTAAGTAATCTGTGAGTTTCGACAGGCATATGACTTCCCCACTAACAGTTTATCTCGCAGTTTTAACCGTTCCGGTCCAAACTCTGTAGATAAATCTCTGTGTGTATGCCTTGCTATTCGTTCATTCCATGTGACAGTTGTTTGTTATCCCTTGTTATATAGTGTAACTAAGTAGTAGTTGGTAATGGTTAGGTTGGTAGCCAGCGGGAAATACAGGAAACTACATTGTAGGAAAAACCACCATCTTGGCGGTTACTAACATTTGTGACAGCATGTAAAGTAAAGCATGGTATTAAACTTATACATTCATATTTGTGTATTTTATTATCTGGTCTACGATATCACAATTTGGCGACGAGGTAAAAGGAAGATTCTACGGAGTGGCTTAATAGCATTATAAGTTTTTTTTAAGCTGTATTGATTAAAATACGAGCATTGTACGAAATAGCACGTGGTGCCAAATAGGTTAAAGATGCCAGAAACTAGAAGAGATAAGGCCGGAGAAAACGCGGAAGTAAGCACGCAAAGACCAGGAACGGAGCCGGGGCCGGTGCACGTGGTTGCACGGGGCAGCATAGGGACACTTAGTGAATTTCAGGCTGGTGATGACTGGAATATATATTTGGAGCGGCTGGAGCAGTATTTCGAGGCAAATATGATTGAGGAGGCAAGGAAGGTCTCAGTTTTATTATTTCTAATTGGTCAGCAAGCGTATAAAGTACTACGAGACCTTTGTGATCCCCACCTGCCAAAAACAAAGAAGTATACAGAGCTGGTAGAAATGCTGTGCAAACATTTTTCACCCAGAGTATCTGTTTTTCGTCAGCGAATAGAATTTGATACATTACGCCAGGGGAACGAGTCGATAAACGAGTGGCATGTGAAAGTGAAAAACGCGGCCATGAGCTGCAAGTTTGGGAGCTCGTTAGAGGAAAGGGTGAAGGATAAATTTATTACAGGTATGAAACCGGGTCCGATACTGGATAGGTTATGTGAGGAGTCGCAAGACAAGCAGTTTAAGGACCTACTGGAATTAGCGTTAAGTAGGGAATCCATCATAAAGCAGCAGGTACCCGAGGTTCACCGCCTTAAGAAAATGGACGAAAGGCGTACACCAGGAAGGAGTTCAAGTAACGCAGGTCATCAGGGCTCGGCAGCTAGCGGCACAGGTTGGAAAAAGGGAAATGAAAGTGCAGACGGTAAAGCATGTTTTCATTGTGGTAAGACCAACCATGTGTTCTCTAAGTGTAAATATAAGAAATTTGTATGTAGAAAATGTGGAAAGACAGGTCATTTAGCGAATGTATGTAAAAGTGAGGTTAGGAAGAATAATTATCTAGACGTAGTAGAGGAATTGCCTTTGTTTACTTTAGAAACAGATTGTTTTTATGTAGAACCCTTGTATGTACAAGCATTAATTAATGGTATACCTGTTAATATGGAAGTGGACACGGGAGCTAGTGTAACGTGCATGCCACATGATTTTTACAAATCACATTTTTCTAAACTGCAAATGGAGTCAACAACAATGCGTTTAAAAACCTACGATGGTCAGTTAATAGTGCCAGTTGGACAAGTAGTAGCCGATATTAGTATTAATAATACGGTTATAAAAAAATCTCAGATTGTAATAATAGAAAGGGGCTGCAGGCCATTGTTGGGTAGAGATCTATTGTCTAAATTTAAATTGGGCATAGTACCAAAATTGAATGTACCACAAGAAACACTGCAAAGAGTAAATTCATTAGAAACTAGTAGTTTAAAGGTAATATTAGATAAGTTTTCAGAAGTTTTTGAAAATAAGCTAGGGTGCTATAAGGGAGACCCAATTAAGCTAAGGTTGATGGAAGGGGCTAAACCAATTTTTCATAGACCAAGACCTCCACCATTAAAGTTCAAAGAACAAGTTGAGGTAGAGTTAAATCGCTTAGAGAAAGTGGGTGCTATTTGTAAAACAGACAATTCCGAATGGGGAACACCACTCGTCTATGTTATAAAACCCGATGACAAAAGCATTAGAGTATGTGGAAACTATAAAATAACAATCAATAAGCATTTAGAAAATTTTAATCATCCTTTACCATTAATTGAAGAGATATTCACTGCATTACAAGGAGGTCGAAAATTTTCTAAACTGGATTTCTTAAATGCGTATAACCAGTTAAGAGTAGACGAGGAAACTAGTAAAATTTTAGCATGGAGTACTCACAAGGGAATTTATTTAGTGAACAGGCTTCCGTACGGTACAAAGCCGGCATGCTCAATTTTCCAGCTAGTAGTTGAAAAAGTGTTACTGGGTACAAAAGGCGTTATAAATTTTTTGGACGATTTGGTAGTAACGGGTAGAGACGAAAACGAGCACTTACAAAATTTAGAAGCCGTATTAGATAAATTATCGAAAGCGGGATTTAAATTAAATTTTAAAAAGTGCGTTTTCTTCCAAGACAGTATTCGGTATTTGGGGCACATTATTGATGCACATGGGTTTCCAAAAACTTCGGAAAATAGTAAAGTAACTGGGTATTTTGTTAGGCGTGACCAGTTATCAATTGACAAAGGGGTCATAATGTGGGGTTATAGGGTAGTTATTCCTTGTAAATTCAGAGACCAAATGTTGACAGCACTTCACAGTACTCATTTGGGGATGAGCAAGATGAAAAGCACGGCCAGGTCTTATTTTTGGTGGCCCGGTCTAGATAAAGAAATTGAAAACTTGGTTAAAAATTGTAAGGTATGCATGTCGGAGAGACCGGAACCTAATAAAGCTAGGTTGGTGCCGTGGAGAGAACCCGATAGATTTTTTGGCCGCATTCATGCAGATTTTCTAGGGCCCTTGAAGGGTAAAATGTTTTTGATTATTATTGATTCTTTTTCGAAGTGGCCCGAAGCGTACATAATGTCCAGTTTAGATTCCGAGTCAACAATAGAAAAGTTTAGGGACTGTTTTGCTCGATTTGGGTTGCCAAATGGCATTGTGACTGACAATGGTAGGCAATTCACAGCCGAGGTATTCCAAAATTTTTGCAAGATAAATGGCATACGGCATGTTACATCTGCACCGTTCCATCCGGCGACAAATGGGTTAGCCGAAAACAGTGTAAAATCTTTTAAGGCGGGTATGTACAAAGCATTAAAGGATGAAGCGAACTCCATGACAAAAGTTCATGCTGATAAAAAAGATAAGGATTTATCTTATTTTCAAGCACTTAAAGAAAAATGTTTAAAACAACCGACATTGGTAAAACTCTTTTCAACAGCATCCAAACAAGATGACTATGGGTTGCGTGCCTCTTACTACATTTCGTTACTGATTGCTAAAATGGGAAAACCGCATACTATTGCTGAAGAACTAATTCTACCAGCTGTAAGTGAGGTAATACGCACTATGCTGCACATGCCAGCGTCTGATATTGTCAATAAAATTTCTTTGAGCAACAATACATTGCAAAGAAGAATTGATGAAATGGCTCAAGATGTTGAAAACTCATTATGTGAGTATTTAAAAACATCTCAGTTCTCTATACAGCTTGTTGAGTCAACTTTGCCAGGAAATGAAGCCTTACTTTTAGCATACGTGCGATTCATAAGAGAAGAACAAATTTCCCAGGAATTATTATTTGCTAAATATTTACAAACTGATACTAAAGGAGAACCGATATTTCATGCATTGGAAGAGTTTTTTAATGAAAAAGAAATACCCCTGAGTAATATCTTGTCAGTTGCTACTGATGGTGCTCCAGCGATGATAAGGCGCCATAAGGGGTTTCTTGCATATTTAAAAAAGGCGGTGCCAAATGCATTCGCTGTACACTGTGTCATCCATCGTCAACATTTAGTTGCCAAAAATCTGAGTGAACGCCTACATAGGTCATTAGATTATGTCATTAAAGCAATCAACAAAATCAGAATCAATTCATTGAATGACAGATTATTTAGACAACTTTGTATTGAAAACGATGAAGAATTCAATCGCTTGCTGCTTCATACAGAAGTTAGTTGGCTATCAAAAGGTGCCTGTTTGAATCGGTTTTATAATCTCTTTAACTCCGTGCTAGAGTTTCTAGAAAACAAAGATGATGCTTTACGAGCCAACTTGATTGAATTCAAAAATGACATAGCTTATTTGACAGACTTGTTTAACAAATTTAATGAAACAAATTTACAACTTCAAGGCGATGAGCTGAATTTAATAAAAACAAAAGCTGTTATTTCTGCGTTTGTGGCAAAGCTTCTTCTGTACAAGCGAAATTTAGGACGAGGGGAATTCAGCCAGTTCCCAAATTTATCAACAGTAGAAAAATATGATGAAGCCTTACTTGCCTATTGTCAGCACTTGGATGCTCTCCATTCTGACTTCAATCGACGATTTGAAGATATTTGAAAAATGAACAAACCTGATTGGGTTCTGGATCCTTTTTCAAGTACGAACACAGAAGAATCTCCAAAATTACAAGAAGAACTGATAGATGTAACAACAAATGAAGAATTGAAATTTAAATTCAAAGACGGCTACCAACAATTCTGGCTGCAAAAGCAGATACCTACAGTTTATCCTGGATTATGGGCTATAATCTATAATACAGAAGTTTTTAGTTGCATTTCCTTCATCATATTTAGTGGAACGTGGGTTTAGTGCGGTCACAAATTTGTTAACAAAAAAAAGAAACCGACTGCAAATAGCGAATCGCGGTGATTTAAGAATACTGCTGACAAAAATAGAGCCGCGGATTGATACATTGATAGCTGCGCACCAGGTTCATCCCTCTCATTAGGATCATTTTTAATGTTATTCGTAATTTTTATATTCATATTATCCTTCGTTATCTTAATTTTCTATGTGTAATGCGAATGTTACTTGGTTGATTTTAATAAATAATTTTATAATTTCAAGCTTCAAGGTGTCTTATTTACAGCATCTTTATTTACTATGTTTTAAGACGTAGGTAGATATACAGGGTGATTTGTGAGGAACCCCCCATATTTGGATAATGAGTTCAGGGAACTAAAAGAAACAAAAAAAGTATAATAAACATATGGTCAAATTTCAACCGTTACTGAGATATTGTGAAAATAGTTTTTAATCAGGTGGCCCTGCATGCAGACAAAACAAGGTCACCAGAACTCACTCTTCTAGATTATTGCCTTTGGGGAGTGCTGAAATCATTAGTTTATAAAATAAAAGTGAACACAAGAGAGGCACTACTCGATAGAATAACTAACTGCGCAGCACTCATCAGAGATAATCACCGTGCGCTTCAACGAGCTACTCCTGCAATTCACAAACGAGCTGACGCATGCATCGAGGTGAATGGTGATATTTTTGAGAAATCAATTAATTAATTTGTATTTTATGTTATGAAATAAACACTTTTCATTCTTAATGCATTACATTAAACTATTTTCACAATATCTCAGTAACGGCTGAAATTTGACCATATGTTTATTATACTTTTTTTGTTTCTTTTAGTTCCCTGAACACATTATCAAAATATGGGGGGTTCCTCACGAATCACCCTGTATAGATACATAAAAGAACGCAAATTTTTTACTACATCTTTGTGTTTGTTCGCTTAATGAAGGTAGATTTCCAGGGGGGCGCTGAGTAATTTTTTTTTCTGAAAAGGGGGCGGTAGGACAAATAAGTTTGGGAACCACTGTCCTAAACCAAGAGATAGAGGCCAGACTTCAAGAAAACAACCTAGATGTACTCAACCATTTAAACAAAGTTTTAGGTGGAACTGACGTAAATATAGAAAGTGTACGGTGTGTGTGAAAATATTACACTTTGGACAGTGAACTTCTTCTGTCTGAACTGAGATGTTTTTACAATATCGAAGATTCAAAAAACAAAAATATCCAAGAAAGAGCTGACATTTTTGTTGAGAAGTCTTTGAAAAGTGTGTTCCCTCTCTTATTGAACTTTGCCGTTTGTCTTTTTTACAATTCCAATGAACTCAGCATCCTGTGAGAGGTCTTTTTCTTGCTTGCGGCGGTTGAAAACATACACCAGGAATACGATCGGCCAGGAGAGGTTGTCCTCGTTAGCTCTCGGCTATCGAAAGGAATGTTGATCTAGACATTTCTAAAGTAATTGGCGACTTTAATTCAAGCCAAAAGAGAAGACTTCATTTTGTATAAAAATAACTTGTATTTGTTTATTTGTGTTTGATAAATATTAGGTTATTATGGGGCCCATTGAACCACATCTTGGGGGTACAATTGAGGTATGGCTCATTGCGCCCCGTCCGTAAATTACTTCTACATTTTTGTGATTTTTAGGAATCTCATCATGCGTCATGCCACGTGTAAAAAAAGGATAATGGTTTTTAATCCGAACGTAATCAAAGAAGCTATATTAATTGTCAGGGATTATGTTTCAATTGAAACAATCAGTTGCAAGATTTAATTATTAATACATATCTAAATATAAGATTGCATCACTATGCCAAAATGAAAAGTGAAAAGGATAAACGTATAAGAAAGATGTATAATCATTTGATTTTATTTAAACACGAATAAAAAAGAATTGTTTAAAAATAATCATGGATAGGCCGCATCTTTGTTGAAGAACTTTCTATATTCAATTTTGTTTTGTTACATACCGGGTGTGGCCTGACATGTGAGACATAGGTGAAATGCATGGGAAATTGAACATATGTGAATATTATCTTCTTGGCTAACTGTTGCTTACGTTGTAGCTATTCATCGAAAAGTACTTTTTTTCAGTCGATTATAGTACGAAATTTATCTGAAATGAAGGACAAATGGTATTTTTTGCTGATTATTAGACTGATATTAATTCTACAAAAAATTAATCAACTAGACTTGTTCTGATGAGCTGCAGCATCACTATGGAAATTTCAGAATTCATTATTTAAAACTATTGCTTGACAGTTTTAAGCGGTGCGCAAACCAACGCGGTGGCGGGAGCGGGGGCGGTGGCGGGCGCGGTGGCGGTTGCGGTGGCGAACACGTGTCCGCATACTCACGCGGTCTGTACGAGGCGATCACTACTAATTGTCAGCATTTTGGCATCTGTCATCTGTATTTTCGTCATTTTCGGTATCATTAAAATTGACGTGATGGACGAAGTAGAAGAGGAAGCTATTTTATTAGCCAATTAATTAGTTTCAAGCCAAGTTGGTAATCATGTAGATTCGTTCACAAAGAACATAAGTTCATTTTACCAGAATGTACGTGGTCTCAACACAAATATTGATGAATTTTATACGAACTTCTTAATTTCTAGTTACGACATAATTATTATAACAGAAAGTTGGATTCAGGAGAATATTAGTGATTGTGAATTAGTGGGTGAAGATTATGTTGTGTTTCGAGATGATAGAAATTTACAGCTCACGGTGGAGGCTACAGGTGCTGGTGTGCTCGAGGCGATTAAATCCGTTTTAGCTTTAAGAATTTTCTCAAACATTTTTGCGATATTATTGGGTTTAAGTTCTTATCTAATGGAATTACCATGTATTTTATTGTTATTTATATGTCTAACGCTAAATATTATTTGAGTATTTAGGAATTTTACCTTTTATTTTTAATTCAAACTGCTTAATAATTGGAGATTTTAATTGTTGGGACTTTTATAAATATTTTTTTCATAAAACAATGTTAGATTTATCACAGAAAGCTAAGGTCTTAATCAATTTCATAATTTTTTTAAATTATGAGCAACTAAACACTATAAGTAATGGCAATGGTCGATTTAATTTTAACAAATACTAATTGCACACTGGATAAAGAGTTAGATGGTTTAGTAAATACCGATTTGCATCATCCCCCATTAATATGTGACATATCTTTGACCTTGGCTAAACCAAAAACTTGTGACATGAAGAAAGATATTATTTACAATTTAAAAAAAAATACGTCACTGCACGGACAGTGTTAAGTACTCAGGATGTGACAAATCATATAGTACGCTATGTACACGCACTATTTCAATCAACTCCTCAGTTTCATTCATTTTTCTGTTGTTAAAAAAGCCCCCAAACACCATAAATTCCAGGCGATCGCGCGGGCAAATGCTGCATGCTGCGTTTGCCCGCGTTGAAGCTGGACCGCGCGGTAGAACGCTGCACGAGAGCGCGGGCGCGATATCCTGACCGCGTGTGTGTGCGCACTTCCATGGCGAACATGGGCACAATCTGACCGCCACCGCCACCGCTACCGCTACCGCCACCGCCACCGCGTTGGTTTGCGCTCCGCTTTAAGCAATTATTAAAATCGCATGTATTTCTCCTATGTCTCACATATCAGGCCACACCCGGTATATATAAGCTTTGTAAGACCAGATTGTTAATTTCTCATTAAATAAAATTTAATAATCTGCAAAACCAACTTGGTGTTTTTTAATTTTAATTATGCTACAGCAAATTGAACCTAAAACCTGTATTATAAAAACTAATAATTTTGGTTTGTCTAAAATATTAACTACAAAAATTCATTGTAATCTCTGTATTTGTTGTTGAAACAAAGTTTTTTAATTTCCATGCATTCATTTTCCTAAAATAACTCAAGATTGCTTGTCATTTCAACAAATCCTTTTTTAATTACTTGAGTTTTGTCTCCTTGAAAATGACCTAAATCAAGGGTACAAGACAAGCCCTACTCTTAATTACTTAAGAAGTAATAATTTTGTGATTTTTATACCTAAGATTACATTTTCAGCTAATGAATATTTTTTGCGCGACCCTTTTGTTAATTTTACATGATACGTCTATGCTTTTTCCTTGAGAAGTAACTTATGCTTGTGCGCATGCTCCATAAATCCTGCTGAAACAAACGTAAGGCTATCTTTGTCGAGTATCTTGGCACAAATTCATTCTGTAGCAGAAATAGGGAAAGCACTATCTACGTAGTATACACTTATGCTAAGTATGTACGTACGGACGTTGACATTAAAATGTCGACATTTGTGTCTAAATAAGTCTACAGCTTGTTTATATTATGTAGCAAATTATTTGCGTAGAGCGGTGTCTAGAGCACTTCAGTAGACTGTGTACACTTTATTTCTTTACACTTCTCTATCGTGTGTTCAGACGGGCATAGGAAATCAGACACTTGATGGCACCTAGTTTTTAATCATGTCACGAAAGAGATATCGTTCAGCAGCCGCAGTGATCATTAAATATGTTATGAAAAAAACGAAGAAAGAAGTGAACGAGAAAATGCTGGGTTAAAGAGTGGATAGCATAGAGAAATACGGAAGGAGCATATTCTTTTATTGCAAATTAGTCCTCCTATCAAAAATTTTAACAAGTCAAAAAATTCCCAGCTACTTGTGAAAACAATAGACGATGATTTCTTCTTTTTAATTTTTTTCATTTCATTATTCATTTGAGTTCTTATATTGTGCAACTTTCTTGTAATTTCCACAGCAGTTACTCCAAAATCTTCTGCCATATTTGTTGCAGAATTTCTCTTGTTTCTATCTTTGTAAATTTTACATGTTGTATCCCATAATTCAGGACTTTTGTACCATTTTATATTATGTATTATATGATACTGTAATTTGTAGTCTATTATTTTTGAACGTATTTACCTATAAACGTTTACTTACTTTTAACTTATTGCTGCATACAACCAGGACCTACTAGACTAACGGGCCAGCTCATGCCGTAGAAACCCTTAAAAAGTAGAGGGGATGTAGCCGGTTAACCACGGCCTCATTAATCTTCTGCATTTTGAACAAGTGCATTATTATTTATTGTTGCTACTTTGAAACTTTTTGCGAGGGATCTTCTGATTGATTTATGTTGTATGTTGAATGTTGATACAAATTTCTTTTTATTTCATATAATTTGAAAATCTGTGGAAATAGATGCAATAAATTTATCTACAGGTAAGCGTATTTTGAGCTGCAAATCAGCTTTTAACTAAAAACCTATGAACTTTAATTTTAAGAATGCCGACTTCTTGCTGCGTTCCTGGCTGTAAAAGTAATTATGTAAATACAGAAAACGTAAGTGTATTTAAATTCCCAAAAAGACTTACAGCTCAAACAAAAGTGGATAAAATACGTTCATGGAGATTGTAGGCAACCCGCAGAAAGTTCAGTTGTGTGTATAAAACATTTTGAAGCTCACTTTATAATCAAACATTACAAAACCTCGAACTGACCATGTATCTAGAGATACTAAAAAAGCTAAAAATTTAGAGCATCTTAAAGAACAACAAAAACAACGAGAAAATATTGAAAATAATAATTTATGTGATTCCTGGCCGAAATTGCAAGGGTTAATAAACGTTATTCGATCGGATACGGAAACTATCCATCCAAAAAGGTTTACTTACGGTAAAATTACATGAAGCTGTTAACATTTTAAAAGACTGCAAATATAGTAATAATGACATAGATTCGGATGTCGTACGAAAATTGAATTTTCTTATTGAATGAATTAATTTAATTACGTTCAAGAACTCTCCAAAATATTCCCCGAAAATGATGACTTGGTCCTGTACCTTATTTTATTCATATCCATCTGCATATAAATTTCTAAGAAGTACCGACTCGACTGTTTAAAATTACCTCATGTGTCTTATTTGAAAAAAATTTGCTCTCTGGGAACAATTGGCCATTCAGGTATAAACGAAGGACATCTACGATATCTTTCAGAAAAATTAAGAGGTCTTAACGTTCAAGAAAAAATTATAAATGTTTTGTCACGTGCCAAGCGCACACTACGACATTAAATGGGGGATGGTAATCCCTTATGCGCGCGGCTAGCTAAAACAGTGGAGATGGGCGAGTTCGGGTCGCTAAAATAATACTCAAAACACTTATTAACCCTTCAAAAGGGGATGGTCGTAAACGGTAGATAGGGCGCCACCATGAATAAAATCGCCCAAAGATCTAAAACAAGGAAACCCATCATGGAAGGTTTCCAAGGGCTCGGATAATAAAAAGGGGGTTGTCGTTATAGCTGCATCCTGCGCAAGATGTAACTTACCTTGCTACTGAAATTACTTTACTTTACTTCATGCTCAAACTTGAAAGCAGGCTAACACTTTACACACAAATCTTAAATAAAACATTGAACACAAAATATTCTGAAATAAACGGGGATCACTGAACACAAATGACAACACCAAACTGAATTGACAATGATTTATTTAATGACTTAAAGACACAAAAAAAATGAACAATGAAACATCACGCAAGAGACAATCAAAAATATTACGTTACATTAAAACAAATCATAAATACGAGACTTACTTTACGGGAAAGGAGAATTGAGGGAACTGTATTTACGTTACTTACTGCAAAAATATCCACAAGCGAATTCCCTCAATTCCCAACAAAGGATATAGAAAGAGCACAAATAACACAGTAAACAAATTAACAATAAGTACCTACCAAATAATTTCGCACATGCAACACAATATAAAACAATAAACTTGACAAATACTAAAGTATAATCTGAACGCTAAAAGTCTTTACTTGACGAACACAAATGAATGTTACTTGAACACAAAAAAAAACTGAATGCTAGTTAACTGAGTTGCCAGGGCCCTCAAATTGCAATGTGACCAATGGATGCGCTCAAGGCGAGGTTCACAAATGCCTGCACCACTTACCACTGGACAAAACAGATAAACTAGCTATCGGCTGTTACTTTAAAAGTTACACATCAAAACACAAAATAACAAATGACAAAAGGCGGTACTTATTAAGTTCAAGGAACTGAATTACCCTGAAAGATGCCTGCGAGCAAGAGGCAATATTTACTTGAACACAAACGAAAGCAGATGCAGCATATAGGGAACAAAACGAAGAGTATTCCTTAAAGTGGTAGGTTTTTCTAATCCCTCACGAGGAGGAAACGTGTAGGCGGCACGACAACACTGTCACTTAAACTTCCTCACACACGATTCTATTTCATTCCAGGATTATATTGGCATTCCTTAAGTGGAACCGACGAAGTCGATAATTGTAATTCATCCACGAGGAAATCACAGGTAGTGGAAGCCTCCTGGTTCATTGTAAGAACCTACCCTGAACTACGACAATTACGGCACCGCGTCTCAGAACAAGACGTCTAGCATGGTTGGTAAACTTTCACGCACTGAAGGCACTAAGAAGGCAGAGGGGAGTGGAACGCTCAATTGATACAGCCCGCGTCTCGGGGAATTCCCGGAAACGTATCTTGACCAGCTGCATTCGACGGAATACGATGAGCTCAACGTCAACAACACACGCGTAAAATTTAGGTCACCTTAGAATTTGAACAAAGAAAATGTTTCACAATGATACAATTTCGAATGTGACTCCGAAAACTTCTGAGAATTACAGTGAAGAACGTGCCCAAATAAGTTAACCTTAATTGTCCACCAGACATAATGAAATCAACTGTAGCAAATATGAAATAATCGACATGAAATTTAAATTAAGGAACAGGACCGTACTGAAAAATCTTAATAATAATTTAAAATGACTGAAAAATTGTAAAATAACACGGGATTGTAAAATCACGTGACAGTTTTACTTGATGAAATGTATGTTAAAATATAATTAGTGTCTTTGATACAGTCATCTGACAGTTTTATTTTAACCTATGATATGTCAAAGTTGTTAAATTAAGATCTCAAAATCGACATACTTATCAGCTTAACCATTCATACTACTTTGGTCCACTTACTTTTTGAACGCATTTATTGCATGTTTTTTATAAATTACATTTATCTAAAGCAAATTATTGTTAATAGGGATTATGCTTTTAATTTTTTAATATTCTAAAATAAACTGTAAACAGTTTCCCTGTTTCATAATTACTATACTAATTAAAAATAGAATAATTTTTGGATACCTTTTTACATGCGGTATAACTCTTGTTGGTAATTCCTTAAACAGTAGAAAGATACTATTTATTATTAAATGCTTAGAAATAAATTCAAGTAGTTGTAATTTCGAAATTCTTCATAAAATAATTTAACAATGCACTATAATTACAGCGACTATCAAATTATAGTATATTATTATATGAGCGATTATGACAGCCATTATTCACGAAGATGACGTTTGAGCCCACGAGCCGTCAGGCGAGTGGCACAAATCATCTGAGCGAATAATGGCCATAATCGCGAATGTAATACGATACTTTTTCTACACCTATTAAACAAATATATTAGACTCAAATTACTCAAATTTGATAACTTTGTAAACAAGCAATATGACAACACACTTGGGCGTGTCACGCGAGTCGATTGTCAGCCGCAGAAGGAGTTGATCGCGGACGATTTAAAATATGATTGGATTAGCGAAATATTTATGTATTTGTGATTGGCCGAAATCATAATTCACTGCAGTGAATTATGAATCCATAATTCACTACAGTGAATTATAGGTACTATTTTGCACAAATAAAATGCTAATAATTGCAATATAATTAAATAGGTGTAGAAAAAGTTATAAAACAACAAACTGAATTAAAAATGGTTAAAAATACAACAACGCTTATTTAAAATGCATGCATTGTTACGGCTGCATCCCCTCCACTTCGCACAGCGAGGAGCTGGTCCGTTTAGTCTAGTAGGTCCTGATACAACACAACGGCTCTAGCAACAAATTTTTAACCTGCCGGTACTCTTTAGATTGTGTGTCGACACGTTCAAGAAATGTATTCAGACGAGAGTCTACGAACTTGCGAGAGCGTTTATCGTGACACGAGTGTCTGATCTAACGACACTACTCTACATACTGTACATATGAAGACACTCGATCTATAAAGCTTGTCTAGACATTAAAGTGTCTACGTCTGTGCGTAGCATTAAGATGCAACATACTGAAACATACATTAATTTTATTTCCTTAGTTACCGTAGCTAATTGTAAGGGGTGTGTTGATTTTACATGTAATAATTGTTCCACATAAAATTTATCAAAGTTAGTTGTCAACGGTTGAAAACATGTACACATACGAAGAGAGAATTCAAATTGTTACATGGTATTTTTCAAATAAAAGCTTACTGTCAGTAGCCAATTTATTTGCGGAAACGTTTCCGAACACACCTACACCAAATTCATCCACAATTTCCAGAATTGTAAGCAAATTTCAAGTAAATGGTTGTGTCAAAGCAGAGCATCAAAGAAGAAACCGTGTAAAATCTGCTCGTACACCTGGGCGGACAAATCAACTAGAAAACCTAGTACAGCAAAATTACCAAACATCCACTAAAACGCTTTCAGTGCAATTAGGTACCAGTAAAAGTAGCACTTTTAGGCTTTTAAAAGAGGAAAAATATCATTGTTATAATTTCCAAAATCATCAAAAGCTTAGAATCGGCGACAATGTAAAAAGGATTACGTTCTGTGAAATTCTTTGTGATAACATCAACAATGATGGAAACCTCCCCAACCACATTTTATTTACAAATGAGGTAACATTTAAATTATCAGGAGAAGTCAATTCTCAAAATGTGAGATATTGGAGCAGGAACAATCTCCACCTCTTCCACGAAAGTCACACCCAGTACCCCCAGAAAGTGAATGTGTGGGCTGGATTGATAAGTTGTCATGTGATAGGTCCATTTTTGATTAATGGTAACCTAAACAGCGAACTATACTTAGAGTTACTGCAAAATCGAGTAATTCCAGCTCTACATGATTTAAATTTGGATTTACTTAAATACGATATGGTTCCAACATGATGGGGCACCCGCTCACTATAGTCGACAAGTTAGGGAGTACTTAAATACTGCCATTCCTCACAGGTGGATTGGTCGTGGAGGAGAAATACAGTGGCCCCCGTGTTCCCCAGATTTGTCCCCCAATGATTTTTCTTATTGGGGTTATATGAAATCGAAAGTGTTTAGTGGGGAACTAGAAAATATTGATCAACTTAAAAGAAAAATAATGGAAGTTTCTCAAACGTTCACTCCACAGATGGATAATTCTGTTTTAAATAATTTTTATAACCGATTAGGTTACTGTTTGGCCGTTAATGGTGGTATTTTTTTAAAATTTAATGTAATTTCTAAATAAAAAGATTGTTTGTGATGTACCGGGTGGTGCATTGCCTCACGCACCATAGGGATTTCAATGGTAATTTTTTAATATGTAGATATTTGCTTCCCTAATTATTTTAGGACAAAAGTGCAAATAAGTTTTTTGTAGAGAAAAAAATAATGCATACATTTATGCTACTTTGCAGTGTTTTAGATTTTACAGTAATCGAAAAACTGCGAAAATTAGTTATTGCACAAAAATCAGTCGTGCCTTGGATTATTGAAACAAAAAGCAATTGTTCTTTAGCTGTCAGTCTAACTTGAGTATTAGTTTCGTAACCTATACTAAGTACTTTTATTTAAAAATAACGTAGGGGAGACTACCCATGGATGGGACGGTTCGTGAAAGGGACATGTGTGTTTTAAACCCTCTCCATATAGCAAGGCCCGCTGAATTAATATTGCATATAAGGCCTGCCCACTTCATTTAGCCAAGACGCAATTATCAAGGACGCAGGCGCCATTTGGGGCGAACTATACATTTGTCCCTTTAAAACGTATAGTTCGTCCCAAATGGCGCCTGCGTCCTTGCTAATTGCGTCTTGGCTAAATAAAGTGGACAGGCCTTATATGTAATATTAATTCAGCGGACCTTGGCATGTAGTTGCACGTTTCAATTTAGTTCTAACAGATGGCTCCTATGCACCTGAGAGTATATTATCAAATGTGAAAACATCTGCTGATATTTGCGGATTTTGTGTCGTTTTAAATTTTTCACGTTGACAAGTAAGTACCTATTTTATTTTAATAAAAAATGGTTTTTTTGTCTTAGTGTTTTTTTATCACTAGTTATATTGTGTTAGGTAACATCTTTATAACACTAAGGGCCGCTTTTACGAACCTCGTATACCAAACAGAATAACTATACCCGGAATAAACTTATTCTCGGTATAAAAAAAGTATAAAACGCAATTCGCTTTTACCAAACTATTCAGCTCCAGAATAGCTATTCCTGGTATAACACAAAACTTGTTTATGTTGGCAGTATTTTAATTGCAAGTAAAACGTCACAATTTGACGTTACGTAATATTACATTAAATATCACTGTCCTTACGAAGTTCTAATTCAAAATTTGTTGCTTCAACTTGTCTTTTTTTAATATAGAATCGAAAGAGGATGCTGCGTGAAGTTAATGTTTTTGAATCCGATAGTGACGAGGAAATTTTGTTTCGTGCTCAACGTTTGCGAAGAGCAAACAAATTTAAACAAAGGTAAGTTTATTTCCTTTTAATACTTCACAAATATACAGGGTGCCCGTTTTTCGACCTCAAGCATGGGGATCTCGGTTATTATAACAGATGCGAGATCGGTTAAATTAGGGCAAAGTTGCGCATTTTTATGGTGATCAATTATCTGAAAGAAAATTTGATCTGTCATTTTTAGTTTTTGAATTATTGGAGAAAAATGGAAAATTGTGATTTTTGTTTTAATTTTTTTAAGCGAAAACCAATAAAACTAGACATTTTTAACTAAGACATTGTGAAGGCACTTTTTTACAAGGAATTTGAATCTGGCATCGTATTTTCCAAGGCACCCTAGATGCAAGAGTTACAACACTTAATTTTTTTTTTCTTATGGGCGCCATATTTGATTTTTGCATTTTCGAATAGAGCTCTTTTTTCTGATTACGACTATGTATCACATGATATGGTCAAGCTTTACATTTTGATTAGAATTTAAGAAAAATGTTTTTGCGAAGAATGCTTTGGAAACAACAACATCTACTTTTGTCTAACAAACACATTTTTGACAATTCAATAAATTTAGAGTTGCACGTTCACATTTCTTCCCAATTTACCTACAAAATTAAGTTTTAAATTAAGAACAGAATAAGGCAGAATTTTTGTATTTAAATTGGAACAAAATTAAAAATAATGCAACCGAATAGTGAAATTTAATTGAATTGTCAAAAATTTGTTTCTTAGACAAAAGTAGATGTTGTTGTTTCCAAAGCATTCTTCGCAAAAACATTTTTCTTAAATTCTAATCAAAATGTAAAGCTTGACCATATCATGTGATACATAGTCGTAATCAGAAAAAAGAGCTCTATTTGAAAATGCAAAAATCAAATATGGCGCCCATAAGAAAAAAAAATTAAGTGTTGTAACTCTTGCATCTAGAATGCCTTGGAAAATACGATGCCAGATTCAGATTCCTTGTAAAAAAGTGCCTTCACAATGTCTTAGTTAAAAATGTCTAGTTTTATTGGTTTTCGTTTAAAAAAATTAAAACAAAAATCACAATTTTCCATTTTTCTCCAATAATTCAAAAACTAAAAATGACAGATCAAATTTTCTTTCAGATAATTGATCACCATAAAAATGCGCAACTTTGCCCTAATTTAACCGATCTCGCATCTGTTATAATAACCGAGATCCCCATGCTTGAGGTCGAAAAACGGGCACCCTGTATAACGCAATTTTCAGAGTAAACTATATTGAAGAATTAGAGGATGTGGAGTTTCTAAGAAGATTTCGATTAACCAAGGACACATGTCGGCGTTTACTTCTACAAATCCAAAATCAAATTAAATCGGCAACTAACCGAAACCATGCAGTCAGCCCCACAACTAAACTTCTGCTAACACTACGATTTTATGCCAGTGGAAGTATGTTGTTGGCAGTAGGAGATTTCATAGGAGTAAGCGAGTCTACTGCCTGTGTTGTAGTACGACAAGTAACGGAAGCAATTGCCACCCTGCGACCCAATTATATATATATACAGGGTGAGTTTTTTTCAATTTTTACTATGGGGATCTCGGAAACTATGGCAGATAGAAAAACGGTCAAATAGGGAAAGTAGTGCAGAATTATTAGCCGAACTAAATGATGTTTTCAATATTTGGAAAAAAGTCAAGGCCTACTAGATATTTTGAAAAATGTAGTTTTGGTCATTTTCTTAAAACCGATTTTTCTTAGTTGTTATAAATGATAGCAAAAATCTTTAAATATGAAAGTTTTAGATCATTTCAAGCTGAATAAGCAGAATTAATCAGATTTTATCTAGCGACTTTCGTTTCTTAGATATAACACAAACCTACTTTTTTTTAAATAGGAACCGTAGTTGGCTTTGACTTAATTAAATAGCTTATTTTTTTCTCTTTTCAATGATATACGGGTCAATATAGTTATTTTTATAAACAACTAAGTTACACGAGTTTAACTTTTATTTTATTAAAGAAAATGCATATTAGAGTGGGCCATGAATCTTACAATCGAGAAATGTCATCGATCTAATATGACAGATTAAATTACATACATTACTTTATTGCTGTTTTCGTTTTCACTTGCTTAACTAGCCCTTCGTTCATAAGTTTGTGTTTTTATTGTTGTTAACAAATATTATGGTTTATTCAAACAACGAAAAACTTGGTATGCTATCCCGTTACATTAGATGGTAACAAAAACAGCGCAAGGGCTGCCGAGGAATATTTTAATCTTTATATTGATCGACGTCAACCGTCCTTACCAACTTTTGGAAATCTGTATCGAAAACTTCAAGAGTTTGGTTCTTTTGTCGCACAAAAAAATGAGCGTGGTATTATAGCTGAATCTACAGAAATAAATGTCTTGGCTTGTGTTAATCAAGATCCGGAGACTTCCACAAGACAAATTTCTTCACAAATTGGTGTTTCTCAGAGAAGTGTTCTTCGTGTGCACAAAAAATACAAATTCCATCCTTACAAATTTTGTTGGACAAACGTTGCATGTTGGAGATCACCAGAAAAGGATTACTTTTTGTAATTGATTCAGAGAACAAAATAATTTAAACAATTCTTTTCCTTTTCAAATTTTATGGACTGATGAGAGTCGTTTCACAAACTGTGGTATGTAATAGACGTAATAAACATTGGTGGAATCAAGAAAATCCACATCGTTTGAAAGAAAGAAGACCTCAAATTAGGTTTGGCTTCAACGCATGGTGTGGACTTTTGGGGACCAAGCTCATCAGCCCGTATCTTTTTGACGAATCACTAACCGGCATTCGATATTTAAACTTTTTGCAGAATGAACTCGAAAGTATGCTAGCTGAGTTGGATCTGGCGACGAGAAGAAATTTATTATGCTTTCAGCATGATGGTGCGCCACCACATAATCTTTTAGGCGTCAGAAATTACTTACAGCAAATTTATCCGAACAAGTGGATAGCGATTGCATGGCCGCCTCACTCTAAAAATATTAGACCTCTGGATTTATTCTTGCGGGGAACGCTTAGGAATAGAGTGTAGTCAAAAACTTATGATTCAATCGAAGAATTGCGATATGCGGTTTTAAATTCATGCAATATCATCGACCGACGCTCACTGAGAAGATCAATTAATGACGTTTTAAAGCGATGCGAAATGTGTGTTCAAAGTGATGGGGGGCATTTTGAATATCTGAGATAACATTAATATGTATTACTATTTCAATTGTTTTTTGAATAAGTTTTTTTTATAAGTACCTGTCTTAGTAGTCTGTTGCGTTATTATTCAATTGTAAGCATGTGCTCTCTTTAATTCATGGCCAACTCTGGTAAGTTTTTACTTCTATTAAAAGTTAAACTCATGTAACTTAGTTGTTTATGAAAATAACTATATCGACCCGTATATCATTGAAAAGAGAAAAACATAAGCTATTTAATGAAGTCAAAGCCAACTACGATTCCCATTTAAAAAAAAGTAGGTTTGTGTTATATCTAAGAAACGAAAGTCGCTAGATAAAATCTGCTTAATTCTGCTTATTCAGCTTGAAACTATCTAAAACTTTCCTATTTAAAGCTTTTTCCTATCATTTATAACAACTAAGAAAAATCGGTTTGAAGAAAATGACCAAAACTACATTTTTCAAAATATCTAGTAGGCCTTGACTTTTTTCCAAACTTTGAAAACGTCATTTTATTCGGCTAATAATTCTGCACTAGTTTCCCTATTTGACCGTTTTTCTATCTGCTGTAGTTTCCGAGATCCCCATAGTAAAAATCTAAAAAAACTCACCCTGTATATGCCACGAACAAGGGAGGAGATTATTGATGCACAACTGGAGTTTTATAGAATTGCTCGTTTTCCAAAAGTTATTTGAGCAGTTGATTGCACATTAATCGAAATTGAATCACCTGGTGGTGATAATGCCGAATATTACAGGTGTAGAAAAGGCTGGTTTGCTTGGAATGTACAAGCCATATGTGATGCTCGTTTACAAATAAGAGATTTGGTGGCACGGTGGCCTGGTTCAACACACGACCAAACAATATTCAATAATTCTTTCATTAAACAGAGGTTTGAGACGCAATTATATGCAGATTCATTAATTTTGGGAGACAGTGAATATGCAGTGTCACAGTATTTAATCCCTCCATTACTAAATCCAGCAACCGAAGAAGAACGCTTAGTTAATGAAGCACAAATTCGAACGAGGAATACTATAGAACGTTGTTTTGGTGTGTGGAAAAGAAGATTTCCTATTATATCATTCTGCATGAGAGTAAGTCTGAAGAGGTCACAAGCTGTAATTGTAGCAACTGCTGTGCTGCATAATTTAGCACTACAACAGAGAGATGACGTTCCTCCAGATGAACCAGCAATTATTCAGCAAATCAGAGCAAATGAAGAGCAAAGAAACCACATCCCTGTAGTAGTGGAAAATAATGGTAACAATCATCGCAGATTCACCTTAATTAATGAATATTTTAGAAACTTAATTGAGGTTCAGTAACATGTATAGTAATTACCTATTATAAAATCTTTAATAAATTTTATTCCACAAATAATTTTTACATTTTTTCTAACTGTTTCTTTTTAATCTCCAGTTCCACTCTTAAAATCTCTATTTCAATTGCATGTTTTTCAGCATTTTGTCTTTGCTTTTCTTCCCATTCTTTTTTTAATAGTTCTTTTTGCAGCTCTACCAATTCCAGCTTTCGTTCTGCTAAAACTGAGTATAGCTGCTTTTCGTCTCACTTGCCCTTTTTCAACCTATACACTGGGACATTATTATCGATTTTCTTTTTTTGTCCTCTTTCTGCAATACATATTATGCATAATTAGAATAACAGAACAAATTGTATATGTGATGTATTGGCCTGGACGAGAAGTGGCGAACGACCGATCTGTAGGGGTCGGAAACACATGTTGTAGTTTTAGGAAACTAAGCGATATTCATAGCCGGGCTTTCTTTATGTGAAGACGTAATAAACCAACTAGTAAACAGCTTGCAGTTTTATTGTAAGACCTTACCACACGGAACACAACATTGGCGACGGGGATACCAAAGTACAGGGTGATTAATTTAACGCGATCAACGGGTGTGTAAAAGTGCAGATTTTATTGTTTCAAAATATGGCTTTGATTGGGGTGATTGAACGCTTTGATCACAGTGGGCAAGATTGGTCAGTTTATATGGAACGACTGGAACAATTTTGTGAAGCTAATGAAATAAAAGACACGGACACGTCGAAAAGGCGATCGGCAGTGTTAATTAGTCAGTTGTCTAGCGAAACGTATAACTTGGTAAGAGACTTATGTTATCCGGTTAAACCGAGTGAGAAATCGTACGACGAGTTGTGTAAAGTGATGAAAGACCATTTCAGCCCAAAGATCTCGGTGTACAGAGAACGAGTGGAATTTTACACAGCAATTCAGAATCGGGACGACACAATAACGTGTGGCATGCCAGAGTAAAGAGTTTGGCGGTGAATTGTCAATTCCAGCAACTCGAGAAGGTTTTGCGGGATAAGTTCGTCACAGGATTAAAGAAAGGGCCTGTCCTGGATAAGTTATGCGAGGAAACATATACAGAAGAAGCAACTATGAGTGACGAAATAAAGTAAATTTATATTGTATACATTTTAGTGAAGTGAATATCTCTCCTAGGAGGAAAGATATTTCTCTTCTTGGCTCGAAAACAAGGTCAATAATGATATCTTCTAATGCTAGTAGTAAAAAAAGTTAGTTATTGTAGACCACGGGCGCACTTTACGCCCGCACAAATTAATTTAAAAGATCACAAAAATAAGTAGATTTAATAGCAATGAAATTATATTTTATAATATTATATAATAATAGTTTAGATGGTATGGATAAATACATAATAACAATCAGGTAATTTTTTTGCGCACAGGGAAGAAGCAAATAGACCAGAAATTACTAATAGACCAACAGTATTCTCTGACAATGAGAATGAAATTCAAAGTGAATTTATAACGACATTACAACAAGATGCAAGAACGAGTAATGTTTGTCAAACTATATCCCAAGATGTAGCGAAGGACTATGACGAAATAAGGTAATTTATTTTGTATACATTTGTGTAAAGTGAGGAAACTTAATAATGCTGCAAAATCAATACCTAACTTTTGATAGTTCAGTAATAAAAAATGTAGCTATTAAAAAAAGATACAACACGTTAAAAAACAAAATGTTCAAGATATTTACAACTTTACAACCAAATGCCTCTGTAAATTTTTTAACTCCGTATGAGGACATATGAGGCACGCTTCGGCACTGATCCACTTTGTTCGCAGTAGTAGTGAAGGAACGAAAATATCTGATGGAAATATAGCGGGTTCCACAATATTACCTTATTTCTGTATTCAGTTATTAATTTGAGACATAGCTCTTAATACCAGTTCATTTTCGCAAAATTATCTGTTATTAACCGAAATGAGTCATAACGATTTATAAAAACGCAACCTTTGCGTTTAACGTGTGTATCTGTATAATATTTATTTGCATTTTTTACTCCAAATAAAAATTATACTTTATTTTCATTTATAGACATCCAAATTGGTGTTCTCGAAAATATGAGGCGAATATATTTATTGCAAAACGACCACGCCTAGAAAAAGGAGTACTGTCATCGGAAGAATACAACGTTATAAATAACCATCCTATTTGTATTGAATCTTGCAAAAAAGAACCTTCACCTTTGGAGGGATATAGAATTATAGAACTCGATTATGTTTTGGAATGGGCTCTTAATCTTCAGTATGATCATTCTAAAATTTGCACAGAAGGAAAACTCAAAATTATAGAAGAACGGCGTAGGAATCTTGGTCTTGTCAGCCAAATAGTTTTTCAATGCGACATGTGTCATAAAATACTCAAATATGCCACTGAAGATCCAAAAAAATCTATCCTCAATAAAGCCGCAGTGTGGGGTACTCTGGCTACAGGAAGTACTTTTTCACATTTGGACGAACTATTGAGCGTCATGAACATACCATCAATGCCAGAAAATATGTTTTACAAAATTGAAAACGAACTTGGAAATGTAGGTAGACCTAAAAATATTTAATTTTAATAGGCACAATTACAAAATATCCCACTTTTGTTAAAAACATATTCTTTCCTTGGAGAAAAAAACTTTATTATGTTCTCTATTTAACATTTGTTTCTTTTATCAAATACTCAAATTAGCTTGATCTTGACATAATCCTGATACTCGTGATGGGTTTAAGCATCAAGTGCACCAACACTAAATGTTTATTCACAGCGACAATTGAAAAATATGATTTTTTGCTATAAGAAAAATTAATTTTTTAGGAATGGAATGCTTCATTATGGCATACAATGGAAGCTGCTGGAAAGGCAGAAAAGGAGCACGCAATTGCATCGGGGAATATTACTCCTGATGGAGTTCCTTGGATTACTGTCTACCTTGATGGTTCGTGGAGTAAGAGGTCCTACGGCAACAATTATAGTGCTCTATCTGGCATGGTAGGCATAATAGGCCAATATACTGGTGAACTCTTATTTGTTTCTGTGAGAAACAAATATTGTTCTGTGTGTGCATTTGCCTCAAATAGAAATACGTCACCTAAGGAACACGTTTGTTTTAAAAACTGGGACGGTTCTGCATCTTCTATGGAATCAGATATGACTACTGAAGGGTTTTGTCTTAATGAAGCAATGCATGGGGTACGATATCAACAGTTCATTGCGGATGGAGACTCATCAGTATTTGCTAAACTAAAAGAGAAGGTACCTTATGGTAAGCATATTAAAAAATCCGAGTGTACCAACCATGCACTAAAAAACTATGGCAAAAGATTGCATAAAATAAAGAAAGATACCAGTGTTGGATTTTAATAATCTAGTTAGTTTTTGAATTTAAAAAATAAGATAAGACAAGTGAGTGTAAATTTTGAAAACAAGTAATTTAAGTTTTTCTTTGCTGACATTAAAAATCGTTACTTTAATACAAGTGTATTTTTTGTGCTGTCTTTGTACAATATTGTGCTGATCCTTTGAGCCGGATCCTAATACATCTATTTATAGGTAAAAGTGCATAATACAACATTGTGCTGATCCTTTGAGCCGGATCCTAATACATCTATTTATAGGTAAAAGTGCATAATACAACATTGTGCTGGTCCTTGAGCCTTTTGAAATTTGATACTACGATATGGAATCTACAGGAATAATGACAAGAAGTAAGACAAAGTTAGCAGAAAGTACAAGCCCTAATAAGAATAAAAATGAAAACTTGCCAGAGGAAAATAAGTCTAGTAAAACAAGTACAAAGCATTCAAAGGCAGCAAAATCGTCAACAACTGAAGCAAGCACTAGAAGGAGGAGGTTGGAAGTCCAAATAAAAGCTGACGAAGAGATGGCAACACTAATGGAAAAGGAACAAGAATTGGAAATAACTTTTCAGAAAAAGAAAATAGAACGTCAGAAAAGAATGATACAAAACAGGTTGACGCTAGAAAATGCACTTATCGAAGAAAATCAAGGAAGTAACAGACTGTCAGAAGTAAGTTCAAATCAAGAAGATGTTATAGGTATGAGAGTTCCTGATAATAAAACCAAGGTTAATGACTGGCTTTACAAAAACGATAAGATACAAGAAGAGTCAGTTGTTAAAGATCAGACAAGGCAGGACTCCATTGACAATCAAGGTGACATCTCAGTAGCAAGGTATGAAATCAAGCAATTGCTTGCAAGGCAAAGTATAGATAAAGATTTACCAACGTTTTATGGTGACGTTAGAGAATGGGCGTCCTTTTATAATCAATATTTATCTACAACTAAAGTTTTAGGTCTTTCTGATGAAGAAAATATGTGTCGGTTGAGAAAGTGTTTAAAAGGCGAAGCGAAGCGGTCAGTTGAAGGACTGCTAATATCAGCGACAAGCGTAAGTCAAATTATGACAGTTTTGAAAAATAGATTTGGCAGGTCAGATTTAATTATAAAGTCGCTTGTGAATGAAACAAGGAGTCTACCTGTCATAAGAAATAATGAATTTTCAAAACTAATTTCATTTTCTGATACGGTGTCTAATTTGGTATTCACTTTGGAATCTTTGGGAATGCAAAACTACATGAATTGCCCTCAGCTGCTAAGTGACATGTTACAGAAATTGCCATACAACATGCAATTAAATTGGGGTGAGAAAATAGCAAGAAATAAAGAAAATTACAATTTGCAAGATTTCAGAGAATGGATAGCTAAAAAGGCAGACGGTGTAAGTTACATGCAAGGAATTGGTTTTTCCAAACTAGAGAATGATTCAGGATCAAAAGGTAAATACAAAACTACTCTGTTAACTGTTCAAGATAAGAAAGGGACAAACAGTATTTGTATATGCTGCAAAAATGAGCATACTTTAGACAAATGCAAACAATTCAATCTTTTAAGCTCCGAAGATAGGTGGAAATTTATAAAAAAGAATGGAATTTGTTTTTCTTGTATAAAAGGTCAACATCGAATACGATCATGCACAAGAAAAAGACAGTGTGGAATGAATGGTTGTGAAAAGTATCATCACCACTTGCTACATAATGACAATTACAAACCAAGAAACGTACAAGTTGAATCACCGGAAACTTTAGAATTAGGACAAGCTAGTACTACAAAAATAAATACTGTAGCTTATACAAATAGAGCGTGCGGAAAAGAAATTCTACTCAAAGTTCTACCAGTGAAACTCAGAAATGACATGAATGAAATCGATACATTTGCTCTTTTTGACGAGGGATCAACCGTAACCCTTCTAGATGAAGAAATATCATCCAAATTGGGATTATATGGCGAGAAGACATCACTAGCTCTGAAGTGGACAGACAAAGATAGTTCTAAGAGACTAAAATCGATGAAGGTGTCCTTTGAAATTTACGGAGAAGAAGGTAACCTATTTAATATGGAAAATGTGTATACAATCAAAGATATGGATTTACCTGCGCAATCGATCAATGCAAGAAAACTTCAGGATAGATGGCAATATCTTAAATTAGTAGACTTTAAAGGAATGGAATGTGCAAAACCAAAACTTTTAATAGGACAAGATCATTGGGATCTTATAGCATCTCGTGAAATAATAGAAGGTCCTCGAAATTCACCAGCACTATCAAGAACGAGACTAGGGTGGGTTCTTCATGGTAATGTTAATCAATTTCAGGAAAGATATGATGAAGCAATAGTTTTACACATAAAACATCAAGATATGGAAGAGGGGCTTCATGAATTAGTTAAATACTTTTTTCCATTGAATCATCTGGGGTTAAATTATTAGAAAAGGATTTCCAGACAAAAGAAGATGAACGAGCAGAAAAATTACTAGAGAAATTTACGAAACGAATAGGGAATCGATGGGAGACTTGTTTACCATGGAAAGACGATAATATGATGCTCCCTGACAGTTGGCTACTAGCTGTTCAACGTTTGAACTACATTCAAAGACGAATAATGAAAGATAAAGAATTCGAAGAAGTTTACAGAAGTAAAATAGATGAGTATGTAAATAAGGGATATGCAACAAGAATTCAAAATGCAGAACTCAGCGAAATTACAAATAAAATTTGGTATCTTCCACATTTCGGTGTAGTTAACCCAAACAAACCTGGAAAGGTAAGATTTGTTTTTGATGCCGCCGCAAAAGTTAAGGGTAAGAGCTTAAATGACTATCTACTCAAAGGTCCTGACCTTTATAATTCATTAATTGAGATAATTTGGAAGTTTCGTCAAAAACCTATAGCATTTTCAGCTGACATACGAGAAATGTTCCACCAAGTAAAAATAAGAACCGAAGATCAGTCAGCACAGAGATTTTTATGGTATGAGAACGACAGTCAACAGGAACCAACAATTTATGCTATGAGCGTAATGATCTTTGGAGCAATTTCATCACCTTTTTCAGCTCAATATGTTAAAAACAGGAATGCATTAGAGTTCAAAGAAGAATATCCAGAGGCAGTAGACGCAATACTTCACAAACATTACATGGATGACTATCTAGACAGTGTTAGTAGTGAAGAGGAAGCCATAAAACTGATAAATGAAGTAATAATGATACATGAAGCTGGAGGATTTGACTTAAGAGGTTGGGTAAGCAACTCTAAACATGTACTTGATCGAATTCCTTATGAAAAGAGAGCAACAGAAAAGTTAATGAATCCAAATGAACAGTCTAATATATCTCAGAGGGTTTTAGGTTTAAAATGGGATCCTGAGAACGATAATTTAACTTTTCCTTTAGATTTTCATAAAGTTAATAGAGATATTTTAACAGGAGAAAAAATACCTACAAAAAGGGAAGTTTTAAAATTGGTCATGTCTCTTTTTGATCCACTGGGACTTATAGGTCAATTCATAGTCAGAGGTAAAATGATCTTACAGGATACATGGCGTAGTGGTATCAATTGGGATGACGAGATCACCAACATCTTGTACAAAAGATGGAAAAAGTGGCTAAGTGGTTTAAAAGACATAGAAAACTTGCGCATACCACGATTTTATGGTTTTGAACAAAGAAGCGACATTCAGTTACACATATTTTGCGACGCAAGTGAGCAAGCCTTTGCTGTGGTAAGTTATTTAAGATTTTTCAGTGAAAACGAAACCAAAGTTTGCCTTGTAACTTCGAGAACTCAAGTTTGTCCGTTGAAACCAATGACAATTCCCCGACTCGAACTTCAAGCGGCGGTAATGGCAAGTAGATTAGCCGTAAGCATAAAAAAAGGACATTCACTGGAAATAAACACCACGTGGTTTTGGTCAGATTCAAGAACTGTGTTAAATTGGATCAGATCGGAGGCAAAAAGGTTTAAAACTTTTGTTGCTAATAGAGTAGCGGAAATTCAAGAAAAAACTAACATCGAAGATTGGCATTGGGTTCCCACAAAGTTAAATGTAGCAGATGAGGCAACTAGAGATCGAGAAGAACTTGAAATAAATATAAGTACTAGATGGTGCAATGGCCCAACGTTTTTACGTGAAAATCCCGAAGATTGGCCACAAGAAACGGAAACCGAAAAAAATGGTGAAGATTTGAACTGTGGTGAAGTAAAAATGGAAAATTTACTTTTTATTAATCATTCTGTAAATTTTGATTTGCCTAATATCAAGAAATTTTCAAATTATATGAAATTAATCAGAAGTACGGCGTTCGTAATGAAATTCATAAAAATATGCCAAGCAAAAAGGAAAAACGAAGAAATTTCGAAAAATTTAAATGTAAACGATCTAAAAGAAGCGGAAAAGCTATGGTTTAGAAAGGTACAAGAAGATTGTTTCAAACAGGAAATAAATTTACTAAAATCGGAACGAAACGTTACTAAAGATAGTAAATTATATCAGTTGTCGCCGATATTATCTGATGGGATAATAAGGTTAGGTGGAAGGACGGATAAATCTCCAGAATTAACTGGAGATACTAAGAAACCTATCATTTTAGAAGGAAAACATAATTTAACGAAACTCTTAATAGAATTTTATCATCGCAAAGCTGGCCACAGTGGTACAGCATTTGTTCTAAATGAGCTCAGACAGAGATATTGGATTCTTCAAGGAAGAAAAGCAGTTTCTTCTGCGGCTAAAAGATGTAATTTCTGTTCGATAAGGAAAGCCACACCAAGGATACCAGAAATGGGACAACTGCCAAAATATCGCATAGAAAGACCTCAAAGAGCATTCATCCATGTTGGTATGGACTATTTCGGACCTTATTTCGTAACAATAGGGAGAAGAAAGGAAAAAAGATACGGAGTAATTTTTACTTGCCTTTCTATACGCGCAGTTCATATCGAATTAGCCGACAATTTGACCACTGAGTCGACTATTCTTGCTTTAAGGCGATTTATTGCCCGAAGAGGTCAACCGAAATTAATAGTAAGTGATAATGGCACTAAGTTAAAGGGAGCAGCCAAAGAATTACACCAAGCTTTACAGGAAGTAGATGAAAGTTCAGTGAGAGAATATCTACTCACTCAAGAAACCGAGTGGAGATTTCTCCCACCAGCTAGTCCAAACATGGCAGGAGCCTGGGAACGAATGGTACGTTCAATAAAGGAAGCTCTGAAGATAACTCTAAAAGAAAGATCGCCAAAGCCAGAAGTCTTACGTACCTTGCTAGCAGAAGCCGAGAATATTGTCAATAGCAGGCCTTTAACTTATGTTTCTTCTGACTCTAAAGATCTTGAAAGTTTAACACCCAATCACTTTTTGATTGGAACGTCGAGTAAAGCAAAACCACCAGGAATATTTGATGAAAAGGTTTGGGATTTAAGAAAGCACTGGAGGATTGCTCAGAAGCTTTCCGATAACTTTTGGAGACGGTGGATGAGGGAGTATCTGCCCATGCTAACAAAACGAACCAAGTGGTTCAAAGGACAGGGAAACTTAAAAGTCGACGATATGGTGGTAATAATGGATAATCGGTTACCCAGGAACTGTTGGCCTTTAGGAAAGATTGTGGCAACATTCCCGGGACAAGATGGTAAGGTACGTGTTGCGGAAGTACAAACACAACATGGCACCTATAGAAGACCATGTTCGAAAATTTGTAAATTAGATCTCCTGGAAATAAACGACCACGATCTCGCCACAAATGGGTGAACACTCAAAAGAAGTCTTCACCGAGGGGGAGAAATGTTGGATTTTAATAATCTAGTTAGTTTTTGAATTTAAAAAATAAGATAAGACAAGTGAGTGTAAATTTTGAAAACAAGTAATTTAAGTTTTTCTTTGCTGACATTAAAAATCGTTACTTTAATACAAGTGTATTTTTTGTGCTGTCTTTGTACAATATTGTGCTGATCCTTTGAGCCGGATCCTAATACATCTATTTATAGGTAAAAGTGCATAATACAACAACCAGCATAGATTGTAAGGGCAGGAAGTTGCTAACGCAACAGAAAATATTGCTTCTTCAGAAGCGGGAAAAATACTCAATCTATGAGCATTCCAAGAGTGAAGCAAGAGATTTACAATTACTTAAACACGATTTACAGTATGGGATTCATCACGTTTTCAACGATCATTCAGAATGCCGAGAAAATATTTGCAATAATTTAGAAAAAACGTCAATTGATAAAATTTCGGAATTAAAAGTTACAAATATTTATTTTCACTTAATGGGTATGTTCTTCATTTGTTCGTTGGCATTTGAGAAAATTTAATAAATATCGTCTTATAATTTTAGGAGCAATAGATTTACTTATAGTCCAGTCATTAGAGGAGAAGGCCCGAATATGGGCCCCCATTTTGTTTTTTATTAACCATTTCTAGATTTTTGAAAAAAAAAATCTAAAAATCGGCATACACCTAGCCCGAAGACTCTTCTATAATTGTAGAAGCAACAAAGTTTCAAACAGGCAAAAATTACTGTGATTTGAGAGGAAATATGAAATCATGTCAATTTCACATAGGATGGCAGACTGTGTGAAATATGGGCCCCTATCAGAAATGATACAAAAAGCTAAGGAGTAACAAAATAATCTTTATTTTCAAGAAATAAACTTACATATTAATATATTTTAAATGGAAACGATAAATTATCTGCAAAAATCACAAACATAATTGTCTTGCTCTGCCCCCGAACATTGCTCATGTGCCCACATATTGCACATGAGGCAACGAACCCATAGCTCCCCTCTGTGGTCTTCTGAAAAACAACCATCACAAAACAAGCATGTGGCATCTTTATCATCTGGAACGATTTGCCCGATATCATCGATATCCATGTCATCATCAGCCGGATAAAATGGTTCGTTTTCTGCGTTGGAGTCTTGGTCGCTATCAGCATCATCACATTTCTTTTGTTTCTTAGATGCCCCCCTTGTCGGTTTTGGTTTTGGACACAGTTTTCGTTTTGGGGGTGGCTTCTTAGGGGTAGAACGTGATTGCTCTAAGTCATTTTTGTATGGTGATGAAGTGATAACTTGAGATTTGCATGGCTTTCTCCCGCGATTCGATGCTTTCTTCTTTATGGCAGGAATGGGTGCAATATCGAATGGAGATACATGGCATTCAGAGCCTGTTGATGGAGATTTGCGAATGTTTAAATCTTGTTCATCTCTTGGCATTTCCACGGGGCTTCTATTTAACTGAGCATCAACAACAAGCTCCTGGCTTGAAGTGCACGAACGAAGAACCGGTGAAAATGGCGCCTCAGCTTCATTCTCCGGAAGTGTTGAATACTGATTTGTGTCTGCCCACGTGGAACATCCTGGGTGAGGTTCTGAGGTGAAAGTATCTTCTGCATTTTTCCTAACTTCAAGTGGTGTCATGTTACAGTTTTTTTTAGTTTCAATATCTTCAGTTATAAAATCGGCATCTGAGAAAATATGGGGGTTGAAGGGAAAAATGCCAGTAGCCCTAAAACCATTTGCAGCAATTTCAGCAGTCTGCGATTTTTGAAATGCTCTCCCTAGAAGCTCCGCCAAATCAAACTGAGTAATAGCACGGTGATTTGTACGAAGCCAGTTACGGACTTCTTCACTATAATAAACCTTAAAACTACCCATAAAGGTTTTGTCAAGCGGCTGTAGTCTGTGCGTGGAGTGGGGAGGCAATGAAATGATAGAAATGTGATTATCCCTTGCCAGCTGAATGACATCTAAATTTCTCGTATGGCTGTAATGCCCATCCAGCAGAAGTAGAACTGGAGATTCTTCGGTAGGTTTGACGAAATCTATGAAATGTCTCATCCAATCGGTAAAAAGGTTTTGCTGCACCCACCCACTGGGATGAACGGCGTATATTGATCCTGGGGGGGCACCACGCATCAGCTGATCATTACGATTTTTCCTCGGAAAAATCAACATGGGTGGTACAAACTGACCGCCAGCGCTCATAGCCGCGATAAACGTAACCAACGAGCCACGTTCTGCGGATGTAATAGACGCTATTTGTCTCTTTCCTTTTCTTCCAATTACTTGGGCCACCTTACTTTGCACAACTGACAAGCCTGTCTCGTCGACGTTGAAGATTTTATGTGGCGAGAAGTTGTGTGTTGTGTACTCCTCCTGCAAATGATCAAAAAACTCCTTCACATTTTCTTTATTGAAGCCCAATGCTCTGGCGAAGGAGGTTCCTGTTGGTCTTCGAACGGAAAGTAAACTGCCATGGCGACGTAAAAATGCATCAAGCCAACTACGCCCTGCAATTCCATTTTTGAATACATTTACTCTCCCATTTCTGATGGCTAAAGTATATGCCATTCTTCGAATATCTTGTCTTGTTAATCCGTAGTACTTGGCTTCCATGGTTAAAATATAACTAACCAGATCTTTTTCTATCTCTTCTCCTAAGACTGTTTTTCGTCCTAGTTGGGTTTGAACTACTTGTTCAGCTGCCAAGTTAGTTTCTTTCTGTCTTTTTAAAAACCTTTGAAGTGTTGATCTTGGTACATTAAAAGATTTACTGGCGTTTTTTAAGCCCATATGTTGGTTATTTACATTGTCCAAAGCCCTTACCATATCTTCGGATTTCCATTTCTTTCTTAAATTCTTTGGTGAGTACTTTGGCTGATTACGTGGCATGATAATCCTGGAAAAAACACCAAATTCAAAATCAGGTCCGAATATGGGCCCTGGCCCATATTCGGACCCACAAAAGGCCCATATTACCAGCAAAGCGTGTCATTCAAACAAAATGTCATATTAATTTTTGAGGTTAAGTGACTCAATATCTACGTGAATATAACAAACCTTAATCTTAATACAACACACTGATGCGAATATTTGAAACCTAATCAGCTAATAATATACAAAATATTCTTATGCAACTTACCTCTAAATATATATTCAGATTTTCATAAACTCATTCACCCCCACTTGTTGACAACAGAATAACATTTCTATAGCACACTATCGGTAAAACAGTTGGCTATCCAGTAAGCGTATTTTAAGTTAGTTTACACAGACGTCGCTTGATGTCCTACTGAATTTTTGAGGGGGCTCATATTAAATGCATGGCCCATATTCGGACCTTCTCCTCTAGGTACTTTTTTGGTGCAAATGGTTGAGGAGTTTTGAAATTTGGCAGAAGTGTAGACTTGGGGGCCCTAAGTATGACGCTAAGTTTGCGACCTCGATGGACTGCCGCTCGCGCCGCCATCTTGAAAAATGGCAGCCAAAGGCAGTCTTTTAGCATATAACTCCATTCTTGTAGGTTTTAGAGAAAAAGTTTTTTATTAAAATTTTGACAGAATATATTTGCTACAAAATTACTTATATTCAATTTTTTCGTCAAACTAATACTTTCCGAGTTACAGGGTCGGAATCCGCTATTAAATTGTTAATGTTTTCGCAAGCTGTCCCATTACAATACTTAGAGACACAGCACCGAGCACTTTAAGCCCGTTTTCCGACAACCACACGCTCCTGCACAGTATTTTTACATTTACAGGATATCGATTTTAAAATGGTATCGGGGGCTGCTTCTGACGTAGCGCGAACAGCATCGAGCCCATACCTCGTTTTCTGCCAGCCATATTGCTCAGGATCTTTTTCACTGCCACACCACATCGCGACTTGGTGGTACGCTCGCAGACAATGCTGCCTTGCAGCATCTCTTGTGGGTGGCAGGGACGCGAGATTAAATTTGTTCTTGGACACACACTTCACATAATTTTTGTAGCGAAGGGAATCCAATGTGTTCTTTGCAGACAATCCGTTGTACAGTAGTAGTAGAGATAGCTCACTTCTGGATCAAATTTGAACTTTGACCTTTTGGTCTAGCAAATCGTGTTTACAATTAAACAAAAGGTCAAAGTTCAAAATATTACTAGAGTAAAAATCATAAGTTTTTGGGCTTCTATTCATCTGTCATTTTTTTGGGGTGACTATTTTGGTGATTTGTTGGAGGGGAGGGGGTGGTTTCGAAGGGGGAGGGGGTTGGGGGGTATTTTCGTGGGGAGTATTTTTGGGGGTGGGGGGGGGTATTTTCGTGGGGAGTTTTTTTGGGGGAGGGGGGGGTATTTTCGTGGGGAGTAATTTTGCAAGGGGGGGGTGAATTTTGAGTATGGGGCGGGGGGGTGTTAAATAAAAAAGACATTAACTATGATGTGTTAATATTTTTACTTCTGATACGGATAAACATTGCTACTTCCGAACCCTTTCCTTCCTCTACCGAACGGAGTAGTTAAAGGTTTATTCAACAAAATTACATTCTTTTCACGATACCTTTTTAAAATTAACATTTGAGCTATCCTCTCTCCTTTAAAAAATCTTTCCTTACTATCACACATATTGTACATCATAACTTTAATCTCTCCTAAATAATCACTATCAATTACTCCTCCTACCACTATACAATTACTACTACTAACAACAGATGATCTATCGCAAATCATCCCTACTGTTTCTACAGGTAATTTCATACCTAACCCAGTTCTGATTTTCACTATACTTCTTCCTTCTACAATGATATCTTCTGCAGAATATAAATCCAAACCTCCAGATCCACAGTAGCTTCTAGAAAATGGCACCACGCATCCTTCATACGTCCATACTAAAATCTCATCTGGTTTATCTTTATTTATACCAAACCCCGGGCACCATATGTACTTTTTTCCATCAATTATTTTCGTGTCATAATTCACATTAGCAGACATAAATCGTGGTTTTTCTTCTACCATCTCCTCTTCCGTTACTTTCATTTTCTTTACTGTCCTAACATCTTCTTCCGCTTTCCTTTTCTTATCTTCTAAAAACACATTATCATAATCAAAATTTACATGCCACGGTAAAGTATAAGTATTTTGCGAACCTTCAGGCCATACGTCCATATTTTCTTCTTCTTCGGCTACCTTCAATACTTCGGATATTTCCATTAATTCACGTTGACTTTCCATATTACTTCTTGCTTACTAACTACCGTTTGGTGGTCACTGTTAACTGTTAAACGCCTTATATACTTAATCGGTAAAAGAGAAAGGTGGTTAGCGAGTGGTATAAAATAAAAAAGACATTAACTATTATTTTTGCTTCTGGCATACACGGAAAACTATAATTACTGGTTGAAATTGCAGTGAATTCTTGTAGTCCCCGGTTGATTTCTTCATTGTTGAAAAAATCCCAACTCACGCTTTAAATGGTTCCAGTACTTCAATTCTTTAAACCGCACTAATTGAAAATTAGAGCGTTTTTCATTTATTATTATTTCTCCTCTAAATTACTCCAAATACATATAGTTAGGAACCGTTTCACGTTTACTACTCTTCTTCATTGTTGTTTAACTCTTTTAAAAAAACTGCGCTGTTTTCAGTCATTTGAAAAATATAATTCACTTAATACAAAGCCCAATTTGAAAACGTTCTTAACAATTTATAAATACAGAAAATCTGTTTTAAAAAGAGAATGTGCGTAATTGAATGTATCCTACTAATAAGGAAATAATTATCCTTGATATTTACAGTCTAGTTAGAAAAATGTTCAGTGAATTTACTCAAAGCAACAATTAATTATAATATTTATTGTATTACACTATTAAATTTAATTTTTAAAACTAGATTGTAAATATCAAGAATCTCTTTTTCTCATGTAATCACTTATTAGATTTTTATTATATAAAGGTTAACTACTATGTACATTATGTTTACCTATTTAATTCAGGAAATGCTTAATAAATTTTCTTCATGAATAGATACTGTTACGAGTTATTTATAAGAAAACACGTGTGTTTTTACTTGATCATTAATTTTAATTTTTTATTAAATAATATGAGAAATGTTTAAAGAGCAAAATTTTTATCGTGTATAGGTCAACTACTATATTTATTATTTGTTTTAATTCCTTTCACTTACATTTTTTAACATTTATAGGTTACTAGTTGTAGAGTAGTACCTATAAATATGGCGTTTTCTTTCATATTATATTAGTTTCAAATAGAAACAACTACAAAATAATGAATTCTTACTTTGAAGAAGTTAATAGTGTCGGGCTTTTAGAATTCAAACCAATTTTAAGAATAAGTGAAATGGAAATAAACAAAAACTATATTATTGTAAAAATTCAATCGGGCAATCATCCACAATTTGGACGGAACGTTTACATTGAAACTGAGGCTGCACGAATTTACCTTCCAAAACGAATTGCTGAAAAAATGACTGACGAAGATATAATTAAAATTAACGAATCCACGAAAAAATATGCTCTGATTTTTACTGGTCAAAAAAATGTGTCCAAGGGATCTGATGCCAACTTAGTTAAATTTGTGGAACTTTAAGATGTGCACAACAAATTTATCCAGGTAAAACTCACTAATTAATTACTTATTGTTTATTTTATACAGTTTCTTTTTTTGTAGTTTTTACTGGTTAAAAAATGTTTCTTCATCAACTTAGTAAAATTTATGGAACGTTAAGATATGTAAATTTACCCAGGTATTACAATCAATTACTTCTTGTACTAATTTTTTAAGAAAATAAACAGTTTAAAAAGTTGTCGTTTTTAGAAGTAACAGTGAAGGTTGTAGTTTATAATAGAATGTAAAAGTAAAGGGGGGAAAGGTAAATATAAAAGTAAGCGTCAGTTAATATTTTAGATAGTTTGTTAACAGTTTAAAAACAGAAAACATGTCGAACGAAAATGAAATTATGCGAGTTAGTAGTGTGGCTATAGAAACAATCGAAAAATGTTATAAAACTTTTAAAGACTTACCTTCGGAAAGTCATAAAATTTTGAAAACTTTAAAAATAAATAAAAATAATATTCGTCTTTTAACTAAATTATTAAAAAGTTGCAAGTCCGTTGGAACTCGTAAACATGTTGAAACGGTAATAGGACATTTGAAAAGATATCAGGTGTTGTTTAAATCGATTCAATCAAAAGAAAAAACTGGAGCTGGGACAACTAGTGGTAAAACTTCTAAATTAAGTGATAGAGTTAATTGGCAAAACGTAGAGAGTGCGTTTGACTGTAGACTTGAAACCGGTGTTATCGTTAACTTAGTAGATAAAAAGATTGAAGAGTTTTTAGAAGATTGCTACATTTTGTTTAAAAGGAAAATTGAAAATGTAATGAAAAGCAACAGCGTTATCAAGGTCAACGTGGTGTTCTGCGCGGAGTTTATAAAAGCGACGGCAAATTCGGAAATTTTCTCTACTAAATACTTTAATACCAAAAATCAAATAATTCTTCAACAGGATTTGCCAAATTTAAAACAATGGTTTGAAGAACATGTTGCCTCCAAAATTTTAAATAAGGTTTCAGTTTTTGAAGAGGGGGAATCCGGATGGGCACTGAATGATATTTTTTCCCTCTTTGTAAATGTGAACAGATGCGATCAACTGTTTCACGGAAATTCTTTTATTCCTTTACCCAAACAAATTAGTAGAAAGAAAGCAGTCATTAATATTGAAAATTTTACGGACGAAGCCTGTTTTGCCTGGAGCGTGATGGCTCACCTGTTTCCTGCTGATAGTAATTCAAATCGGTTGTCAAGTTATCCAAATTATAGAGACCATTTGAATTTAGAAGGCATCCAGTTTCCAATGACTTTAAACCAGATTCCAAAATTTGAAAAACAAAATAATTTATCTGTTAACGTGTATACTCTTTCATTGAGGGAACAACTTTACTGTACATCGCCAGCGTATTTAACATCAAACAAGCAAGCTGTTCATGTTAATCTTCTAATAATACAACAATACTATGAAGATGAGAAATATGGAGTCAATCAGCGATATGAAATTGAACCAAGTACGGAGGAAGATGAAGAAAATACCCCATCAATGAAACTACATTTTTGTTTAATTAAAAATTTATCGAGACTGGTGAGTTCTCAGATAACAAAAAACAGATATAAGAAATACATTTGTGACAGATGTTTACATTATTTTAAAAGTGAAGCTAAATTAAGTTTACATACGGTGGACTGCGTAGTAATGAACAAGTGCAAAGTGAATCTTCCCGAGCCTGGTACGAATTTAGAATTTAAGAACTTTAATTATAAAGAACTATGTCCATTTGTTGTATACAGTGACCTAGAATCCATCTTAAAGGAAGTAAACGATAGTCCAGTGAATAAAAGTACAGTCAGGTATCAAGATCATGAAGCTTGTAGTATTGGATATTACCTACATTGTACTTTTAACAGTTCGCTGAGCTATTTTCGAAGTTATCGCGGAGCAGATTGTATCGAATGGTATGTAAACGAATTACAAAATATTTCGAGTAATTATAAACAATATTTCGATCGCGATGAACCAATGCAAATTACCCAACAACAAAAAAATGAAGCTCTTCTAGCCCCAGTCTGTCATATTTGTGAACAGGAATTTGTTTTAGGGGAGGTGGAAGAAGAGAGAAAACGCATTCTTGATCACTGTCATATGACGGGAAAATTTAGAGGACCCGCTCATAGTAACTGTAATTTAAATTATAAAACTTCTAGAACCATTCCTGTTGTTTTTCATAATTTTAGCGGATACGATAGCCACTTCTTTGTCAAAACCTTAGTTAAAGCTATACCCGGTAATATAAGCCTGTTACCTCTGAACAAGGAACGTTATATTTCTTTTACGAAAACTGTCAAGGAAGATAAAATTAAATTTAAATTTATAGATTCATTTCGTTTTATGAATTCTTCTTTAGAAAAATTGACATCCTATTTGCAACCGGGCGATTTTAAAATTTTGAGAGAACAAAATTCTAATTTAGACGATTCTAAAATATCGTTGCTTTCTAAAAAAGGAGTTTATCCTTACGAGTATATATCAGATCACGAAAAGTTTAAGGAAGAGTCGCTTCCTACGAAAGAACACTTTTTTAGTAGATTAATGGATTCCGATATAAGCGAGGATGATTACCGACATGCTCAAACTGTTTGGCAACAATTTGAAATTAAGAACTTAGGCGAATATTCAGACCTGTACCTAAAAACAGACATATTATTATTGGCTGATGTGTTTGAAAACTTTAGGAGAAGTTGTTATGATACATACGGTCTCGATCCAGCCTGGTATTATACAACACCCGGTTACACTTGGGATGCAATGTTAAAATATACCAAAATTAAATTGGAGTTGCTTTCCGATATTAATATGCTTCTTTTTATAGAAAAGGGCATAAGAGGTGGAATTTGTCAGTGTATTAGTAGGCATAGTAAGGCAAATAATCAGTTTATGAAAGATGGTCAGTTCTACCCATCTAAACCCCGTAAGTACCTAATGTATTTTGATGTAAACAATTTATATGGATGGGCTATGTGTCAGGCCCTTCCATATAATGGTTTTAGATGGCTCTCTGATTTTGAAAATTTTGATGTTCATGCTGTAGCGGATGATGCTTCAGAGGGGTATATACTGGAAGTCGATTTAGAGTATCCGCAAACGTTACATGACTCACATAAAAGTTTACCTTTTTGTTCCGAGCACGGTTATCCTCCTGGATCAAAACAAAAGAAATTGTTAACCACTTTATATAAGAAAGAAAAATATGTTATACATTATCGTAATTTAAAGCAGTGTTTAGCAGCTGGTTTGAAACTTGTTAAAATTCATCGCGTGTTAAAATTCAATCAATCACCCTGGTTAAAACCATACATTGATTTAAATACAAAACTAAGAACCGCAGCAAAGAACGAGTTTGAAAAAAATCTATATAAATTAATGAATAACGCTGTTTTTGGGAAGACTATGCAAAATGTGAGGAAACATAAAAACATTAAAATAGTTTCCAGGTGGGACGATCGTTTTGGAGCTAGGTATTATATTTCAAAACCAAATTTTCATAGTAGGTCTATATTTGATGAATATATGGTTGCAATTGAACTGACCAAAACAGAAATTTGGTTTTTGAAACCTGTTTACATTGGAATGTGTATTTTAGATTTATCCAAAATTTGTGTTTACGATTTTCATTATAATTATATGATGAAACGATTTACTTGCAAGCTTTTGTATACGGACACGGATTCCCTAATTTATGAAATTACTTGCGAAAATGTTTACGAAATTATAAAACAAGATTTACATAAATTTGACACTTCAGATTATCCAGAAAATAATGTATTTGAAATACCTAGAGTAAACAAAAAAGTGTTAGGTTTGATGAAAGATGAAAATAACGGTCAAATAATGACAGAATATGTGGGCTTGAAAAGTAAACTTTACAGTCACAAGGTAGACAGTAACAACAACAAAACCAAAGTAGTAAAAAAAGCAAAAGGTATAAAGAGTTGTGTGATAAAAAATACAATCTGCTTTGACGATTATTTGCAATGTTTGAGAGACGAAGTCGAAATTTGTAGGTCTCAAAATTTAATAAAATCTATTAAACATAATGTACATAGTATAAGACAGAATAAGGTAGCTCTTAGTGCTTTAGATGATAAACGTCATATATTAGAAAACAGAATAGATACCATTCCATGGGGTCATTATTCTTTAGAATTGTAAAAAATAAAACACGTTTATAAATATTGTTGTTTTTTTATTTACCTTTAATTATACATTTCAGGGTCAGATATATATTGCATTACATAGTGTTTGTGTAAATGATAAACGTTGGATAAAGCGCAGTAACAAAAAGATTGTAAATGATATATGCATGCTGGTTTTGAAGCAGACACTGCCGGTTGTTCTTCTATCTCAACTATGTGTTTGTTAGTGTAATTTCTTAAAAATGCAGCCTTTTCACGCCCTTTTACGTATATTACATCGGCATCTCGAACAAGTCGTTGAAGGATCTTCGGAAACATGAAGCCCGGAGTAAACCCTTCGTTCCAATTAATGCAATGGTGATTATTCATCAACCACTTTGCTTCTTTTTGTAAATGTAACGGTAATGTTGAAAAGGGAAACGGAGCTCTGAAGATATAATGCGAAACGGCGCTACCATCGTAAGCAGCTAATTCCTTAGGTGAAAACTTCTTTTCGGATATTTTAAAACCTTGTAAATCTAATATAACAAACATGCTGTTCGTGTTAAAGTATCTGCTAAACTGATTACTAAAGTTCCGTTTACAATTGTTTAACTGCTTTGGTGAGGGCGTTATACGTAAATATTCGATCATGTAAAACCAAACAGTACGCAGTTGTATCGACAGCAACGTTTCTTGCGGTTTCGAATTCTAATCTAAGCACCACAGCATTTGCCTGTAGGTAGTCTTTTTGATTGGAACAATCTACTACGATAAGAGGTGCTTTTGATTTAAACTCGTTCGGAGAAAGTAGTGGTTCATCACGTTTGTTATAATAAGTGGATTGGAATTGAGAATACATATGGTACGGGGTTGCATAACGATTCTTTTGAAAATCTATATTCAAATTATCATAAGGGCGTTGTTCCGTGTTTAAATAAACTTTAAGATTTTTAATATTACAATGATCAAATTCGCTCATGTTTTTATCTATTTGACCCGCACGATCTGTGTGAAAACCCACTATAACGTGCCGCGGAGTTTCCAATTTTGTGCTGGTGGCAATAGCATGTGAATGTTGGGTAGCTTGATTTACTGCCGAGACTACATGAAGCTGCCAACATCTAAACGTCACTGGGGTGTTGATATTCTTATCTATGTATTTAGTGAAAGATAATTCTTGAGCAAGACCTGCAGTAATATGATGAACTTTCCAATAAATGTTTTCAATTATAACTTTAATAATTTCGGCCTTGTCTGAACTAATTACAGCATCATTGTCAGTGTTGCTTCGAATTAAGACTAATTCCTGTCTGATATTTAGTATCACCTTTCCGTAATCCTCGGCAAATCCCAACAACATTTTAAGCGGTATGCAAACATTAAAATTACCAGATGCGTCTGTTACTGAGTCTCCCGCTTGCGGAAGCCATCCGGCGTTTTGTAGTTTTTTAACATCGTTTGTTGTGTACGAGACATAACCTTTCATTGTAGATGTGATACCGGGTTTAATTACCGAATCTACTACGATACCATTCATTTCATATCTAATTTCGCTAAATAGGTGAGCAATACCATTATTTACGAATTTTGCGGTTGTTGTAGCTGCTCCTGTAGATTTCTGTAGTTTTCCTTCTATGTATAAGTAGCTTAAACCGGGAAGAGTTGACATATCTTCTTGAATCGGTATGCGAATTTCATCGTTGTTTTCAAAGCGATTAGTGTAGGGTTGGTGGGTATGTATTTCCTTGCTAACAATTGAATTGTCAACAAGAACTTTTTCACCAATATTTAAAATACTCATTGTTGCAACAACAACAACTGGAAGCCGAGCGATTTGAGAAACGCTTGATTCTTGTTTGTCAACCGATCGGATGCTGACTTGCTACTGATCTTCGAACACTTGGTGTGTCGCTTGTTATATGTTTTTAACAACAGACTATTATTGGTGATCGGGTGATCGGGATAGTAGGAATTGAATCGAAAACCCATTACACCTTCTTCAAATGCAAACCTACCGTTACAGTTTCTGAACTGAAACTGATCGGTTTGTCGTCTTGATCGAGTATTTTAATGGTTATATTTGTAATTGTTTTTGTGCTTATTGGAAGATAAATAACTGGATTTGGAGACTCCACTATTTTAAAACCAGACGGTACGGTAGGAAAGAATTGATGAATTATATGACCCGGTGTACCGTTCTTATAGGAACCTAAAGCTATGTTACAGTGGATTAATATGGAATTTATATTCATGATGTTAGTTACATTTTCAGACGTGTGGGGTTTTTCGGCTTTATATTTTGATCTTTCGAATCCCAACAATGCACCTATTGATCGCTCCGATGTAAAATCTATTTCATGAGTGGATTTAATCTGGGTTTTCATAGTACTATTAATACTTCTTATTGAAACCGATTCATGTTTATCGCGGTTGAGCTGCATTTGAATATATTCATTAATATCGTTAATTTCGTATGCGCCATCGGGTAACACGATTTCTGGCCGACCAGTAAGCTGAAAACTATTGTTAAATTTATCTACGTTAGGTATGGTGTTGTAGGATTCAAAACTAAGTAAACCCATAACATACTCGTTTTCTTCATCCAAGAAAATTGGGGGATTGAAATCGGAACTTAAAACGGACGATTTTCCAGTAAGCGTAAAAATGAAAGACATTATGAAATGCTACATTCAAGAATCGAACGTAAACTGCCGGTAAAAGTCAATTTGAGTAGTTATATAAAAACTGTAAACAAAGATGTCCGCAATTATAAGAATTTAAGTCCTGATATCTCTCAAAATTATATGTAATCTTATTCTTGCTGCTGTCGTCGCTGCGAAAATATTTTATTAATTCTAGGGGTGGTTTTAAATGTCCTATACTATCGAAGTATGTAATATTTTTACTACGTTTTACGTAAGCAGTCCAATGAGTACCTGGGCCTACTTTATCGTCTAAATTTACAATACCAGCTTCGTTCTTATGAATCTTTAAAGGTAAATCGTTACGCATGTATACACCTCTAAAATTTGGAATTTTTAATATTTTTGCGTATTTAATTAAATCGACGTTTGTTAGTGCACGTCGAGGCAGCTTCACAGTTAGTTTTTTGGTTGATACGGTTTCAAGTATAATCCGAAACCTCTTTTATAGGGTCCCAAATGTAAACCTTTTCCAAGGGCTATTGTTTCCATCGTTTTATTATGCCGCTCCTTTTCTTTCAGATCTTTCGCAGCACTTTTGGCATCTCCAACAGCTTTGGCAACCGCCGCAGCTCCCCCTCCTAATGATCCAAGAGCGCTTAAAGCGGCAAATATCGGGATGAGCGGTAAAATACCGCCCGTTTTAGGAATTTCTATTATTCTACTTCTCGGTTGTATGATTTTGTTTTTTACGATTGAACCTAGAGCCAGTTTAGCAGCCGTCAATAGGTTGTTGCGCCCTTTATTTCCTTTAAGTCGGTTTCTAGCGCGAGTAACTGCGCTCTTAAAGCTTATAACACCACCACCACCACCGCTACCGAAACGTTTTCTTCTTCCTCTTTTGGATGATCTCCGCCGGCGGCCTCCCATACCTAGCTTAGTTTTTAATTTCATAACACCGGTTATAGCTAGTGCCGCTGTCTTTTCGCCAAAATTTGCGTCTTTCGAACGAAAACGTGTCCACGCCTTGTCGGCAAGTATTCTATCGGCTTCGTGTCGTTTTTGAAGATCTTGATGTTGCGAATACGCGATGTCGTGTTCTTTACACGCCTCGTCCAATGGATTGATTCCTCGATCTCCGCGTGCAAGTCTTTTCTTTAAACGAGTGCCAGGACCGCAAAATCTGTACCCTGGCACGTGTAATTCGAATGGTAATTTATTTATGAGTGTATTTAATACGCCACAACCTTTCCTCCCAGCAGCTCGACGTCGAATACTCTCTTCTTTCTTATACACCCTCATATTAAACGTGCGATAGTTGCGTTGGAACTGCACACACTTTTAAGAAATTTTTACTTATATAATTTCGATGCTAGGTAGGTTGGGTTCATTTTTTAATGTACACACCGCAGGGGTGGTGTTAAAAAAAATGAGAAAAGTTAAAATTGAGAAACAAAGTCAATCGCTACCGATCGTAAATCACGATGCTAGCTCGTTAACCCAACAATATCGAAAACACAGCGTGTTATTGGGAGAAGGATGTAAAAGAGGTCTTATTGTTGGCAGATCTAACTGCGGTAAAACTAACATAATGATCAGCTTGTTAGAACATCCGAACGGTTTACGATTCGAAAACGTTTATTTATATTGTAAATCTCTGGATCAACCAAAATACCAGTACTTGAGTAAACTTCTAAAACCCATAAAAGAAATTGGGTTGTATAAACATCTCGACGGGTCTGCAATTGTACAACCTAAAGATGCAAAACCTAATTCTGTGATCGTATTCGACGACGTGGTTTGCGATAGTCAAAGCATAATTAGGGATTATTTTTGTTTCGGACGGCATAAAAATATAGATTGCTTTTATCTGTGTCAAACATATTCGTCTATTCCAAAACAACTTATTAGAGATAACGCAAATCTTATTGTAGTTTTTCAACAAGACAAAACCAATCTAAAACACATACACGACGATCACGTAAACGTCGACATGACTTTTGAGCAGTTTAAAGATTTATGCGCGTATTGTTGGAACGACAGTTATGGATTTTTAGTTATAGACAAAGATAGTGAAATGAATTCGGGAAGATATAGGAAAGGATTCGATTGTTACTTTAACATATATAATTAAAATTAGTTTTAAAAAAATCTCAGTGACTGGCAGACACCCGCAAACGAAAGATGGATAAGCGTTTGGCTAGGGAGTTGCTTAAAACTAGAAACGCCGTAAAAAGAAAATATCAAAGTTTAAAATCTGACATTGCGGAATCGCAATTGGCGTTGCAGGAAAAATTCAAACCTATTTCTCAACCTCTGAAAGAACTACTATCTACGTTTAAAACTGAAGGAGTTGATGATGTCAAAGCTAAAACAGATTTTTCCCCAATTAAAAAGTCTTCACCAAAATTTCTGTCGAACGCTCAAGTACTCGCGCAGAGCACGCCAAAACCACCTAGTAAACCAACAACTTCAACTGTGCAGCAGCAACAGAGTACACCAAAATCGTCCAGAGCACCTAAACCGCTACCACCACAATTTCTCGATACGGAGCTCGTCGGTCAAATTGAGCCGGAAGTGTTATCGGAAACTGAAGCATATCAAGATGAATCACTAAATGAGGAGGAATATGAAACCATATTCCAAGAAGTAGCAAAAGAAGTTGAGGAAATGATGAGTCCCGAAGTTCTAGGTAGGTATCTGGATCAGTATGAAGGATTGGCTAAGACGTACGTACATGATATGATAAGGGACACCCAAGACGAGTTTGATTTGCAGTACGGTGTTCGATTTAACCTGGATGAGGATAAGTTTCACATTGGAAATAAGGAGCTTAAGTTTGAGAAGGAAGATATGTATATCATGGACGGTCCAAATAAGGTGCAATATAAAGGGACTCCGGGATTTTACGAATTAATGTTTAAAAAGAGACCTATAGGCTATACCAAGAAGGACGAGGAGAATTACAAAGACATAGTTAAACGGTCTTCGGCTAATCGTAAAAATTACGATTCCGAGAAACCGATAAGCGGAAACGTAGGTCCTAAATATACTAAAGTTATACGTCCCATGATGACCTCCAAACTACCTCCTCGACGAGGTACTGGACTACTAACTGTAAATGATAAAAAAGTTGAGTTCGTTCCCTGGAAAAACCCTAACACACTTGTAGACAGGTTACGCATTTTAATAGCGTCACAATTGGCAGGACACACAGGTCATGATAACGAAATTGTTAGTATCATTGACGCTTTAAGAACTGCTAAAGTTATAAAATAAATAGCGAGTTAAGGGTCACAACTCATCATATAGTAGTGGACTTTCAAGGTGAAATATGCCTGTAGATAAATTTGGTAGACATCTACACCAGCATCATTCTGTAGGTGTAGAACAAGCGAAAATATATGTGGCTGAAGATGCGACGAAGATGGTAGAAACTTATAAGAAAGAGATTGCATCAGTTGTTGGAGATGTGACAAAAATGATGGAAACTTCTAAGAAGGAGATTGCGTCAGTTGTTGAAGATGTGGCAAAGACGATAGAAACTTATAAGAGTGAGCTTACGTCAGTTGTTGGTTATATTAATGTTAACCGCAGCACTATTTTTTACATAATGGCACTCAACGCCAGTAGCTAAATAGGGCAGGCACGAGCCCAAAAATCCCCATAAGATTAACATGGGGCAAAAAGTCACTACGAACATCCGGTTAATTAGTATGCACCCTCGCAAATGCTCATTAATATTCACCCTAAATGCTCATTAATATTCACCCTAAATTCTCATTAATATTCACCCTCCGAAATTTCAAGGCTCGGTAATTTTTGGACGGCCATTTTGGTAATGGTAATTAATATTCCGAAATTTCAAGGGTCAACGGCCATTAATTTTCAACGGTTATTTTTTTCAACGGTTTTTTGGAAGGGTCACCCCCCAAGCCACCCCCGCTTCATCTCGTATATAAAAGGGTTTGGATGTGTAGGCAAAAGTAGTTTATGTGAAGAGGGCATCAAGTAATTTGTGATTTTGACTAGTGCACGAGGACAATAACAAGTAAGTTAATAACATTTTATTATTATTTTAATGATCGGAGTATGTGATTTTTTAGGAAAGTTTTGATAAATGTGACTAAACCAAGTATTTAATTTTTTCAGTGTTTAAAAACTTTGAAGTTCAAGGCGTCACGGAGCAGCAGCAGCAGCAACCTCCTAGCAAACCCGAGGAACGTCCGAAACAAGATCGATTGATTAATGAAACGAATTATTGGCTGAATAAGTCTCGAACCAAGTATATCGCTGTGGGCTTGGAGCCTGAACTCGGTTGGATTCCTGTTGTTCGCATTGGACATCCAGCATCGACAGGAGTAAACTGTACTGAAGACGCCTGGAGCAAGATACTGGTGTTGCAGCAAGATATCCGAAAATATTTCGAGGGTGTCGAAATACCCAACAACCTTAAATTGGGTGAAATTGATATATCTTTCGTCAATGTAAATAACCAAAAGGTCATTAAAATCACTAAAAACTTCGTTTATGTGTATTTGGGTGAGGCCACTATAAATAATTTATTCGAGTTTGCCGAGCTGATAAATTTTCGTCTTTTTAAATTAAACGAACAAGAATTCTCGAGTTATTATCAAAGCACTATACGTGCTAGCATTCAACTTGGTGCTAATGCTAATAATGTTTTTGAAAATATCAAGTATTTAAACGACCCTAAAATTCATAATTACAACGACAATTGTTATTGCATGTTGGAAGTTCTACGAGTATATCCTAAGATTGTAACATACGATTTATTCTTAAGTTGCTATGATTGAGGAACATATAATGAATATAAACAAAATTAAGCAAGAAATTCTCAAATGTAAAAAACATGGCGAATACAAAAAATGTAAAAAACTTTTAAGTTACAATGTGAAAAAGTTAGAAGCAAAGCACCAAAAAATTAAAATGCACTATGATATGTTAGATGTAATTGTTAAGTTTAGTAAGCTTACGATTAATTAATATGTATACTTGTTTTTTTGGTATGAATAAATGTGTTTTTTGACTATGTTTTGCGTTTTTATTATTAGGTAATAACAGCTGCGTCTTAAAAAAAGATAAGAAATCAGCTGCGAAGTTTTCTAGTAAAAATTCAAATTTTAATTCAGTCACAAGGACTATTAACATTTTATAAAAAAGCTTGAGAGGCGGATGAACTTATCGAAGACGCAAAAAAGATTTTTAAACATTAGAGTAATTGCTATAACATTCAAAGCACTTGTAGAAATTCTTCAGTTATATCCTGGGGGCTCGAGAAAAAAGATTTTCAGTGTCGTTCTTGTGAAAAAACACCATGAAGGCAGCTCTCTTTATTGTAACATTAGCGCAAGTTTATAATAAGACGCTAATTGTTAACTGTCCCCCTGGAGCCACTGAAGCATACGCCTTAGTAGATTTTTCAAATTCTGCTGTTAGAACAGATCAACCGCAAACCACGTTGCCAGAACATTGGGTTCATATGTACTCGGATTTTCCTAATGAAAGTTGCGTATTTGTAGCTGATTTGGAAACGTATAGAGACAAACCGATACTTCATTTCAAGATACGATATATTTACGGGCAAGTTACAACAAGTACCGAAAGTGCAATTTTTATTTTCAGAATAAGTGGAAGTTTAAAATTTTTTTACAGAATAAGTGGAAGTTTACTAAGCATGCGGTAATGTACTTACTTGAGACTTTGGTTTAGGTTTTTTCAAAGCAGAAAATATACTGTACTTTGAGATGCACCATCATGGCCTACGTAAATAAATTCGCAGACCAATGAGGATGAACCTAAAGACTGAGTATAATTGGGTATATGCTAGGTTTTCAGATTCTCCCCTTACCCCACATGTCATTCTACGTGGGACAAAAAGGAGAACCGGAGTACCGAGTATAATTATTAAGTAGTCGTAGTCACAAAGCACACTCACAAAAACAAATGCAGTATATACGAAATTTCAAGATTCTCCCTCAACTCCTATTTAATTCTACAGGAGCAAAGAAGGAGAACCTCAAAACTGAGCATAATTAAGTAGTCACAAAGCGAAGGCGGTATATACCAAAATTTCAATATTCTTCCCCAATTCCTATTTAATTCTATAGGAAAAAAGAAGAAGAATAGGAAACCTGAGTACGAATTTACCCCGAACAAGTCAAGCACAGCACAAAAACTAAGTGATGAGTAGAAAAAAAGCGGAAGATTGATTATTCAAAATGCGTATTCAAGATTCGTAGAAAAAAAATACGATGTTAGACTAAAAAGCTTCTCAGAAAAACTATTATGATAACGGCGTTTAACAAACAACTATCTATTTATTTCACACATCCTCGAGATAGTAAACGAATTAATCACATTTTAATGTGACAAATAACTGGAAAGATTAGCCTTAATATTACGAACAGAAACAAGCATATTCAAAAATTCCTTTTATTTAAATACCAATTAATACACATCATTTAGAATAACATAATCATATAATGCAATACAGTGATTGATTGCGCAATGCGCTTTGTCCAATACCAGGTGATTGAAGCATTTCGGGTCTTCTACTTCAAATTTGAAATCCCAGTCCGACGGCTCCCGAACTTTATCCCCAAGAAACTTTCGTAAATACTTGACCTTTTCAGACCCCTTGCAAAACACGGTGTGTGCAGTGTAAGTTTCATTTTGGATGATTTCTGGCAAATGCTTCAGGGATGTATAGCCCCGGGACCACTGGAGGCCATGGTGATTGTTCTCCAGCCAGACTGCCTGCGCCCGCAATTCGTAGTTTAAAGTGAAGAAATCAAAAGGTTGTTTAAAGACGTAGTGGCTGGTACGTTTACCATCATAGATGGCCAGCTCCTTCACGACAAACTCTGGGATTCGGAACCCCTGGACGTCCAAAGTCATAATACACATTTTTGCTGCGTAACTTTTTTCGATTTTCACAACACGACGTTTTTGAGCGTTTTCACAACTATGTTCCGCAAGTCTCAAGTTTTTATATCATCTGAACGATCCCACTAAAAGGATCGTACTCCAATAGGGTATCGTGGAGTACCATGCAATAAGCAATTGTCCCACCAGGAAATACAGTTGTAGCTTCGATTTCTAATTTTAGCGCTAATATTCCGTTCTGAACGGTTTCATTTTGTTTCGAGCAGTTTATAACAAAGAGTGGATTCTTTTTGTACGCTTCGTAATCGAGAAGGGGTTCGGGTGAATTCTTGTTCATGTATTTGCGTTGAAAATCTACGTACTCATCGTATGCCAACATATATTTGTTCGCACCGAAGTTGTTATGCTGATTTTCGAAAGGATAACGATCCGAATTAATGAAAGCCACGACGTCGGAAATATTTATCTGACTGAAGGACGAGGCTGCAGCTGCTTTATTATTTCTTTTATTCGTTTGGAATGCCACAAATACCCATCTAGGCCTTCGTACTCCTACAGTATTTTGTACGGGCCAAATAACGAGATTAGTAGCAGTGGGTAAAGCAGGATACTGAGTCAAGCTCCTTCCGTGAAAGCCGACTGTAATAGGTTTTTGTTGATTGATATGATTATAAATGTCCAACTTTGCACCGTCGCTGAGTGTAATGTGTGGTACTTTCCATTGAATTTTAGTCAGTTTAATATTCACTTCGGTCTCTCCCATATAACAATCCACGTCAGATTTTGAACGGGTTAAAATTAGTTCCTGCCGCATATTTATAACATCCCTCTGATAAGTGGATGCGAAACCTAGCACGTGACTTAGCGGGATCACGGCGCTAAAGGTTTTTTTATCGTCGTTACATATCTGAATGCCTGCGTCTAGGGGGTCCCATCCGCAAGATGTTAGAGCTTTACTTTCACCTGGCGAATATTTAGCATTCCCAATTAGAGCGGATGTAATTCCAGGTGTTCTGCAAGTATCGATGACGACTTCTCCCAATTGAAAGCTTACAGTTTCAAAGAGGAAAAGCGGGAAGTTACCGGTTAATGAAAACTGCTTGTTAGCTTCGGCAGGTGTGATTGTGCCCTCGAGGTATATTTTACTGTCATACGTAGCTGTTATGAGGTCCCCCCGTTCAATTATCATACGTATTTCATCAGAATTATCGAAAGCATTTACTGTGTATGGGTGGTAAGTGCGTTTAGAGGCGTCAATAACCAAATCTTGATACGACACGTCGGTGTACACGTTCTTTAGAGCTTGTTCTTCCTGCATGTTGTTTGAGCACCTTGAAACCCAACGATTCTAAGAAACGCACGTCCTCTCGACTAAGCTCGCCGCTGTTTGAATGCGAACTGATTGTGCTCCGTGATTTGCAATCAGTTAAATAATCATTCAAATTTAGACCCATAGTTCTTGAGGGCCAGACGAATGGTTACAGGCTCGTCACCGAAGTCAATAGGGTCACGGTCCTGATCAACTAAGTTGAGGGTGATGTTAGGAATGGTGTTGTCGATGACCGGTAAATATGTCACTGTTGCGGGTTCTTTCACAAGTGTGTATCCAGGCGCGACGTTAATGTCAAACTCGAAGATCGTATGCGATAATGAACTATTCCTGTACGCACCATCGGTTATATTGCACTCAATGTGAACATTGGTGGCTTTTCTAATCCGCACGTTTAAATCTGATTCGTATTGGGTATGAGGGTCCAGTATCATCGGCGAATATCCCAGCATACGGCCGATATTTCCAGGCCTAGTGAAATCGATTTCTTGCGCTGACTCGATTTCACACTTTATCGTGTTGTTGTTAGCCCGAAGTTCGAAGAAGTTTTCTTTACCGAGTTTCAATTTTAAGTATTCATTTATTTTATCAAGTTCGTATGCCCCGTTCGGAATCGTAATTACCGAATCGCCATAATAAAACTTATTATTTCCTGGGAATATATTTCGGATGGTATTCGCTCCATAAAACCCGACTACTCCTAGACCAAACTTATCAGAAGCTTTTAGTTCTATTGGTGGAAAGTAGTCCACGCTGATCGTGTTACCCACACCCGTCAAGGTCAATGTCTTGGCCATGATTAGCATATACAAGTTCAAGTCGTTTGTTTTTACGGTAGGTCCCGATTCAAAAACTTCAAACACAGATGTCCGCATATGTAGGTGTTAAACTCCTGATGCCTTGCATAATTATACGTGATTCTACATCCTCGAAAATAGTTTATGACTTCGAGCGGCGGTCGCAGATTACCGTAACTGTCGTAATATGTCACCGAACTTCCACGTTTTTTAAACGCCACCCAGTGGGTCCCTTTCCCTGCTTTCCCATCTAAATTTATAATTCCACTTTCGTTTTCTCGCGGGGCTTTAGGCAAATCGTCTCGCATAAAAATTCCTCTAAAGTAGGGCACGTTAGATGCATATTTATGTAAATCTATATCTGTTAGTGGTCTCCGAGGCAACTTTACCGGTTTTTTGAATACGGTTTTAAATATAAAGCACTTCCACTTCGATACGGTTTTAGGTATAGGGCGCTTCCCTTTTTACCCAAGGCTATACTTTCCATTGATTGGTTATGTCGTGCAGCTTCTTCTAATTGTTTTTTAGCAGATTTAGCGTCGTTTACGGCTTTCACTATACCGCTGGCTCCGCCAGCAAGAGCTCCGGCAGCACTCAATCCGGCAAATATTGGGATAAGAAAAGGAAGGATGCCGCCTGTTTTCGGCACTGGAATTATCCTCGGATATAATAGTTTACCCTTCCCACCGATCCCTTTAAGGACATGCTTTGCTGTAACCAGAGCCTTCTGAATTAGGTCTTTTACTGGTTCTTTCGAATAGTTTTTAATCGCTTTAGCGATAGTTTTTATGAAACCTCCCCTGAACGTGACTTTACGCTTTCTGGTTTTCTGTTTCGATTTAAGACCCATTCCAAACTTGCGTTTTGCTTTCATCGTAGCAGTGATTGCCAACGCTGCTGCTTTTTCACCCAAGCTTGCGTCCTTAGCCCTAACACGTTCCCAAGCCTTCTCTCCCAACACCTTATCGGCGCGATGTCTGTTCTCTAAGTCTTGATGTTTATAGTACTCGATGTCGTGTTCTTTGCAGGCTTCATCCAAAGGATTTACGCCAGAATCTCCCCTACGTAATCTGGAGGCGACTTTCGTTCCCGGGCCGCACCAGCTGTATCCAGGGACATGTAGCTCTATTGGTAATTTATTTATTAGCGTGTTCACGAAACCTTCACCTTCGTGCGTCACCAACATTATGACCTATCACTCATACTGATGTAGGTATATATATAGATCGATACCAGAATTGAAGAAGCATTCACAATGAAATTTATTCAACAGAAGAACCTGCTGAAAATACAAAATCACGATTTTAGTAGAAACGCAGCGAGAAAACACGGAGAGTTATTCCCTGATTCTGTTAGGGCGATTATTGCTGGCAGTTCGGGTTCAGGCAAGACGAACCTGCTCGTTAGTATCCTCGAGGAGCCAAATGGATTAAGATTCGAAAACGTATACGTCTACTCCAAGTCTCTAAATCAACCAAAATATCAGTATCTGGAAAAAGTCCTTAAGCCAATTAAGGGGGTCGGTTACTACACTTTCGACAAGCACAGCGACGTTATTCCTCCCTCCGAATCGAAACCTGGAAGCGTGATGATATTTGATGACGTCATCAACGATAAAAATAATGCTATGCGTGATTACTTTAGCATGGGCAGGCATAACTCAATTGACTCTTTCTATCTGTGTCAAACGTATTCTAAGGTGCCGAAACAGTTAATACGAGATAATTCGAATTTTATTATGCTGTTTAAACAAGACTGCTTAAACCTAAAGCATGCGTACGACGACCACGTCGGCGGTGATATGTCTTTCGAAAAATTTAGATCGTTGTGCTCTGAATGCTGGAAAGAAAAGTACGGCTTTGTAGTGATCGATTTGGAGTCGGATATAAGTAAGGGTCGATACAGGAAAGGATTGGACTGCTATATAAACGTGTGACAAGTCAGCATCACGTCACTTGAAGGGCTCGAACCGCCTGTACCGCTTGTACAGGCCTGTACACAACCGCCCCTGTTCACAACCGCCCTGTTCAGAACAGCTTTTGAACTGCTTTTGAACCGCCTGAACCGCTAGTTGGACCACTCGAACCGCCTGTACCGCTTGTACAGGCCTGTCCACAACCGCCCCTGTTCACAACCGCCCTGTTCAGAACAGCTTTTGAACTGCTTTTGAACCGCCTGAACCGCTAGTTGGACCACTCGAACCGCCTGTACCGCTTGTACAGGCCTGTCCACAACCGCCCCTGTTCAGAACAGACCCCCCCAAACCAAAATGAATGCTGAAGATAGAGAACTGAAGCGAAAAATTATTAAAGCTCGTAATTCCATAAAGCGCAAGTATGATGAGCTCAAGCGATCTCAGACGGCTACCAGAAGATATGTCGAAGAAACGTATAAACCGATTGTGGAGCCGCTCCAGCAGCTTAGCGCAGTGAAGCCGCCACCTCCGGAACCAATAATAAAGCATCAGTCGTCTACTCCGAAGTCTTCGAAAATACCAAAGCTGCAATTTAGCTACGATGAGTCCGGCTTAGAGGAGGAGCCTGAAGAGCCTGATTTTTCGAAAAAATACCTCAATATGCTAATTAGCGACACCAGTAATACGATGGATACCCAGTACGGAGTTCATTATAATGCGAAAACGAACCGTTGGAATATCGGTAATAAGACCATTGATTTTGATGGAGATTCTTTTTCGGTAGACAACCAACACTTTAAAGGCAACGAGGGTTTATACGAGCTGATATTTAAAAAGGAACCGAAAAATTATAATAGTGAAGATCTACAGCAATACAAGCAGATACTAGAGCTAACAAATGCTCATAAACGTGGCTTTAGTCGTTATGCTCAACTTGCCGGAAATAAAGGCGTCAAGTATGCTACAGTAATTTTTCCGTTGTTTAAATCGGGTAAAGGTCTAGGGTCTCTGGTCAAGCGCGTTACTAATGCAAATCCCGAATATGTTTATTGGGACAACCTCTCGGAGTTAGTGCAACGTTTGCGATTGCTTCACGCATCCAAAATGGCTGGAAATACCGGTCACGAAAATGAAATAACAAGCATCATCGAAGAACTACAGGAAGCAGGAATTATAGCATAAATATAGTAGATCTAGTGATCGTTCGGGTAGTTTCAGTATGAGTATCGACGTATTCGGACGCAGCAAGGCTGCTACTAAGATCGGTGCGAAAGGTGATCCCGGTTTAGGATTTAAACTAAATTCCGACGGTCAGTATGACATGCAAAACAGGAGATTGACTAATTTGTCGGACCCGCGTGACGCTGGGGATGCCGTAAACAAGAGAAGCACCCTCGTACTCCAGGACGAATATTTTGATGCCAACAATAAGCGCATTTCGCACGTGGCCGATCCCAAAAATCCTCGAGATACTATGACCTTACAATTTTACTATTTAAATAAATACAACAACGATTCTAAGGTACTTGAAAATCTTGGGACACCAATAAACGCAACTGATGCAGCAAATAAAAAATATGTCGATGAACAATTAGCTGAATTAGCAGTATCAATAGATCGGTCTGTGAAGAAGGATATTCGTAGCATAAACGGTAAAATAAACGCTATTACTTCCACCGTTATAAAGAATAAATCCGTAGCCGACGTGCACTTGACGGAACTTAAGAAACATTGGGATTCTGTACGAGATCAGCTTCAAGTAACGACAAATTCGAATAGAGACCTGAGTGTGAAAGTTCAAGCATTAGAGAGTGGTGCGCTCGCGATCCTAGCGATGCATTCGGAATTAGATGCATCAGTGAAGTCTCAGCTAACACGTTTACTTGGTGACTTAAATTCCCTTTATTTAACATTACGATTGGATAAACCGTCAATTCAGCCTGATGATGTCTAAACGTGCGATCGTCAACGAAATCCACAGACCCGCAAGGAAAACGTTCCCAAGAAGGAAAATTATAATTAGAGGTTATGATGATTTATGGCAAGCCGATTTGGCGGAGTTCATTCCTTACGCTAAACATAATGCCGGACATAAATATATCCTGTTGGTTATAGACTGTTATTCGAAATTTTTGTGGACCCGCCCTGTTGGATTATTAATAGTTAGTTTTTTTGTGTTTGTTGTTATCTTTTACTTTTATTATTATGAATATTATGATATTAATAATTAATTCGCTCGTTGGACCAACAACATTTACTTTTTATTATTTTCCTTCCAAGGGTTGCCTTGAACCGCCAATTTTTTATTTTGGAGTTTGTTTGGGTTTCCGGGGTAAAAATTATTAATTAATTGAAAAAAACTCACATTACGTGTCAATTTAAAAAACGCATAACAAAATCGTTGAATTTCGCATTGGAACCGCCAATTTAATCAGTTAATAAACGCTTCAAAATAAAACGCTAGCTCGGGTGTGTGAAAAAATATAAAATTAAACGCAAGATAGAACATTAACCTATGGCCATTGGAATTGGCGCAAAACCATCCCCTGCAGGAGCTGAGTGACGCTGTTTTCAATTTCAATCAAGGTGAGTCGAGGCAAATCCTATTTATCAAACATTCATATTGAGAAAAAATTATTATTTGTCACGCGTACATTTTTTTGGTCCTTCGAGCCGGATTGTTTGTTTGATATCTGTTATCATATGAATGCCTTTGTTCTTACCTTTTAATTATTGAAACGGTGTAGTGGTCAATTCTACTACTGGTATTACAGCGCATTCAATTTTGGCAGTGGACATTGGCTGAATTGGTTATCCAATTTATATTTTACCCATTATTTATATTTGTTTAAACATATTGTTATATTGCATACAATAGTTTCGCTAAACGCACGCACGTCATTGTGACGTTTGATGGTAAAATAGATTATTTGGTTACGTCAATTTTGACATTTTTGTCATCTCAGTTTTTTCAATTCGCATCGTTTTTGAATTTTTTTAAATTTAAAAATGCCACTTAAAGTTAACGCTAAATTTGCTGAAGCTTACGCTTTTCGAAATGCCTTAATTAATAAAATAAAGGAAACGCTAGATATCGCAAGAACGGCACAAAACGATAATTCGTTTATTCCACTATTTAAGAGACGCTATCAAACAACAGATGATATTTACGCAAAATTGGAAACCTCTCACAATCAGGTAATATCGCTTATAGCTGCACAAGAAAACCCTGATTTTCAAGCAGAAGACGAGGTAAGGAAGGAATTCGATGCTATGTATTTTGAAATAGGAGTTCTTTATGACCAAACATTACCTGTTGATATACCGTCTTCAAACAATTCATCCCATGTTATAAAGGAATTTTCAAATGTTCGATTACCTAAAATTAATTTAAGAAATTTCGACGGTAAATTAGAATTATGGTCGCCATTTATTCAATTATTTAATACCACAATTCACAACGCATCACATTTATCGAATACAGAAAAATTTCAATATTTAATTAGCTGCCTTTCTAGTGAACCCTTAAATTTAGTAAAGACCTTAGATTTATCAGATGATAACTATACAATCGCTTATCAAAATCTAGTCAATAGATATGACAATAAAAGGAAGTTAGCTACACGTTATTGGGAAGGAATGATTTCGTTACCTCAACTAAAAGAAGAATCGTCTAAAGGGTTACGCGATTTGTGTGATAAATTCCGGGAAAATGTAGCAGCATTACGTGCTTTAAAATTCGCTGATTCTCTGGAAGATTTCATGCTGCTAAATCTCCTTTTGGAAAAATTAGACCCAAACACACGGAGATTGTTCGAATCGGAAATCCGTGATTTAAGGCAGGAAATCCCAACGTTTGAGATGTTAGAAGATTTTATCGAAGGTCAAAGTTTGGTATTAGATCAGTGTAAACCGAAATGCTCTAATTTTAAGCAAAATAATTATTCTAAACGCACGTTCCATGTTACAACGGAACATACATCACCAGATAAATGTTTTATCTGTAATAAAACACATTTAACTTACTCGTGCCCACAATTAGTAGAGAAACTACCTACGCAACGCTACGAATTGGTAAAATCCAAAAAATTATGCATTAATTGCCTTAGTGGTTTTCACACCACCAAAACTTGTAAGTCAAAATCACGTTGTCGAAAATGCAATAAAAACCATCACAGTTTGTTACATTTTGAATCTTCCGCTTCGCAATCTAATCGTAATGATGAACCTTTGAACGTTGTGCGATTAGAACCTACAAATACTGTTGTAAATAACACACTCGAAAATTCAAACGCTACGATTTCTTCAGTAACGGCTCTAGTTAGTGCCACATCTAATAAATTAGTGTTGTTGTCAACAGCACTGATAGATATTCGTGACGAATCCGGATATCCACACGCAATAAGAGCAATCCTCGATGGAGGTAGTGAGGGCAGTTTTATAACTGCTGCTTGTGCTCAACGCTTAGGATTACGTGTTAAATCCAACCGCATTCAAATTCAAGGAATAGGTTCATCATCCGCTCTTCTATCTTCTGGAACGGTTAGTTGCTGCCTATACCCGCATGATGAGTTACAACCATCATATTTGATTGATGCTCACGTCATTGCATCTATTTCGCATAATATTCCAGCCTTTCCAATAGATTCTTCTACGTGGACACATATTAAAGGCTTACGCTTGGCAGATCCACAATTTTGTATCCCAGCAAAAGTAGATCTTTTACTAGGTGCTGATATTTATACGCAATTATTACGTCCAGGCTTAATACTGGGATCAAATAATACGCCCTCAGCTATAAATACTATTTTCGGATGGGTTTTATCTGGTCAGGCATGTGCTAACCAACCAACCCATTTGAACTCTTTTTTTACTGCGCTTTCTAATGAACCTTTAGAATCAACGCTAAAGAAATTTTGGGAAATTGAAGAAGTTAGCGTTGAAATTCCTCCTTCTCCAGATGACGTTATGGGCGAAAAATTGTACAAACAATCAGTATCTCGCGAACTTAATGGTAGATATAGTGTTGCGTTGCCTTTTAAATCAATTCACAGACCCGAGTTTCCCAATTCTCGCTCTGTCGCTTTACGTCGCTTTTATTGTTTAGAAAATAGATTTTCACGCGATGAATCTCTTCGAATTCGTTATTCAGAATTCATGAAAGATTACCTTGATAGTGGACATATGTCCATTGCAAAGGAACCCATTACATCATCTGAATGTTATTATATACCGCATCATTGTGTTTTTAAACCAGATAGTACTACAACGAAATTGCGTGTAGTCTTCGACGCCTCAGCTAAATCAGCAAACGATAATTCACTTAATGATTGTTTGTATTCTGGTCCAAAATTACTACCACACATTGCAGATATATTACTAAAGTTCAGATCGCATAGAATTGTCTTTATCGCTGACATAAAACAAATGTATCGGCAAATATTAATCGCACCCGCTTTCAGAAATTATCAACGAATTTTATGGAGGTTTTCGCCACATGAGCCGATCGAAGAATATGTCTTAAATACTGTTACCTACGGGGTTTCTTCTGCCCCATTTTTAGCAATAAGAACGCTTCATCAATTAGCTGAAGACGAACAGCTAAATTTTCCCCAAGCCGCTGCACTTTTAAAACAAGATGTTTACGTTGATGACGTTGTTTCTGGTTGTAATACGCTGTTACAAGCACAAATTCTCCAAAGGGAATTAATCGAACTTCTAAGAAGAGGTGGTTTTTTACTACGCAAATGGGCAAGTAATGTACCCGAATTGCTGTCCGGGTTGGATTCCAGTTTGTGCCAAGAAGGTCTTTCGTTTGATAGTGAATCCGAATCCACCATCAAAATTCTAGGCTTACAGTGGCTTCCATCGCTTGATGTATTTTCTTTTAAAGTTGATACTATCAATCACACTTGTACTAAACGACAGATATTGTCCGAAATCGCAAGAATATTTGACCCACTTGGTTTTCTTGCCCCATTAATCTTTTTTTGCAAGCGATTAATTCAACATCTTTGGTGTTTAGGTTTAGATTGGGATGCTATCCCGCCAGATGAAGTAGTTGATCGCTGGAATTGTTACCGCCAGCAGCTTTTTTTAATTAGTAACATTCGTTTAAACCGCTACGTTTTTTCGCCAGATTACTCAAGCATTGAGTTACACGGATTCTGCGATTCATCGGAAGCAGGATATGCAGCCGTTGTTTATTTTCGTATCATTGATAATTCTAATACCGTTTCTGTTAAATTTGTAACAGCCAAAACTAAGGTTGCGCCATTAAAAAAACGGTCTTTGACACAATTGGAATTGTGCGGAGCCTATCTCCTCTCCAATCTTATAGAAACCATTGTTCAAATATACTCTGAAAAAATTAATAAAATTTTCGCTTGGACTGATTCCACAGTTGTTTTGGCTTGGTTACGTTCATCTCCACATCGTTGGAAAACGTTTGTTTCAAATAGGGTTAGCCATATTCAAGAACGCGTGCCACCTTCCTCGTGGCGTCATGTACGATCAGTGCATAATCCCGCTGATTGCGCATCTCGTGGTTTATTACCCCAGGAACTAATTTACCATCCTTTATGGTGGGCGGGGCCTCCTTGGCTTAAGGCTTCACCTAATTCTTGGCCCACGCAACAAGTCAATCAGTTAGATATTGAAAACGTAGTTACTGAGGAAGAAAGAAAGGTTAGGGCTTTTATTGTCCAAGATGACAATCTGAAGCCTTGGAATGAGTTATTAACCAAATATTCTTCGCTGAATAAAATTTTGCGCATAGTCACGTACATTTGTCGTTTTACTAAAAAACTTAGGAATATGCATCAACCCATGTCGGATACAATCACATCTTCTGAATTACACAATTCCTTACTTATATTAGTTAAATTAGTTCAGCAACAGATATTTCACGCTGACATAAATAGTTTAAGACAACACAAATTATTGTCACACCCATTACGCAAACTAAATCCCTTCTTGGATCAACAAGATATCCTCAGGGTGGGCGGTCGATTATGTCATTCTGCATTAACATTTGAAGAATTTTCTACAATATTAGCACAAATAGAAGCTTTACTCAATTCGCGACCACTGTGCCCCCTTAGTAGTGACCCAAATGATTTAGAAGTTTTGACGCCTGGTCATTATTTAACTTTAGCTCTTTTAACATGCATACCTGAACCAGACCTGTTAACTATCAAAATGAATAGATTAACTCGCTGGGAGCTGCTTCAACGTATGCACCAACATTTTTGGAAAAGATGGCATCATGAATATTTGCATACTTTACAACAGCGCTGTAAATGGGTTGCCAATTTTCCACCTCTTGATCAAGGAACCATGGTCTTAATAAAAGACGATCTTTCCCCTCCTATGCGTTGGCGTCTGGGTCGTGTGATTCAACTCCACCCAGATCCAAAAGGCATATCTCGCGTCGCGACTATTAAAACCGTTCAGGGTACCCTCAAACGTCCTTTAGTAAAGTTATGTCCATTGCCAAATCAATAATGCATTGTAAAATACTTGTATTTTGGTGGGCGGTATGTTGGATTATTAATAGTTAGTTTTTTTGTGTTTGTTGTTATCTTTTACTTTTATTATTATGAATATTATGATATTAATAATTAATTCGCTCGTTGGACCAACAACATTTACTTTTTATTATTTTCCTTCCAAGGGTTGCCTTGAACCGCCAATTTTTTATTTTGGAGTTTGTTTGGGTTTCCGGGGTAAAAATTATTAATTAATTGAAAAAAACTCACATTACGTGTCAATTTAAAAAACGCATAACAAAATCGTTGAATTTCGCATTGGAACCGCCAATTTAATCAGTTAATAAACGCTTCAAAATAAAACGCTAGCTCGGGTGTGTGAAAAAATATAAAATTAAACGCAAGATAGAACATTAACCTATGGCCATTGGAATTGGCGCAAAACCATCCCCTGCAGGAGCTGAGTGACGCTGTTTTCAATTTCAATCAAGGTGAGTCGAGGCAAATCCTATTTATCAAACATTCATATTGAGAAAAAATTATTATTTGTCACGCGTACACGCCCTCTAAAATCGAAAAATGGCGTCGAAGTTACCAATGCAATGGCGTCAATATTCAAAAGGATTCCTAGAAATCTGCAAACAGACGAAGGCACGGAATTCTATAATAAAAACTTTAAGGCGTTGATGGCTAAACATTCAATAAACCATTATTCGACGTACAGCGTTAAGAAAGCCGCAATCGTGGAGCGAGTTATACGAACAATCAAGGACGCCTTGTATAGGGAGTTCAGTTTTCGGGGTCAGTATAAGTGGATCGATATACTAGCCGATATTACTAAGAAATACAATCACAGTAAACATAGAACTATACAGATGAAACCGGTTGCTGTTAAACCTAATACTGTGTTCCGAAAGAAATTCGGTATTCTTGGGAAACAAAAGTTTCGGGTTGGCGATCACGTACGAATATCGAAATATAAAGCGGCCTTTGCGAAATCTTACACCGCCAACTGGACCACTGAAATCTTCAAAATCGCTAAAACAAGACTCGGATCGATCGTGACTTATTTGCTTGAGGATTACCTAGGAAATCCCATTAAGGGATGCTTTTACGGGGAAGAATTGCAGAAAACCAAGTATCCTGATGAGTTTCTAATTGAAAAGGTGTTGCGTCGACGGGGCAATGAACTTTACGTCCGCTGGCTGGGTTTCGACAAATCTCACGACCAATGGATCCCTAAACATTCTGTAGTATTATAATAGTAAACAACTTGTATTTCTGAATAAAGCTATGAATAAATTAGTTTTTTTAACTAAAACAGGTGTTTTTTATTTCAATAAAACAACAGTAACTTTCAATTTTTTTTATTTACACACACACATATATAAATAATACATTACTGGGGGCGCCGTAAGGTATAATGTCCCCACGCTAAAGTGTCTGTAGAATTAGGTAATAAACATCGCTTATCGTCATGAGCACTTAAAGCTACTTTAGTCTGTTTTATGCTAAATACGTTATGTTGAAATGATCGAATACAATTTTGACGTCTTATAACTTCCTGTTTTCCTAGTAAACAATTCACGTAATCGTCAAAAGTTAAAGTTTGTTTAACGACGGTCGTTTTCACTCCCTTAGCTTTTTTAAAGGCGTCTTCACCCTCGACCCTTGAACTGTACATTTTAGACCGCAATCCGACAAATTCCGACATCACTTTGCCCTGATTCTCGTCTTTCATGAGTCCCGGCACTTTTTTATTAACCTGAGGCATACCGTACGGATTATTCGCGTCGTAATCGCTAGTGTCGAACAGGTGGATGTCTTCCTTAATGTCTTGATAGATGTCTTCGGTTTCGATAAGGGCCACCAGGCTGTCCGTGTCCCCATACAGCACTTTGCACTTTTTACCGTATTTAGGTATCAAGTACTCATACTGGAACTCGTACAATTTGGTTTTGGAAATGTCTAGCACGCTCATTCCAACATATATCGGTTTGTCCATTAAAATGTCGGTTTTATTTAATTCTATTGCAACTAGATCGTCTTCGAAAATCGTCCTGCTGTGAAAATTCGGTTTCGCTATCATGACTTTAGCGCTATATCTGCCGTCCCATTTTGAGACTAATTTTACTATTTTTCTTTTTCGCACATCTTCAATCGTCTTCCCAAAACTGGAGTTGTTCATTATTTTAAAAAAAGCCTTACAAACTTCGTTCGTCGCAATGGTTCTCATGTAAGTATTTAAGTCGATGTACGGCTTCATCCAGGCGGACTGCTTAAATTCCAACACCCTGTGGATCTTTTTCAATACTAGCCCGTGCTTCAAGGCCTGTTTCAGTGCTCGATAATGCACTACGTATCGTTCCTTACCACTTAGCGTAGTCAACAGTTTTTTCTGTTTCGATCCCGGGGGCACGCGGTGTTCCGGACAGAATGGCAGGTCGTTATGTTTATCGTGCAGAGCATCTGGGTACTCTAGGTCAACCTCCAATATGTAGCCTACTGGTGAGTCGTCGGGGACGTCGTTAATATCCAAGTTAGCGTTCAAACACCATCGAAATCCTCCATACGGTAAAAATTCCGACATCGCCCATCCGTATAAATTATTTACGCCATCGTACATAAGAAACGTGCTTGGTTTCGATGGATCGTAATCGGCCAAGTATTTATTATTCGCTTTGGCGTACCGGTTACTGCACTGGCTTATCCCTCCGCGTATTCCCCGCTCTACGAAGAGTAGCATATCTATATCGGTAATAAGTTCAAGTTCGATTTTAGTATACTTTAACATCGAGTCCCAGGTCAAGGACGGAGCCGACACGTAGTGGGCCGCGTCTAAGCCATAAGTTTCGTAACAGGTCCCGCGAAAATTCTCAAACACATCGGCCAGGAGCGAAACGTCCGTTTTTAAATATAAATCCGCATACTCGCCCAATGTTCTGATGTTGAATACGTCCCAAATCTTTTTAGCATGTTCGTGATCCTCGTCGGATATTCCGCAGTTGTTTAGTTTATTGAAAAACTGATGTTTCTTCGGTAATTGGGTTTCTTCAAGTTTTTCGAAGCTCGTTAGATAATCGTAGGGAAACACGCCTTTTCTTTTCACTAAATTCAACTGGGATTCGTCCGGGAATTCCTTTCGCACAATTTTCAAGTCTGCCACCAAAGACGATAACTTATCTAAACTATGCGGCATAAACCTGAAACTATCGATGAACCTGAACTTTATCTCGCTACCTTTAATGCCCTTGCTAAACGAAATGTATTTTTCCTTATTAATCGGTAACAGCCCTATAGGTCCCTCGATTTCCAGCGCCAAATCACGGATCAGAAAATGCGCATCGTAGCCGCTCATATTGTGTGACACAATTGGGATGGTTTTCGTATCATGAAAATTCAGGTTGCAGGCGTCGTGTGATGCTCCCCGATATTCGCCATTTTGGTGATCATGGTCCCTGACCTTGACCTCAGCGTCCAAAAATGGCTTGTCGCAAATGTGACACTCGGTGGCACGCATGAATTCTTGCTGTTGTTCAGGTGTTAGGAACATCGGTGCCGGAGCCCAGAAAACCGGTTCGACGTCTTCGACTATTTGACGTAATTCATTCATAAACCATTTTACGCAATCGGGTCCTCGACGGCTTTTGAAGTGCGATAACTCATCGTCGTAGCTGCAATGAAAGTAGTAGCCCAAGCTAAATATTTCGTGTTGCTGATATGTTGCGGTTTTTTTGCCTATTTCCTTTTTAACGGGTTTTAACAAACTTTCCAGGTCCAGATATATTACGAACGGCACTCGCAGTTTGTTCTGATAGTTTTTAAAGCTGACAACGCTATTTTTCGGAGGCATACTTATTCTACATTCGTTTATACTGGCGCAATCTTTTTCGTGCCTTCTCAGTTTTTCTTCGGAATAAAAATAGTGTAGGCATCTGTCGCAAATATAAAGGCGTTTCTTCGAGGCATTTAATTGCCTCGCTACTAAACGACTCAGATCTTTTATCCAGCAATAGTGGTATTTGATTTGCTCGGCTTTCTCATCGTACGTGTCCTGAACTATGAGGAGGTTGACATGAACGCGTTGTTTACCCTTTGTCAATCTTGCAGGCACCACTTTATAGGAGTTCTTTATCAGTTCCAATTCGTACAGGTTAATTGAAATGTTATTTTGCTTCTCGAACTTCTTCAGGTGATTACTTCCAATCGGGAACTCGATATTTTCTAAGTTAAGAATTACCGAATAATGTGGGTATGATGAAACGCGATCCGAATGGTCCTTTGCTGGATATAATGCTGAAATTACCGCCCACGCAAAACAAAACTCATCATCATTTTTCACGTTGATACAGGCTTGCTTTCTATCGATTTGCTGCGGTAAAGGAATGTACGAAGATCCTCTAAAGGGTTCGTACTTGTTAATGTTTACGGCCAGATTAATAATTGCCGTTAACGTCCATCCGCTGTCCTTCTCTTGAAAGTCTTCCAGTTGAATAATCAGGTCATCTTGAACATGCTCCTCCCACCATTCCTGAAGAATCGTTTCCTTGTCGACAACTTTGTTTCGAGTGGTGAAATTTTTGGTTTCGTAAATAGTCTCGGAACCGGAAGCTTTGGCAAATTCACAACAAAAGTCCACATTTATTTTCATGAAACGATGTTCCTTTAAAGCGTGACCTATTCGAACCTTAAATAAAGGAAATGCATCCTCCAGAAACGTTAACGGATCCACGTGTTTTAAATTAACTATGACTCCTGTTCTGAGCCGACTCTTGAAGGCCGATTGAACATCTTCCCACTTGATCCTGTCGCTACGAAATTCCTTACGCGGAACTCCAACACCACCACCCACACTCTTATGCTTCATGGCTTTCATCATGATTCGATAACCTTAAACAATAAACAGTTTTTTCTAATTTTCCCCGAGATAATGATAATGATTATTTACCTTTAAGTTTTCCAATATTCGACTCGACATGTTTTTTCGCGCCCACATTCAAATCCCCTTTCTGTAAAGCTCGATTTAATAGCGTCAGATTTTTCGTCCCCTGCTTGATCCACAGATCCAGTTGTTCGGGATTATTGGTTAACTCCAACAATGCACGCTTCACTGTTTCCGCCATGTTGTTACTAAGTTCCGTAATTGAATCCATGATTGCACTCACTCACTCACATAAACTACTTTTGCCTACACATCCAAACCCTTTTATATACGAGATGAAGCGGGAGTGGCTTGGGGGGTGACCCTTCCAAAAAACCGTTGAAAAAAATAACCGTTGAAAATTAATGGCCGTTGACCCTTGAAATTTCGGAATATTAATTACCATTGCCAAAATGGCCGTCCAAAAATTACCGAGCCTTGAAATTTCGGAGGGTGAATATTAATGAGAATTTTCATGTCGGAGGGTGAATATTAATGAGCATTTAGGGTGAATATTAATGAGCATTTGCGAGGGTGCATACTAATTAACCGGATGTTCGTAGTGACTTTTTGCCCCATGTTAATCTTATGGGGATTTTTGGGCTCGTGCCTGCCCTATTTAGCTACTAACGCCGATAAAAATGGACACTATCGACTTCTAATTACTAATGGAACTTGGGAATACATATATAAACTACCGCCTGCAACTATTTCTAATATTTATTGGACACCACCAGATGCAAAAATATCCATAAACGGCGTAGAGAAGTCTAATAAGGAAGACCTCATTGGAACTAAACTAAAAGAAGGTGATAAAATAAGTGTAAAACACAAACCAAACTCAAAACACATATTCTGTTGTGAGTTCGTTATGCAATTTCCTCATTTTTAATTAATCATCGGATATAACATGGGAGCTAAAGAAGAAGTTGTTGACGAATTACACAAACCGGCTCGAAAAAATTTTAAACGAAGACGAGTGATTGTAAAGGGACTAAACGATTTATTCCAAGCCGATTTGGTGGAAATGATACCGTACGCAAAAACAAATAAAGGTTATCGATACATTTTAGTGGTGATCAATGCGTTTTCAAAATACGCTTGGGCGCTTCCCGTTAAACAAAAAACCGGTCAAGCCGTTGCTGAAGCAATGAAGAAAGTGCTCTCATCTATTAAAACTGCACCAAAAAACTTACAAACAGATATGGGAAAAGAGTTTTATAATAAAGAGTTTCAAAATTTGACGAAGAAATTCAATATCAATCATTATAGCAGTTATTCTAATCTAAAAAGCAGCATAGTTGAGAGATGTAATCGCACTCTCAAGAATATGATGTGGAAACAGTTTAGTTTACAAGGATCATACAAGTGGTTGCATCTTTTACCAAAAATCGTAAAAAAATATAATACAACAAAACACAGAACAACTGGATACAAACCGGAAGCCGTTAATAAAAACAATGCCCGCGAAATTTTGAAAAGAGTGTACAGTCATATAAAAATAGTGGATCCAAAAAAGCAGAAATTTTACGTTAGCGATCACGTAAGGGTGAGCAAGCATCGAGCGGCATTCACTAAAGGATACACGCCTACATGGAGCAATGAAATTTTTAAAGTTGTTAAAGTCCGCCTGACCAATCCAAGAACCTACATTTTAGAAGACGAAAGCGGTCAAGAAATTAAAGGCGCATTTTACGAATACGAGCTGCAGAAAACAAAACATCCCAACATTTTTCTAGTAGAAAAAGTAGTTCGAAAAAAAGGAAGTCAACTGCTCGTTAAATGGTTAGGTTTTGATAATAGTCATAATTCGTGGATATCTAAGAATGATCTTGTATAGTTATTATTGTACTGTATATTTTTAATAAAATATTTTACACAGCCTTTCATTTTTTTTTTGCTATGGTTTAGTGTAATTATAAATAAATAAAAAATAGTTTTTAAAAAATCTTTTATTGAATAACTTCTTTATAAAACGTATAACTTACTAACGAACACAAAATAATTAATACTAATACTATTATAGATAATATAAGCACTACAACATAATATTTACTGTATTGATTAAATGTAATATGCGGAAAAAAGTCGCTACAGTTTTTCATACCGTTAAGTGAACGGTTCCATATTTCCATTTTCCAGTTTACTTCCTCTAGTACACTGTTAATTTTGTAACGAATTTTATAGAAGAGAAAAGAGGTCGCCCCTGTCTCATTACTAAATCGATGTTTTAAATTCGCTCGAAAAACAAAACCCTCGTGTCCATTCGATAAATGATCCAAGGTCATGGGAATCCATTTTCTGGGCCAATACAATTCGTCATAGGTTGGTAATTGTACAGTGTCGTTAGTAAGCTCCGGATAAATGAAAGCTCGTGTTGCCAAAGCAGGTTTGGAGATAATTATATCTTTTTCCGGTGTTAGTAGAGAAAGCACCAAAAGCGAAGTTATATTCATCTTGGTCAACCGACCGCTTCGATGTCACTGTTGCGAGTTATTTGTTTTCAATTATTTATAGATAAATTCTGGAACTCCTTAAAGACACGTATTCTTATACAGTAATTATTCAAGTCTTTTTTTAACATTTTCAGTTTTATAATATACAAGGTTAACAGCTTTTGTATTTTTTCATTTTGCTTACGTGTCTTTGCAGAAGATTGCATCATGTTAACCTACCAGGAGCCTCGTAATGTATTAACCGCTTCAAATATATGTTCTGGATATAAGGAAAGAATTTCCAACACACACAAAATATTATGATAATTAATGTTTAATTCGCTGTTTAGAATTAAATATGAGTCATTTATGATTCTTTCCTCCGTCTCCTCTTCTGTGAGCTCGGACACTAATTTAAGAAAATTTTTATAGAAAGCGGGTAAAGCAAAAGAATTCAATAGTTCTAAGCGATAATTAATAATGTCTTTTAATTTAAACAATTCTATAAAATCGCTTCGATATAACCGACAACGATACATCGTTCCAAACACTATTTCTTTTATTTTATTATCTTCGTTCTCAAAGTCGTGTAATACACTTTCTAGAAAAAATGCTTCACGATTAACAAGTTTATTTTGCCATTCGTCGGCAGAAAAAGTTGTCGTTTTCACACAGCTGCGACGGTCTTTACACAACGTAGCACATTCGGAAATATCAGAACACCCTAAGCAACCGATCTTTATTGAAGGTTGTAGATTTGAAAAAATATCATATCCCACTTCAATAAACTTGTTGTGATCCCGTTCTTCACTTAACATGTACACAGTATTATTAATTAAATGACTTTTACAATCCATCGGAATTTTCCAACTTTCCGGTCGTATTGATTGGTCTTCTTCATCATCGTTCACAAAAAGAGGAGATTTTCTATGTTTAGCCCTTTCTAGAAAATCTTTGATCTCCTCATCAACATTCGGCATGTAGGCGCTTGAAGACGATGTCATCGTTATGATGTGTCAACTGTATCGTACCCAGATTGCTTCTTCCTTTCTTCCCAAAGTAGTCTCGCAAATAAGCAGTTGTTAGACCAACGAATATGTTCAGACAACGGATCGTCACCTTCTTTCCAATCATGAACTACCACGTGACATACAAAACACTCGACATAATCTTCGATATTAAAATAAAAAAATCCAGCGCGGGCTAGAGAAGCAGGTAACACTACACTGTTGACCCAGTTAGAATATGTAAGTAAACGTGTTTCAAAAGGTAAAAGATTTAATCTTATGTCTTCGATACACATTTTTATCTCTCATCCGTAATAATGAACGGTTACACAAAGACTAAATTAATTAACAAGTTACAACAGGAAAAACCTCAAATTCATAGGGGAGGGGGGAAATAAAATAATAAATTATAATTAAAAAAAAAAAATTGGCTCGACTGGGATTCGAACCCAGATCTCTTTACAACTTTATTTCGAGAATTAACTCAACAGCCTAAAGCGTTTATGTCGAGAATTAACTCAACAACCCAAGCATCTTACCATTAGACCACCGAGCCCTCGTGCGTTTTAAATTATATATTTATATTTATAACAGAAAAAAACACACGAAAACATCTTCCCCTTAAAAAATATTACCCCCCCCCAAATTACTCCCCACGAAAATACACCCCCCCCCTCCCCCAAAAAACTCCCCACGAAAATACCCCCCCACCCCCAAAAATACTCCCCACGAAAATACCCCCCAACCCCCTCCCCCTTCGAAACCAACCCCTCCCCTCCAACAAATCACCAAAATAGTCACCACAAAAAAAATGACAGATGAATAGAAGCCCAAAAACTTATGATTTTTACTCTAGTAATATTTTGAACTTTGACCTTTTGTTTAATTGTAAACACGATTTGCTAGACCAAAAGGTCAAAGTTCAAATTTGATCCAGAAGTGAGCTATCTCTACTACTTACAGTGCCAATAAGAACGCTTCACCAGCTGCAGCGAGAGCATCCGTATCTGCTTCCAGGTCCTGGAAGATTGCTATAGTGTCGCAATGCGTCGTTTTTATCCAGGAGACTGAGGTACTTCAATTTTCCTTGGTTAAAGAGAGCAGAGGTGGTGTCAGAACCACTGATTGCATGTAAGAACAAAATCATTTTTGCAACAGTTTCCTTATATTTCAGGCTCCGCGTCGAATAAAGCGTTTCCGTAATTTCTCCCCTCGCCGGTTTCAACAAAAATATATTTGCATGATTTCTCGCCTTTGCAGTTAAAATAACCAACAAATTTATATTTTCTCCGACAACGAAAACACGTAAACGACGACGACATGTCGATGGCTGTCTGAGTGATAAGAACATCCGCATCTTCTACTGCCTGCTTGACTGTGTAATTTTGTTCTTCAAACTTCGTAATCAACATGGAAATGAAATTGCTTTTGTTGGTATCGCTCGCCCAGAATCGTTTTTGCGAAAAAGGTGGAATCATCGCTTCATCTAAAATTACATCAGTGGAGACAACGACGCCACTGTTGATGGAGAGCAAATTGTCGACTTGCGGAAACGGATTATGTTACGATAGCTATTCTGCAATCTTTGTCGCATCATTCTGGTCTGGTCACGTTGTATACGCGTTGGCCGCATATCCACATGCTGCTCCGTTGTGCTCATTCGTATGGTGCTAACCTTTTCTATTCCCTCACAGATATTATGCAAATAGACCAATCCTAATGTCCACATGGTTAAGACACTATTTGTCATACCACGTCCGTGCGTCTGACCACTAATGCTCTTGATGGTGCGCATTAAAGTTTGTTCGATGGTCATATCCGACCAAATGCCGGACCAAAATTTGTCCGACCGTCTGATGGTGAAATGACCTCTCTTTGTAAAGAGCAATTTTAGAAGGAATTTCTAACGCGCAAGGGTAAGTATTATAACATGTAACAATATGCAAGTGGTAGGTACAAGTGGTACAAGGTACAAGTGGTAGGTACCACCAAATACATATATGGACAGTGTGTATATACGATATATCTCTATATAAACAGTAGATGAGGCTACTTTAGGAACGCTAATTGGTAGATAATAATTGGTAAAAAAATTCGTCGTATTGTTCGGCCCTGTAACTCGGAAAGTATTAGTCTGAAGAAAAAATGTATAGAAGTAATTTTGTAGCAAATTTTATCCTCTTCAACTTTCATAAAAAACTTTTTCTCTAAAACCCACAGGAATGGAGTTATATGCTAAAAACTGCCTTTGGCCGCTATTTTCAAAGATGGCGGCGCGAGCGGCGGTCCCTCGAGGTCGCAAACTTAGCGTCATACTTAGGGCCCCCAAGTCTACACTCCTGCCAAGTTTCAAAACTCCTCAACCTTTTGCACCAAAACACCTTTTTTATGTCTCTAGTGACTGGACTATTATCCGAAAGGCACATTTATTACTCGAAAATGAAAATAATTCAATAGCCGAGCGTTTAATGAACATCGTTGCTAGATTAAATATGGGGAAACGACTAAATTTAGTACAACGAGGTTCATACCACCGCCGAGTTCACCTTGCCGCTCTTCGTTATAACAAAAGCTTTAATTGGCATAGCAGTCCTTGGAAGTCTATAACAACAAGGAGTCCAGGTAAAAAAATTTCAGATAACTAAAAGCATGTTATAATACAGACATTTTATAATCGTAAACTATTGTTTAGGACGCTATTTTAAAACTTTTATTGCTAAAAGTACAGCCCATTCTGCGTCAAAAGTGCGTAGAAAATTATTTTCTAATGCAAACAAGCCAGCATCAAATCGGAAAATACCACGTAAAACATCAAGCACGCCAAATCTGGATTATGGACCAATGGCGCAAGAATCAGAACTTGACGAGGACGTTTTAACTGCCGAAGTTAATAGACACGTGGATAAGTTAAAAGTAAATTGTGATGTTGAGTATGTACGGATTAATAATACACTTTTCAGGTAAACGAAAGTGAAATTCAGAGAATAGAGCTTGCTTCAAAAAGTCAATTTGGCAATGCTACGTATGAAAGTGAAAGGCAAAATCGTTTAACAGCTTCTTTATTCGGAGCTGTTATAAAACGAAAACTGTATACACCATGTCATAACACCGTAAAAAGTTGTTTGACGACGAGTAAATTTTCGTCTGAAGCTACAGATTATGGCATAGCCAAGGAAAAGGTGGCAATACGTTTATTTCAACACAAAACTGGATTAACGGTTGAGTCATCTGGATTATGGATAGATCCAGCAACTGGATTTCTTGCAGCTTCTCCTGATGGTAAATTTACACTTCGAAAGCGCAACAAAATAATTTTATTTGAAACTTACATTACATGTTGCAGGCTTGGTTGTTGAAGAGGATGCATTAGTTGAAGTAAAGGCTTTGTTTTCAGCTTCAAATTTATCTGCAAGTACCATGGAAGAGGTTGTAACAGAGTTGAAAAAGAAAAAAATGTATATTTGCCTGGAAATGAAAAACAATTTAATTTGTTTGAAGAAAAATCACTCCTATTATTATCAAGTAAGAAATAGAAACAAATAATACATTTCATAAGAAATATCTCCACATCTAATTTTTTGACAATTAATATCGTGGTGCTAATTTTTGCTTTGTTTTTGTAGATTCAAGGACAGCTCAACATTACCAATAAATCTCACTGCTACCTAGTAGTATATGTGAACGACAAGGTTGAGTTGTTCATCGAAACAGTTATGAGGGATGAAGAATTTTGGTATAAACAAATGTTGCCAAAACTAACCCTATTCTATAAAGAGTGCATTGCTCCAGAACTCATTCGAGGTAACCTTGAAAAGGGGAAAAGGTTCATTGATCCTCCATATATCTTGAAGGAGATAGAAAAACATAAGGCTGCGCAGTGTTGACTTTTATCTCATTCGTCATCGTCATCATCAATTGCCATGGAGCAGATCCCTGTGGATTAATCTTGGATTACGCCAGGCCCACACCATGCCAATAAGCTTGTGATTAAACATCTTTTTAAGCAAAATATTTTGCTTCTCAGTTAGTCGGACAATAACCCAGATATGAATCCAATCTAGAATGTTTGGAAGGAATTGAAAAATTCGATCAGTTCTAAGCGTGTTACCACCAAGGAAGCCTTTATGGAATACATAAATGATGTGTGGCAATCTAACATCTAACAGCGACGTTAAGGAATGAATGGACAAATGCATAAAAAGCATGCCTAGGCGTCTTGCCACAGTTATTGTCTCTAAAAAGGCAGCTAGACTACATACTAAAGTGATTATTAGCTGAATGTTAAAATATTTAATCACTATACCGGGTGTCCACAGAAAGACGCAACATAGGGAAACAGCAATGTACATAAACAGTGATTTTAATAAATACATGTATGTAAAATATTATAGCATTATAAATAAATGTTTTAAATTATATATTGTTTTAATAGAATAAAAAAATAATGAATCTCTAATCGCGCTTCATTGTATTGTACATGTAACTGACAAGTTTAACAATTTGACGTTTTGAAGCCGTTAAAATTGATAAATTTAAAAACCAAGCAATGAAATAATTGGGTGCCGCGATAACAGATGCCGGCGCTATTTCTATCTCATTCTAGCAGCAAGTAAGCTCAATAACGTAGGTTCAGTGTTAAATCCGTACATATTCTGCAGGTAACCCGAATATTTTCTAACTAACTACCCCGTTATTTATTTTCGACCACCCACTGTGTGTTTTTAAATATTGTAAACACCGGCTTCCTTGCAACGATCAACCTGTCAATGTAATTTCAAGCTATCCCGTTATTTATTTTCTACCAGTGGAAGTTTCGGCTTCACAAATTCTGGGAATGGTCTCGGCCGTGTACCTGCGAAGGGTCCAGTGACGTCCAGTTTGAAACCTATAAATTTAGCGCCATAATCGCAAAATACGCCAATTCAAAGCGACCTCTATTCGAAAATAGCTGAATTTCGTGAATAAACGTCGGACTATTATATAACATTAAACGTCATTCTTGATTTTGTTAATAAGCTCCTGCAGTTATTACTAACAATTTCGTCCTGCATTTTAACATATTCATTTCTTATCTACTGGGTTAGGTATTAAATACCTCAAAACGCCTCAATAATGAAAAAAAATATCAAAGTTTAACCCCAGTTTTTGTCGTTATTACTTACAATTATGATCCCAAAAAAGCTTAATACCTAGAAAATTATTTAGATATTCGTAATTTCTAAACAAAGTAATTATATTTTTAATATAAAAGCTTTAATGATACTAACAAAATCGACAAAATTTTATACATATGTCGCCATCTATCGATCCTGGGGAATTAAAGGCCCCCCTTAAATTTTACGCGCGTCGCGGTCGGCGTAAACTTTAAGTAGACCGATAGCGATTAACCCAACCGTTTGCATTGCTAAGGCGAGCCGAACTCTGGCCAGTCTACCAGTCTGTTACTGTTAGCATGTCTGCATTACTTATATGCAAGTATCGCGGTGGTGAGATAGTTCGAATACTAAGAATAGTGGGGGTGTTTGGGACTTTTTAAGCAAGACAGTTGGGAATGAATTGGTTGCTGCAAACTAAACGGTAAACGCACGTGCATTTTTGCAGTTCCCGTTATCTTGTGTTTTGTCTAATATTTGCAGAAAACCCAAGGTACAGTATTTTTGATTGGATAATTTTTTCGCAGCTTTTGTCACTGAATTATAATTAATAATTATATCTATAGATGCGAACTTTAGTTTCAATTAGCAATTTTAGCAAAAATGGAGAATTTGGTAGACCAAATTTTAAAGGAAAAGTTTCATACATACGCTTTTGAAAAACAAATAGAAATTAAAACTAATGGCCGATGTACTCCAAAATTAGTAGGATTACTACAAACGACAAAGAACAACAAATCTCGATCATATAATACTGAATGGTATAATAGAATAGACTGGCTAACTGGTAGCGACGTTAAAAATAAGTTATTCTGTTGGAATTTCCTGCTGTTTTCATCCCCGTCGAATCCCTCAAAAGTATGGTCTGAAACTGGATGTTCTGATCTAAAAAATCTTTCAGCTGCGATTAAAAAGCATATGGTTCCACTAAAGAGCATTTATCTGCAACTGTTAGACTGACACTTTTTGGTAAATCGCGCGTTAATTTGGTGTTGCATGAAGGTCTACGTTACCAAATTAAACTGCATAGGTAACGAAAAAGTGAAGTTTAATAGAGACTTCATGCGTAGATTGATTCATTTAACAACAGGTCTTGGTAAACTGGAATTGCCATTTCGTGGGCACAGTGAAACAGAAGGTAGCAGCAACCCAGGTAAATTGCTTATTTACTTAATAGTTTTTTATTACGCACGTAATTTATACTATAAAAGTCATTGTATCTGAATCTTAAAATTATTTCAGGCAATTACGTGGGCACTACAAACATTTTAAAAGAATATGATGAAACTTTACGTATTCAGCTTGAGACATCCAATGTATTTACGGGTATGTCTAATCATATTCAGAATGATATAATCGAGTCTATCTCGTTTGTTGTGTTGAACCATATTCATAAAGAAATGTTGGATTCTGTATTTTTCTCTGCACAAATAGACGAAACAACCGATGTTTCCCGCAAATCACAAGTATCTATCGTTATTAGATTTACGAAGGAAGGACAAGCAGTAGAAAGATTTTTAGGATTTTTCGATTTAAGTTCGAGTCATAAAGCTGATGACTTCAAAATTTTGCTTGATCAACAATTAACAAAGTTTAATTATAAAGAAAAACTAATTGCACAAACATACGACGGGGCAGCAGTTATGTCCTCAGAAATAAATGGATTACAAAGCAAAGTAAAAGAAACAGCTGCCCATACATTATTTGTGCACTGTTGTGCACACAGATTAAACTTGGTACTTCAGCTTTCTACTACTCATATTTCAGAAAGTAAAAGATTTTTTGCCGTTACCTCTTCATATTCAAAAGTCTTTACTCAATCGTCAAAACGAACCCACGTATTAGATTTACTACATGTAGGTACAACGTCTGCCTAGAGCTGTAGCTACCCGTTGGAATTTGTCTTCGCGTGTTGTATTTACTTTAAAAGAGCATAGAGAACTTTTATTGGAAGTATTTGAGTATACAGGGTGAATAAAAAGTAAGGAACCTCGATGCTGGAGCCTTTATTATTAGTTTTAGAAAAAAAAGTTTTAGACAAAAGTTTTATAACAAGTTATTTTCCACAAAGTGATGGCTTTAAATATTTTTTTCAAGGTCATACCTTTGCGCTATGACGTCATCGATACTTTTTTTAAATAGCAATCTATATTTTTTAGGTCGAAATTTTATAGCATTTTTTTTTTGTCTTTATGACCATCTAAAAATATTATACGGTTGCATAAGCGAAATTTCTATAAAAATCAAGTTGAATGTTATTCGTACCAGTATTTAACGTACGTACTTCTATCACAAAAATTAAACACGTGACTATTAAAAACAAATACAAACAATTTAACATTACTTTATTACAGAAGATGTTCAAATTGTTCGCCATTAACTATCTCTGACAATGTCCAATTCGATGTGAAAATCCCTGTATAATAGGTACATTCCGAATTACTTCGGCTGGTATTGCCCGTATTTCTTCCCGAACACGAATTTTTAACTTTTCTAAATTTTTGGGCCTGTTTGTGTAAACTTTACTTTTAAGATGGCCCCACAAGAAAAAATCCAACGGATTCAAATCGGGCGATCGCGCTGGCCATCCGATACTACCCCTTCTACCGATCCACCTAGTCTCAAAAATTGTATCCAAATAATTTCAAACGTGAATGCCATAGTGGAGGGGGGGGGCGCTCCATCTTGCTAGAACCAAGGGATGTTCCCTATTAAATATATCACGCACCTCGAAATGGGATCTTCTTCTTTCACCGTATCCAAGTACCTATCATCAAAATTTCGATGCGTTCTGTTTCTGTTAAACGTACCATATTTGAAAATCACTTTCTCAAGCAGTTTAAATTACAATAATTATTATCTTATTATTTAATAAACACAAACTGTCACAAGTGAAATTTGCATTTGTTTCCAAGGCAGTCTTTCATTTCTCATATTTCTCTCATCGAATTGGACATTGTCAGATAGTTAATGGCGAACAATTTGAACATCTTCTGTAATAAAATAATGTTAAACATTGTTTGTATTTGTTTTTAATAGTCATATGTTTAATTTTTGTGATAAAAGTACGTACGTTAAATACTGGTACGAATAACATTCAACTTGATTTTTCTAGAAATTTCGCTTATGCAACCATATGATATTTTTAGATGGTCATAAAGAGAATAAAAAATGCTATAAAATTTCGACCTAAAAAATATAGGTTGCTATTTAAAAAAAGGATCGATGACGTCATAGCGCAAAGGTATGACCTTGAAAAAAATATTTAAAACCGTCAGTTTGTGGAAAATAATTTGTTATAAAACTTTTGTCTAAAACTTTTTTTTCTAAAACTAATAATAAAGGCTCCAGCATCGAGGTTCCTTACTTTTTATTCACCCTGTATATTAAACTCAGACGATTTTAGAAATGACAAGGATACAATAAGTGATGCCGTCAATTTAAAAAATCATTTGGAAAATTTTGAGTTCGTGTTCTTGCTCTTCATTTATAATCGCATACTGTCTATGACTTATATAATGTATCAAGTTCTTCAATCAAAACAACTAGATATAGCATATTGCCGAAAAAGGATTTTACTATTTACTAAAAATTTAAGAGAAAGCCGCAATACAATAAGCCAAGATCGATTTTCGGCATTAAGTGCAATAGCCATCGAAAAAGATCTAGTTTCTAAACTAGAACGAAATAATGAGTGGTATGATAACGTAATTGATCATTTTGCGTTAATGAAACAAAGACGCATTGTCTTGTATATAGAAAATAATGTTTAAGTTCCTGAAATATAAACAAATTCCCAAATTTGCATATAGAAGGTAGAAAGTATTAATTTTTTATAGTTTCTACGGTATGATAATTTTGTATTTCTTAACTTTTAACAAAGGATTGTTTTAAATTTGCAATTGTATTGAGCTTATTTTTAATTTTCGCAGCAACTGCCTACCCTAATTTTTAACCCACGGACCGCCACTGCTAATGATCTACTTTCTACTTCTGCCACGAAATTGGAATTAACACCGGAGCATGTAAGACCATTTCCAAAGGCACCTGAAAGCAAGACTAGTGGAGGGAGAAGGAAAGGCACTACTAAAATACTTATTACTGGTACTCCGGAGAAGAACAAGATTGAAGAAGAACACCATAATAAAATAAAAAATATTAATGAAAAGAAAAATAAATGTCAAAGAAAAACTATTAAACGTAAAATTCTAGAAGAAAGTAGCAGTGAAAGCAATGATGAAATTGATTTACCAAAGTCAGAGTCAGATGACATGATAGATTATGTAGAAGAATATAGTGGTGATGATGGTGTAGAGCAGTGGTATTCAACCGGGGGTACGCGTACCCCTAGGGGTACGGAAAGCGATCTCAAGGGGTACGCAGAAAACTAAAAAAACTACGATTATTGTTACTACTTATCCAAACACATCCGGCAATCCCGGCAATGCTGTAACTCCGCTGCCGACGGGATCACGACAGGTTGACCTTGACTCGCACTTCTCTCGCGAATAGCCGGAATAGCGCATATGTGTTTAGTGAATGCAATTTGAAATTGGTGAAATTCGATTGCTGTTACAAGTTGAAACGCAGGTAGGGATGCTATTTTATTTCGTTATTTATAAAACTTTAATCATACTTTTTTTCAGAAAGAATATGGACAAATTTGTCATAAGGCAGAATAATAGTCAAAAAATTGACGATGCAGCTCCGTCTACAAGCGGTTCTTGTACTTCTACTAGTTCCAATTCGTCACTACTTATTTCTAAAAGTACTGTTGGAAATGAAACTGCATTTGTTGGAAAGAAGAATATAAGCAACAAGATGAAATATTGCTACTATCAAGATTCGTATCTGGAGTATGGCTTTATTTCAAATAACGCCTTACCGCCCCAACCTATATGTCTAATTTATAACTTATAACCAAGCACTCTCAAATAACAGTATGAAGCCTTCGCTTTTGAAAAGACACTTGGAAACAAATCACAAAGAATTCCAAGGAAAGACAATAGAATTCTTCAAACGAAAAGCTATAAATTTTGATAAGTCGCTGAATACACTGCAAATCTTTACCAAATCTTCTATAACGGCGCTAGAAGTATCATACGAACTCGCATTGTTAACTGCCAATGAAAACAAAACCTTACACTAATGTAGAAAGACATAATTCCACGATCAATCATAATAGCAAATAAAATGTTTGACAACAAGGCAGTACAAGCGATTAAAACAATTCCATATTCTGACACTACCACTGCCAGAAGAATAGATGACATGGCACGAGATGTTCGAGAACAAATGCTGGTTGAAATAAGAAGTGACCAACGTTTTGCTCTTCAATTAGACGAGAGCACAGACGTTGCAAATGAAGCTCAAACGATAATATATGTGAGATATTTCTCTCAAAAAAGAGGAATTGCAAGTGAAATTTTGGGATGTAGAAGTCTACCTGGCAAAACAACTGGAGAAGAACTGTTTAATGCACTGAATCAATTCATCGTTGAAGAATGTGTCTTAAATTGGATGTGGTGCAAAAATATTTCTACTGCCTTAACTGGACGTAAAAGTGGCTTTAGCATCAAAAGACATGAGCCCTGAACTACAAGAAACTCTTCAGATGTGCGTAAAAATTGTAAACTTTATTAAATCGCGAGCTTTATATTCAAGACTATTCAAGGCAATGTGTGAGGAAATCGGAGCAGGTCATACTGAACTGCTTTTTCAAAGCGAAATTAGATGGTTGTCGCGTGGGAAGATACTGAATCGATTATTGGAATTAAAAGGTGAATTGAACCGTTTGTGGTGCGGGGTATGCAAAAGTAAAGGCAATGTCCGGGGGGTACGCAGACAAAAAAGGTTGAATACCACTGGTGTAGAGGACAAAATGTCTGAATATGGAAAGCACGAAGCTTATAAAGTGGGAGACTTCGTAGGGGTTCGGTTTAATTTGAACAGCTGTCCAAATTTATACATAAACTATGTTGCAGAAATTCTAAAACTAAAAGGAACTAATGCTACGGTTAAGTGTTTGCGACGAAAAGGAGAACATTTTTTTTTATCCCGATATAGAAGACATATCTGATGTAGGAACAGATGTGTTTGTAATTAATTAATTGTTAATGTATGAGATGCTCACTTGCTGGTTCGTAGAGCTAGGTTAATCTTTCGAGACCCAGAACTTATCGGTTTCCTTAAAGGTCTTAAAAACACTCACTTGTACTTTAGCTTAGTTTTTATTTACAGTAAATATACAAAATTAACTACACTGGTTGGGTAACTGAAGGGAACTAACTTTACATCGAAAAAAGGTTCTTAGCGGCTCAAAGGGCTTAGCGCACATGCGCTCTTCAAAAAGGCGGTAGTTTACTTAACAAGATGATTTCATTAAAAAACTCACTTTACAAGTAAAAGAAGGTGGAACTGCTAGAACTAAACGTTGGTTGATTTTTGGTATTGCCTTTTTAAATGATTATAAATACGGTAAAAGCAAATAATTGTTTTATTTTGACTTTCATATCTATGTACCCACTATGAATTTTTCTTCTGTGTTTTTTATCTTTTAAAAGTTTTTTTATATTTCGTACGGTAAGCGTACCAGTAATTGACCACACCCCAGTAAATGACCGATAAACTACATATTATTTAAAAATAAGCGCTAAAGTAGTCTCAGCCACTCAAATTCCATGGTATCCCACTACTATACCTTTATTTTAAATTTGCAAGCTGTGATTGGTTGGTTTGGCTTGCATTTCACGTTTTCTTAATGGCTGAATCCAGCTGTCTTGCATGTCATCTGTGTTGAGGGTGTTAGAAGGCATTGCACAATAAGGTAAGAACATTACGACCTTTTCTTTTTTTATTGTTTCTGCTGCAATTGTGAGTGATTTCAACCTGTTTAACCGGACAAAGCCTCTCTGTTAACACTAAATTAGTACCATTTGGCATAATGAAACAATTCTAACCTTAAATAACAATTGTGGGTGGGGTGGTCATTTACCGAGCTGAAATTTATGATATTTCCAGTGAATGACCACTGCGGTCTTTTACTGGTGTTTATAAGGTCGATGTTTCCTTGATTTTAAATGGAAAATTGACCCACTATATTGATAGTTGTATTTCTGTACCGGTTAATGGCCAATATATAGTTTTCTACCAGTAAGTGACCGTAGGAAACAGGGCCGCGGTCATTCATTAGAATATGAGTGGTCATTCACTGAAATTTGAGTAATGGTAACAAATTCTAATTCTACTTGCTTAGTTGGTCAAGATGGAGAAATCCTATCAGCGCTTTCGCTATACTGAAGAAGACCTGAGGGCAGCGATGAATGCTGTAAGGGAAGGCACAATTAGTGCAAACAAAGCCTCTAAAGAATTTAAAATTCCGAAAGGTACGCTCATTAACAAACTAAATGGAAAAGTTCCAATAGAAAGAAGAATGGGCCCAGCATCTACATTGTCTGTTGGAGAAGAAAAGAGAATAGAAAATAATTGCAAAATTGGGGTTCCCCATGCATGCAGAGGATGTAAAGGATGCTGTGCAAAAAATTCTAAAAGCCTGTAATAGAGAAAATCCTTTTAAAGACTCTGGGCCTGGGAGGAAATGGATGGAATTGTTTATGAAGAGGCATCCTATGGTAACAGCAAGAAATACAGAGATCATTTCCAAAGCCAGAGCAGCAGTTACTGAGTCAGACATAAAAGAATGGTTTGCTAGCCTTAAACAGTATTTGGAAGAAGTAGAAGCAAGTGATATAATGAAAGATCCTAGACGCATTTTTAACTTAGATGAGACGGGTATGAGCACTTGTCCAAAAACTGGTAAACTTGTTGGTCCCAAAAGCTATAAAATTTTTTATGATATATCTCCTGGGCCTGAAAAGCAATGCGTTACCGTCCTTTGCAACTTCTCAGCTGATGGCGAGTCTGTTGATCCTATGATAGTTTACCCATATCAAAGAATCCCTCGAGATGTAGCAGAATCTGTACCAGAAGGGATTGCCATTGGAAGGAGTGAATCTGGTTGGATGGTCAGTGCCACTTTTTTTGAATATATCGCGAATATATTCTATCCATGGCTTCTCTCTAAGGAAATTAAATTTCTTGTATTATTATTACTTGATGGACACAAATCGCACATCAATGAAGAACTTCACAATTTTTGCGTAGAAAAACAAATTTTAATCTTTTGTCTATTACGTAACGCGACACATATACTGCAACCATGTGACGTAGCGATTTTTCGCCCTCTGAAATGCGAATGGAAAAAACAATTACGACTTCATAAACAATCAACTTTGAAATCTATCACCAAAATTAATTTTGCTTCTGTATTTTCCAAAGCTTATAAAAAAGCTCTTATACGAGGGCTGTTCTGTATATTGTTAGTAGCAGGCCATGGATGCGAAGAAAAACAAAAACATTTGCATCAATCGAAAGCTTATTCTTTTGACAGTTTCCAGTTGCAATTTTGCAAGGTTGAAGTTAAAGCATATAGAGATCCGAATTTGTGATTGTTATAATTCGGTTGATTATTACTAAGCATTATGGAAGTGCCGCGGAATGCTTTTCGGGCTATGATTTTCTATGATTATAAACGAGGCTTAACATACGACCAAAGTCACCAAAATTTAATGGCAGCTTTTGGCGACAATAGTCCATCATTATCTACAATTAGTTACTGGTTCCGTGAATTTAAACGTGGAAGGAGTACGTTAGAAGATGAACCAAGACCTGGACGACCTGCAGTAGCTGTTTGTGCTGAAAACATTATTGCAACCGAAAAGCTGATTAAGGAAAAACGGAATATCACTCATAGAGAGATTCAAGACGAACTAGGCATTAGATCATCTGCAGTAGATATCATTTTACATAAACATCTGGGTGTAAGAAAGCTGGCAAGTCGGTGGATTCCACATTTGTTAACCGACGAACAAAAACAAGCACGGGTAGACTCGTGCAGGTTTATGTTAGAAAAGTTCGATGGAGGATCTTCAAAGCAGGTATTTAGTATCGTTACGGGGGATGGATCGTGGATATATAATTATGATCCCGAGACAAAACAACAATCAACTGTTTGGGTGTTTGAAAAGGAGGAAATGCCAACAAAAGTTATTCGCGGTAAAAGTGCAAACAAAAAAATGATTGCCGTTTTCTTCAGATACAGTGGTCCAGTTGCAGTAATTCCTCTTGAAGATCGTAAAACTGTAACTGCTGATTGGTATACAGAAGTTTGCTTTCCTCAAGTTTTCGAGAAATTGTGTAGTGATCCCCCAAGATCTGGTTTGCGTGGAATTTTGTTACACCACGATAACGCAACTCCGCATACGGCCGCAAAAACTTTAAATTTTTTACACGAATCCGGAGTCCAACTGGTCACTCATCCACCATACAGTCCAGATCTTGCCCCTAACGATTTCTTTTTGCTTCCGCTGATTAAAAAACTCATGCGTGGTAAGAGATTTCCTGACGCCAATGCGGCTGTTGCTGAATTTCAGCGAATTCTTGACGACCTTCCAAAAAAAGAGTTTCCAGCGTGTTTCGAGAAGTGGTTTCAAAGAATGAAGAAGTGTATTATGTCTAAGGGGGAATACTTTGAAAAACAATAAAATTATTTTCTTTACAAATTCCGTAGTTTTCTTCTAACTAACAATTTACAGAACAGCCCTCGTAGAAGAAACAATAAGGAAGGGTTTTGAAGCGTGTGGTTTGTATCCGTTGAACCCAAACAGAGTTGATTATTCAAAATGTATGAGCACTAGACGTAAAGAACTCCAGGAAAATAAAAAGAATGAAGAAGAAGAAGAAAATGAAAATCATATAGCCCTAAAAGTAATTGAAAGTAACATGCCACAAGAGCTTCTTACTTCTTTTAAACAAATGAGGCATTTAAAAGAGAAGAATGACGAAGAAAAAGTTCTGTTCTCAATTTGGGAAAAGTTGAAAGATAAATCTTCAGGAAAGACAGTTGCCCAACAAGCAGCCAGTGAAACAGACGATGACTTGAATGAAAATATTTCTCAAAATGAAATAGGTGATGATGTAGCGCATAATGCCATGCTACGATTTGAGGAAGAAGAAACTGTTAATAATAATACGCTTGCTATTGTTGAAGAGGTACCAAATAGTCTCACACACACTGACACTACCAGTATTTCTCAACAACAGTTTAATCATTCTCATAATTCAGATACTCAGAACGTATGTACACAGTCTCTTGTAGAACCTTTTTCAGATAATGTTACTGATGTAGTTATGGTAAGCAACGATCAACAGCATCAAAGTCCAGTTGCTAGCACTAGTACTGAACACAATTATTTGGAATTATTACAGAAAAATGCTACTGCGGAAGATATTTGGAAAACACATCTTCACTGGCCTAAAGTAGAAGCTAAAGGCAAAGGGAAACGGAAATTAGAAAAAGTTCCTTTTGCGGTTACTGCTAAGAGGTGGAAAGAATTACATGATCAGAAAATACAACAAAAAGAGGAAGAAGAAAAGCAGAAAAAAATACGTAATGACAAGAAAATTAAAAAAAAGAGGAAGAGGAAAAGCAGAAAAAAATGCGTAGGGAAGAGCGAGAAGCAAAGAAGAAGAAAAAAGAAAGTGAGAAGCAAAAGCCAAAGAAAATTGTAAAGAAAAAAAAGATAGAAGACAGCGAAACAGAAACCGACTCAGAAGAGTTATCTTTCGCATCTGATGATGACAATTTAGATTTTTCTAAGGAAGAAATAGATGATTCTTTTTGTGGGACGAATATTATACCACTACAAGACAGTGAGACACAAACAGTAACCCATAATGTTAACGATTATGTAATAGTGAATTACAAAGGTGATTACTATCCTGGAATAGTACTATATAAAACAGATAGTAAATCTGAAGTGAAAGTTATGGCAGTTTGTGGATTACATTTGTGGAAATGGCAAGAAAAAAAATTGATAGATGTTGGTACCTACACAAGGACGTAGTGGAACGTATATGTGCTCCTAAATTGGAATCATCTGATAGCCTTAACGGCAATGTCTATCAAGTTGCCGAATTTGAGAAATACGAGGACCTTTAAGTACTTTTAACATGTTTCATTCTCATAATTATCCTATTTCTCAAATGTTTTTCATTTTCCACTGGAATAGTGTAAACTAATGTCTTCAAATGGCTCCATAGGAAAAAATCCAAGGGATTCAAGGCTGGCCATAAGTGAGGTCCACCTCGTCCAATCCGACGATCTTCATATTTTGCGTTTAAAAACTCACGAGCAACCACACTAAAATGTGTTGGTGCGCTATCGTGCATAAACCACATTACATTTCTCGTTGTCGATGGTAGGTACATCCTCTAGAAACCCAGGTAGTGATCTTCCAAAAAATTTCGATACACCTCAGCGGTAAGTCTTCCCGGTAGAAATACCGGTCCAATTAGCCAGTCACCTACAATTCCAACCAAAATGTTTAATGAAAATTGATGTTGGAAACGATCTTCAAGTACCTACCGCATGTGGGTTTTCATCAGCCCACACAAGGTTATTATGGAAGTTCCTAATTGCATTTCTGGAGAAATTTGCATCATCAGTAAAAAGAATCAGCGCCAGTAGTTGAGGGATTTGAAGCAATGTATGCAGATATGCAGAAGCCATTGATGACAAAATGCAATACGTGGAGGAAAATCAGCAGGAATAAGTGCCTGAACGCGCTGAATATGGTATGGATACAAGCAGTACTACTTCAAAATTTTCCACACAGTCCTATTACTGACATATTGAACGCATTTGCCATTTTTCTGGTAGAAGTACCTGGGATCATCCTCTACCACGTTTAGCACATTTTCTTCCAATTCTACCGTTGTTACTAGCCTCTAACGAATTCCAATTGGCAAGTCCATACATAAAATGCATATCAGTCATCTCGGCGTTCGTATAGCGATTCATATTAGAGTAGAGAGCTTCACTAAGAAATGTTATGCCTATACATATAAAAAAAATAAAATTATATTTATTTATACTTACCAAAATTGCGCACGCGAAACGAAAATTCGTCAGAAAAATTAACTTCACGCGCTTTCTTCGCTGCAATCGCGCCACTGATCACTCGTTCAAACCTGTCTTAAAAATCATAATATTATACGAAGGGTTATGCGCGCGCGATTGAACGGACTTTTCTAAATTCGCGCGGTTAAAACTTCCCGTGTAAAGGCCGCTAATGACATACCTTGGTAAATTTTGAATATTTATTTTTAAAATTAACGTGATTTTCGTGAAGTACACGAAAAAATAGCATGTTCAACTCGTAAGAAAAGTGATTCTTCCATGCTCGTGTAAATTTTTAATCCACTAGCAAGCTACGCTTGCTCGTGAATTAAAAATTTACACTCGCTGGAGAACTCTCACTTTTCTTCACTTGTAAATCAATCTACTATCTCCTAGTTTTACTGCGTAGTTCATATTTAATAAATAATGCCAAAAATAATTTCCATCTGTCATAGCTACCGTCCTTTTTTCAGCTTTTCCATGGCATCAATGATTTTTGTTAAAATGTAAGATTTAATTTCTACGGTTTTCCAATTACCAGTAAATCGAAAATTATGCAAAATGGCATGAATGGATCCAGTATTTTTTTCTGTACAAAAAACTTATTTAGTTTTGGAGTAAAATAATTAGGGAAGCAAATATTTACAAATTAAAAATTTACCATTGAAATTCCTATGGTGCCTGAGGCAATGCACCACGCGGTATGTTCTTATTCAATGTATGTTGCATTTTAAGTGAAACAATTTTCTCTAATACATTAATGATTGATGGTTATTAAGGATCCTGGGCAACCTAAAATGTTGAACGTTGTCACTTATCACGTTCTGTGAACTTCACTTAAAATTTGGTATCCTTGGTAATGATCTATAGTATGTTGCGCGTTATGTGAAATTCCCTGTATATGATCTAAGGTTACCGGTTATGCAGAACCAATCCCCCAGAAAAGTTTTTTTCGATACTCTAATAATAAAAATTCTTCCCATATGTTGCGAACTTTTTGCCGATCACTGTATACAGTCTGTCCCAAATTCAATCCCCACCATTAGGATCTCGGAAACTATAAAAGCTACAAAGTTGGTTAAATAGGGAAAGTTTTAGGAATTTTAATGCACATTTCATATCCGTTGAGAAATCACAGCCAACTTTGATCGTTTTCGAGATATCTTGAAAAAACCAAAATTTGGAGTTTTCTGTTTTCCAAAATATCTCGGAAAGTATTAAGTTATTAGTTTCAAGACTTGTACATTGTGAAGGCACTTTTTTACGGAGAATCGGGTGGTACCATATGTTTATATTTATGACGCTTTGTTTCTATTCTATGCAGGGGCGCAGCCAGCCCCCCCCCCCCCCCGAGACATGCAAACTAGTATACCTTTATATTTTTAGTAGATACAGGATACCGGTAAACAGCTACCTGCTTAATAGATATACATTTTTAATTTGCTATTTGAAATAGGTAAACGGTCGCGTCTACTCTACGCGATTTAAAATCGCTCGTTCCGTTGTCGCGACGCGCGATGATTACGGGCAGACCACACGCGGACGCGGGACGCGCCATCACGATGAACTTTAACCTTGAATGAGCATTCGCCTCAGCGCTACCAGATGTAACATAATTATCGAATTGTAACAGTCTGGCAGCGCTGATTCGCCTATTTCCGCATTCTGCTTTAAGACGTCGTAAAAGCAACAGGTGCACTATTTTGCTAATTATTATTGTTTATTCGTAGTCGAAGAAGCCTCTATAGATTGACAAGTATTCTTAGGTAAGTTTAACAATAGGTATTATAAACTGGCGATGGGCACTATCCAATGATTTAAACTATTAAATATTTACAATTCAGTTGATAAAATGTAAATCATGTTGGCTGCAGTCAAAGAGTTTATTTCATTAAAATTTTTTTTGTTTTCTACTCTACCTAAATTATACTATAGGAACGAGGCTTTGAGGCAAAAATCTTTTGTTTTTAGGATGGAGAACCAAAAACCTTCAAAAAATAAAGGAAGCCCGAATATACTGTGGAACTTTCTTTGTCCTAAAAAACCACGAATTATTGATAATGCTGTGTCCACTTCACAATGTGCCGCTTCAACCTCGTCAGAAAACACAATGGACTGTGAACTTACTTTATTGCCGGTTCCACAAAACACACCCGCAGAAACTACATCCACTCCATCAACATCAGCTTCAAGTAATATTATCCAGGTCCACGACGGGTATGATATTGCCAACTTTACACAAATAGAGATAGATGATAACGAAAAACTTCAGTTACTAGAAAAATTTTGGATTCCACCAAAGAATTTTGTGTTTCCTTTAGAAAAACAAGGACAACATCAAAGAAGATTTAATGCAACGTGGCTCACAAAACATAATTGGTTGACTTATTCAAAATTAGAAGATGCGGCCTATTGTAAATATTGCCTCCTCTTTTCTACGTCATTCGCGGGCCATAATACTAGTCAGAGTCTTGGAGCTTTGGCAAAAGAACCTTTTAGAGGACGGAAAAAAGCCATACAAAAATTTGAAAATCATCGAAGTGCACAATATCACAAATTTTCTGTACTCCGTGCCAATAATTTAAGGAAAAGTGCTTCCGGTCATTCCGTAGACAAAATATTATGCAAGTTATCTGAATTAATAATTAAACAAAATCGACAGCGGCTGACGCCGATTATTAAAACAATACTTTTTTGTGGAAGGACTGGGCTACCGTTAAGAGGACATAAGGACTACGGACCTCTGGACTTAAACTCTGCTATAAATAGAAGCGATGGTAATTTTCGCAATATACTAAAGCTAAGAGCAGAATCGGAGATCAAGCCCTTATAGATCATTTAAGTTCTTGTCGTGGAAATGCCACCTATTTAAGTTGGGACATTCAGAACCAAATATTGGAAGTATGCAATAAATTAATTGTCCAAAAAATCGTTGACGAAATTAACGACGCCAAAGCATTCGTGATCTTAGCTGATGAGACAGCCGATGTGTCAAATAAAGAACAGTTGACTTTATGTGCAAGATGCATAAACAAAAAAGATCAAATTTGTGAAAAGTTTCTACAGTTCGTTGAAATTACTTCTGCTACTGGCGCTTTTATAGCCGCTAGTATTTTGGGTACTTTAGAAAAACTAAAGATCAACTGCAGGTATCTATGTGGACAGGGATATGACGGAGCCGCTGCTATGTCAGGAAACTCTAAAGGTGTTCAGACATTAATATCTGAAAAACTTCCTGCGGCTACTTATGTGCACTGTGCTTCACACAATTGAAACTTATGTTTATCTTCGGCGTCCGATGTCACGGAAATACGTAATTGCCTAGGTACCATTGAAAAGGCTTACGTGTTCTTCAATACTCCCAAAAGGGAGCACGTATTACATCAACAAATTGACTTATTATGTCCGGAAACAAAAAGGCATGGCCTAAAAAAATTATGTCCTACACGATGGGTCGCAAGACACGATGCAGTTTTAGTGTTCGTGGAACTGTATAAACCGTTGGTGGCCGCTTTGGAGGCAATAGAGCAATGGACCGACCGCAATACTTCCACTGAGGCATCTGGATTACTGGCCAGCATTACAAGTCCCAAATTTGTGATCGCACTAATGTGTTTGGAAAGAATATATGCCTACACACTGCCTTTAAGCAAGATTCTACAAAACAGTCGATTTAAACCTTTGTAAAGCATTAAAGTTAGCTAATGACGTAACAGATCAAGTTAAAGAGATAAGAGGCCTGGCAGATGATACTTTTCAAAATATTTTTAAGGAAGCTCAAGATCTACTTTCGGAATACGATATTGAAATCAGAGTACCTAGACTACCGCCAAGACAAACACAAAGATTGGTTATAAAAACCGATTCCGCTGCTGAGTATTTTAACCCATTAACGCCCGAATTATTATTTTTTCTTAAAAATGGCATTTGGCATGATATTTCGAACTAGTATGGAGTTTTATGGTAAAAAATAGAGAAAAAAATTTTTTTTTTTTTTGCTTTTGCCGTCTAAAAAAGGTGTTACCATATGGTAACGCTAGGCGGTTATAGGTACTAAATTGGACAAATTTAAAAAAAACGCCACTTTCTAGGAAAAACATTTATTTACTGGGAAAAAACATTTATTTTGTATGATAAACTGCGAAACATTCGATGCATAAACCAATTTCACATTTTTGGCACATGGTTCTGATATGCGAATCACAACCTTCACCTGCACAACGTCTACGCTTTTTATTTGGCACTGGAATAACTAAATGATTTTTGGAGTCGTAACGTAAATCATCAGACACTCTGTTCAATGATACCGAGGTTGAAGACAAAGCGGTTCTTCCTGGGCCCTTGGGGGGTACTCCATAGCTCCTCAAGTAACTTTGAGCAATTGAACGTCTAAAATCAAGTTGTGGTAAACTTCCCCCAGATTTTTTGTGCAACTGCCATGCATTGTGGATACACAAATCCACGGTCCAAGTAAATAAACACCACCACCATTTCTTTCCTCTGACTGCAATACGATATTGTGAAATATTTTCGTCCATTCGGTCGGTCCCTCCCATAGACTGGTTGTATTTTGCTATAAGATTTGGTCGCGGTACTTGGATATTTTTCTTTGCAGCTTGCGAGTAACGACGAACATGACTGATCGGCTCTATCCCAAAACAAGATGAAGCGGCAGTTACCGTTTTATTATCTACCCACCGGACAATAATAATGCCATCATTTTTATCAATAATTGATTCATAAGTTCCTCTTTGTTTTTTGTCCATATTTTTTTTGCTTATGAGAGGACACGACTTTGGAATTCTATTATCTCGAAGAGTTCCAGTTCCTTGAAAACCCTTATCTCTAAGGTATTTCAATAAAGATATACCCGTAAACAAATTATCAAAGTATAATTTGTAAGGACGAAAACCTTTTACTTGTATAAGTTCGTCTACCATTGTTAGTAATGGCGCAGCTGCTTTACCAAATAATTTCTCGTATTCCTGGGATCGACGAGGATTGTTGCCCTGGTACATTTCAAAATTAACAATAAATCCGGATGGAGTGTTGAGGCACCAAACCTTATAACCAAAGCGTATGGGTTTTCCGCGGATGAACTGTTTGCAACTGTGCCTTCCGAAATATTTAACCATACTTTCGTCGTAACAAAGATTTTCTTCAGGTTCGAATAAACTCAAACAGTTTTTTTTAACCCTATCCATCAATGGCCGTAGCTTCCAAATTTTATCTGGGAGGTCCGGTTTATTATTATCAGCAAAGTGCAGAAAACGGGATATTTCTAAAAAGCGATTTCGTCGCATGGAATTATATACAAGGCTGTTTCTCATATCAGATTCGGAGTCCCAATAAAATCTTTTTCCTGGTAGCTCATTATATCCAGTGAGTATCAGAATTGCTAAAAAACATTTCATTTCCTCAAGTGATACTTTTGGATCCGGACAATTTTTAAATAGAGCGTAACGAGTCGTTTCTTCAAGCAAAAGGTTCATAATCTCGCCGTCAAAAAACTTCTCAAAGAGTTCTAGCGGAGAAGCGTTTTGACAAGTCGAATAGTTGCCAGAAATAAACCCATATGTACCTGGTTGCAGATCCCCCTGTATCCATTCAATATTCTTCACATCAGGACGTTGGAAGTCACTAGTAGTAGCAGTAGGAAATGAACAGCTTGTCTGTGCCTCGTCGCAGTTTTGAATTGCCCCAATTCTTTCATTATTCAACAATTTCACCTCTGCTTGCGCACGTAGTTGTGCAGCTGGCAAATTATCTATAAGACCACCACCATCCTCGTCCCCAGAATCCTCGTCAGTTAGAACACCGCAGTCAGGTGGTTCGATAAAGATTTCATCAATATTTTCACTGTACGCTATCTCCAATGCCTCTTGTAAAGTAAAACCACGTCTAGAACAAAAAAGGGTCGTTAGAAAAAAGACAGTAGTGTAAGCGCCTAGCGTTACCATAAAGTTACAGGTATGTAAACATACCCTTACCTCGGGTACCATAACGAAACATTCAATTTATTTACACTGGATATTAGGCTGTATATATCAGTGTATTATATTTAAAAACTATGGCCAAAAAGACTACAAATAAAGAAGTTATACTTACTCGAATGTAGGTTCCATGCCGTTTTCGTAGCAAAATAAAATCACTGCAATAAACAACACTTATTCACAATGACACTGTGACAAAACTGCATGCTATTGTGTTTGATACACGTGTTCAATCATTCTGAAAGGATATGTATCGCCATCTAGTTGAATAAGTTTTCACTAATCGCTTAGTGTAGCTACAAAATGATATCTGTAACTGTAACCATACGGTTACGCTAGGCGCTAATGGGTTTTAAAATAACAATTTTTATTCCGTTTTTAGATGGCCTCATAGCTAATCTTGAGGATCGGTTTTTAAAACATCGAGAAACCATTCAAAATTTTGAATGCCTCTTTCCATATGATAATCAAGATTTTGATAGTCAATTTAAATATTTTTTGAAACTTCACAGCTTCTACAAGAATGAGTTCCTTGAAGAGTTTTCCATTAAAACAATGTTAAAAGCTGAACTTTGAGCTATGGTATAAAAAATGCAAAAACAAGAAACTGAAGGAAGATTTGGACAAAGTGTATTCCGAATGTGATGCCAATATATTCCCTAATATAAAAGGGCTTTTACAAATTTTTTTAACTTTGCCTATTACAACCGCCACATCTGAAAGGTCATTTTCAAATTTAAAATATTTAAAAACATATCTGCGTAGCACTACGGGAGAGGACAGATTAAATGGTTTGGCAGTTCTTTATGCGAACCACGATATTGGTATTACCGTGGAAGAAATTCTGGACGAAATGGCAAAAACAAAACGAAGAATTTTACTTTAATATTAGTGATTACTTACAACTTATTGTATAAGGTTTTTGTTTGTTTTTTAGTATAACATGTGTTAGTTATTTTAAATACATTTTTGCTAATTAAAATGAAATGTCTAATTTTTTTTTCATAAATATTTAGTTAGGGCCCCCCCCCCCCGAACAAAATTTCTGGCTGCGCCACTGATTCTATAAACAACTACTTTTGATTTTCATATGGACGCCATATTGAATTTTGTCGTAACTAAACTCAGATCTTTTTTCTCTTTTCAATGATGTGTCACATGTACGGTTTTTTTGAAGAAGAGCGGGAATAAAATACATTTTTTCTTTATTCGCGTAGTAGGCTATGATAAAAAAAAATGTATTTTATTCCCGCTCTTCTTCAAAACCCCGTACGTGTGACACATCGTTGAAAAGGGACAAAGGAACTGAGTTTAGTTACGACAAAATTCAATTTGGCGTCCATATAAAAATCAAAAGTAGTTATTCATAGAATAGAGACAAAGCGTCATAAATATAAACATAGGGTACCACCCGATTCTCCCTAAAAAGTGTCTTCACAATGTACAAGTCTTGAAACTAATAACTTAATACTTTCCGAGATATTTGGAAAACAGAAAACTCCAAATTTCGGTTTTTTCAAGATATCTCGAAAACGGTCAAAGTTGGCTGTGATTTCTCAACGGATATGAAATGAGCATTAAAATTCCTAAAACTTTCCCTATTTAAGCAACTTTGTAGCTTTTATAGTTTCCGAGATCCTAATGGTGGTGATTGAATTTGGGACACACTGTATATATAGGGTGTCTCAATATTGACGCCTGTGCTCTGGGACTTGATTCAGGGGGCTAAAAGAAATCGAAAATGAAGAGTGAAAAATTTTCCGATTGTCATTTGTTAACGAGTTATTGATGAAAATGTAAATAATAACTTTTATCGCCCGGTCGCTCCAATTTGTTGTGTAATATAATTCAATAAGGTGATGTTAAAAATTTATTAATCGTTCTGTCATATTGATAAGTATCATTTCCTTCGGTTTTGTGTGTTTAAAATGGAACGATACTACTGTAATCCTGATCACGTCGATATGTTGAAAGTATTAGGTGCGTGTAATGACAAAAGACAAACGGAAGATTTTCCACTCTTCATTTTCGATTTCTTTCAGCCCCCTGAAACAAATCCCAGAAGCACGGGCATCAATTTTGAGACACCCTGTATATAGGCATATACCTATAGATACCGGATTTTAGGTGACATTTTTAGGTGATGAGGCATCCAAATAGGTAAATTTAGCTAAATTCAGCTGTGCATTAAAAATTTGTAATTAAGGTTCCCCCACCTGTACCATTAATTTTCTTCATTAACAAATGATTGGTTTGGTGACTCAACGAAAGCTTGGACACGCCTATTGTAAATATATTGCACTATAATGATTGGTGCACTTTTTTAGCGAACACTACTACAATTGCTAGATACTGAAATGATTTTACTAAATTTTTACTAGATCCGGTCTCTAATAATAATGAACTTACTGTAATGTAATATCCATTTCATACTACTACGAGTATATAGTACATATACATATTGCCATTGCGCGGACGAACTGGGGTTGAAATCTTAGTTTGGATACCTGGCAGGCGGCTTACCCAATGGGAACCGATCTCTTATGAGCAAGTGAAGGTGCAGTTCTCAAAGATGTGGAGCTCATTACATCACCCCGTACCATATAAGGTGGAAAACAGTCAAGTGTTGGAAGAAATGAAGGAAGGCCCTGGCCCTTCGCTTTGTAGGCTGTAGTACCCCTGTATGGAATGTTCATTCTAAACCTCTATTACCTAGTAGACTTTCTGGAAACGGACAGATTATCATTATTTATTATTATTGGAATCAGTAGTACCTACCATCGTTTAATTAAATAAAAATTCTAAACATGCCCAAAGCATCACTTCTACACAGAACACGCTTCAACATGCGCCTTTGAACCAACTCTTCGGCACATTCACTATAGACTACTCTGTGGCCACAGGGAACAAAGGCATGGGTTGCTTCCTCTATGGAACACACGTGGCAATCTGTAGCGTCTATCTGTCTCGGAGCTGGTTCTTGTGGTCGATTGTTTCCTTGAAGTGCTATGCGGTGATGCTCAGCTGTAGGAGGAATCACTTCTGGTGCGGCTTGATGCTCGTTATTCACTTCTGCATCCACTGCAGGAAGAATGACTGCTGCTGGTAGGGGTTGCGCTACAACATGAGGAGCTAGTGGTTGTTGTTCTTCCACGTTCGCTACTAGTGCTAAATTTTGAACAAGGCCAGCGACAGTATGGCTCATGTAACGTAAGAAACGGTCTACATTGCCATCATTATGAAGTTGGGTTTCAGCAGCACCTGGAAATAGAATAACGTATTATATGTGTATATACAAACATATTACTAATTTCTATTAATTAAAATGTTCGAGTTGTAAGTAGCTATAGATTTAATATACTATGCTTTACAAAATAAAAATTATTTATCTAAACAGCGATCATGGTGCAATTCGGAAATTTATTTTCAAGATAAAAAAAATATTTATTTACGGATTCTCTCATCCAACGATCTCCACCGAGCCCGTTGATTTGCTGCTACTTGTTGCCCTCGTTGCATACGTATCAAATCACAAGCCTTACTGTGCTCCATTCTTTGGAGGTACGAAACAAACATTCAAACATTTGGGTGTCGTTGTCCTACCAACTGAATGAGCGATTTGTGAAAAGACTCAACAGAATTTTTGGTCCTAACACTAAGGCCATGAACTGATACGTTAGCACCTCTCCATTGCCTTAGTAAGTAACGAGCAAAATCTTCGACTCTCTCCACCATGTCCACTTCTGCTGCTGCCAACATCCATTGTCGCATTGGGAAATACATCCCTAATAGATTGTCTGTGACTATGGAAGCGATGTTGACTCCATTTAAAACAGTTTCCTGCACAGCGTGCAAAAGTAAATCATGCGAAGCTATCGTTTTTCTTTCCATTATGGCATGCACAATGGGAAAAACCTAAAACAAATGAATTATGTACGCATATAAAATATACCGATTGTCTCCAGATAATCTACACATTTGTCAGATATGCACGTACTAGATTTATAAATATTAAGCCGATTGCTTTAACTTACAAGATCTAAACTTTGCAGAAGCAAATTTAAACATTTTTTATAATAACAATTTTAAGTTACCGGAAACTAAAGACAGAAAAAACTAAGCACAAGAATGTAATAAATTCGCCTTTATTGTAGTAATACATTTTGATATGAATTCAACCGTCAATATGACAATTAATATTTAATAAAAGAAAAACTGTCAACGTATATTTTTTTTTATATACAGTGAATTTGTTTATCATATCCTAGGGATTTGCGTGATGTAGGATTTATCTCGTGTTAATGGTTTTACTACTATGAATTTCAAAATGATTTTTGAAACGCTTTTAGTTTATACCTTTTTTTTATTTCACTTCTTCCATTTCAAAACTATAAGAACTGACAACAAAAAAGCATGCCAAAATCATTTCAAAATTTGCAGCAATAACACAATTAACACGGGCTATATCCTATATCACGCAAATATCTCTGATGCAATGATAAAGAAATTCACTGTATAGTATGGTAAGCACATCTAGGTTGCCATTACTATAGGTATGTGTAGATCGTCTTGAGACAATCGGTATATATTCAAAGGTTTGTATTTTTTTCATTATTAGTGTTAGTAAAATCAACCACATAAACAGTGTAGTTTGTTAAAATATACTTAATATTAATAATATTGAGTTATGAAAATAATTGAACACATTCAATGCATTTTTTTTAGTTAGATAGGTATTTAAAGTTTATAGATACTTACTGAATGCTCATACAAAAACTGAATAGTATACAATTGTAGACGTCCACCAGCAGCTGGAACTACTTTAAACGTTGCAGCCATATGTAAATGGATTGCAACATTAAGACGTCTTACAACATCTACTACTGTTGGGGATACAAAATACAGTAGTTGCTTATTTCTATAAAAATGTCTACCCGCAGGTCCTAATTCTACACCAAACTGACTCATGAACCTGTAACAAACAATAAATGTGTTAAATTCAAATAACAATAATTATTAATAATATAATGTGATCGAATAAATTTCAGCTTCACAGTCAAAATGCTATTTATTTTACATGAACATACCAACCGAAAATTAATCGTAATGCCAAAAATGCAGCAATTTACAGGATATTCTATTTAAAATAAGAAAGTTGAGGCTAATTCCGAAATGCGAGAAAGTTGGCCATTACATCAAAAAATGGCAGATTTATTGTAAGTTATGTACAGGGTTCCCTATAATAAGCTGATGCTTTCTTTTTCAGTGCATTTTTGTAGTGGTATTTCATTGTAAAAACGAACCACTTAACATTTGGTGCTAGAAAACTAACTTATGACTAAAGCGCGGAATTATATGCACGAAAATTGACTAAAATATGCGCATATATATGCGCATATATATGCTTCAAATTAAGGTAAAATATGCACCATTGTTATTAATTTATGCACTGTTTTATGCAAATATGCATATCAAAGTGTTTATTTAAATGTTTTTACAGGTTTATACGTAAAAACTACTTATTTAATATACTTACAAACTACTTATTTAATATAACCAGTCTATATAGTATACAAAATTCGACATTGAAAAAATATTACAACATTTTAATAGAGAAATAATATTAGACGCGGAAACTCTACCAGCAAAAAACTTCTTGACGCAATATCAGCGCAAGTACATTAAACAATCTAGTAGGTAGAACACTGTTGCATTTGCTGTTAGCTTGCAGAGATTTAAAGATAAAGCATTGTGACGTCACTAATAACAAGTGAATCGCCTTTTAAAAACCCTAAATGAACACCTGCTGCCGCAGCCAGTCTAAAATTCCGCAAGTCTGTTGCCTTGAAGTAGGATTTGGGCTTTTGTGTAAATGAGTGGAATTATGAAGATTTAAAAGGACAAGATTTAAAAATAACGGCAGTTGAAATTTGGTACCTACTATTGTACATTTCTATGAATATACTTACTCACTAGAAAAATCAAAATTCAGAGCGGCAAAATTCTGATCTTTCTTTTAATTTTAGAAGCTGATGTAACCAAAGATTTATGCCAGAATAAACGAAAAATTAACTAAAATCTCAGTATATGCGTAAATATGCAGTTTTCTCTAAAATATTCGCAGCATAGACTAAATATGCAAAATATGCAAAATTAAATTGGTGTCATTTGATTGCAAATTACATAATTCGTCAAGATTTCATATCATTTTTGCAATAGACAAAGTATTAAAAGATATGCAATTTGCATATATTCCGCCCTTTACTTATGACGTTTGTAATAAAAATAAGTAATTGCAACTTAAATCCCAAAGGTCCCTCGATAGTTTTCCGCAAATTTGAAACAATTCGTTAGATTAATTCAAAGGGTAAGTACTTTATTCAAAAACCATCAGCTTATTATAGGAAACCCTGTAAAAACAAAATTCCGTCCAATATTTTTAAAGATAATTTAAAAATAGGGATATCCCGGATTTTGTTGCTATACCCTACATCAGAAATAATACATTCATGTCATTGTCTAAATTTTCTAGAGATTTACAAAATTAACAAACAATAAGAATTACCTCTGGTTTCGCAGAGAAATATCCAGCTCTATAAAATTCCTTGGAATAAGAGAAATTCCGGACTTCCGAGCTCGCTCCAACTTCCAGCGCCACGTCGAGGTGTAGTCTTTCTTCCTCTACGAAAATAGTTCGTAACGGAATTGATTCATTTTCAGCTCTTCGCCGTAACTGTTCTTTGAAACGAAGAACTGGTAGCCGCATATTAGATGCTTCGTGGTTGTGCTGTTCACGGATTTCAATATCTGGAATTTGGCCCGTTTGCCAAATAACACGACTTCCACACCCACGAACTTCACATTTAAAATACCTAGATATCCCATCTACCACATGATCTCTATGAATGGTAGGCATATTCGGTATTATTAGGGTCAAAACATAAAAAAGAATCTGCACGGTCGCCTTGTATACGCTCCATTGTAAAATGTTACGTCTAAAACTCGAGTGAAAAATTTTGAAACTGCCACAATTTTTTAGGAAGGGGTATGTAGGGTAGGGGTGGATAGTGGAACCCAGCAAATCGTTAAGAACTACGTAAAGATGGTTAACGCTATTGGTAATTTTTAACCCCCGCCCTTCATAAAGAGTACCTTTAGTTTACTAACCAAATTATTAACAAATACAGACAGTGTTGTTTTTTCAAAATTCTAAAAGTTTTTATTCTATTATAGGTACCTAAAGATTCATTATTTTATACACTATTATTCTGGGCAAGTTTTGTCCCTCATAGTAATATAAAAATATCCTTTATAATTCGCCATTGTGGCCAATGTCACGGCCAATCCTGCCTAAAATTATTTTACATGGAAGAAGAGAAAGATGAGGAAAGTTGAATTTTATACTTTGGTATTGGTCAAAATACATGGATTAGGGCTACAGGGGCTACCATTTTGCTAGATGTGCTGCCTTAGGGGAAGGTCAAGGATTTCTACGTTGCGTATGCAAGAAGACTTGCAACACTAACAGATGCTTCTGTAAGAACACTACCTGTATGTAATTTATTAAAACTGCTAATATCAATTTGTTTCTCACAAAATAATCTGTTACATTAAATAGAAAACTACTCAAATTACAATTACCTGTGGTACTTGATTTCCATTATTTTTTAAGGATTTCAAGGAGACCCTACACAAGCTAATCCATTTCTTCTATGGAAAAAGGTGGATGGTAAGTTTCATAGTTGTCAGTTTCTTTTCTTGTTATAATATACCTAATAAAATAAATTTTATTAAATATTGTAAATTCATATCTAAATAACGTACTAGTGAATACACGTTTGATATTTAGATTGACTGATGTGGACGATGTACTTAAAATAATCAATTCATTAAAAAGTAATTCGGTAGGTCATGACGGCTTGAATGCACAGATGCTTAAGTATTGTTGTCCTTACATTGCACAATTTATTGTACACATAATAAATACTAGTATTGCGCAAAATACATTTCCCGAGTTTTGGAAGAAAGCTGTAGTAGTTCCATTGCCGAAGGTTGATAACCCAGTTGAACACAAACATTTTAGACCAATTAGTATTTTGCCGGTTATGTCAAAAATACTTGAAAAAATAATCAACGCTCAATTACGTGATCACCTTCAAAATCATAAATTACTCCCTGAATGCCAATCTGGATTCCGTAAATCACATAGTTGTACAACAGCGTTACTTCACATAACCGATGACATTATTTCGGCTTATGATAACAATAAACTTACCATCTTAACGTTGTTGGATTTCAGCAAAGCCTTCGACACCATGAATCACAAATTACTTTTAGCTATCCTTCACTATATTGGATTAGGACCGGATGCCATTCTGTTAATAAAAAGCTATCTTCACAATAGGTGTCAAACTGTTAAGATAGCTAAACACATGTCAGTGCCTATGGACATTATAAGAGGTGTGCCCCAGGGGTCAATTTTGGGTCCCCTGCTGTTCACTATATATACTAGCAATTTCAGCAAACATATGACCCACTGTAATATCCACATGTACGCGGATGACACCCAGGTGTACCTTTCTTTTATGCGAGATGATGTACATACTGCTATCCGTAAGATAAATAACGACCTTAACACCATTTCTCACCTCGCGGAGCAGCATGCTTTAATGTTAAATCCTGCTAAATCGTGTGCAATTCTACTCGGAAAAAGTACTGATCTTGAAGTAGACGCTATTCAAATTAATGACACTGAAATTCCATTTGTTGATAATGTTAAAAATTTAGGGTTAACTGTTGATAAAACATTCAGGTTCAAGCAGCAAGTCTGTAAAAATATCCAAAATGCTTTTTGCAATCTTAAATTGCTTTACCCGCATAGGTTCTACTTAAGTGTGAAACTAAAAACTATGTTATGTGAGGCGCTGGTTTTATCACAGTTCTCATACTGCGCGGTGGTATATGGGCCATGTCTTGATTTTGAAACTTCACAGAGAATACAGCGTGTACAAAATACTTGCTTGCGTTTCATTTTTGGTATCCCTAAATTTTCTCATATCTCACATAAGTTAAGAGAAGTACGCTGGCTTAATATGAGCAATTGGAGGTATCTCCATTCTGCAGTTTTGTTCCATAAAATTATTGTAGAGAAACAGCCACCTTATCTATACAATAAAATAACTTTCAGAACGGATGTGCATAACATAAATTTGAGACATAGATATTTAATTACAATTCCACATCATAATTCCGCCTTGTATGAACGATCTTTTAGTTACAACATTGCCAAAATCTATAATGAGATCCCCCAAAACCTTAAAAAGTATTCCGTTTTGCAATTTAAGAAAAACCTGTTTCTGTTACTGTTTCAGCTGCAGTCATAACGTCTTATATATATTTTTCTAGGTAGTAACAAATTTTGTGCAATCTAAGCAATCATCTGCCATAAATATTAATTTCTCCAGGTGCCAGTGGAAGAACAGTTCCCTACTGAACTGGCACCTCGTGGTTCTGCTTTTTATAGAATAAATTTATGTATTCACTAATATTCAATTCTTTTTTTCTTTTTTTTATTGTATTGTATTGTATTCTTTCAAATGTATCTTTTTTTTTAATGCAGAATAAATCAATATTATTATTATTATTATTATTATTATTATTATTATTATTATTTTGACGCTATATAAGGAAGCAGATGTTTTTATTTACTTATAAATGTTTCACAATGCATTATTATGGGGGTGGCATTAAATGGGTAGATCAATTTTTGCTGCGTCTCGTTTATTCATTTATATAAAAATGATCGAAACATTGTTTAACTGAAACCAAATTTCTTTATTTTTAGATCAGGATGAAGTTGCTTCTCAGAAATCACCTGAGCAAGGACATTTTCACTTGACAAGTCCATCACTTTCTGTACCTTCTACAAGTATACCTGAGTGTAGGACGCCTAAAAGTCATAAAGGTAGGTAGTATTTTTTTCTTTCAATTTCTACAAAAACATTTACCCTCCCCTTTCTCTTAACCCTCACATATTTTTAGTTTAAATGTTGCGCTGCTAGAATTTACGGTGCACTGTTGAATTAATTTTAAATCAAAGCCTACCCTAAAAGTTGTAATTTGAAATAATGTAATTTTTAAGTTAATTTTTTCATTATACAATTATATCATTCAGATCTACACTTGACAAGTCGATCACCCTCTGGACCTTCTACAAGTATACCTGGGTGTAGGACGCCTAAAAGTCGTAAAGGTAGGTAGTATTTTTTTTTTATTTCTACAAAAATATTAACCCTCCCCTGTATCTAAACCTCAAATATTTTTACTGAAATTACAAACAGAGCTGTTAAAAATCATTTTAAAAAAGATCATAAATGAAAAATACTTTACCTTTTACTGAATGATTTAAATCAAAAATCATTTTGTTCGTAGAGAAGTACTTAAATCATAAATCTTTTTAACAAAATATGTAAGATTTTAAATCTAAAGATTTATGTGGCAGCTCTGATTACAGATCAGGAAGTTGGTAAATTGTTCCTTTTTTCATGTTATTTTTTCTGGTTTCAGATTTGAAAGGCAAGTTGAACCTTTTAAAGGCTGTTTCGACAACCATGGTTTCAATGCTATTACCAAAGAAGCGAAAACTGTACAGAGTGGCCAACAACCTGAAAGTAATATCAAGACAGGTCATGAAAGAATACGCAGATTATAGAACTCTCTTCGAAAGGGCATCAGATTTTGTTAAATCCGATGAGTTTATAAGAAGTTCCGTAAATGAAACTACTTACAACTTTGTAATATCACAGTTGAGGTTACAAAAGGTTAATGCTAGGGGTAGAAGATTTCCCATACAGGATAAAATTCTGGCTTTAACACTAAGCAGAAGCTCTGGTCGTAATTACAAAATTCTTAAAAACATGTTTGCTCTACCATCAAAACAAACTTTATGGAGATTGCTAAACAAAATTCCTATGAAACGTGGAATTAATAAAGCTGTGTTTGCGTCTTTGAAATAGGTAAATATAACCGACAAGGACTACGACGAGACGGTTATGAAATGGTTTGAAGAGGTTGACGACGACATTTTACCGGATAATGACGAATTATTAGCAAGTGACATATAATCTGATTGCGAAGTTGTCATAGAAAGTGAGCATGGCTCTGATTCGATTGAAGAAGACAGTGAAGGTGATACCAAAGACATTGAAAGGGAGAAAGAAAATGAGCATAGCGATGAAGCCAGCGAAATTAGTAATGATTGCTAATGAAAGTGTAACTGCGACCGACAAAACAATATTTTGGAAAAAATAAATTTTCTTGGGACAGCTGAACCAACGAAGCTGATACGGAAAACACAAAAATGCAACATAATATCTCAATGCCCTGGTTTACGAGGACCTGCCAGACTAGAAAGTGCAACTCCAGAAGAAATGTGGAATTTACTTATGGATAACAATATTTTATTAGAAGTTTTACGTTGGACTAATACACGAATTGAAAGAGAAAGAGAAAAATACAAACAGCAAAATCGTCCAGTACCAAAAGTATTAGATATGATTGAACTAAAGGCTTTTTAGGATTGCTCTACTTTTCTGCTGCGTTCAAGTCAACCATGAAGATATAAACGCAATTTTTGCAACTAATGGCTCAGGAAGGGATATTTTTCGAGCAGTTATAAGTAAATGTCGTTTCCTTTTTTTGCTTACTGCCCTAAGATTCGACGATCCTGAAAGCAGAAAGGAACGCAAAATACTGGATCCTACAGCGCCAATATCATTTATATTTGAATCTTTTGTAATAAATTCTCAAGAACTTTACAATGTGGGAGAATGTGCAACGATTGATGAAGTGCTAGTAAGTTTCCACGGTCGATGCAAGTTCCGTATGTATATGCCAAATAAACCATGTAAATATGGAATAAAAGTAATGGCACTTACAGATAGCAAAACTCATTACTTTTTGAATGGTTAGGGTAACTTGGGGAGAGATGGTGATATCAGGTGAGATGGTGAATCACATTTTTTCGGCTATTGGTCATCAGATGTCTCTGGCAGTACCGTACTCGTATTATACAGAGCAGACTTATTATATGTTCTAACAAAACGCGGTTAAATATTGTTCGATATTTAAGTAAATTATAGAATATTATTTCGTGGTACCTGAAATTTATTTGCAGTCGACAGTGTACGTCCAAAATTCTTGTTTAAAATAGCAAGTAAGTTGTTATTCTTGCTTATGCTAATGATTTCAACTTCATTTACGTGTTCTAACCTCAAAATAAAGCATGGCATGTACTGGCTTATTCGTAATAGCATTCACCATCTATCCCATTTCAATGGGATAGATGGTGAACCCTGAAATGGGATAGATGGTAAACCCTGACTGTGGATCCCTACGGACAATTACATTGGGGTGTTGCTTACAGATTAGGATGCCAACATTTTATAAAAGGAAACGGGGCTCCACACAAGGCGACTGGACAGAAGAAGCATTAAGAAATTCAGTAAGCGCCATTGAAAATGAGGGTCTGAGTCTAAATAGGGCATCAAAATTGTTTGGAGTACCGTGGTCTACTCTTAAACGACGAATTAAAAACAACTGTCCAGAAAAGAAATCTCTTGGTCCATCATCATTGTTAGGTATCGCAAATGAGAAGAAAATTGTCCAGCATATCAAGAAAATGCAGAAATATGGTTTCACACCTACAAGGTGCGGTCAATGGCCTATAGGTTAGCTGAGCAGTTAAAAATAAAACATTATTTCAATAAAAGAACATAAATGGCAGGCATTGATTGGTTGCATTTATTCTTAAATCGCAATTCTGAGCTTTCTACAAGAAAATCCGAGGGCATTTCCCAAGCTCGTGCTCAAAATATGAACAAAGAAAACGTCATGAACTATTTTGCCTTACTTCAGGATACTTTAATAGCAAACGATTTGATTAGCAAACCTGGTAATATTTACAATATTGACGAAACTGGACCCCAACTAAACAATAAACCCGGGTATGTTGTGGCCGCTAGGGGCTCTAAAACTGTTTCAAATGTAATCTGGAGAAAAGGGAGAGACAATATCCGTTATCGCTTATTATAATGGAGAAGGCGTGTTTCTCCCTCCAGCGTGTGTTTTTAAAGGCAAAAACATAAAGCCCGAGTACAAAGATGGCATGCCCCCCGGGTCAGTAATCTATATGTCACAGAAGTCGGCATATGTGACAAGCGAGATCTTCAATTTATGGCTAAAAAATCATTTTTTTCCAAGAAAACCAGCGGGAGCAGTATTGTTGATATTGGATGGGCACAGTTCCCATTGTAGCTCAGTAGAGATGCTGGAATTTGCAGAGCAACACAACACTATTTTACTCTGGTTACCCAGCCATACCACACATTATTTGCAGCCATTAGATAGAGCATTCTTCAAATCATTGAAGGCATTCTATTACAATTCATGCAATTCATACATGAAAGCCTACGAGAAAAATAAGTCGACTAGTATTTGGTGGATTGTTATCTGAAGCTTGGACAAAAGCAGCCACTGTAAGTAATGGGATATCAGGGTTTCGCGCCACAAGCATTGTTCCATTCAATCCTCATGTAATTCCGGACTATACCTTCCTAACAGATGTCTCGCCTCAGCCAGAAAATCAGCAGCCAGGCCCTTCACAACAGCCACCCACAACCAGGCGACGAAATTCAGTTACTCCTGAACCAGGAACTTCAAATTTTGTTTCAAATGAGTTACCACGAGAGGCTCTATACAACTGCAGTGATCCGATTCAAATTAATTCAAATGATGATATCACACCTGGCAAAATGTTGGACCACATTTCTCCAGTACCCAACCTATCTCAAATAGAAACGACTCGCAAAAGGGCAAGAGCCTTAGCTTCAGTGTTGAATATTGAGGACAATATTAAAATGTTAAAGGAAAAAGTACAGCAGAAGTGCAAAAAAGAAGTAAAGAAGAATAAGGATAAACAAAGCAATAAAAAGTTAATAAAAAGAAAGTAGAAATGCATGACACGTCAGATGAGGGAAGCGAACCAGAACAAAACGATGAGGAAGAAGTCATCGATGATGACAATGACTACTGTGTGGGGTGTGGCAAAGAGTTCAAGGCTACTAAAAAAGGTGTTGACTGGATTAAGTGTGTGCGATGTGAGCGTTGGTTGCACGAAGATTGTACCAAATATGGGAACAAGTGTGACACCTGTGGGAAATTTTTACTTAAAAAGCAGCAAAAGATGTGGTATAATAGCGTCAAAGTCATGTTTTAGGAGTCATCATCCCACCCATATATCACTCACCAACTAACCCATAGTGGTATGGGTGAGATGGTGAATCATATAAATTCTTTAAAGTGTAATATTTACTTTCTTAAACCAAATATTGTTTAGTTTAGATTTACTTCGTGTCAGTTTATTCATATACAGGCTGAGTCAAGCTATAAGACTTTTTTTTAATGAGTTTATTATTAGGATATTGTTAACCATTTTTGGTATCCGTATATTTAGAAGGGTGCCCTACAATCTGGTGTAGTCAGATTTTGGATTGGATGTCAAATGTCAAAGTAGCGATTTTCAATTGTTTATTTTTAAATGGAACAGTACACTTTTTTTTTGGCTTAAATGAAGCTGTAAGATGTTCTTAATACCCATTATATTTTACATATTAACCAGTAAATGAATAAATCATCCTTTTGGAGTTATTACAACAAAACTTTGACTGTCCTTTATAAAGGACAGTGGCTAAATAAGGTATTATAGTCTGTTTTCAGAGGAATAAAATCAAATGAAAAGTTTGTAGTAGACCTGCTTGTCAGTGAACGATTTTTGTATCGCTCCTCCGAAAAAGACAAAATATAGTTGAAAATTCTTTTTTATTAGGTCTTGGAAAAACTCTCTAACACTGCACGAACTGCTAGAGGAGGTAGACAATATAGAGAATGACAGTGAATTACCAGAAAGTATAGTCATTTTCCCACCTGAAAATGCTAACAACGAAAATACAGACGAAGACAGTGGCGAAGAAGACACTTGTCAATACTGATAATTTACCGGGTAGCCAATTACGGGCAGAAGCAGAAATAGTGTACAACTCTGAAGTATTACAATCGCCTATCGTGAGCAGTGATAGCGAAGATGATCTTCCGCTGGCTACTCTTGCAAAAAAGAGGAAGAAGATTGCATCCAAGCCAGTAAAAAATAAAAGTCGAAAGCAGTTTGTGTGGACGAAATCAGATATAACTTCTGCTATGCCTGATTGGAAAATTATACACGGGCCAAAATACCAATTATCACCCGTAGACACCTTTTTCCAATTTTTCGATAACGAAGTTATTGACTTGCTGGTTCGATATCCGAATTTATACGCAAGGTCTCACAATCGCGAAGAAGATATTTTTTTCAACGAAATACTTTGCTTTGTGGGAGTATTACTATTGAGTGGCTATGTCAGTGTGTCACGGCGTGAAATGTATTGGGAAAATGCAGATGATTCAAACAATAAACTTGTTTGCAATGTTATTTCGAGAAATCGTTTTAGATACATTATGCAGAACATTCATTGCAATGACAATTCTACGCTAGATAACGATGATAAATTCTCTAAAATAAGCCCGTTAATTGACATCCTAAATAAGAAATTCGTAGATTTGGCGCCACCTGAAGAAATTCATAGCATAGATGAGTCAATGGTACCGTATTTTGGGCGAGATGGAACAAAGCAGTTCATTCGGGGAAAACCCATAAGGTGGGGGTATAAACTATGGATGGGAACTACAAGACTGGGCTACATCGAGTGGTTAAAATCTCAATTTACCCTACGACCTATACTTCGATATTTTTTTTACCTCGCTACATCTACTTGAAGAGCTAAAATCGAGAGGAATTAAAGGAACTGGAACAATTAGGGAAAATAGGGTAGGGAAAGACTGCCCGATTTTACATTCGAATAATATAAAGAAAAAGAAACGAGGCGTTTTTTATTATGCTTCAACAAAGCATAATGAAGTGATAATCTGAAAATGGCATGACAACAGTGTTGTCACGATCGAATCAAATAACACTCAAGTGTACCAAACAACATCGGTAAAAAGATTCTCTCAAAAAGAAAAGAAGAGGGTGTATGTCCAGCAACCAAACATTATAAAAAGATATAATGAAAACATGGGGGGTGTGGACCGGGCCGATGAAAACATAAGCTTGTATAGAGTCAGTGGCGGATTTTCGCACAGGCGCAGGAGGCGCGCGCCTGGGGCCTCTTAAATCGAGGGGGCCTCAAATCTCAAGTCTCAAAAAAAAATTGTTTTATTTTAAATTTTTACACTCATCTTTATTACCGTTACTGAATAAAACTATAATTTAATATGAGAAGTTAGTAAACTCTTATGCGAATATCCCTACATCTACATATTATATGAAATATCTTTGCGAACTAAGTGAACCGTGAATCTGAAGTAAAATACATACATATTATGATATTATCTTTAATGCTTAGTTTTTTCCTACTGGAGGTAATTCCGTGATTGAAGAACCCTGTGACGATATTACTCAGGAAACGATATTAGATTTGTTCGCGGTGGCAGTTCAAAATTATTCGCAACTAATTAGGAAATCCAATAAGCAGGCGCGCAGGCGCAGTAGTCTTTTAAAGCCTCTGAAATCGCTACTGCACTGGTTCACATGTTTTTAGTGAGGTCTGTTGTCTTGTTGTCTACGTCGTCTACACAGTGCTTAGTGCTTCTCAAACTGGTGGCCGTCAACCTTGCTGAGAGGGGCTGCAAAATAACCACTAAAGTTCGATCTTTCAAACGCCCAATAAACAAGCCAACAATTATTAAACTAATAATTTTATTAGCCTGATAACATTCACGTTACCAGTAAGTACCAATAAGTTGGGTTGGTCACACTTTTCTTATCAAATCTAATTATTTATTATTAGTTGGTCGTTGGTCGTAACTATTTTTTCGTAACAAAGAACAATGTCAAACTAGGTACCTACCCGCTACCGCGTACCACCTTCGGCAAACTATCTATAATAGTAGGGTAGGGCGCCGTTTGCTTGAAGTGACTGTACGCAGTTTATTCAATGTCAAGTTATTTACATTGTAGTTTTCTTAAAAAAAGTTATATCATTGTTAAGTTATTCTATTTATTTACTGCAATTTAATGATTAACTGTCACTAAATAATGAATTTTGAATAAATCGTGTGTTATTTTTTTTTGTTTTTATATTTCCTGAAAGTGAGTGGCTGAATCCACTACACTAGTAGTTGATTAGGGGGTTGGTTTGGAACGGTTGGCGGGCGCCTCACAATAGTTTTGCCTTTTGCCTAGGACGCCAAAACCTCTTGCGCCGGCCCTGATGCACATGAACATTATTAGGAATTGTTGCTCATAAATTATTGTCTATCCATTTATTTAATTTATTTAGCCATGAAAAGAAGATTTGAGAGCGGAGCCGAGAAACGCAAAAGACAAAAAGAAAAAGAAAAATATGCACGACGGCAAATAAATTCGCTGGATAAATTTATAATCCATTCAGAAGAGGGAGCCCAGGGAGCTGAAAAAGAAAAGGAAATCAATAAACAAATTCAAATACCAACAACTAGGGCTATAGATATACCTATAGATGTTACTAATGAACAACGGGATAATAATGAAGAGGAACCGGAAAAAACCGATGAGCGAGCTGAAAAAGAAACTGAAGGATCAACAACTTGTGATATAGATGTTATCAATGAAGAACAAAATAACAGCGAAGAGGAATCCGAACAACATAACAAATTATCAGCAGACTATGGTAAAAATAAAGATGACTGTAATTTTTTCAATGATATTGCATTGTGGCCAGTGAACTTATCGGATAAAATGATACAATACTATTTAATAAATAAACCATGCAATACTGGAGATATTACAACTCTTAAAGTAGAATATGTAGACAGAAACCGATCTTACTATAGAAATATTTGCGAATCAAATTTTTATTGTGTGAAAGCAAATGGCACCAAAGAATTCCGTCAGTGGTTGATATATTCAGGAACAAGTAAATGTATTTATTGTTATGTGTGTAGACTGTTTTCCCATGCACAGACAAAATTTTCAATGGGATTCAATGATTGGAAAAATTTAGCCAGAGGCTTAAAAGAACACGAATCTTCCCGAGGCCATATCCAATCAATGTTGACACTACAAAAACGATTGTCAATTGCTGAACGTATCGATACGCACTTGGAACAGCAAATTGATTCAGAACAGAAGTATTGGCGAGCCGTTTTACAACGAATCATTGCCACTATGAAATTATTGGCGAGTTTGGGAGTAGCATTTCGTGGCCACAGAGAAGGCACAGATTCAAATCGAAAGGGGAATTTTTTAAGTTGTATTGAGTACCTAGCCGAATTCGATAGCTTTTTGCAAATTCATTTGCAAAAATTTAGCAATGTAGGTAGTGGAAAGGTGAATTATTTATCGCACACGGTATGTGACGAATTTATAAGTTTAATGGGTAACGAAGTCAAGAAATATTTAATTTCTGAAGTTCAAGAAGCAGTTTATTACTCCATTATTGTAGACTCTACTCCCGATATAGCTCATATAGACCAGTTAACTTGTATCTTGAGATTTGTTGACAAAAATGGAAATATAAAAGAACGATTTTTTGGTTTTCTTAATATCGAAAATCATGATGCTGAATATTTAGAACGAATTGTTCTAGAATTTTTAGGAGATTTATCGGTAGATATAAAAAACTGTAGGGGGCAAACATACGATAATGCGGCAAATATGGCTGGTAGATACAGCGGATTGCAAGCAAGAATAAAACATCATATTAATACAGCAACCTATGTACCATGCGCTAGCCATTCCTTAAATTTAATAGGAAATTGTGCTGCGGAATCCTGTTCTGGGGCATTACATTATTTTTATTTCGTTCAAAATTTATATCTATATTTCTCGGCGTCTACTCGGCGATGGAATATACTTATAAATAGTATGACACATACTCAGTCTCCACATATAAAACGAATAAATGACACTAGATGGGCATCAAGAGCAGACGCAGTTTCAGCATTAAAATCTAATTATCAGAATATTAAAGAAGCCCTAATTCAAATTAGTACATCCGACAACGAAAAACCAATGAGCAAATCGGAGGCGAAGAAATTAGCAGAACATTTTAATGAATATGAAACAGCCTTATTAACAGTTTTATGGGATAAGTTATTACAACGAATAAATTGTACTAGCAAATCATTACAAGACATGCAGTACAATTTATTGTTAGGAACAAATCTTCTGAAATCACTTTCTGATTTTATCATGAATGTCAGGAACAAGTTTGATGATATTGAGAACGATGCAAATTTACTAACGGAAAACCGAAACTACAAGGAGACCAGAATTAGAAGAAGAAAATTGCAATTTGAAGAAACAACTCTAAATGAAACATATTTCACTGCAAAACAAAATTTTGTGACAAACGTACATAACGTTATTTGTGATGTACTTATCTCTGAAACATCTCGGAGAAGCGCCATTTACAGTGATGTACTAAAAGATTTTGAATTATTTTTTAATTTTAAAATGCCTGACGTTCAATTTAATGAGTGTGTGGAAAGCATATCTACAAAATATCAAAATGATATTGACATTAGGTATTTTAAAGATGAAATTGTTCATTTTATTGCATTCATAAAAGGAGAAAATGTTGCCAATCCTGTTGACATGTACAAACTATTAATTGGGGGTTTGCAATCTACATTTCCGAATGTAGAAACAATTCTAAAAATATTTTTGACAATTCCTATTTGCAACGCGAGTGGTGAACGTTCATTTTCAGTTCTTAAAAGAGTTAAAAATTACTTACGAAATTCCTTATCACAGTTGCATTTAAGTCAATTGTCAATTATGTTTATAGAAAACGATGTTGTTCGGTTATTAGATTACGAATTTCTAATTGATAAATTTGCTAAAGCTAAAGCGAGAAAAGTTCCTATTTAGTTTAATTTTTATATTTATGTAAGTGCATAACAATCGAGACGTTTTCACGATAGCCAACGCTACCTTTGTGTCAATGACAAAAACATAAATTGAAAAATTAAGCTTATCATTGGCTATGCTGAAAAAATCCCCATTTTTATACACCCTACCGTCTAATTAATATTAATAATTAATACAATAATAAACATGATGTTATTTTATATTCGAAAAAAATTTTATTTTTAAAGTTTAATAAACAGACTGATAACTATATTGTTTCAATGTATTTTTTATTAATAAATCAATTTATGCACTTTACAAAAAAATGATGAATAAAATAAAAGAGAGTAAAATATAGAGACAAATTTCAGTTATGTATACAGGGTGTCCACAAACTCACTTCACAAAAGAAAACTGCAAATTCTAGAGCTTATTTTATGTCGATTTGACGTAAATCACCTTATCCAAAAATGCTTGCTAAGGGAGCTAGAGCTCTTTAAAGATAGCGCCCTTACATCGGTTTAATTAAAACTTATTTGACAACTAACAAAACCTGTTTGAAATACCAGTCATTTGACATTCATACAATTGTTATTATGTTTATTTTTCATAGCCATCTTTCATAATTTAAAAATGAATTTGTTAGTCAATGGAAACGTATGCATTGTCACATGAAAAGTTCAAATCGATTTTTTTCGAAAACGGTGCGTCATAGCGACATAGTTTGTGGACACCCTGTATAAGCGCGTGCTATATAGTAAAAATGTGTGCGTAGAATGCCCACTGTAGTGGTATCGAAAATATTTAGGGGGGGGCCTCAAAATTGAATTGCGCCTGGGGCCTCTCAAGTTCTAAATCCGCCACTGTATAGAGTATCAATTAGAGGAAAGAAGTGGTATTTTCCTCTAATAAGCCAATGCATAGACATGGCTGAGCAGAACGCCTGGCAAGTTTACAGAATCAATGGTGGAAAATTGGATCATCTGGGGTTTCGAAGAGCTGTTGCTCGAGGTATCTTGGAATCCTTCAAAAAAACTACCAAATCAGGACCATCTAGAGCATCAGATAATCTACACGACTACTCAAGGTTTGATGGAATGGGCCACCTTATCCAGTATAAGGAGAAACAAACTCGATGTGTTTTATGCCAAAAGAAATGTAATTTTGAGTGCCGAAAGTACTCTGTAGCACTACACCCAAAAAACCATCACACTAATTAAGTCGTGTATTGTATCATGTTTACCTTTCTAAATGTTCCGTTTCTTTCTTTATTTTGATTTTTTTTATGTAAAAATACCTTAATAAATCAATGACAGCAATGATAGTTCATTTTGCCAGTCGCCTTTTAAAAGGACACCTATTATTTAAGAAACTACAAAAGTTAGAAAACAAAATTCTAATAAAATCTGATTTTCTTTTCATTATAACTATAAATTTACACTTGATAAAAAAAAATCTTAAAAAAATAGTTCCGACAATATCTGGGTTAATAGATAAAAGCAAAAATTATTTCTCATAAAATACAAATCTATTAAAACATTCAAAACCAATGTAAACCTTAAAAGATAATTATTCAGAATTTATTGTTAGTTGCCCCTTGTAAATGAAAAATAGAGTGTGCAAGATCCTGACTTTGTACTAAGATGATAGTGTCATGGGCAAAAGTAAGTAGCTAAGGCGTTTACTGCGGGTATATCTCAATGAACTTTCAAAACCATCCACTTCTGGTATCCAACCAACGAAGAAAACACGTAAAACCAAACAAAAATCTAGTGCACCAAAAGCTACCATATTGAATCAGGAGAAGTGTTCAACATGTGGAGAAATGTATGCAGACAGTGGAGATGGTCCATGGATCAGTGTTTGAACTGTACCGCATGGTTCCACGAATCATGTCAAGGTTTAGAAGACTACGACCCAAACTTTGTTTGCCTTATGTGTGAAGCACATTGTAATTCTGATTAAAAGAGTGTTTGTTTACTGTAGGAATCTATTTGTGAATTCTTTGTTACCAGTTTTTTAATAAAAGAATATTTTTGAAAGATTTAATTATTCTAACACATAAAATACACTATAATAAGGCAAAAGCGTACATCATCGGCATATAAAACAGAGAATTGCAAAATTAAGAAAGTACTTGGGAAAAAAGCAGGTCTACTGCAAAATTAAGTAGGTAGGGGAGAGTGAGGTAACAGTAATCGCGAGGCAAGAGTAGAAATTTTAAAACTGGCGCCATATGACCGCGGAAATAAAATTTTTACAGTTAATGTCAACAAACAGCGTGCTTAGGTCCTGCCCAAAAGTTTGTGTAGAGTTTTGGTGAAAAACAAACAAGTTATTAGTTACATGAGGTTTACAACAGATAAATAAGGTTTGTGAAAATTAATAGCAGATTTACGAATTATTCCTAAAAATTCCAATAATTTCTATTATTAACACTTGACTATACATAACCTTAGATATTCCATACCTCATTCAAACTTGCATTTCGGTGATTTGTAGTTAGGAGATTTAAAATAAAATTCATTTATCTGAGGCAAGAGTGAACAGATTACGACGAGTTAGTTCAGAAAGAAGAAGAATAAAGTTAAAGGGTTTAAAAAAGGCTACTAGGAGATTAGCGAATGAACCTTCCACGTCGGGATTGAATCAATTAAAAAAGAAAAAAATTCGACCAAGAGCAAATGACGTTTCAGCTACTGATGATTCGGTTTGCATCTACTGCTGTCAGACATATGCTTCATCCGTGAATAAAACCTAGATTCTTTGCTCCAAGTGTTACCTATGGTCTCACGAAGATTGCACTGATGCTGAACCAACATATCGCGGGTGACCTGGCAATATCTCCTATCTGCCATTTTTAGCGAAAATGAGTTTTTAGTAGATTTGGATTCTGCACATCTTTTTACATGTAATGTAAAGGTCTCCTAACTGAAAAAAATGTTTAAGAGCTTTAAAATGCTAGTTGAAATTTCTCCCACGTGAGTGACAATGAAAATATCGTGGCAACAAGTCCTATCTCGTCAGTTCGTATAGTGTTGTTATGGCAGACAGAACGCTCCCACATTTCTGTTTGTTTTTTATTGAAAAAATCACATCTTTGGTAAGTTTCTAAAGTTTTTCTACTTTTGTTATGTTCCAAATAGGTAAATGTATACATTCGATAACAAAAAAGTATAGTAAAACAGTAAATAATCCTACTTTTATCTTTTATTTCAGATAGGAGATTTTGCGTTTAATGCACAAGAATCCTAAAAGTCAGATAGGTGAAATTTACCATGTCGGTTTCCAGCAGGACATTACGAATACTTTCCATGGTTAATTTAAACAAAACTAATAATTCAGTTGACACAGAAATCAAAAATAAAAGTGAAGGTGTAGAGAAAGATACTGAAAACAAAAACCAGGAAAATATCAATACAAGATATTCTCCAGATATTTTTGATTTGGAAAATGCTGTGATTTTATTTGAAGATGTCAATATATTGGAAAATAATAATATGTACGATACAACGGTGGAAAATACTGACAATTTAGTTTCACTTGAATTTCAGACTGAAAGCTGTAACTTGGAGGAAAACTTTGTTAATACTAATAATGATATTATACCGAATAGTATAGAAAACACAACCTGTGATGAAAATATTCCTTTGAGTAATATTGTCTGTGATAATTACGACACAATAAATTATTCTTCTTTAGATGATATAGAGGACCAAAGAATAATACTAGAAATCCACGAGACTGAACACAGTAAACCTCTTGTGCCATATGAATCTTCCAGTGACGATGAAGACGAAACTTATGAACCTTCAGAAAATGTAAACAGTAGTCAAGATAGTTCTGATATTGGTAGTACAAATGGTTCATCGGAACGGAGACAAGAGGATGTAACCGCGGTAGACAACGAAAATGAAATAAACATTGCAAGAAAAAGAAAGCGAAAACCCGATAAAAATGAATGGGTTAGAAATAAAAATAAAAGGCTTAGAATGCAAGGAGAGCCATATTTAGGATTCACGAGAAAAGGGGACGAAAAATTAAACAGGACATGCCAAGAAGAGGAAGGACTTTAAAAGAAACTTGTATATCAGAAAAGTGTAAGAACTCAAAAGTAAGATATTGTAAGGAGTTTACAGAAGATTGCAGGAAAGAGATTTTTAATAAATTCTGGAATATGAATTGGGATCAGCGAAAGGTTTTTATAGCGTCGCATGTGTTTAAAACTCCAACTTTCAAAAAAACGAAAGAGCACTCAAGAAGGTTAGGTACTTATACCTATTACCTCAATGATGGAAATGAAAACCTGCAGGTATGCCGTACCATGTTTATCAACACTTTGGATATTGGCTATAAGACCATTCAGTATTGGGTAGATAATAGTTCCTATGGTATGGTTAAAGATACTTCTACAAAAATTTCTACCAGGGATTTTGTTAAGAAAAGATATGCCGAGAGCTACAAGTATTTAGGAGATTTTCTCGAAAGCCTACCCAAGCTTATTCCTTCGCACTACTGTCGTCGCGACACACTGAAATTATATTTAGAGTACTCGTTTCAAAATATGAGCCAACTGTATGGAGTTTATGCAAACAACTTCTGCAAAGAAAAGAGTCTAGATCCTTTAGGGCGCAACGTATTTGTTAAAACTTTTAAAGAAAAAAATCTAGCTTTATACACTCCGAAGAAAGATCAATGCAATGTATGCTTTTCTTTCAAATACGGAAACGTCACAGAAGAGGAACATAGAACTCATACCCAACGAAAAGAAAATGCAAGGCAGTCAAAAAATGATGATAAACTAAAATCAGAAAGAGGTGAACTCATAGTACTAACCATGGACTTACAGGCTGTGAAACTATGTCCGTATCTTCCAGCTAACAAAATATATTTCAAAACAAAGCTATGTTGTCATAACTTTACCGTGTATGACTTAAGATCTCGGGATGTCATGTGCTATTGGTTCTCCGAAAATCAGAATAACCAACTAAAAGCATCCACATTCACTACTTGCATTATAAATTATCTAGAAGAAAACTGTGTTACTCAGTCAAAAACCCCCATCGTCATCTACTCTGATGGGTGCGGTTATCAAAACCGAAATAATGTGTTAGCTAATGCATTGTTAAATTTTGCGATTCAAAATGATATTATTGTCTTACAAAAATACCTTGAACCGGGCCACACTCAAATGGAGTGTGACTCGGTTCACAGTGTTATCGAAAGATGCCTCAGACATCGAGAAATTCATTTGCCTAGTGACTACGCGTCAGTGACTATCGAAGCCAGAAAATCACCTAAGCCGTATAGTGTAAAAATAGTGGATTACACATTTTTCAAAGATTTTTCGCCATCTCAGTATTTAAGGTATCCTTCAATTCGACCGGGAAGAAAAGCTTCTGATCCTGTAATCAATGATATAAAGATTATTAAATATAAACCCAGCGGCACAATCGAAGTCAAACTTGATTATAACGAGGATTACATCGAACTGCCTATTAGACCAAAAACCATACCTCCAATTTTAAGTTTTCCGCCTATGTTTAACGCTCCACCTAAAATTAAAAACGAAAAGTGGCAGCATCTACAGGAGCTAAAATCTGTTCTTCCAAAAGACACTCATTCCTTCTACGATAGCATTCTTCATGCATAGATTAACTTTTTTTATATAAAAATTTATATTCCGTACGTTTTTCGTTGTTTTGTGTTCCTAAATATTTTTTTGCGCAAATGCAGTTACTGGGTTGTTATTATGTTAATGCCTAATATGTATTTTTAAGTTTTTTGGAATAAAATTTTATTATTGCCTTACATGTTAGTTGATTTTTCATGAACAGCAACTTCTCCTATGCTTACCGTAGTCCAATTCAAAATCTCCTATAAGTTAGAAAATTTAAAGCAATACCTCCCATCTAACCAAAAAAAGCACAGAATTTTGAATGAACAGTTTTTTCGCAAATTTATTTTGTATTTTACCTAATCAAACTATTTGGCAGAAAAAAATAATGAAAAATGTTTTTACTGTGATAACTAAACAGTTTTTTAAGTCTCCTGTAAACTTTATGTAAAGTCACTTAGGAGATATTGCCAGGTCACCCGCGATATTAAGTCTTCATATGTGATTTTTGTCGTTTCTAAGCATTATTTCTAAAGTGTACACTTTTGCCCCGACCGTCGAGGCAAGAATGGACAGAAGTAGTGTTATTATTTTTTTATTACTCATGTTGCATTTAATATTTTCAAGTTTATGTTAATATTATCTTTTAGTAAACAGTATGTATTTCAGTGTGAGCATAATAAAGTTTATATATTACTACTTAATGAACTGTAGTAAGTTAATTTGTTAAAACCTTTCACTCTTGTCGCACTCTCCCCTATACTGCGAAATTAAGAATATCCAAGCATGTTGTTTTCAATAGCTAATTAAAACATCTAGTTAAAACTAAAAACCATGCGGTAATTGCGTGGATGCCTGAAAGATATTTTCTAAATGTTTATTTAATTAGATCATTAGGTAACAAGCATTTAAAAATTAATATGCAAGATTTTTCAAAATTACTGCAAAATAAGGCAAGTTTTCCCTAAGTATAAAATTGATCACTTGTTATTTTCAATATAGTTATGAGCCGAAATATAAATTGTTTTTGATTTTCACTACACGTAACTGTTGTATATCTTGTAACGTTGTAACTACACCCACTATAGTAAAAATCCGGACAATTGTTGTTCTTAGGACTAAAATTGTTACAATTTTCCAGCTTTCGGTTAAAATTGTATCGTTTTTCCTTCATCCAATATTTTTCAAATTGATAATAAACTTTTAATTCAAAAAACAAACATCTTTTCTTTGGTGTTTCAGCAATTCCCTGCTCCTTGATCAACTAGTATCGTGTTTCTCTTGTTAATCACCCTTTTTGGTTGGTTAATAAGCTCTATGTTTTTTTGTAAAAGAGGTTTCCTCTCATGTTACTGTGGTTGTTACCCTACATTTAAAACTTTGCTTATTTTTGCGAATTATCATCCTGCTTATGTCATTTTTAAGTAGTTTTAGGGATTGATTGTTCCTGAATCAATTGCCTTTCCTTAAGGTAGTGAGATAGTGAGTAAGATTTATTTATAGTCACGTCTTCTTAATTATATTGCATGTTGACATTCTTTTTTTTTAACCTCGCCTGATTTTTAAGTCGTGTTTATAACCTCATCTATTTTGGTATTTTCTTAGAAATTTTCTGTTTTATTACAAGACAATCTCACGATCCTTTTCCTGGTTATCCAGTATCCTTCTTATTCCTTCTTCTGTGTTGTCTTTCCCATTTTACTTGATTAATTCAGATAACTATTTTGCCTTTTCTTATTTTGTAAGATTTTCTTTTATTCGTGGTTCTGACAGCATTTGATATACTTTATTTCCATTGTGCCGGCGCATAAATCTCCATCTTTAAGCGATGCCTGGTCATTTAGTCCAATTGCTCGTCTTAATTGTCGTTCAAAAGTAAATTCTTTCGGGTTTTCCGAGTCTATTTTTCTTATATTCTTTTGTTGTGTTATCCAATTTTCCATAACTTATTCATATTAATTCTAAATGCTTTCCATAGTGAAATTTTGCCTATTAGTTATGCATCTTGAATTGCATAAGTGTAATTGGGTTAGAGACTCTCTGGTATTAATATTTTGTACCTGCGCAGTGGATTCTTTTTCTGTCAGGTGTCGTGGAATTGACATGAGCTCTTTCTCTTTGGCTGTTGAAATTCCTGTCGAACACACCTTTGGGCTTTTGCTGAAATTTATCATTTTTACGTTTCATTTTTATAAATGATCGTATTATTTAATTATTCCGATGTTCGGATGTGATTCCCTGCAATGTTTTATTAACATTTATGGTAACAATTTCGCACTGTTTTAGTGGTGCGTACTTTTGTCATTAAATTTTCTTATTCTTATTGAATTGGAATTTACAGCGCCTAACTTGGGTTTTAAGAATTGTAATTTGATTCCCTTTCCTGGCTGGAGGATCAACGTGTGTTTTTTTCCTAGCTGAAATTCTTAATTCCTCTGGAATTTAATTTTTATTCTTATCGAAACACGTGGAAGGACGCCATTTTATTTATGCTGCTAGCCTAGTTCAACTTTAAATACATTCCTTCATACATCAAGTGTTGCTGTATGCCGGAATTCACCTATTTTTCAGGACTGTTATCGAGATAAGTGTTTAATTAATATTTTCTTGTATTTGGATAAATTTTTCCTATGTTAATGTTAGTATATCTCACAGGTGTTGTTCACCTGTTATTCTTTAAATTTAATGTGTAATTAAATTTCGTATATAAAATTCAGTCATGAATTAGACTTGTTGTTAATCTTTTATCATATTATTTTGTTTTCTTGTCAAATAACTAATTCATGATTGAATCGCTCATATTTTTGATCTTTAGATATATTTTTATATTTAGATTTGAATTTACATTTGTGTGTATATTTAAATTTGTATGATTTACCTGTCAAGTCTTAATCAATCTTTTTGATCAACATTTAATTTGTTAGTAATTATTTGAAATCCTGACCTTTTGCACCGAATTTGAGTCCGTAAAAATAAATTGTTCATGTATTTTCTGGCTTTTATTATCGTTTTGATAAGTTTTCGTAACAAAATATAGCTGAAAATAAAAAAAACATTAATCAATTTCACCCCATTTTACGGTACTGTATGAGCAGACAATAAAACTAAACGTGTGTATGGCTACTGTTAATGAAAAGCCCGAGGGAAAACAGCAAACCATTGAGAAACTAGACGCAGAATTTAACAGACCAAAAAAAAGGCGAGGTACCCCAAAACTAAATAAAGAGGCAGATGAAAGACAAGAATAAGCCTACATGTTCTTGAAGGAATTGCAACAAAAACAACATTTGAAAGATAATTTCAGCATATTTGGAGAACATATGGCATGTAAAATTCGACGTTTAAAAACAGAGTATGCACAAAACACACTATAACATTTGATTGGATTTTTGTACAGAAGAGGTAGACGAAAGCTTACAGTAGCTAATCCATTTAGTATTTTTCATCTGAATATACAAAGTATTTCAAATAAGTTGTTACCTTTGGAAATTTTTGTAACTGATCACATGTTTGATGTAATTTGTGTTGACGAGCATTGGTACGGCATAGAGGAAATTGATATGTGTAAGCTGCAGCATTATAATACTGCGACATTTTTTGCCAGCCGAATATCTAAGTGTGGTGGAACGGTAATATTTGTTAAAAATTTTCTTAAGTATAAGGTTTTAGAGAATATAAATGAATTAGCGATTGAATCGAATTTTGGGTGCTGCGGCTTGCAACTGTTTCACTGTGGAATTGTTATTGTTTCAGTGTATCGTCCTCCGCAGGGGAATATGGCAACCTTTTTGGAACAGTTTGAATTATTGTTAGAAATTTTGAATGGTTTTAAATTGACTGTGATTACGGGCGACTTTAATATAGATTTATTGGCTGATTCTAATAAAAAATCGAGGTTTTTGTCCTTACTTCAGCGGTATAATCTGAAAACTACAGTTGAGTGTCCTACAAGAGTTACCAGCACTTGCCTGGATAATATTATTATAAACGTTGATCTTGGCGTTAAATACAATATTTCAAATATTATTTGTGATTTTTCAGATCATCATGGTCAGGCTCTCAGTGTGCATGACACGAATATCTGTTTTCCTCAAGCACAAATGACAAAATATAGTCGAATGTTTAGTGCTAAAAACCTTGAAAATTTTAGACTATGGGCCGGTTGCATAAAACTTATTTAACAAACGCTTGATTTAACCAATTGATTAAAATAACAAACGGTCGTGCGTTGCACAAAACTTTTTTGAGCTCTTGTTAGTTAATCAACGGTAAGTACCTTTCTTACGTTACGCGTACGTAAACTGTTGTGGATCAACCGCATTTTCGGGGATTTGTACAAGGTCAGAAACGTCAGTCATTACAGTCGCATGTTTTGTAAACGCTTTTACTCGCGCTTTTTGCTTTACTGGTTGTTTTCTAGAAGAGTTGTGCAAGCGAATTTCTTTTTAATTAATCAAAAAATTATACTGAACGTGAAAAGGCGCAGTTATTATGTATGTAGTAATAATAATAATAAGTAAGTATATACTTAAGTAATAAAATATAGTTACTTTGTATAAATAACCTCAAAAATCTTGGTATTTTAAAGATTTTATTTTTCATACAACATATTTAGATAACATGTAAGTACAGAAGGTGTTAATTGTAGATCATACATATTTTAAACAGTTTTTATTATGCTTGATAGTATTGTAATATAAAATTTAAACATAAGCCATATCGTAACCAAAACGTATCTAATAATCTATCTACACACCTTCTGTGTCTATACTGTATAATCACTGTACTACATAACTAAATTGGGCCTCTAACTAAAAAGTGCTTTCTTATTTATAGGGACAATATTTCACCCAATTACATCTTTATCTTTACTAAAATTACAAGTGTTAGGGTCACGAGGTGACTGAATTCTGATGTTAATTTGTTTATAATTGCCACGGTGTTTGGAAAATGGGCGATCAAATAGTGCTCTTTAATACCAGGTAGTTCTTCAGCAGTTGGCATATTAATATATGTTTCTTTTTTACATGTAACGCAATTTGTTACAGTTTCAATAATTCTCGATACAGTTGCCTTATGTTGTTTCCGATAACCTATAAGAAGGTCGCAGTGGCAGAAAAATGTAGTGTTACCAAAAATTGCACCAAATGGGCTTAAAGATTTATTAAGATGTCCTGGGTTTGAATTGATCACCAACAAAATGAAGAATTCCAGCAATCGTTTCTTTATCAAACCTAAATTCGATATTAAATTCAAGATCGTCATACTTCATCGTTGGATAATTACACTGTTGTATTTAACAGATCTACCAAGGAGGTTCTTAGTCTTCAGAAGTTGGAGAACTAAGGGAAGAGAGGCCCTGTATGTCCTTAACTATAATTAAATATATTTTATAGTGCTTAAAAATGTATGTAACTAAATACTTAATTATTTTGTATTAAACGTATAATATGTGTAATTATAATGTACAATAAAATCTTACCTTTGGTAAAATGTATTTAATGAAGTTGTATCACTAACAGCACATGTTAAAAAATTGTTTTTTTATAAAGTATTTGTTAGAATCATCAAAATTAGCACCTTTCGTTAACTTTTAATCGAAGCTTGTGCAATGATTAACTTGACAGTTCGTCAAAGCACATTTGACGAATCGTTAAATGTAATTTTTGTTTTGTGCAACACTTTTTTGCTTTAATCATTCGTTAAAGTGCTTTAACGAACGATCGTTCGCTAAATATTTAACGAATCGTCAAATTCGTTTGTTTGTCAGATTTGACAATTCGTCAACTACTTGACGAATCGTTAAAAGTTTTGTGCAACCGGCCCTAAGTCTTTATAATACCAGCTGGGAACCTGTTTATAAAGATAATAATAGTAAGATAAGCGTCTTTTATAATATATTTAATAATATTTTTAACAAAAATTTCCCACGGCGTAAATTTGTGGTGAAATTAATAAATAAGTCATGGATAACTAATGGCATAAGAAAATCAAGTAGAACCAAAAGAGATTTATATATTCTTACAAAAACTTATTCTAATGCTGTTTTACTAAATTACTATAATCGATACTGTCATATATATCGTAATGTAATAAAAGCTGCTAGAAAAATGTACATTGATCAAATACTTTTAAATTCTAAAAACATCCAAAAAACTTGTTGGAATTTAATTAAAACGGACATTAATAAAAATAAACAACATGTAAAAAATATGAGTATTATTAGCAATAATATTCTGTATAATAATCCTACAGATATAGCAAATCTTTTTAGTGACTATTTTAATAACATCCCGATAAAACTTCGTGCAAGTATTCCTAGCTTACCCGATCTTTCTTTATTACCGCAAACTAACCAGTCATCTTCGTTTCTAAGTCCCACTACTTCACTTGAAATTCAGAATATCATTAATAATTTAAATAATACTTCTTCCGTAGGTACTGATGATATACCAATTAAAATTATTAAATTAAATGTAGATACTTTAAGCGAACCGTTATCAGATTTAATCAACTTCTGTTTCGAATCTGGCACTTTTCCCGATGTGTTTAAATGCGGAAAAATCCGACCATTGTTCAAATCTAAGGATAAACAGGATACTAAAAATTACCGACCAATTACTATACTACCGTCAATTTCAAAAATTTTTGAAACAGCACTCAAGACAAGAGTAGTTAGTTACTTTAACAAAAATCATTTTTTTCAGCAACAACATGGATTTTTAAGTCAAAAATCTACAACGAGTGCTCTTCAGAACAATCTCTTTTGGGTTTTTAAAAGTCTCGATGAGAACAAATGTGTCGCAAATGTAAACTGTGACCTTTCGAAAGCTTTTGATCTCGTTGATCATGAACGATTACTACAAAAGTTAGAACATTATGGTGTAAGAGGAATTCCTTTAGAACTTTTTAAATCATATTTAAGTAATAGAGCACAAGTAGTTGAAATTACTTACACTCAGGGAAGCGGTATAAAGTCGGGAACATCCCGAGAAAGTAAAATAACATGTGGTGTGCCTCAGGGTTCAATCCTGGGGCCCCTTCTTTTTATCATATATATTAATGATTTACCTTTAAGTTTCCGACAGCATGAAAAATTCTGCAATATAACTATGTACGCAGATGATACTAACTTTGTTGTATCAGGTAATGACGTATATGAACTAAAGAGGTGCGTGTTGAGTATACTGAGTACTGCACATGAATGGTTTACTGTTAATAAATTGCAAATTAATGTAGAAAAAACGAGTGTAGTAATATTTAATCACAAAATTAATAACGATAGTATAACATTTAATAATATAGAAATTAAAGTCGCAGATTGTTCTAAATTTTTGGGAGTGTATGTTGATCAGCATTTAAAATGGGATCGGCAATGCAATTTATTAATTTCTAAATTAAATAGAGCAGTTTTTGCCATTCGTCAGTTAAAAAGGAAGTGTCACCAAGAAACTTTAAGAAATGTATATTTTGGATATTTTGAATCCCACGTAAGATATGGGATTTTGTTTTGGGGCAACTCTCATTTTAAGGGTGATATCCTTAAGATTCAAAAACGTGCTGTAAGAACATTAGCAGGTCTTGGTGCTAGGGACTCTTGCCGGACATTCTTCATTTCTCTTAGAATAATGACCGTAATAAATTTATATATTCTGGAAAGTATACTGTTTGTTTTTAATAATATCCATCTGTTCAAAGTTAATTCCACAAGAAACACTAGTCATATACGATTACCCTTTATAAATTGTAGCGCTTCCTACAATTCATTTTCGAACTATACAACTTTATAACTTTCTACCGGACAAAATAAAATGTTCTCAAAATTTAAATATGTTAAAGAACAATTTAAAAAAATTACTAATTCAACAACCATTTTACACCGTTGGGGAATTTTACGAAAACTTTCATGCCTAAAAAAAAAAAAATACTTTTTGTAATTCGCTGCTGTAACTAACTCTTTATTTACTTTACCATAACTCTTTCGTTGCCATGTTTCCTTGTGTACTTTTGACGTGTGATTCTATTGTGAATTATTTCAGCTTGGTTGTTGTTGTATTTTAAATAGTGTAATTTGTAACCTGTATATGTATAATCTGTATATATTTCTACACCTGTTGGTAATTATGAAATAAATATGAATTTGAATTTTAATTAATTGGGAATATATTGAGGCAGGCCTCAACCGGCAAATATGACCAACCATATCCATACTATGAATCACCTCACTTTTACATGCACACAGCATCATCATCAGTGACACCTTCATCTCCAACTGGTGTAGACAGGATGTTTACGGTAATTTTGTTTTTGTTTCTGTTTCCGTAGACAGGTTACGGAAACCAACAACAAAATGTTCCTCTGTGTTTCTTTGGTGTGGACATACCTTCATGCATGTGAAAAGTTGCCAGACACTCCTAAAAAATTAGTACGAAGTGTATATCACTACATGAAACATAGTTATAAAAGGCAAACACAGTTCGAGGAATTTCAAGTTTTTCTCAATATAAAACCACACAAACTTTTGCATCAGTCACAAACACGGTGGTTGTCCTTAGGCGCAGCCGTATCCCGTGTACTTGAACAGTACGATGTCCTTTTGCTGTATTTTCGAACGGAAGATTTTGATCGCGTAACTGGTGCAGCCGAAATTTTTGGGTTATTGAATGATCCAGTTAATATACCAATAAACCTACGTTCAACGACTTAAACCTTTCATTTCAGTCAGAAAATTTTCTACCAATTGAAAATATATAATATCTTGGTCCAAAAATTACATTGGCGTTTGATAACAATGTAATAAATGATGCTGACAAAAAGCAATTTCACGTAAAATGTTTGAACTTTTATGTAGAAGCTGCTCATCAGATTTTCAAGCGGTTTCCCTTTAATTCTAGTGAAGTACAAGTACTTACATTTTTAAACCCATCAATCATTCAACATACTGAGACTCTTGCAGAAATTGCTGTTAAATTTCCACATTTACCTAATTCTAAACATAAATGCTCTAGACAGAAAATTTCGTGATAAAAATGATGACGATTTACAGTTTTGGCACGAGGTTTGCAATACAAAAAAAGGCGATGGCAGTCTTTTGTATCCAGATGTAACACGCATTATTTCTGTCTTATTTTGTCTTCCACACAGTACTGCATGTGTAGAAAGGGTTTTCAGCGCCATAAACGTGAGTCAAACAAAGACACGCAATAGGTTGGGGGTACATACTTTAACTGGTATTTTGCACAGTAAAAATTTAATTTAAAAAAACGGAAAATGTTGTTGTGATTTTGAAGTTGCTGACACTTTAATTTAGTACAGCAGATAGGTGAAATAATTGTAAGAATTGTGCTTTTAATGCAGGGAATTTTTCATTTTAGTGTACATATCCCCTATGTATACTTTTATAATAAACGCAAATAGGCAACCCACTGTACACCATAAACGTCACGTCACGTGGTGAGTAAAGGTTATGTTTCATGTTTGTAAATAAAAAATAAATCAAAATTAGTGGAATATCAACATAATTTTAATTCAACGATTATTCTAAAACATAAAATATCAACAATACAAAACAGAAAGGAAAATAAAAACAGCAACAGTTAAAGATTAATTTTTTGACATTAACTTAATTTGATGATTTTTGCCACAGCATGCTAATTTTTTAACGTTTATAGTGTATAGTGGGTTGCCTATTTGCGTTTATTATAAAAGTATACATAGGGTATATGTATACTAAAAAGAAAATTTCCCCTGCATGACAGAATCTATTTATTAATTTTGTTCAAAACTATATTTCGATAATAACCCTGGAGTAGTGGCGCCGAGTCTCTCAGGCTCGAGCCTTACAAAATCTTATGTGAAAAGGGTGGGGGTGGAGCTAGGAATTTGTGCCTTTTAGTACCTTCATTATACAATATATGAATATTAGCACGCTGTCGGCTAGTGCAGTGAGAACACTATTGATTATTTTTTTTACAAAAATAGAAGCTTCGTGTCTATTAGACTCGGCGCCACCACTGACCGCTCATAAATCTACAAACTCAATATTACACCTTTTTTCCAGTTTTATTGCTTGTGGTAAGTAATAAGGGTTAAATTTTCCACAAATTGTTTATAAATAGAATACTAATCCTATAGAAATGAGTTTAGAAGGAGAACAGGCGCGGTTATTGCGTTTATTGGATGAAGTGAACGTTTCTGATGACGAACCATTTGATGATGAAGAATCCGAAGACGAAGAGGACAATCTTGAGGCACGTTTGACTGATTCTGATACCGAGCAAGAAGGAGAAAGCGAAAACGAGGATTTACCAACACCTGCAAAAATTCCACGGGCTCCCAGTTTCATCGGAAAAGATGGATCTGTCTGGAAGCAGCACCGCCCACATCAAACTGTAAGAACTCGTCGGTCAAATATAGTGAAGGTGTGAAACAATACGGAAAAAACGCAAAGTCAATATTTGAGTGTTGGAATGTATTTTTCTCAGATGAAATTTTGAACATAATTGTTGAAAATACCAACAAAAAAATTAATAGCGTCAAAGAGAGGTATAATAGGGAGCGTTCTGCGAAAAGCACAGATTTGATTGAAATAAAGGCACTATTGGATTTGTTATATTTGGCGGGATGTTTGAAAAGCAATCGACTCAACACGAATGAATTGTGGGAAAGAAATGGAAGTGGAATTGAACTGTTTTGGTTGACAATGTTGCAGCAACGTTTTCTTTTTCTACTCACGTTAAAGAAATTACCTATTTTTCCATTGATGAAAAAGGTGTAGAACAGATGTCCGAACGAATAAAAAACAAGACAATTCCAAACTTTAAAGGAACGATGAAAGTGCACCCAGTAAAAAAAAATGATAGTGGCTCAAATAATGAACTAGCGTTACAGTTCTCATCGTTAACCTCCTTCTAGAACCATGATTGGACTTATCATCTTGGTTCTCTCAATTACAAACTCAGTAGTGATTCCGAAGATATTTCAAGCGATGATGAAATCCCCTTAAGCACTCTTCTAACAGTGGAAAAAAGTGTCCCTATTAAAAAATTAAATACAGCGATGTTAATTCTGATGGTGATTTTGACGGAATGGCTGGACCAAGTACAGAAAGTAATGAAAAGGAAAGTGAGTTATGTCCTCACAATATAAAAGCTAACACATACTTATTGGTGCAACTTAAAACTAAACAGACTACTTACAAGTAAGTTGCTGTAGCGCAAGAAGACCTTGAAGAGGATGGTGAGGTAAAAGTAATGTTCTTACGTGTATGTGAACTGCAAAACAAGCAAACCTTTAAAGCAGACATTTCGTATATAAAATTTGAGGACATTATACAAATTTTATCCACACCGACTGTAACGGTTTATCAAAATAAAGTTTTTTACGATTTCAGTGAAATTATAAATGTATTTGAGCAAACGTAAGTTATGTTAGTTTTTGTTAATTTGTAATAAAAAGTTCGAACTTATTTTTTTTTCATTCTTCTGCTTTGCTGATCATTCCTCTGGAACACAGTTTTTTTTTAAATAGGTAAAAATGGCTTAACATGTATAAATCTGTGGTAAAATGGATTTTTGGGCTGAGGAATAAATAAACTCAAGACTTGCTTTGAATATTATTGCGATTTATTTGCCAGAATCGAAAGGCGCCTGCAATATTAACATAAGTATTTTAATAAAGTAATAAAAGGAAAACATATTGTATTTGAATTTCCTAACAAACTAACCTAAGAATTTTTACATTTATAGTTAGAAAACAACACTTAAAATTATTCGTACCCTTCGATCAAACATCAAATATAAACAACTCATTCATTATTATTCTGGCCTCACAGACAATAATTGCAGTTTCAATATTGCAATTAAATAGAGCACAATGCTTGAGACTGACACGTATACGACAAATTTTCTTTCTGATCTTTTACATATACAAAATCAATTCAAGGTTTACGTGTGCGTATAACCACATTGCAGAGTCATCCGAGACGCGGTTAAATCAAACATAAAAAAGGGTGTTGAGACAGAGCAAAATAATTAATCCTCAACAATCTGCGTAATCCTTCTAAAAGTCTAAACGTTCAGAATAATACAAACTCATTCTGTTAAGATTTGAAAAAATAATACGTATTTTTATTTTTTTCAAAGATTTGCATCAAAAATAACAATTTCTGGAGAATGGTCCATATCACAACTTGAAAATCGATTCAAATGATTAAATAGCGTAGTTCAGAGATTTGAGGTACTTTTTCCTTCGGTCCTGAGAGATTACCCTGATGCTGATTTGGTAGATCTATCTGAGAATCTGATCAAGTTTTATTCCAATGATTTATCGGATTCGCTTTCGCAAGAAATTTTATCATACAGACGCATTTATAAAGATCAGATCAATGCAGACATTTCGATTAATGACTTGCCGAAATTAAGTTATTTTCGATCAAATGATCTCGAATTCATTCAAAGAAATCTGCTGTGCTTTTATAATTTTTCTAACGATTCCCGTATCGGTAGCAACTTCGGAGAGATCATTTTCAATTTTAAAATTGATTAAGAATTATTTGATGTCGCAAAACAAACTTTCTAGTTTGGAAATTTTATCAATAGAAAATGAGACAGCCAGAACCTTGGATCTTAATAAAATAATTTTATTATTTGCAAATCAAAAGGCAAGAAAAGTAGATTTCTTTTCAGCATAAATAAATTATATTAATTAGGATTAGTTTTGTTGTTTGTATTTTTTGTGCAATAAAATTGTTATTTCAAATTGATTTTTTTTTTTTAGATGATGATGGGGGCCCGCTGTGGTCACAAGTCTGGATGTTGGCCAAATGGTTGAGTTAGGTAGAACTGCTGAAGATACAGAGTACATAGAAATGGAATCGTTGCTACAAAATCCAGAGGTTGAAATCGACGATGTTAATAGTGACCATAGCTACAATAAAACTTACAATTACACAGTTGCGTCTAAAGAACATCAAACAACACAGACAACAAGCAGCAATCTCTTCAGTGCAAATGCAGCTCAGTGCGACACGTATAAAGGTAATTTTTCATTTGCCGTCTTATCGAAAAGTGAGCATTTTACATATTTTACGGGTTTAATGCTACAACAGTTTGAAGCATTATTTACATTATTGGATCCCTCGATCATGCCTTCGTTAAAATACACCCGAAGAAATAAAACTCCTATAAAAACGAGTTCATTGAAACGTTTTTCAGATCAAGATAAATTATGGCTAACTCTTCTTCGTTTAAAAAAAGGATACCTACAGATTAAAGGAATTGTCTATATTCTATAATTCCAGTGTATGCCCAGTATCTGTCATTTTCCACACATGGATTCACTTTATATACCTTCAGGTACGGAACGACCTTGTTCGAGGACGCAGACACATGGAATGAAACGAATTGCCTGCTTGTTTTCGTGCTTTTGAAGATAAAAGAACTGTAATTTTAGACTGCACCGAAATTAAAATGCAGATGTTCACAAACTTTCAAAGACAGAGAAACCCTCATTCAAGTTATAAACATTACGATTCTGTAAAATTCCTTGTGGGTGAATCAACAAGAGGTGCAATAATATACAATAGTGAAGGATATGAGGGATCTATTTTTGACACTGAATTGTTTACATCCTGTGATATTCGCCATTTTCTAGAAGAGGGGGATGTTTTAATGATAGACCGAGGATTTACAGTTCAAGATATTTGCGATGAAAACAAGTATAAGCTTGTTATACCCCCGTTTCTTGCGGGTAGATGTAGATTAACAGCAGAAGAAGAAATTTTAACCAAAAGAATTGTTAAAGGGCGTATCCATGTTGAACCATGGCCAACTTCATATCCACTAACGTGTACATACATACCGTGAGTTCGAAAAGTTTTTACATAAGGGCATGCCCCCCACAAGGGTCGGGCTGAGTGGACCCCTGGGTCCAGGGCCCGTGCCTTGGGGGCAGTGGCGTAGCTACCATACCGCCAACGACCGCGGCCGCGGGGGACCCTGACGTCAAGGGGGCCCTGGTGTCAAGTCCAAAAAAAAAATACCAAACAACTTCAACAAGACCTCAAAAGCCAACTGGCACTGGCCACCTGCCGCCATTAGCCTGATCAGAAAGAATGTTTGGGATTGACACTAGAAAATGTTAAAAATTATCGAAATAATTACGAAAATTTGAAAACTGACGCTACTAATACTGCTAAAAGATGGAATATTTATCCATTATTTAGAGAAGAAAGGCAGCATAAGCTAAAAAAGCAATATGATGAATGTGATACAAATTACCTATTTTATAACCAAGAGCATTATTTTAAAGTAAATATTTATTACAAAGTTTTTGACATTGTTATTAATCAATTAAACAACCGTTTTGAAGGGATGAAGAAGACTGTTGACAAATTTAGTTTCTTAAGTCCACCCACTCTTGTATCAGTGACGGAAGAAGAGTTATTTAAATCGGCTGAAGCTTTGCAACAACATTACCCTCGCGATATTTCCTCAGCGTTTCCTTTGAAAATTGTTGCCTTATCTCAGCCATTGAAAGACAAAAAGGCATTAGAGAATTTGCACATTTTTTTATTTGTAGAAAATGATACCCTAGCATCAAATTTTGCAGAGGTATATACTGCTTTAATATTATTTTTGACGCTTCCTGTAATCGTTGCGTCTTCAGAACGCTCATTTTCTAAATTAAAGGTAATCAAAAACTATTTGAGAAATTGCTGCCCCCAAAATTGACTAAGTAATTTAGCATTGCTTAGTATAGAGGCCGTGGTAACTGCAGCAATGGACAAAACTGAATTAGTTAAAGTTTTTGCGGAAACTAAGTCCAGAAGTATAGTATATTAAAACACAAGTTACAGAAGGCAACATTTTCGCGCACGAGTCCGAAATTTGGACACGAGCCGCTACGCGGCGAGTGTCCGAACGGACGAGTGCCCGAATTGCCTTCTGTAACGAGTTTTTTATACTATTTTCTCTGTTTCGGCTTTCATTTAAGTTATTTATTTATATATTTTTTATAAAATTAGTTGACAATTTCCATTAGGGAATTTTTTGGTAGAATAGTTAGGTTGGTAACAGTGGTATGTTTGACGTTTATGGTTTTGCACATTATTATTGGAATGTGTATTTTGTACACACTTTGTAAATTCGAATTTGTTATTAATATTGATAAAATTAAATAAATTGTAATGTTGGATGAACAATTGAAGGGCTCGGTGCAACAACCGGTCAGATCCATTTGTTTGAATTTTACAGTAGGTATCAAAAACAAACTGTTTAAAATACGATAAGAAAAATTTAACAAAAATAGTTGGAATATGTAGATATTGCTATCTTAAGATAGTTATAAGGGAAAATAATTTTATTGTCAAGAGTAATGTATAGAATTTTTTTTTCTCAAATGGAGCTGTCAAGTTTTTGCCGCAATAATAAAACACAACAAAAGAAAATGAATGTTATGAACGTTTATTAAGGAAAAAGCTATAAAAAATAGTTTCTCTATGTTTAACCCACTTCAACTTCAACATCGTCTGCTTCGTCAGTTACAGGTTCTTCTGCTTTCGCTACAGTATTGTAGTACCATTTATCATTTTTGGGTACATATTTGTCCGTCAGAAAAGACACATTTTGTAGTTTTTTTATTGTAATAGTTAGTGGATACGTAGCATATAGCTTATCAGTTGGTAAAGAAAATAATGTAGTCGACATTTTCTTAAAACCGAACTCCGGAGCTGTTTGGTTCTTGCAACGAAAAGGTAGCCACGCAGCTCCATTTATAGTTATATCTGTTACTACGTTTGGGAGCTGTCCGGGTTTTGTAGCGAACGATGCGCAATGTTTTATAAAGCTAAATCCATTCAAAAGTCAGTTTTCGCCTAAAAGTGGAGCCGACAGGTTTTTACCGCGCTGTATCTCTGTAGGATTTTTTAGGCTAATAAAAGTAGGTGATATATAACAATTAGAGTTCGGCAAATATTACCCATTTTTTAGTTTTTATAAATAACGTTTACACGACTGAAAAATTGCTGAAAAAAACCTGACGAAGTTGTATCGATTTTGGGACAACTTCTTCGCCTAACTTGTGTTCACCTAAAGACGAAGTTGTACATTATTTGTAAAATCAACTTCGACTTAGTTTTTAAGTTATATTAAAGCACAAAATGGCTACAGTATAGGTAACGCTTGATGTTGGCCCCTGATCTTTGGGTCAAGTTGTTTCGTTCCATGAACCTACACATGAAGTCGTCTCCAGGAAAATTGTCTCGAAAAATCGTAATTGCAACCTCCCTGTTTATCGAGATAACCTTTGATAATCAGTCTTATTTCAAACTTTGTTAACGGATAAGACCAAGCCGAAAGTTGATTTATAGCAGCAACGACCTTCTTCTCCTCGAAGGTCGTTAGGGCTTTTGGGTGGCCAACTGGTTTAATATGTCTACCATGCCACTTGTCCTGAAGCGTTGTTCGGGCGATTCCATATTTTTCACTGGCAGCAGACACCGAGAGGCCATTTCCAATATCTTACAGTGCATGTTCAACTAACTGGAGGTCATAACGCTAGTAACTGCTACCTGTCAACACTTTTCTATTTCTTTTCGGTATTATTTTCAAAGGTACTAATCCTACGAAGAACAAACACGCGAAATGCAACAACAACGGATAGTGTGCAGGTTATATTTACACTGTCGTACATTCAACTTCCAAACTGACGAAGTTGCCCCGTTTTACGGTAACTAAAATAAAAGATATTTTTTAACTTCTAAATGTTTTTTTTTAATCTAATGAAAACTAGGAATATAAACAATAAAAACGATTCAATCTAAGCCAAACTAAACCAACTTTCACCCCGATTATTAAATTTAAAAATATCTTGTAAATTAAATGTAACGTACCATGAACTTTAGTGTCGGAACTACTGACGATTCACTATTACCCTCAGGATGGGGAACAATTTGGATTGGTCTGAATCTCTAGAATTATAGCTGCATTTAGCTAGAAGTGATAATAAAAAACTTATTTTTAGGTTATGCCAACAATAACCTTTGAAACGGTTTTTTTTTTAAATTTTATCAAATTATAAAACAATTTTTATACTACAACATAAAGTCCTACCTTTAGCAATATAGTTTTCACTCATTTTCCTAACCAAAATACGATTTAAAGCGTTTCCACGCTTTCTTCAGTTCACTAGTCGGCCTCGATAGTTAACTTTAAAACATCGAAAATCGCTTGGTTCGTTTTGCCAGTTGCCACCAAGCAAATAGTAGTTTTAAATATCGAAATTCTAACCCCTTCGTTTACGTTTTTGCTAAATCAAAGTATTCATAGCTTTATTTATTTTGTTAGTTGCTTAGATACAATGTAGCGTACCAATTCCTGAAAACAAAATATCACCAAAAATCATGTATTAATGAAGCTCATTAAAGCATCAAAATGCGTGCTTTAATGAAGTCATTCTAATGCAGAAACAGAGAAAGCAATTTCTTGAATAATGTTTGTTCTTTGATTTTCTCATTATTTTTAATCTTACCACCGAGTGTTTTATTTTACAGTATAGATTTATTTTGTGTTGTAGTTTGTTTTTATTACATTATCTAGGATACAAACTTTTCTTTTTGCTTTTAAATGTCGGTGGCTTTTTATTTACTTTGTGACTATTACCTAAGTATGTCATGTAGTTGTACTTATTAGATATTTTAACTTGTTATAAGTAAATAAATAAGTTTTAAGGCGGTTTTAAGTATCCTCCTACATTATTTTCTATCCTTGTCCGAATGTAACTGGGAGATTAGATTTTGCACGTTACATTAGGTACTAACTTGAACTGTGATTTTGTGCTGATATAAATTTTGAGGGGGGGACAAAAGTCACATTTGGCGGGGGGGGGGGGTCAAAATCTGAAGCTACGCCACTGCTTGGGGGGCCCGGGCCAGCCTACTATTTATTTTCTTAAATATTATAATAATATAATTTACTACAAACTAGAAAATATTTTGAATATTTTTTTTATCCAACGAAATTTTAGAAGATTCTGCAATTAATTGTAACTTAAAATTTAAAATAGATATTTATGATAAACCGACCTCCCTTCCATTTGTTTCGGTGTTCCTCTTTTTTCTAAAAATAGACGCATCGGCATCGCATTGCTTATAAATCGCAATCCACAATCCACCTGTCGAACGTCGAACCCGAAGCAGTGGAACGTCGAACTGCGTGTGACGTGGTTGAGTTCTATCATTTTCGTCTGATGCTAATAACATTTAGTTGGTTAAGTTATTTTGTATAAAAGTCTTCGTTTTGCTACGATTTTGTTTATGTGAAAATATTCTTGAACAAGATAAGGTAAGAGTTACCTTTAGACTTTAGATACTAAGTAAGAATCCTAAAATTTAGCGCTTTATTTATGTTTAGTAGGAAATGGAATAGATCCATATTGTCATTGTACTTAACACTTAACTCTCCGGGACGGTTCAACTATTGCGCGTTTCAAATAAGAACGGACTGTGACGTCACGTGCGCACAAGCCGAGTGTGGTTGTTTACCGCGGTTGCCTGGCAACTAAGTGACGGCCCGTCATTTCGGCCTGGGTCAGTGCCTCAGTGGCGTGGTGTGTTTTGTTTCGAACAGTTGACGTGTGACGCCATTGTTTTATATGGCGTGTTAGAATACATAAAAACATATTTTAGCAGGATTGTATTGTTTCAGATTTACATAACATACCGACAAGTTAAGATGTCAAGCTATAAACATAAATCTGGAGCTTTGAAAAGAAAGCTCCAAAAAGACAAATTAGAAAAAGTAGCTAAAGGTCGTCAGACTATTACAAAATTTTTGAAGTGTCATGAAAAGGAAGAGTTACCAGTTCAACCTCATGATATGTCAAAACCTACAACAGCTCCGGATAACCAATCTTCGTGGTCTGTTGTTCAGTCGGTTTCAGGCCAAAAAGATGTGAAAGAAATCACACAAGATACTTTGGCTTTTGCTTCTGAAGCAGAGGAAACAAAAAACGACAGAGATTCTCTTACTGTATGTCAAGGAAGTAATGAAAATTGTGCTAATTTAGATCTTAGTATGAATGCTGATGAATGCAACAGTTGTATTTTGGACGATCCTGGTACTTGGCCTCCAGTGATGAGCGATAAACTGCGACAGGATATAGCATCGTCTTACGCCAGTTTCTCAGCTTTTCAGACCAGATCAAAGTCTTTTCCAACCGATATTTCAGGGAAACATTTCCATGAGACATTACTGTACATGAAAACGACCAACAACAATAGAACAAGTAAACAATTTCCACGGGACTGGTTAATGTGGAGCGAGTCGAAAAACAGTATTCATTGATTACCTTGCAGCATTTTTAAATCAAATCAAAGTAAACTTGCAAAAGAAGGATGTTCTCCACAAAGAGCACCCTACAAAAGACTTTACAGGTTGTTACCGATGCATGAAAAAAGTTCTGAGCATCGAAAACACTACTTAGAATGGAAGACTCTTCAAACGTTATTGAAAGGACATGGTGTCGGCAGTAACCTCCAACAAATGATTAACTGTGAAGCAACAAGATGGAAAGCTGTATTACAAAGAATTCTGGACACAACTTTATTCTTAAGTAGTAGAGGTTTAGCTTTCCAAGGTGAAAATACTCAGATTGGTGATATTCACAATGGAAATTTTTTGGGAATATTAGAATTGATTGGAAAATATGACGAAGTAACTCGTGAACATCTAGCCAAAGTAAAAGAAAGAGAACTGATGAACAAAAGTATGATAGGTCAAGCTCACTATCTATCATGGTACTCGCAGAATGAATTTATTTGTCTATGTGGCGAAAAACTATTGAAAACCATTTTACATCAAAGAGAAGAGTCTGTCTTCTATGGAATTATGGTTGATGCAACTCCTGACATTTCCCACCAGGAGCGGAATGTACTCATTCTGCGCTACGTATTTCAAAATATAGAAAAAAAGTCATTCGAAGTTTGTGAAAGATTCATTGAATTTATGAATTTTAGCGGGAAAACAGGCGAGGCCATAACTGATGAAATACTGTCAACGTTAGAAACTCTTAAAGTACCACTTGCGGATTGCGTGCTCAGGGCTATGACAGTGGCTTCAACATGCGGGGTCACATTAGTGGTGTTCAGTCAAGAATACCTACTTGAAAAAAACAAGTCTGCTATTTTTTCTCCCTGCGGAGCACACTCTCTGAACAGAGTTGGTGTCAATGCTGCTAAACTGAATCATGATGTTCTAACATTTTTTTGAAACGTTGAAAGTTTTTATTCTTTGTTCTCTAGCAGCCCTGCTCGTTGGAAATTGTTAAAACAGCATGCCCCTTTGCCTTTGCAAAGCCTTTCTGAAACTCGTTGGAGTGAAAGACTACAAGCTGTGCGCCCGATTGTAAAGCACTATCCTTCGATCCTCGTAGTTTTAGACCTGCTCCTGGAGGATAAGGTACCCACATTAACTCCATCAGCAAGAAATACTGTTTTGGGACTCAAGAAGTACTTTGGGTCTTTCAAAGGTCTCTTGTTGTCATCATTTTGGCACAAGATCTTGGCCTCTATTGATCACAAAAACGTCATTTTAGTCAAGAAGATTCTGATGATTATTTCTGAAAAAAGTGACTTTCAGTGGTAATAGTGATTTTCACCAAATTTCCTACCCGCCATCAACAATTTACCTCCCATATAACCAAATTACCTTCCTTAGTATTACTTTATTAATTATTAAAAATGTATAACAACAATGTTCTTTTATTATTATAATCTTGTATGTATGTATGGCCAACATTCCAATATACGTTATGGTAACAATTAGTTTAATATTTTAACTGTTTTTATTACAAAAGTCAGTTTTATTGAAATTATCACCAAATTGCCTTACTTCACCCTATCTGTACATTTTAGAAGAATCGCTTTCACCGGTCATGGAAGAATATTTAACATCAGGACAAGATTTTGTGTTAAACCAGGACGGCGCAGGACGCTACAAATCAAAAAAGCCTTAAAATAGATGGAAGACTACGGTATACCACCTTTGGTAGGGGTTTCTTTGTGGCACCAGATAAAAAAGGTGCTTCGGTAACATTCTGCTAGAACAATCCCTCAACTGAAGCAAAGGCTTCAGAAAATATGGGATTCGTTTACAGCAGAACTTTGCCAAGGCTTCGTTAATACTATGCCCCAAAGGATTTCGGATATTATAAAAAATAAAGGCGATATTACCCAGTGGTAGACCTTAAACTTATTTTCTGTTAATTTTACGTATTTATTCACATTTTTTATATTTGTCCTCATTTTGTGTTAGTTGTCGGTTTTAGTCACTGAATAGGCATTTGTTGTGGTTAAGAGATGCTAAAGATGTTGTCAAATGAATAAAACAATTTGAAGTTCCTGTAGTACTTGTAATTTTGCTCTCCAAAGACGAATTTTTGAAAAATCCTAAGGTGGGCCAACTGAAATGGGACGGGGCTCGTATATGTGAACAACGGGCACACACTCTGTGTACGGACTATAGTGTAGGAGTTTACATTTGCGAAACATGTAGGCCGGATATTCTGCGTTCTAGAAAATAAGCAAATATTAATGTATTTTGTTCAAATTTTTCAATGAAAATAAAATTATGAAAATATTATTAGAAATTTTGCAATGATTCTTGTTGATCCTATTTGCCCATAGGAGCGATTCCTTTTGCCCGCATCTTTGGGCAAAAGGAAACAAATACATTGATTTTCTTTTATTTTATTATACTAATAAACTCATAATATTTTATAAAATGCGTGAGTAATTTCCAAAGTTTATTCTTTTGGCAGAAAGTTCTTAAACTTGCAGACGGTTTTGAAAACAATTGACAATTTTCCATGCATTTGAAACTAAGTGATTCCTTATGCCCTAGTCTCCCCTATGTATTAATGAAATTTGTAAGAGATAGACTCTGTGATAGGATTATAACTTTGCATAAAGGAAAAATTACTAAAAAGTTATCAGATATTCGCACACGTCATCGAACAAGTCGCAAAACCTTGAAAACTGTAACTGCAATTTAAAATGTGTACCATGTAACACTTGCATCCACAAATTTTCTTGCAGCTGTATAGACAGCAGTGTAAAGTGAAATATGTGTAAAGACATCCACCTCTTATATATAAATTTACCTCATTCTAATCAATATAGCTTAAATAATATATCTTTGATAAACTGTGAAACTAATGAAGCAGAAACTTTGATAAAAGAAGTTTCCAAAAATAAACCTGAAAAGCACATGAGCTTTGAGGCACTTGCATTATAAAAAGAAAAATTAAAAGTTCAATGTAATGACATAATTGGCCCAATTACCAGTCCTGAACAACTTCAAATGATCAAAAATCATATAAAAGCAATGCAACTAGGTGTAGAAGCTTTAACTGCATCAACTTTAGATGCAGCAAGTGATGCAGGTACCCAACAAAATGTAAATTGGTTACACAAAATAAAAAAATAGTTCGGCAAAGACTATGTTCCACAAAAAGAAATAAAGATGGTATAGTTGTTCCTTGTCAGGCAGAGCAAGAAAAAATAGCAGTATCCCTAATACTTTGAATTTTTAAATGTAAATAGGTACTTCAGTCAGTCAACCGCTTGATCAGGGAGTTATTAAAAATTAATTAATTACAGAACTAATACTAAAACACCTAATAGTAAACATTGAAATTGCCGATTCTGCCCATGATTTAGTGAAATGAATTAACTTAAATGATGCCGTTTATTTTGCTAAAAATGCATGGGACCAAGTTACTCCCGAAACAGTTCAAAACTGTTTTCACAAGGCAGGATTTACGTTTGATAATCAGGAAAATCGAACAACATTTGATGGTGAATTTGAGCCAGAAGATGACTTGCCATTAAACGTAATTGCCGAAATTCAGAAGAAACCAAGTTTTATGGGAATCAGTGAATAGAATTTAAATGATTTTTACGAAGTTGACAAGGATTTAATGATGGAAAGACCAGCTTAGGATCAACCGGATTCACTGACCGAAAAGATTGCTGAGATGCAAGAAATTTCTGACGACTCCGCCACAGAACAAAAAAGAATCAGAAGGCACACTCTTCTTGGCGGGATAAGTTGGCGCACCTACTCGCGCACCTACGGTAGCCATGTTTAGAGAGTAGCTTTCTGACCAGCGACGTGCATTTTCTTGTTAGAGTTTGAAGTGTAAAGTGTATGGTGACCAGTAGCGGCGTGAAATTGTATAGTTGGCTGAGATCTGTTGTTTTTGTGTTATTTTATTCATACAATGAGTAAACGGAAGGCGGGAGTAGTTTGTGCAGCAACAGATTGCAATAACAAAGCTTATAATTGTGATTTGACATTTTTTACTTTTCCTAAAGATCGAGCAAGGTAAGATGATTTCTAAATAGTTTTATATTTATAGTTACCTACTCTATGTTTCACAGAAAAGGGAATTGCGTTGTTGAAATAAATTTATTTTTTTGGAAAAGTCTTGTGCTATAATATTTTATTAAAATCTTTTATAAATTAGCTTTGAATCAGTAAATATTAGCAACTTTCCATTATATTTTAGGGCCTTCACGTGGTTATTGGCCTGTGGCCGAGAAGACCTCAAAGAGAAAATAGGTAAATTGAGCAGCTATAGATTATGTGCAGCTCATTTTGCAGATAAAATGTACCCGAACGATTTAAAAAATCGTTTGTTGCCAAATGCCGAACCATCGATATTTTCTTCGTTAGAAGTCTCAAGTCGAAATGTTCAAGATGAGCATAACTATACAGTAAAATCTGGGAATGCTGGGACTTCGTGGGGTAAGTTACTTGTCCAGCATATTTTCCAGATAAACAAATAAATAACAATCTTCTTTTCAGTTGCTTCAGCTGCATCTGAAGAAAACGTTTCGGAAGAACATGATGCACCACCTAAGAAAATTAGGGTTCTTCAAAATATTTTATTATCTGGGCCTTCTACGAGTACGTCTACAAGTTTGTCCATTGTACCAACTTCACCTTTTCCAATAGGATCTCCAATGGTTTCACCTGGAAGCACTCAAACTTCACCTTTTTCAATAGGATCTCCAATGGTTTCACCTGGAAGCAATCAAACGGAATCACGTTTGTCGTCTGGAACACCACGAAAAAGCAAATTAAGAAATTCCATTAAAAAATTGTCAAATCAGAATAATCAAATGAAGAAGAAAATCCAAAAATTGCAGCAGGATTTGGAGGAGGTCACAAATAGTATTACAGATCATATATCAATTCAGCAGTATGTGTCATTGACATATAAGTTTTGTCCATCCCAGGAGCTAGCTAATTTTATAAACAGTCAAGTATTACATTCTCAAAAACGTCCTAAAGGCCGCAGGTATTCTTTAGAATTTAAAAACGAATGCCTTGCTATGTATTTTACAGGTCCAAGATTGTATAAAAAAAAGTTAATGATACAATTTTGTTTACCAACACCTACAACTCTGTTGCGACTTGTAAGAAACTTAAAAGTAGAACCAGGATTAAATAATCCTGAATTATTTAAAATGCTGCACATGAAAGTTAGTAATCTCCCTGATGAAGATAAATTTTGTGTATTATGCGTGGATAAAATGAGTATAAAGGCAAATTTGTTTTATGCTACCAATTTGGATGCGATAGTTGGTTTGGAAGATGATGGTACAGGCCAAAAATTGTTTAAGTCTGCATTAACGGCGACAGTTTTTATGATTAGGGGAATTAAAAATAAGTGGAGCCAACCTTTGTTTCACAATTTTTTCCACTCAACATGTCCAGCAACAAAATTAAAATTAACAATAGACAACATCGTAACTAAACTAAAAGACATTGGTTTAAGTGTTTGTGTTTTAATATCGGACATGGGATCAAATAATATCCAGCTTAAGAATCTCTTGCAGGTAACTCCGGAAAAGCCATACTTTTTTGTTAATGAACAAAAAATTATGTATATGTTCGATACTCCGCACTTAATTAAAACTATTAGGAATAATTTAAGAAAACATAACTTTGCAAAAAAAAAAATGGCGAGGAAATTTGCTGGAAATATATTGAAGAATTTTACAACCATGATAAAAAATACCCTCTACGAGCAGCTCCCAAATTGACAGATTCACATATTTACCCTAATAATTTTGAAAAAATGAAGGTTAAATTTGCCGCACAAGTTCTAAGTCAAACAGTAGTAGCAGGTTTAAAATTATATATGAGATTTGAAGCAATACCTGGAACTGCTGAAGCAACAGCTAATTTTTTAGACATGATTGACAAATTATTTGGTCTATTAAACTCTTCTCATACATCCAATGCAAAAAAATTTAACCGAGCTTTCAAGGGAGAACAGTTTCAATAAGAATTTTTGAACGAATGTTTTGTGTTTTTCAGTGAACTAAGAATTATTGACAAAAACGGTACTGATATCACGAATCGTATTAAATTTTTAGATTGTATAAAAATTACAATTAACGGATTGATACATTTATGGGATTTTTGGTTAAAAGATAAATATACCTTTGTCTTTACAAGACGACTTAACCAAGATTGTTTGGAAAATTTCTTTGGAACTGTCCGTCAACAAAATGGAAATTGTGTCAATCCTACTGCCATTCAATTTAAAAGATCATTCAAAAAACTTCTGTGTGTAAAGCTATTCCATTCTGGTACAGAGAATTGTGAAGGTGATACTGATAAAATGTTGCTTAAGTTAAATGATATTCAAAATAATGTTGATGTTGAAGAATTTCCCATTTTGCATTCCTCTAAGTGTAATAGTGAAATAGTTATCGATGTTGATTACCAGAGAAGCGATATTTTACAACAAAATTTTCAACGTTATATATGTGGTTATTTTATTAAGAAATGTTTAAATATTCATACATGCTCAATATGTGAAAACTATGCCCACAACGTTGTAAACTTGGAAGATACCACGTTCTTTTGTTATTTTAAAGCTTATGAAAGTGGAAATTTAAATACTTTCGGAAATTTAAAGATGCCGGATGATAATTTTGTAATATATGTTGCTAAACTTGAAATTTTATTTCAAAGTAAATTTGAACAAATATGTATAGAGAAAGATATTGTAAAACAATTAATAAATTTTAGCAGGGAAATTTCTTTACAACATCCTTGTAAAAATTTTCTTCATGTATATTTAATTAAACTTTATTATAGATTAAGATTATTTTATGCTCTGAAATTTATAAATAAAAACTTTAAATGTCCTAAATCGAAAAAACTTATAATTTGGAAACACGAATAAAATTTGTAGAAAAAAGAAAAACTGTTGTTTACCTCACCATATACAGGGTGATTCAAAAGGTATGGTCCAAACTTAAGGGTGTGATTGGTGATGTTAAAATAAGCAAAAAATGTTAATAAACCCATGTCTTATTTCCAACTGTTATCTAGTTACAGACGTTTTCTTTGTTTCTATCTGTGTTCTGTCAAATCACGTTATCTAGGAAATAAGTAAAACAATTTAATTTCTTATGGCAGAAGACGTTTCAAGCTTGAACTGGCGTAGTTTTCAATAAATGTGGTAATGATGGAGCCATTTTCTGTACGCGATTATGCAGAAATGCATTTTGTGTATGGTTATTGCAGCGAAAGTGACCGTGCAGCAGTGGTAAACTATGGGAGAAGGTATCCTCACCGGAGACAACCTGACCACCCAATAACCGCTTTCCACAGCGCTGGCGCTGGGTTGGAAAAGGCAGTCCAGTACTATGGCCGGCTCATTCGCCTGACATTACTCCACTAGATTTTTACTTGTGGGGTGAATTAAAAGAAAAAGTTTATGCATCGGAAATCCAGGTCGGGGGCCATTTAGTTAATAGAATAAATGAAGCTGTTGAAGATATTCGAAGACATCCTCAATAGTTGAGGAATGTTCGAGATTCCCTGCGTCGACGTTGCCAACTTTGTATACAAGTACAAGGTGGACATTTTAAACATTTGTTGTGATACTTTTTAATTTTTCTTGTAATTTTATACGTTCTTTATTAATAATAAATTATCGTAAATGTTGTTATAACTAGAAAACAATTGCGAATCGGACATGAGTTTATTGGCATTTTTTGCTCATTTTAATATCACCAATCACACCCTTAAGTTTGGACCATACCTTTTGAATCACCCTGTATTTATTTCTCCCATATTTATTTGCCCTTTCATGTTTTTCTTTCAAACCAAATAATAATAGTTTTGACATTTTTGTAAACATCTATTAATAAAAAATCGCTAATTATTCATTTTAATAAGTATTGCAATTATTGTAAATTATATCCTTAATACTCCCTAAGCAACTAACATAAGCAGCAATTTAATTCTTCAAGATAATTAAAAATTACCACTAAAATCTTGACATTATTGACTTTTCTTTGAAATGCATAATGCATAGGCTCAATTTGAATTTAAAATTATATAAGTACATACCTGTCCTGACGTTCATATAATTTTTAAATACGGACCTGACTTTCTACTCTAACAACATGGCTGCCACTATGCAAGTGTGCTGAAAAAGATCAAAGGCGGTAAACATCGAGTTTGCCTTCTGATTCTTTCTTGTTCTGTGACTCCGCAGAGGAACTTCAACCTTTAGAATTAGAAAGCAATATCTCTACTTATAAAGAGGCTATGGAAACGACTAAGTACCTCAAAACATTGGTTGAATGCCAAGGGGATGTTAAAGCTTTGAATAATCTTTCCACACTCGAATAATAATAATAATAATAATAATGGCCATTTATTGATGGAAGACTAAAGCAAGTACATAAAATAACATGAGAAACAAACAAAAAGGTAAGTAATTCTCTCTAAACATTAGCTCCATCAAAAGGGCGAAGTTCAGAACCATAAAGAAATAAACAATATACTTCAACATGGTCTGCTCTTCCACTTAACCCTTCCTTAGTAAATTATATTTAAATTAATACCCCGAAAATAACTACAAATAAAATTTAAAGTATAACATGTGCAGCTACAAACAATATAAAATTAAACGAAATTACATGAAAATGTGAAATAATAAAGTGTTTAAAAAAAAACATATGTCTGACCTTCAATACAATATAATATAAATATAAAATTAAAAGAAATTACATTAAGGTGTGAAGTAAAGATGAGAAATATGTGAAACAAAAATGTGAAATAAAGATGTGAAATAAAGATGTGAAATAAAGATGTGAAATAATGATGTGAAAAAATGTGAAAAAATTAAAGTTTTGAAAAACCTTATGTCTGACCTTCACTAAGAATACGAATCAGATGGCGTCTGAAAGAACCCAATGTAAGTGTTTTTAAAAACTCCGGTAAGGAATTATAGATATTGCAAATACTGTACGAAAATGATCTTATGAATAATTGCGATTTATGGATTGGAGGCGTGATAAAGTTTTTCTTTCTTATGTTTACATTATGTACTTCAAATCTAAATTTAATTTTATTGAACAAATATTGTGGTTGTTTAGATGTTATAATTTTATGATATAAAACTGAAGCATGCAACTTTCTACGGTTGCTCATATTAAGCCAATTCGTTTCATTTAGTTTATAATGTATACGTTCAAATTTTCTGATACCATATATTAATCTTAGACAGGAGTTCTGCACACGTTGAATTCTCTTGATATTGCAAGAATCCAAACACGGACCATACACAGTATCACAATAATTGAAGTGTGATAACACTAAAGATTCACACAGTATAACTTTAAGTTGTTTATTTAAACAGAATCTGTTGTTAAATATTAATTTCAAATTTATAAAGGCCTTACGCATTATATAAGAAATATGTTGAGAAAATCTTAAGTCTTCATCTAAAATTAATCCAAGATTTTTACAATTATCCCTTACTGGTAAGTTTATGTTTCCGATTCGGATGTCTATGTCGTTTTTAATCATATTTCTGTCTTTATTTTTACCAAATACCATCACTACCGATTTATCTGGATTAATTTTTAAACAGTGCTTTTCAGAAATTTTTACTAAATTAGCAATATCAGTATTGATCAGATAATTTGCTAATATAACATGTTCACTGACAAAATCGTATTGTAATTGAGTATCATCGGCATATAGATGGTATTTGCAATGTTTGATAGATTTTTTAAAATTGCAAGTGTATAAGCAGTATAAAAGAGGCCCGATAATCGAGCCTTGTGGCACACCAGCAACGATACTTAGGGGAGTAGAAGTTTCTCCCTTTAGAATTACCCTTTGGCTGCGATTAGTGAGGTATGATTTCATAAGCTTTATAGCACTGTGATGAAAACCAATAAAATGCAAAATACTAAGCATAATTTTATGGGAAATAGTGTCAAACGCTTTAGAATAATCCAACATCACTACAACGGATACCTTGTTCTGATCAGCCGCAGAAAGCAAATCATCCGTGATATTTAAAAGGCTAGTAGCACAGCTGAATCCTTTACGAAAACCAGATTGCGTATCTGGTAAAATATTATGTAACGTAACGTGAGTTACGTATTTTAAAACTGTTTGTCTTAATATTAAAACTGCGTGTCCTAACAGAAATAAACTTGTACGTTATCGAGTGGCACTTATGCCAAAGTATTGGTTTACTTGTTATTATTAGAATAATGCTTTTAGTTAGTTTTTAATCAAGTCTGTTAGAGTTCAGATCAAATTAGAAGCTCCGCTTAATTTGTATTTTTGAAAATAAAGTTTCTTTTTTAAAAATCATTTTAAACGTTAATAAACGTTAATTGGCGCAGTCGGTAGGATTTCGTGAAAGGTTTTTGAGTAGTTTTTCGACCATTAAAAGCTCCAAAAATCCTTGGGTTTTAAACCTCAATTCACGGAACCTGCAACATCACCCCAGGACCTAAGAACCCTTACCGGAGAACAAGCATCGTCGAACGAAGGTAAATTCGAAGGCCCAACAACAAAAACTCCTGGAAACCAAACGATACTCCACCAAGAACAAACATCGTCAACGTGGACATCGCTGGTTGCCGAAAGCTTCGTCTATTACAGACACCTGGTTATTGGAACCACCTGACTATTGTAGTCGAAAATATGAAAATCTCGTCAATGTGAGTACATTTAATTTCGCAAGTGAAAAAGTGAAAATCACTAATATTAATTAAAGCTTATAATTATACTAATATTTTGAATTTTAATTTTCTCTCGAAGTTATGCGAGAACAATAAATAATCATTTAGATTTAAGAGCAAGTAACTAGCTTAATAAATCGATGTAATTTCCTACTTCGATAGACGAATAGGTAGCACGATTATTAACTATTTACAAATTGCTAAAGTAAAAAGAAGTGAATTATTAAAATAACTCAACCCGTAACCGAGTGTATGTTAATAGGTTGCCTAAAAGGGTGTAAATATACCTTTTGACGACATTCGTTACAATAATTTAAGTAATTTTAAGAATAGTAAGGAGCGATACTTAGATAAAATCGTTACTTTAATTAGAGATTAATCTTAGAATCTCTAATTTGCCATTTTTTTATTACTATTATTGAATTACCCATTAATCTTAATTGTAAATGATAAATTCACTATCTGACGTAGAAAGTGAAATATCCACAGAAAGTGAAAGCGACGATATTCAACCAACCCAAACAGTAAGACAAATTAGCTTGAGACCCTCTCGTTTAAATATCAATATGGTCCAACCATTTGTAGGATACCCGCTAGGTTTTCATACCAGCTTATTAAATGAAATTCCCCATTATGATGGCAAACCATCAGAACTTTCTGAGTACATCAGAGCCGTCGAAGACATTTTCAATCAATTTTTCCAACCAAATGACCCCGGTGCATATATCAATAAATTGTTATTATCATCCGCACGTAACCGATTAAAAGGTGCAGCTTTAGAAGTTGTCACTGGTCAAATTTACAATTCATGGGACGAATTAAAAGAAACCCTAATTGGTAATTTCGGAGACCAAAGATGCGAATTAAATATTCGTATTGACCTTACCCGTATGAGACAGTCATCCCGAGAATCACCTGTTGAATTTTATAATAGAATCAGATCCCTATTGGCCATACTCAATTCCAAAATTTCTTTAGGACCTGAAATCCAGGAAATAAAGAATTATAAAATTCAAGATTCTAAATTACTAGCCCTTAAAACATTTGTAGGAGGACTTATGGAGCCTCTAGGCAGTTTTCTTCGCAGTAGAGCACCCCAAAACCTCGAAACAGCTTTAACCTATGTAAAAGAAGAATTAGATATTCGTTATTTTCAAAAATCCCAAATTAGTAACCAACAAAGATTTGACACAGTAAATTCATTTAGTCAAAATAAAATAAGTCAACCTGTTCAAATAAAACCTAGTAAACCACCGACATATTATCATCCACCACAACAACATCCACCTCAATTTAAACAGAATTTTAACCCAGTTTATCAATTACCAAATCAACCACCGCAACGATTCCCCGGAACTCAAACTAAATTTGGTAAACCTAACCAAAATGTTTTTGCACCCAATCGAAATTTTAGACCACAAAACCGTCCAGAACCTATGGAAACGAGTACCATCCAAAAAAGACCTGCTTCTTATCAAGCTCAACGAATAAATCCACCCCAGAGACCTTCAACCTCGCAAAATTCCAGAAATCCCAATTATAATAACTATATTCGTCAAAGTTCTCAACCACGTAATTTTTATTCTGAAGAACTACATTCCACAAACCTTTATGAAGCTAATGAACAATTTCACCCTGAATCTGAAGAATTATATTCCGAATTTGAAGAACATTACTCTGAAAATTCTGAAATGAATTTCGAATTATCTGAAACTGATTTGTATGAATTTAATAATGACGTAAATTTTCAAATACCTGCCTCGGAGAACAAATAGAAACTTTTCCAATAAATCCTCAACCATCTTTACCTTTTATTATTATCCCACAAACAAAGAAAAACTCTTAATCGACACTGGTAGTTCTAAAACAATTCTTTCACCTGAATTTGTTTACAAACACTTTCCTGAATCCATTTATGAACATCATTTTGAAATCTCAACCCCGCATGGTAAAACCATTCATGACCAAGTAGCCGAAATTCCTTTACCCAGTTTATTTAAGGAAGAAGGTACACATTTAGTTTATCTATTTAATTTTCACACAGAATATATTGGACTTATAGGTTCAGATTTATTATCAAATTTACCTGCAAGCATTGATTATCGATGGAATCACATCCAAACCGAAAAAACGACAATACCTTTTTATTACAATGAGTCACAAACAAAACAACAAATACAAAAACGTAATCAGTGTAATTTTTCCAAAATAAGTGCAAATACAGTAACTAGCATTACCGTACCCCCAAGAACAGAACGATTTATTAAATTACCTGCTGTTGGTTCAAATGGAATCAAAATTGCACCCAAAATTAATTTCTCAGAACATCTAACTACGCCATCTGCACTAGTTAAACTTCACAATAATTGGTTTCATACTACAATTATTAACACATCAGATAAAATACAAAGATTAATAATAAACAACCCTCTTTATTTAGAAGACTATAATATCGAAACCGAACATGACAATAATATCCAAATTAATAATCACAACATTACACAAACTGATCAAGATTTGCTTAGGTACCACCACTATCAAAATCATAATTATCACACGAATATAAACCCTAGTAAAAAACAATTGATAACCGAAAATTTAAAGAATAATCTACGAACAGAACATTTAAATCCCGAAGAGAGGACTTTATTAACTAATTTATGTTATGAATTCAAAGAGATCTTTCATCATCCAGATATTCCCCTAACTTCCACTAATTTAACAAAACATCATATTAGAACAAAAAATGAAATCCCCATTTTTACAAAAACTTACAGATACCCTCAAGTACATCGAGAAGAAGTAAAAACTCAAATAAACAAAATGTTACACGAAGGCATAATTGAACCTTCCGAAAGCCCTTATAATTTCCCCATTTGGATTGTTCCCAAAAAACTTGACGCTTCAAATAAACAAAAATGGCGTATAGTAATCGACTATCGCAAGTTAAACGAAAATACAATTGAAGATAAATTCCGTTTACCTAATATCGAAACAGTGTTAGATAATTTAGGCCGCGCTAATTATTTTTCTACCCTCGACTTAGCCTCTGGTTTTCATCAGATAGAAATTGAATCCAAAGATAAAGAAAAAACAGCATTTTCAACAGAAGAAGGACATTTTCAGTTTAAACGTATGCCTTTTGGTCTTAAAAATGCCCCAGCCGCATTTCAAAGAATGATTAACATCGCACTTAAAGGTTTAACCCCTACACAGTGCTTAGTCTATTTAGATGATGTAATTATTTATTCAAATTCATTACAAGAACATATTTCCCGATTAAAAGAAGTATTTAAAAGATGTCGAAATACAAATCTAAAAATTCAGTTAGATAAGTCTGAATTTTTACATAAATCTGTAAAATATTTAGGTCACATTATAACACCTGAAGGAATCAAACCAGACACTTCGAAAATTCAAGCAATTAAAAATTTCCCTATACCAAAAACAAAGACAGAGATTAAAAGCTATTTAGGACTTTTAGGTTATTACCGCAAATTTATTAGAGACTTTGCTAAAATTACTAAACCATTAACCCACTGTTTGAAAAATAATAATCATGTCCAACATACACCAGAATTTATAAATTCTTTTAACCACACAAAGACTTTACTTACAAATGAGCCCATATTACAATACCCTGATTTTAATAAAACCTTTGAATTAACCACAGACGCATCCAAATTTGCTTTAGGAGCCGTTTTATCACAAAATCAAAAACCAATTTGTTACGCCTCCAGAACTCTTAACGAAACTGAACAAAAATATTCCACAATTGAACGCGAATTATTGGCAATTGTATGGGCAACTAAACAATTTAGACCTTATTTATTTGGAATCAAATTTACATTATATACCGATCACAGACCTTTAGTCTGGCTTCGAAATTTAAAGGAACCGAACTCTAAATTAACCAGATGGTCATTAAAACTAGAAGAATTTGATTTTGACGTTAAATATTTACCCGGAAAATCAAGTAAAGTAGCAGATGCTCTTTCTCGTGTAGAAATACATCCATTAACCGTACCAAATAACAATTCAGACAACATTCAACAAAACTCAGATAGAATAATTAATACCCCCGAACATATACCTGACAATTATAGCATGATTCCTGATAGACCAGATACACCAAACCTTACTGATTTTTTTGACATTCCTACTTTTACTGAAAACACAACCACTAATCAAACATTATCAAAACGAAACACCCCTGTTCCTCAAGACAACACAGAATCAGATAGTAATACAGTGCATACGCAAGCAGAATCAACACCCGCAATACCCTTATCCGAAAAACCCCTTCAACATTTTTCTAATCAAATTGAATTCATAGAAACACCCTTATCAAAACAAATTAAATCAACAAATATTGATGGAAGTCGATCAATAAAACTGTACGTTAATCAATCTAATAAAAATGAAAAATTTCACGAATTACTGATCGAATATTGTTTGCCAAAAACCAATTATTATTGTTTCTTTCCCACTGATTCCCTATATATTGACTTTTCTACTTTTATCATTAACATATCGAACGATAATACCCCTAAATTTCATAGATGCACAAAACAAGTTACATACGTTTTAGATAAAGACGAAAGATTAACTCAAATTCAAAATCATCATGAAAGTAAAAATAATCATAGAGGAATCCCCGAAACGACCGAAAGATTAAAAAGAAATTACTATTGGAAAGGAATCTCCAATGATGTAAAAAAATATATTGACAACTGCCAAATTTGTAAAAGGCAAAAATATAATAGGCACCCCATTAAACAACCTTTGAATTTAACCCCTACTCAAAACCGACCGTTTCATACATTACACATGGATATATTTCAAATAGGAGGACAGAAATACCTCACAATTATAGATGCTTTTTCAAAATTTGCTCAAGCTTATCATTTAAAATCGAGCAATCTGATAGACGTAACAGATAGTCTATTTAATTTTATAACAACCTTTACCGCACCTGACACTTTAGTTGTCGATGGAGAATTTAACAAACAACCCTTGAAAAGTTTTATAGAATTACACAAAATTAAATTACACGTAACAACACCTTATAATCACCAATCAAATTCAATGGTTGAACGATTACATTCCACTATCCTTGAACATTATCGTTTACTCGAAAATATTCTTGCAACAAAAAAAATCCAATATTGTATTGCAGCTTATAATCATTCTATTCACTCAAATTTAAATTACACCCCGTTTGAAATTTTATTCGGCCATACCGAAAGCCGAAACCCTTTTGACCTCGAGTATAACAAAAACTTTTACGAAAATTATGTCAATGACCATAAAGAAAGAATGAAACATTTTTATAACGGAATTCAAAACAAACAACAACAAACCAAAGAACAACGTAATAAAAAGATTAATGAATCTCGTAAACCCCATTCATTTAAATTAGGAGACAAAGTTTATGTTAAAACCAATGTTCGAAATCAGAAAGAACCCCGTTTTATAGGACCTTACGTCGTTGACAAAATTCATGAACACGACACATACGATTTGCGAAACATACCAACCAATTTAATAATAAAAAGACATACCAATGATTTAATGCCCTTTTCAGAACAGGCATCATCATTATTATCACCTGGATCATCGTCCACAGCGAGGTGACATTCCACCAACTGGAAGACAATCCCGGCCTATACCCTTTAGTTAAAGGAAAAGCCCTAATCAAAGAAAGCACTTGGACTTTAATTAAAATTCTAGATTATTCCCCTTTATTGCAAAATTTTAATGCACTTAAAATCAATTTATTTAACGCTATTGTTTTACTAAATAATACAAATTATTTGCTTCCCGATAGACGCTTTAATAGCACACAAGATATAACCATTAGTTATAATAATCAGTTACTCTTAATACAACAATACTTAGATAGAGCCAATCGATTAGTTGATCAATTATTTCCCGAATTATATTTGAAAAATAGATTTAAAAGAGGACTAATCGATGGACTTGGTAATATAATAAAATTCCTCACTGGTAATCTTAACGCCGAAGACGGTCAAAAATACGATGAATTAATAAATAAATTAACTAAATCCACTGAAACCCAAAAGATCATTTTAGAAGAACAAGCATTTATACTAAACGATACTATTAATGCTTTTACTGCAGATATCAAAAATCTGGCAGATAACCAAAACCTTAAAAATAAAAATGAAATAAAGTCATTCTTGATACCAGAATAACGATTAACGAAATTTTAGGAACTATCTCCACTTTTGCAGTCTTAGACCAATCGATCCAATCTTTACAATTATTTATTTCAACTTGCACAGACTTAGAAACCTCCTTGACGTTTTCCCAAACTCATCAATTACACATGTCCTTAATTGACAATGATTATTTACTATCAGCCTTAGAACAGATATCAAAGTATTTACAGGAACTACAATCAATCGGCAAGAAAATCTTAGATTTACCTTATCCTACTAATCATGCCAACCTACACTTATATGAATCCCTGATTCGAATAAAAGCTTACCAAAAGAACACCACTTTTGTTTTCATATATGAAATTCCTTTGATAAAGTCTTTCGTGGAATATCAATACATACAATTAATTCCATTTCCCGCTTTTCATACTGATCGTTTTCAGATGATAATACCGACATATAATTCAATCTTATTTAATACAGAATTTACCATCCCTATAACAGATGACCATTGTATGCAAGTTACCACTGCACATTATTTTTGTTTCCAAAACAACCATTTTTCAGTACCCAATTCCAAGTTGTGTGAAACACAGCTATTAACCTTTCAAAATAATCAAACCTGTGAACCATTTATATTTCATTTACATTCTCTTAAAACAATAAAAATAAACCCAGCTACATGGATTATCAGCTCTCCTAATAAAACAATTATTGATATAAAATGTACCGATTCCCTAAAAAGGCAAGCCATCGTTGGATCAGTATTGCTTCATATCACTAATGATTGTTCTGCTTTAATCAATCAAAACGAACTTCTTACCACTTTCGAATCTTCTACTGTAGAGGAAAAACAAATTGAGATAGCTTCAATTGGAAAATTATATATAAATCCCTTAGTTAAACCTAATATTACCAAAATTGATCTATCACCGATTAATGTCCGAAGCCTTACCAAAAATCAGGCGAAATTAACAAAAGAAATAATGACCCTTGAAAATATCGACCCCGTCGAACATAAGAACGACTATCTAAGTGTTACTGCTTTAGTTATTATCACTATTGTAATAATTATACTGATATTTGTTACTGTTTATGCTTATTGTAACCGCATGTTAATTATAAATAAACTATCTAGATTTATAACTCCAAAACAACAAACTGATGTTACTGACATCGAGAATTTTGATCCAAAATGTTTATTACAATGTAACTAAGTTAAATTTAAGTTTATCCTGTAAACATAACATCTCCAGAATATTTCAGGTCCAATTCGGCCAATCATTATAATTTTAATTCATACTTGGTTTGAATATAGAATTTTTTCGAAATTATATATTCAAAACTTAATGGTGGAGGAGTTACGTATTTTAAAACTGTTTGTCTTAATATTAAAACTGCGTGTCCTAACATAAATAAACTTGTACGTTATCGAGTGGCACTTATGCCAAAGTATTGGTTTACTTGTTATTATTAGAATAATGCTTTTAGTTAGTTTTTAATCAAGTCTGTTAGAGTTCAGATCAAATTAGAAGCTCCGCTTAATTTGTATTTTTGAAAATAAAGTTTCTTTTTTAAAAATCATTTTAAACGTTAATAAACGTTAATTCGTGGTTTATTATTTGTTCAGCCATAATTTTTTCAATGATTTTTGATAAAACGGATAATATGCTTACAGGGCGGAGATCTTTAAAATCTGTGGGTTCGTTAATTTTAGGCAGTGGTAGAATATTAGCAATCTTCCAACTATCTGGAAACACGCCCTCGAGCAAACAACAATTAATAATATGTGTAAGTATTGGTAAAATATTTGGACAGCACAATTTTAACATTACAATACTTATACCGTCTGATCCAACAGCGTTTGTTTTAATATTAAATAATATTTTTTGTATTTGAGTTTCATCAGCAAGAGTAAAATTGAACAGGGATTCGAAATTTTCAATTAATGTACGGTTATAAAACTCTTCTAATTCTGCATTTCCAGAAGCAGAGTCTCTACTGGCGTTTAAAAAGGTTTCATTAATTTTATTAACATCACAAAGTGCGACTGGAATAACATTTTCAGTGCGTTTTTTACTATTATACACATTTAATGATTTTAGTACCTTCCACATAAGTGACGGAAATTCATATAAAGGCAGAGAGAAAAACGCTATTAATGCAATAAAAATATTCTTCCGTAATAAAACTTAAATCAGCACATCTATGACATGACTCACGTATCATTTGTTTCGTTTTAAAATCACAATAACAAATGCAACTGTCAAATATTTATATGTTGTGTAAATTTGTGGCAAAATAGAGTGGAAATTCACATAAAAGCAGCAAAGTGTCTAGGATCTGTTAGTAAAAATAAAACAATAATAAATTAAAATCTCATCATTCGTGGTATGTTGCATTATACATAAGTTGTTTTTTAATTGTTTATTATAATTAAATAGGTTAAAGGTCATCATGCCGCATGGTAAAGTTCTTTCTGAAGATGAAAAGGCTAAGATCATTGCTTACAAGGATGTTGGTGTTTCAAACAGGCAAATTGCTTTAAGAATTGGAAGATCCTCGACAGTTATTGATAATTTCATCAAACTAGGGAAGCGGATGGTTTAAATGCCAACTATGCTAGAAATAACAAATTAAGTACACGCCAAAAGCGTGAGATTATCCGCACAGCTCGATCTAAAAAACTGTTTGCATCTCAAATTGTTAAAGAATTAATCCTTCCCGTTACTGCCAGAAGAGTTCGGCAAATTTTACATGAAAACCCACACATGAAATTTACTAAAAGACTTAAAAAACCTCCGCTAACTCCTCATCACAAGGCTGCTAGAATAGAATTTGCCAGAAAGCATATGGCATGGACAGACGAATGGGATCACGTAGTGTTTAGCGATGAGAAGAAGTTTAACTTAGACGGTCCAGATGGATTTCAGAGCTATTGGCATGATTTACGTTGCGAAAAAGAAGTTAGAATGAGCAGGAACTTCGGGGGTGGTAGCGTAATGATATGGGCTGCGTTTTGCTCCAGTGGAACAACCGAGTTGGCATGGTTACCACGAAACGTAAACTCTGAAAGGTATTTAGAAGTACTGGACACGCTTTTGGTGGAACGTTCCGAAGAACTTTGCGGCATAGACTTTACTTTTCAGCAAGATAATGCCGCCATACACACCGCTCGCATTGTAAAACAATGGTTTGAAGAAAAAGATATAAAAGTTTTAGACTGGCCAGCCAAGAGTCCTGACTTAAACCCGATTGAAAACCTGTGGGGGGTCCTTGCCAGGCGTGTTTATGAAAATGGGAGGCAGTTTAACTCTGTCGAAGAACTTAAAATAGCACTGAGATCCGTCTGGAGCTCTTTGACACCAGATGAACTAAAAAAGCTAACTTCTTCCATGCCCAACCGACTTTTTGAAGTCATTCGAAATAATGGAGGTTCAACCCATTACTGAATAAATTGTTTACTGAGGTTTTATAATTTTTTTAATTTAAATTTTACGTTGCCTTTATAAGAATTTCCTCCTTTTCTTGAATAAAAGAAATGTATAAAATTAAATTTGTTGTTTGTAAATTAGAAAATTAATTTTTTCTATAGATCTAGTTATTATTGAAATATCCGCAATAGTATTGTGCAAAACATTTAACTACGTATACTGTAATCATTTAACTAAATTTACTAAAACACCCCATTGCCTTTATGTGAATTTCCCCTAGCATACCTTTAGGATTAGTTCGAGTTTGATATTCCAGGTAAGCTTGCTTTTCTTTTCTAATCGCAAACGTAGTGTAATTTCTTAAAGACTTGTAATATTCCCAAGAGCCTTTAGTTTTAATTCTTTTGTAACGTTTAAATGCAGCATCTCTGAGGGTCATCATAATCTTAACATTATCAGTTAGCCAAGGTGATTTAGGCTTAGTTATTTTAACTGTTTTAATAGGTGCATTCAAATTAAACAGATTTAAAATATTATTAGTAAAAAGTGCAACTTTATCATTGATATTAGTAGTGTTAAATATACTTTCCCATGACATAAGCTGCAAATCATTAATGAATGCTTCGTTATTAAAAGATCTAAAGTCTCTAAAAGTATAATAAAAAGGAACAACGCGTGAATTAAATTTTATAGGATAACAGCAAAATACCAAATCGTGATCCGATACATGATTCATATTTATAACACCAGAACCTATTATATCTATATTTGACCCAACAATAATAAAATCTATTAATGTAGCACTAGTAGAAGTGACACGAGTCGGTTCTGATATTATTTGTTTAAGTCCCATTGCATCCAAGGCAGAATAAAATTGAATGCATGCAATATCATCGAATTTAAGGAGGTTAATATTAAAATCGCCAACAATCACAAGTTCGTCACATAAAGGAAAGACTAGGGATAAGATATCTTGAAACGCATCTAAAAACTCATAGTATGCACACTCCTGCCGTCTGTATATGGTACCAAATACTACAACACGATTAGAGAATTTAATATTAACCCATATATGTTCTAAGGCCGTACTATTGTCTTCTATTTTTAACAAAGAAAAATTAAGATTATTTTTAATGTACATACCAACACCTCCTCCCCATGTTAAAGTTATCCTGTCTTTTCGTACAAATTTGTAGTTCTCAACATTTACTACTTCATTTGGAATGCCAGCATTAAGCCTTGTTTCAGACACCCCCAATATATCATATTCCTCTTTTAGTAAATGGTCCTTAAATTCTGTGAAGTTAGTCAAGATAGATCTTACATTTAAATGAGCAATCTTGATTGAATCATTCATTGAAAATAGACAAATAGAAAATTTCCGGATTTAGTACTAGCAAATAAAAGTGAAGAAAAATTAAATATATACAACTAAATTCATAATTGCTGTAAATTATTAAAAAGTTGGATATATGGATAATGGTAACATAATTAAAATAACACTCGTTGAGACTAATGAACATCGTTTAAATCAGCAACTGAACTTATAACATAAACTTGACTCCAATCTGCCTTTCGCATCATAATCTTGCCATTTTTGACCCACAAATATTTTATTTCATTAGATTTCTTGAACTCACGACACTGTGCTAATAATCTTCTTTTGGCAGGAGATAAAGATTCATTAATATATATATATAGGCTTGCCTGTGTAGGAAGGATCTAGGTCTTTAGTAGAAAAAGTGCGCCTAATTTTCCTGGCATTTAGTAAACCATTCTTGTTATTGCGACTAACAAATTTTAATATTATTGGCCTTGGTTCTTGTGGCTTATTGGGATCAGGTTTTAATCTATGGCACACGTCAATCATATTCGTTTCAATATTAAAATTGAGGGCTCTACCGATGGTACTTATGGTCGTATATATATTTTCCTCTTTCGGTTCAGGTACACCCCTAATTTCAACCGAGTTTAAACGCGTGTACTGTTCCAAATTATTTATTTTCTGTTTCATACCTGCGTTTTCTTTTTTTAAAGATGCATTTTCAACGCCTAGGTTTTCTACTTTATGAAGACATTCTTTTATCTGATGATCTTTTTCGGAAATTGTTTTTCGTAAGTCTTCAAGTTGGTCATTAAAAAAATCTAACGACTTTTGAAATGCATCTAATTTATTGGATAGCAATTCGTTTTCTTCCTTTAAAGCCTCTTTTACTGCAGATTTAATGCAGGCCAATAAATCGTTATTCGTATCTGTTGGTGCATTTGGCATATTATCATAAGATGGTTTGCTTTTACATTTTCAAGATGTTATTGTAAAACCAAAGCACGCCAAACGACAATGGAGGAATATTTATTGAAATAAAATGTTTTAAATATCTCTTATATTGTTAATAGTGCATACATATTTGATTTTCATGTTGTTTGTACTTATTTTGTTTCTGTTATAAAATAAACCCAGTTAAATTCTTTGTTCTATTATTATTCTGGAATGATTATTAATTGAAAAAACTCGCGTTCGTACATAAATTGTACTGATTTAAATTTGCAGTTTTCTCTTGAGAGGACACCCCCCTTGGACGGACACATTTTGATGGTCCCTTCGGTGTCCGTTCAAGAGAGATTCCACAAAGAGGTGGACGACGTCGTTTGCCTACATTTCCGCATGATCCGTGGAATTGTTATAATGGGGTACAAGAAAGCCTGCCAAAAACAAACAGTTCCATAGAAGGGTGGCATCGAGGGTTTGAACAACAGGTTTCCGCAGATCATCCAAACATTTGGAGATTTATTAAAAACATTCAGCTGGAGCAGAGCTTACATGAACTTCAAATTGAACAATATGTAGGAGGCTCGGAGGGCCCTCCTACACGTAAAAAAATAGAGATTGTGCAGAACAGATTGCAAGTCGGGTAAATAATTACGATCCTGCGAACACATATGACTTTTTACGGGGCATAGCACATAATTTGTCATATTAGAATAAAACAAAACAAATTTAAAGAAATTTAAAAAAACACAAAACTGATAAAATGATAAAAAAAAAAACAAAAACTAATAAAATGTAAAAAAATTTGACAAATTGGACGATTTATTCCAAGTTTTAAACACGCCAGCGGTATGCTGCCAGCCCTAAGCCTGGATAAAGTGTGAAGGAAACATGGAATTTATTTAGTTATTCTAAAATACATTTTTCGGCCAATCTTCCTTTCGGGTAATTGTTCTTCGGGCAATTGTCCATTCGGGAAATTCTTCCTTCGATCAATTGTGTTTCGGGCAATTATCCGTTCGGGCAATTGTCCATTCGGTCAACTGTTTTCGGGCAATTGTCCGGAACCCCAGAATTTGAAGGATTAGACAAATTCTATTCTAGTGACATAAACATGGGTGAATGGAAAAATGAATTGGGACAATTTAAAATATGTATGACTTCCTCTAACATATCTTCTATTTGTTTTCTACGATCATTTCTTGCACTTTTTTTTATTTGTTTGTCTGTCTCCCAGTATGCTTGTTCGTGAACCTTTTTCTGTACTTCTGTTCTTGCAGTTAGTATTTTTTGTTTGAGCTTATTTCTTTCCTCGATTAATTTCTCTGTTTTCAAAGTCAGCCACGATTTGTGTTTCCTCTTCTTTATTCCAATTGTTTCTTCTGCTGTTGATTTCAGGATTTCTTTGTATTTTTCCCAAAGCTGCTCCATGTTTAGTTCGTCCATGTTTACTTTCACTTTATCTTCCATTTTCGTGCAAAACTTTGTTTGCATTTCTGTATCCTTCAGTAAGTGTGTGTTATATTTTACTCTTACATTGGTTTTGCTGCAGTTGGATTTTAATTTAACTTTAATCTTTGCTCTCACTAAAGCGTGATCAGATCCTACGTCAGCTCCGTTCATTGCTCTCACATCTAACAGGCAATTTCTATGTCTTCTCTCTATAGTAACATGATCAATTTGATTACAGGGTTTACCGCCTGGCCCAGTCCATGTGATTTTGTGTTTTAACTTGTGAGGGAATATACTGCCACCTACTAATAGATTGTTGACCGCACAAAAATCCAAAAACCTTTCACCGTTATTATTCCTCTCCGCCGAAATAGCAGCAGACAGAAATGACTTAAGCACGTTATTACATTGGTTTTGCTGCAGTTGGATTTTAATTTAACTTTAATCTTTGCTCTCACTAAAGCGTGATCAGATCCTACGTCAGCTCCGTTCATTGCTCTCACATCTAACAGGCAATTTCTATGTCTTCTCTCTATAGTAACATGATCAATTTGATTACAGGGTTTACCGCCTGGCCCAGTCCATGTGATTTTGTGTTTTAACTTGTGAGGGAATATACTGCCACCTACTAATAGATTGTTGACCGCACAAAAATCCAAAAACCTTTCACCGTTATTATTCCTCTCCGCCGAAATAGCAGCAGACAGAAATGACTTAAGCACGTTATACAATATAACACGAAAAATGTCTGGAAAAAGAAATGTAACAACAAATAACATCAAAGACAAGGAAGGAAGAATGCTCACATCACAAAAGGAAATAATAGATAGATGGGTGGAATATTTTAAGGAAATCTACAGTATCAACAGGGGTAGTAACAATATAATAGAAAACGATGATGAGAACGAAGAAACAGAATTACAACTAAATATAAACACGAATGAAATAACAGAAGAAGAGATTGTACAAGCCATAAAACAGCTAAAAAATGACAAGGCAGCTGGATTAGATGACATATCAGGAGAATTGATAAAAGCAGGAGCAGAATCAAGTGTAAGAATTCTACATAAGCTTTTAAAGAAAATTTGGACAGAAGAAACAATCCCGAAAGAATGGACAGAAGGTCTAATTGTCAAAATACCCAAGAAAGACAAAACCACAGAATGTGATAACTGGAGAGCTGTTACAATACTAAACACCACAAGTAAGATATTAACGAGAATAATATTAGAAAGGTTAAAGGAGGCAACATTAAGTGAACTCAGAAACAACCAAGCCGGTTTTAGACCACGAAGATCGTGTATAGATCACATTAACACTTTAAGGATAATTCTAGACGAATGTAACGAATGGCAGAAAGAGCTATACATAGGATTCATAGATTTCAGGAAAGCGTTCGATAAAGTAAACAGAGAGAAAATGTGGCAGATACTCAAGACTTATGGACTGCCAGATAAATACATCAAAATGATTAAAATACTCTATCAAAACTGCAACGCCTGCATAATACATAATGGGGTAAAATCAGACAGGTTTGAAATTGAAAATGGCGTGAGACAAGGCTGCATCCTATCGCCCTTATTATTCCCAATAATAATCGATTGGGTAATGAGAAGAACTACAGATAATCCAAAAGGACTAGTATGGAGATTCAACACGAAACTTGAAGACCTAGAATATGCGGACGATATCTGTTTAATCACAGAGAAAAGAGAACACCTACAAGACAAACTAAACATACTTAAAAGAACAGCAAGCACAATAGGACTGGAAATTAATACAAACAAGACAAAGACAATAAGAGTAAATACGGAAGACAAAACAGAAATAATGATCGAACAAAGCAAGGTGCAGAATGTGACAAACTTTAGTTATCTTGGCAGTATACTCGATGAACAAGGAGGATGTAGGTTGGATATAAAAGCAAGGATACATAAAGCACAAATATCCTTTAGAATCCTTTACAAGATCTGGATGTCAAATGAAATATCAAAGAAAACAAAAATAAGAATTTACAGAACAAATGTGATAACGGTACTTTTATATGGTTGTGAAACTTGGGCATTGAATAAACAACAAGTACAGAAAATACAAATATTCATAAATAAATGCCTAAGAACAATAATGAATATCCATTGGCCAATAACAATCACAAATAGAGAACTATGGAATATTACGGAGCAAGAACCAGTTAACGTGACCATATCAAAACAGCGATGGAGATGGATTGGTCACACATTGAGGAAGCCATGCTCAGATATAACCCGTCAAGCTCTCGAATACAATGTTAAAGGAAAAAGGAAGAGAGGTAGACCAGCCTTAACTTGGAGAAGAAATATACTTAAAGAATGTAAAGCGATAAACATAACATGGAATCAAGTGAAAGAACTAGCCCAAAACAAAAACAGATGGAAAGACCTCGTTCAAACTTTATGTAATCAACAAGAACAAGACTCAACCCCCTAAACTAAAGTAAAGTGAATAATAACAAATAGTGTAATGTGTATATAAACGGTTGTAGTATAAGTTTGACTACCTTATACTATGGACTTACCAGTTAGAGAAACGTCTGGTGAAGACGCCCTATATTCCTAATAGGAATGAATGGACCGAAGAAGAAGAAGAAAATATGTATGACAAACGAAAATTTATCAACACCAGATTTAATGCATTCATTTATTCGACAAAATAATATAAGTAGGTAGTAGCAACATTCCCAAATTTGAATATCATTTTAAGAATATATCTAACTTTGCCAATAAGCAACGCAGGTGGAGAGAGGACATTTTCAGTTCTCAAAAGAGTAAAAAATTATTTGAGAAGTACTTTAGGACAAAAAAAATTAAATAGTTTATCTATGTTGCATATTGAAAATGATGCTTTAAACGAGTTTTTAAATTATGAAGATTTTTAATGACACAATTCACTGAATTGAAAATACGAAAAACTCAACACTTTGTGATGTTTTATTATTATAATGTCTAAAACACAAACAAAACAACATGTTTATGTACGAAAATCCACAAAAATTCAAAATTGCACAAATCTTATCACTTAAAAGTGCAAAGTTTGCATTGGGTATTCTTTTGTTTTTATTGTTTTGAGAAAATTGACAAGTCGAAACAACGTTTAATCTCAAAAATTATGGCTGTAAATCCCGAAACAGCGGCAGCTATTGTTGCGTTGCTTCAAGATGGAAGAAGTGAGCGATATGTTGCCCAACAATATCACATATCCAATAGCACTGCGGCTGCCCTTTGCAAAAACACAGTAATTGACATTTTTGGAGAAAATGGGTTAGGTACAACGTTGTACTTGCTGTGTTCTTCCGCGGCTTTCAATATACATATTTTTAAAATTGAAGTTCCCGTTCGGAAGTTACGCATGTGCGAGAACACAGAAACTACATTTAGTGGAACGGACTTACCAGTCAAAAACATAGTATGTGACGACCGCCAAGAAAAAACACAGTATCTGCTATTGAGATACTGTGTTTTTGTGTGGTATTTTTAATTACTGTGTTTTTCACTGGTACTTGACGTACTACCCCTTCCCAAGCAATGCCGATTATTGCGCACTTACCAGGGTTGGGCAAAACTTGATTTAAATTAAAAAAATCAAAATCATCGATTTAAATAAAAAAATCATGATTTTTTTTGATTTTTTTAAATTCTTTCTTATTGCACGGTAGGTATAATTTTTCAATGTCAACGTTCATGTCCATTTTTTTGAACTATTAAAAACACCAAAGTGCAGCAAAGGCAAATTCAAACGCAGTGCAGAAGAATACTTAAAGATTTTAAAACCAATATCAATTGCTCTGGATACTTTACAGGGAAAAGCTGCTACCATTTCAAATGCCGTGGAAGAATGGAAAAACTTACAAAATATCTTTGAAGAAGTTGAAGAAGTAAAACTATCAACTACACAAATTCACAAATTTTAGCGCCGATATAAACAAGCACTGATACCTTACCACTTTATAGCTTGTATGATGGACCCGTCTAAGCAAAAGTACAAGTTGACTGCCGATGAAAAAAATTTGGGTTTAGAAACTATAAATGCAATGTATGGTGATAGTGGATTATTACCATTACTAATAAAATTTAATGCTCGTTCTCTGCCCTTCAAAACCATCATGTTCTCTGAAGAAATTACGAAAAACGTCAGCGGAATTCAGTGGTGGCAATCACAAGCTGATGATGATCCAGAAATAAAAAAACAGATACCTGTGTTGAAACAATTTCTTTGTGCAATTGTTTCTTCAGCCTCAGTGGAACGAGTTTTCGGTACCTTTGCGCTGGTACATTCCGATTTAAGAAATAGGCTGGGGGTCGAAAAAGCAGGAAAATTGGTATTTTTGTTCAAGTATTATAATGAGAATTAATATTAAGATTAAGTATGTTAATGTGAATGTCAATGTGTAGTATGAGTACAAACAAATTAGTAAACTGCTGTAGAGTTAGAGAATGTACTTCTATGTACGTATATGATGTATGTACTATTACTATACATACATGTATGTTTTAATATTCAGCTTTCGTTTTTAGTAGTTTAGTTTTTGTTTTTAAGTTTTTACTATTAAATTTTAATTTTTCTCAAAATTATCATTGGGTTTGATTTAAAGTGATTTTTTTAAAAAAATCAGTTGATTTAAATCAGCCCAACCCTGGCACTTACTAAGAACATGTTGGATAGGGTGGAGTGAAAAATTTTTTTTTCCCATATCAGTCAGCTTGGGTGCGGAAAAGTTGTTGGTCTACATCAGTAATTTGCCAACAAATTTTTTTTAAATTTGAATAACATCTTCAGGTGCCACAATGACTTTGAAGATTTGTAAATTTAAGGAAAAATACCTGGGTGTTAAAACTTTTTCTTTATTCAAATCTGAAGACACTTTTACTTTACATGAATGTACTTACATATGTGTACCACTATTAACCATAATAAATAACATTTTGCTCACTAATCAATCATCTAAGAGTCTACAAAAAAATGAAAATGCATAAATAAACCATGTTATAAATGAAACTACCTTACTTAAGATTATACTCGGATTTCGTGTTGAACTTATGAATAATCGATCGTGATTTTAGTCTTGATCGAATGTAACCATCTCTTTGACTAGCATTAACAGCTGCAGATGCTTTGGTTACAAGCCGAACACACCGTTCTACTGGTTGAGTATGACAGAGACATTTTGGAAATGTTAGTGTTTCGTCATCATCGATACATCTCTTTATTTCATCTCGACTAATTGAACGTGTGAAGAGAGAGGTTCAACATTTTGGTAACTATCGTGGCTTATCAGGTCGTAATATTTTTGGTCTTTAAAATTCAGTTTTGGAACTCTAAAATGCCGAACGACTATACTTGTTCTTTGTTGGTCTTTGCATTTCAGCACACGACGAAGGCCCAGCTGTCTAACATTAGCATCTTTGTCAGGAAGCATAGCTAACAGTAGCTAACAGTGGGCAAAGAATGCGTTTCTTTGAATTACAGGATCTATAATTTCTTTGTTGTTTGAAGCAAGATATCTGCTGTATTGAATCATTTTCCACAAATGTCGTGGGGCGTTCCAGCACGCTTATTTTGTTTGGATATCAAACCAAATGGGTACATATACTTTAACTATATACGTGACTAAAGTATGTGTATCCATTTGGTTTGATATCAAGACAAAATCAGCTTGTTGGAACGGCCCACGACATTTGTGGAAAATGATTCAATACAGCAGATCTCTTCCTCCAAACATCAAAGAAATTATAGATCCTGTAATTCAAAGAAACGCATTCCTTGCCCACCCTGAAAATATACTGTTAGCTATGCTTACTGACAAAGATTCTAATGTTAGACAGCTGGGCCTTCGTCGTGTGCTGAAATGAAAAGACCAACAGAGAACAAGTAAAGTCGTTCGGCATTTTAGAGTTCCAAAACTGAATTTTAAAGCCCAAAAATATTACGACCTGATAAGCCACGATAGTTACCAAAATGTTGAACCTCCCTTAACACGTTCAATTATTAGTCGAGATGAAATCAAAAGGTGTATCGATGATGACCAAACACTAACATTTCCAAAATTTCTCGGTCATACTCCACCAGTAGAACGGTGTGTTCGGCTTGTAACAGAAGCATCTGCAGCTGTTAATTTTGGTCAAAAAGATGGTTACATTCGATCAAGACTAAATCACGATCGATTATTCATAAGTTCAACACGAAATCCGAGTATAATCTTCAGTAGAGTAGTTTCATTTATAACATGGTTTATTTGTGCATTTTCATCTTTTTTGGAGACTCTTAGATGATTGATTAGTGAGCAAAATGTTATTTATTTTGATTAATAGTGATACATATATGTAAGTACATTCATGTAAAGTAAAAGTGTCTTCAGATTAGAATAAAGAAAAAGTTTTAACACCCAGGTATTTTTCCTTAAATTTACAAATCTTCAAAGCCATTGTGGCACCTGAAGATGTTGACCGAAATTATGCAGATTTTGACGGCTTATCACTGATATAGAGTAACAACTTTCCCGCACCCAAGCTAAGTGATTTTCGATAAAAGTTCAAATTACATTATTTTTCGCGCCACTCTAATGTTGGAGCCTGCAGTGTCTAGTCTGCAGATTTAGTTGTAATCGTTCAGAGTTTGTTGAGTCTATGTATTTGTGACTTCGTGGAATTTAATAACTACCTACTATTAACCATTATGGCTGTGTTTAATTCAAGAACAATGTTTATAGTGAACCTAGCCCTGGGAGAAGTTACACAAGAAAGGGTAAAGTATTAACTAAGTCTTTTTTAAACAATGTTATAAATATACAGAATTTTTTTAGAATATTGCCCATGCCCATGTTAATAAAAATTACACGCACATGAAAATCTATGATAAAAGCAATACGAATATTGAAGAAACTAACAAAAATCAAGAAAGCGATGATGCCTTTAGTACTTTTGATGACAGTGATGCCGACAAGAATTACGCTAATAATGAAATACGTAGTACTGACGAAAGCGGCGACAACGAAAACACTAACAAAAAAAAGAAAAGAAAATTGCGGCCCGAGTTCACCAAAGAAGCAGAAAAAACTGAGATAGATGAGGTATGATATAGCTTTCACCCTAGATTAGTATTTACTGCAAATAACTTATGTCTTTCTTAGCATACTGTGGGAAGCGGAAGTATTGAGAAAGGTACGAATAATAGCGAAAACACTGAAGTTTCGGAAGAGGGAAATAGTGACGATTATACCGGGTGTAGAATTGGTTCACGCACCAAAGGGATTTCCATGTTAAATTCTTAATGTTCAAATATTGGCTCCCCAAATTATTTTAGAGAAAAAGTGTAAGTATGTTTCTTGTAGAGAAAAAAATACTGTATACAACCATGTCATTACTTATTTTTTTACTTTCCATACAAAGGGGAAATCAAGGAAATTAAAACTACTATTTTAGCAAAAATAGGTGGTGCCTTGGAATTGTTGAAACAAAAACCCGTTGATCGTTAGCTGCCATGTTAATATTTTAATCACAAATTTAGACGTATTTTAAGTAATTTTGCGTTTAGACAATGCATTCTAGTGCCGAAAATTTATTTTTTCGCATTTTGACAAAAAAAGTGGACTTTTTTTATTAAAAAATCGTAAAGAAAGCAACACTTTTTTTAACTATTTAATTTTACATTTTGCATTAAGTGTGCTTTAAATAAAATATTGTAAATTGTCAGTTTGACAACTGTAAATTCTCAATTCCTTTTTATCCTGTTTTGAGGGATTTAAGATGTCAAAATGCAAAAAAATATTGTGTACAACTCGTATGAAAGCATCTTTTTTTCACTCGTTCGCCGTCGTGCATCAAACTTCAAACTCATGAAAAAAAGTATTGCTTTCATTACTAGTTGTACAAATAACTATTCTTTTCTTACAAGTTTTAAAAACAGGGAAACTAAAACTGCCACCTTAACAAAAACCAGCTATGCTTTGATAAACTGTTGAAACAAGGCCGCTGTCATTCTGACAAGTGGAATCTTGTTTTTCTTACATAATAAAAATTTTTAAAATAATGGGAATAATACTCTGCAATAGAACAAGAAGCAAATTTTATTTAACGAATTAAGTAGGTAACACAAAAAAAACAATTACTATAATAAATGTTCAAATAAGCCTCCATCCACTGTTAAACAATAACCCAGTCTATCAGAAAATTCTCGTCTGACATTTGCTAACTGATATGGCGAAATTCTTACGCAGTGATCTTGAATACTAGTTTGCAATTGTTCCAAATCTTCAAAACGGTTACCACTATAAATCTTTGATTTCAAATTTCCCCATAGAAAGAAATCATTAGGAGAAAGGTCAGGACTCCGAGCAGGCCAACAAATTTCGTATCCTCTACCAATAACTTTACCATTAAAGCTTTGATTTAAATATTCGCGGACGACACGACTGTTATGTGCAGGACATCCATCCATTTGAAACCTAACTTCTTCATTTTCCGGTGCAACCTCATTTATAGCTGGTGTTATTTCTTCGGACAATATTTGTAAAAAACGTTCAGACGTTAAATTTCCGCCAAGGAAAAACGGTCCAATAATATGATGCCCCAAGATACCGGCCCAAACATTTAATTTTTGAGGATATTGGGTCCTCGTTTCTAAATAATTATGAGGATTTTGTGTAGCCCAAATCCTACAGTTTTGCGCGTTTGGCTCATTGTTAAGCGTAAACGTGCACTCATCTGTAAAACACACATTCCTTAAAAAATTTCTATCTTCGTTTGCTTTTTCCATAATGGTGTAGCAAAACTCAGCCCTTCTCTCCATATCACCTGGAAGCAATTCTTGGTGGCACTGATATTTATAGGAACGGTAATGGTGCTTTTTCAAAATTTTGTGTACTGTAGTGTGGTGTATCCCAATATTTTCTGCTAGTTGGCGTACACTTACATTAGGATTTTCAGTTACTGAAAGTAATACGTCGACAGCGTTTGCATTTTCTTGATGTCTTACATTCTGTAGGGCGTTTCCATTACGTTTGCACTTATTATTTACAGTACCAGTTGCTTCAAATTTGCGGATCATTCTTTCAACAGTAGTGTGGTTTGGAATTGGTCGATTCGGATATTCTGCAGCAAACATATCACTTACTGCACGTGCGCTATTACCAGAATAGTACCATTTTATCATTAGGATCTTTTCATTCAACGAATACATAATATTAACTCAGAATTACTTAAAATACTTCTAAATTTATTATTAAGATGCTAACATGACAGCTAACTAACAATTGTTTTTTGTTTCAACGATTCCAAGGCACTACCTATTTTTGCTAAAGTACCAGTTTTAGTTTCCTTAATTTTAACCCTTGTATGGAAAGTAAAAAAATAAGTAATGATATGGTTGTATACAGTATTTTTTTCTCTATAAGAAACATATTTACACATTTTCTCTAAAATAATTTGGGGAGCCAATATTTAAAAATTAAGAATTTAACATTGAAATCCCTATGGTGCGTGAACCAATTCTACACCCTGTATGTAATATATTATCAAAATGTGCGCGGGCTTAGAACCAAAACTATTGATTTTTATTTGAACACGTTACTGTTTAATTCTGACATAATTATTTTAACAGAAACCTGGCTCCATGAAAATATTTACAACGGAGAATTATTTTCAGAAAATTATTTGATTTACAGAAAGGACAGGGATAAATGTATAACAGGTCGTGATAGGGGTGGTGGAGTGCTTATTGCAGTTCACAATAAGCTAAAGGCTGAGGAGATAAAGTTGCAGTATAAAGGTACGCTAGCTGATATATTCTGTGTTAAAATTTCGGGATACCAATTTACTTCTCTTTACATTATTGTTGCTTATTTACCTCCTAATTGCTCGGAAATAGAATACGATGCTTTGTTTAAAGCCGTAAGTAATTTTCAGCACATTTGGAGTAGTAATATTCCATTCTTAGGAGACTTAAATTTAAATGAAATATACGGATATCACATTCAAAAAATTACTCCCTCTAATTTAAGCATCAAAACAAAAAATTACATTAACTTCATACATTTTTTAAATCTTACTCAATATAATACAATTTTAAATCATGAAGGACGAATATTAGATGTTGTACTCTCAAATAATAATATCTCAGTTATTCGTGCGGACGTTGCACTTGTCGAGGAAGATAAATACCAACCGGCTCTGACCCTATTTCCTTCTTTAAATTTAAAACATCAACACACATGTAAAGTTAATAATATTCACAATTATAATTTCAGAAAAGCCGATTTTTATCATCTGTATCACTTATTTAGGGAAGAATCATGGGATGCATTAAACGGTATTACAGACGTAAACGAAATGGTTACTGTCTTTTATAAAAAAAATTATAATATTTTCGATGCTACAGTACCCAAAACAAAAAAAAATCAATAAAAAATACCCCACGTGGTACGATAAAAACATAATCCGTAAAATTAAATTAAAAGAAAGTCTTAGAAATAGAATTAAAAATAATACCATTTATCAACAAACATATATTGATGAATTGAAGAGCTTGAGACGCGAAATTAAATTACTAATTAAAAAAGCATACAAAGATTATGTTCAGTCAGTTGAACTAGAAATTAAACAAGGCAGCAATCATTTCTGGAAATATATAAATAGTAAAAGTAAGTCATATGGAATTCCTAACACAATGCATTTTGAAGATCAAACGTTAAATTCGGGACAAGAAATAGTAAATGCCTTTGCAACATATTTTCAGTCTGTGTATACTAATAATCAAAACTTACACAATTCAGAACCTTTGGATCATAACATATCAAATCTTATTCATGTAAATTCAGTAACAGAACCTGAAATTATTAGAGCTATTAAAAACTTAAAAAATTCAAAATCGATAGGGCCGGATGGTATTCCAGTCTATATCGTAAAAGGATGTATGGAATTTTTTGTTATTCCCTTACTGAATATATTCAACCTGGCACTAAAAACATGCGTCTTTCCATCAGAATGGAAAACAGGTAGAATCTGTCCCATATACAAACAGTCGGACAAAACTCAAATTATGAATTATAGGCCAATATCAATTCTAAGCGTATTTGCTAAAACACTTGAAACAATCTTATATCAAAATGTATCTTATCAGGTTCAGCACTATATCACCCCACATCAACATGGTTTCATCAAAGGTAGATCAACCTCGACGAACTTATGCAATTTCTCACATCATATTTCACACGCTTTGGAAAATAAATGTCAAGTAGACACCATATACACCGATTTTTCTAAAGCGTTCGATAAAGTAGATCATAGATTGCTGCTAAATAAATTTTCACAAATGGGTTTTACTAATTACTCTGCAGAAATTATCACGATATTTTTTATAACGACAAATGCAATTTATCCTTTACCAATGCAATAAAGCACTCAATTAGAACTACAGACGAAGAACCCGTCTTTTCAAAATCATATACAGCGCCACCAAGCAAACAAATCCATCGGAAAATATGCCAACTAATTTTAAAAATTCGTGGCGGTAAAAGTTTAAGCCAATACCTACAACTCCTGCCGGCGTTGTACCTTCCGTGTCAAAAGTGAAAGTAGCTCACAAATTGACAGTTATCGCGTGTTTGTGTTTCTTAATTTTCTCTGCTTTCGTTCCTCTTTATAAAAAAATCAGTCTTTTTTAAGATTATTTTTGTTCGACTTATTCCTAATAAGGTAGGCATATATTTTATAGATAATTTAAAGTATTTTTAAAATGAAACTTTCGCATAACCTCAAAATATATTTTTTACCTATTAGGTATTTGCTATTTATGTATTTATTTATAGAATCCATTTCTTCTAATCGCTTTTATCGCTATGGCAAGTAAAGGGAAAAAACTGTTCATTCCGAAGCCAGAAATATAGTAGACAAAATTTATCTAAAATAAAAATAAAATTTCCTTATTTATTTCCTTCTCAAATCTAATTCTGGTACTTGTCTACTAAATTTTCTTTTAACAGTTTTAACAAATTTATATAAGAACGTAGGTACATAATAAAAATTAATAAACTTGCAAATACACAATGTTACACGTTTAAATTTACCGCCAAAGTACTATTGACACTGAGTGTACCTCTAAAATACAGCGACACCACACCACGCCAACTTGACAGACTTGTTTGATTGGTGGCGCTGTAGGTACCCATATCACTTAAAGAATGAAATTCAAATTCAAATCCAAAAACTCTTAGACGGAAAAATCATCCAACCTAGTATCTCACCTTACAGTTCACCTGTTTGGATAGTCCAAAAAAAAATAGATGCTAGTGGCAAAAAAAAATGGCGACTAGTCATAGACTATCGCAAACTCAACGAAAAAACTATTGAAGATAAATACCCGTTACCTAGGATAGACGAAATATTAGACAATTTAGGTAGATGCACTTACTTTTCAACCCTTGACTTAGCGCAGGGATTTCATCAAATAGAGATGGACAAAAATTCAATTGAAAAAACCGCCTTCTCGGTTAATAATGGTCATTATGAATACGTGCGTATGCCTTTTGGCTTAAAAAACGCGCCGAGTAGTTTTCAACGTGTTATAGACAATATTTTAAAAAAGTACCTTTATAAGAATTGTTTTGTTTACATGGATGATGTGGTCATCTTTTCAAAATCATTACAAGAACATTTAAACCATCTCAAACTGATTTTTCAAGAACTACGGAAATATAATCTTAAGATACAATTAGACAAGTCAAAATTTTTAAGAAAGGAAGTAGCTTTTTTAGGACACGTCATAACCTCAGACGGTATCAAACCTAACCCCTCGAAAATAAGATCTGTACAGGAATACCCCTTACCCAAAAGCATTAAAGAAATTAGAGCTTTTCTAGGTCTAATTGGATATTATAGACGTTTTATATTAAATTTCGCCAAAATAGTTTACCCCTTTACCAGATGCCTTAAAAAGGGAACAAAAATCGATGTTACGAATTCAGATTACCTATCAGCCTTCCAAAAATGTAAAGAACTCCTAACGAACGCCCCCATTCTTGCTTACCCAGATTTTCAGAGATCATTTGTCATCACAACAGATGCTTCAAATATTGCCATAGGTAGTGTACTTTCCCAGAATTCCACCCCTATAGCCTTCTACTCTCGCACCTTGAATTCCGCAGAACGGAATTACTCCACCATTGAGCGCGAATTACTCAGTATCGTAGAATCAGTAAAACACTTTAGACCTTATATTTACGGACGACCATTCTTAATCGAAACAGACCACAAGCCCTTGGTTTGGCTTTTTTCTCTAAAAGATCCAAATTCTAGACTAGTCAAATGGAGACTACGTTTAGAAGAATACGATTATAAAGTACAATATAAAAAAGGAAAAGATAATGTAGTGGCCGACGCATTATCGCGTATTGAAGTAAATACCCAAGATAAGCTTAATAATAATGACGATTTAGACCTTATTTCTATCTTACCCAATGTAGCTGATGACGTTTCACTGAACGATGTTGATGAACTTTTGAACAACCCTGATAAAAATAATGACAAACTTTCAGATAATAACACACAACATACCTCAATTTCAAACCTCGTTTTCACCATACCAATTTCCGATAAAATATTGAACCTTTTTAATAATCAAATAATTCTTAAACTAGGAGACGAGTACAAAATCAATTGTAAAAAGCCTTTTCATAAACAGACCCATGAAGTAACTATACGAAGAGGAAAAGTGAACTAGAAAACTTAACAAAATTTTTAGAACAAACTATAAATCCCACTACTCTTTACGGAGTCTATTTTTTCGATAAAGAAATAGAACCAAAATTCACAAACATCTGTCAACACTTATTCGATAATAATGTCAAAATTATTAAAAGCAATATTTTAGCCAAAAACCTCGAAAATTTAGAAGATCAATTTAATGCAATTAAAGAATATCACGAACAAAATCATAACGGTATAAATGAAACTTATAATAACCTTAAATTAAAATACTATTGGCCAGACATGAAAATTAAAATAAATAAAATAATTAATGAATGTGAAACTTGTCTCGTTAGCAAATATGAAAGAAACCCTTTTAAAACCCAATTTTCAGGACCATTGCTTGCAAAAAAAACCCTTCGATGTAATCCACATAGATACTTTCAGTTTCGATAGTAATAAATTTCTCACTATTATCGACCTATTTTCACGCTACGTCCAAGCCTACTTTATTCCGGACGGAACCAGTATAACAGTTTTAAATAAACTTCGCCATTACTTCTCTCATCACGGTTACCCAAAAAAAATAGTATGCGATGAAGGGAAAGAATTTAAAAACCACGTGTTCCAAGAATATTGTTCTTTATTCAAAGTAGACCTTCATTTCACAACAAACTACAATCCAAATTCAAATTCTCCAATAGAAAGAGTTCACTCAACTTTATTAGAAAAATTGAGGGTTGCGAAGTTACATAATAAAGATGAGACCGCTAAAGACATGATGACAACTATAGTCCTCAACTATAACCAGTCAATACATTCTAGTACTGGATACACCCCTTTCACCCTTCTATACGGACCATTTGAAAATTTAAATGCCCACGAGATAGACCTAGACAAAATTATTTATGAATCCTATAA